>OY294069.1:29588481-30788481 GCA_958510875.1 Endomychus coccineus
ATAAACGTCATAGTAATATGAAGAAGATGTTTCATTTTTAACATCATGACTAAAATTTTTCATCACTTATTGACGGTGAAAAAACTAGATTTTCAACGTATAGCTATAATGTTGCGCTTTTAGAATTACACCAACATGCTCAGTCAAAAATATGTAGTTTACTCCAATACCAGCAAATTCGAAGGTAATTGACCATTCATAGGTAAGATGAACTTCTGAATTTAAATCAACTTCAAACAGTATTTTCTAATTCTAAATTACTTACAAATAAAAAGAAAATACATCTTCGTTTGATTCAGATTATTATTCGATATTTGCTTAGTTTTAGGTTATCTACATACGCCTTGTTCGAGGAAATCTTTCACTAAGTTCACATAAAAGTTGTGTCTCACTATGTGGATATCCCGTGACCACAACTTTTCACAGTTCTCCCTAAACCAAAACAAACAAAGCCATTCCGCCGAGAAGCATCCCTCCTATCCACCCACAATTGGTGGTATCAGTGCCATTCCTCCGTTCAGGAAAGGTTACACGGTCAAGATAAATAATATGGAAGACGTATTCAATGTTGGAAAAAGGTCTTGAAAGAATTCGGTTTACTACTTCTGCTTCCTCCGTTCGACTGAGGTGGAAGGATCTACTCGAGAAATGTGAATGCTGCTCTTGATGCAATGGATTTTATTGAACCCCGAGTCTTCTGAAGTTTTATGTGGATCATAATTCAAATGTATCTAGCATGAAAGAAGTCTAACCAGATGTTTTGAATACTGTCATTCTTGAATTTCTCAAAATGTACAAAACTCTGCTTCAATTAAGATTCATCATTAAGATAGGTACAATATACCATATACCTATCAATAGAGATGAGCATCTCTCCATGTTATTATAGTCTCTAGGTCACCATCGGCATCTGATTTCAATTTCGATTATTTAAAATTATAAATTAGTTGCATAGATAGCATTTTAACGTCCTGTCATCGCGAACATGGCAAGATTTTGTTTTTGCCATAAATTTAGCTCACCTGGCAGAGAAATCTTGTATATTTAAGTATATTATAATTCATATTAGACATTCGGCGATATGGTATAATCCAAATAGTGGGTATGTGTAAAAAAATATTTCGCATCACATAAGTTAGATATTGTTTTCAGACTTTGTTTGCACTAATGTTATCGTATATATATTCGACTAATTAAATATTCAAATTTAATCAGTAGAAGTATCCGTGAAAAATGAGTTATTTGTCTGCTTTTATGATGACAGCATGTGCATTTTCTTTTTCTTTTTATCTGGATATGAATGAATAAATCAGAGTGTTGAAAAACGTCCCGTCCCGTCGGGTTATCGGACTAATTAACCTTGTAACGATCACGAAATGAAATTCTGAGCTCAGTAATTCTCAGCTATGTATTGTACTTTTGTACTTTGTATTATCTGTTTTGTAGAAGCTACGATTTTAGTGAAACTGTAGTTACTTTTATTCATTGAATTAGTGAAAATCAATCGTTTATTAGTTATTTTATCTGAGTTCAGAGAGTTAACACAGAGTTAGATAAAATTGGTTCCATCGTTTTGAAAGAAATACTTCTTCAATTGCTCACCATTGAGGTCACACGAACAGTATTCCTTAAGTCATACAGGAGATAGCAGCTTTGCCAGATTGAGTTTTGATTCCATTGAACTCCACTAGATTATCAGATTCCCATTTCAAAATCTTTGCCAGATATTCATTAATTGTGTCAACCTTTCCCTGTCTCACTCCTCTGGCTTCAATGGATGGTATAGAAGCTCTAGATGAGAAAACGGTGTGAAGTGTAACATCATCTGCAAAGCTGTGGACGAGACAGATGGTCACTTCGAGCAGATCGTTAATATGGAGCAGAAACTAAGTTGGTGCCAAGACAGATCCCTGTGGAACACCAGCGTTGATATCCATTATATCAAGGGATACTCCATCGATTACCACATCGCGTGATCTATCTGAGAGGAAACTTGATAGTGAGCGACAAAGTTGAGGCGGCAAACCATATGACGGGAGTTTCCTAAGAAGGCTTTGATGCCAGACTCGGTCAAAGGTTTGGTGATATCCAAAGATACAGCTAGAGATTCCCCATGTTTTCCAATAGATTTTTTCCATACATTGTTACGTAGGCAATCAGGTCTCCTGTTGATCTCTGCTGATGAAAGTCACAGTGTCGGTCATTCACAATTTTGAAACTCTCTAGGTATTTGATAAGCTCGATGTTGATTGCTTTCTCCATCACTTCAGAGATCACAGATAATAGTGCAATAGGTCTATAACTATTAGGAAGGGTTTCCTTTCCTTATTTTATTTGGTTGCACTCTAGCTGTCTTCCAGGTGGAAGGAAACATACCAAGTTTGTATGAAAGGGTAAACAGCCTGCAGAAAACTGGTGTTAATTCAGCCGCACATTTCTTGGGAACGACAGGTGGTATTTCGTCTGGCCCGATAGACTTTTTGGTATTGAGATCAAGTAGAATGCGCTTGATTGTGCGTTGTCGTAAGACAATTTCAGGCATATCGCTATTGATGGCAGCAATATTAGGAGGATCTTTCCATTGTGACTCCAAAGTTGAATTTGCTGCAAGCATTCCAGCAAAAAGGTTGGCATTTTCTTGTGGTGTAGTAGCCAGTGTACCATCATTTCTAGTTAAGAGAGAATGAACTGGAAGTTATATTCTTACATTTCAAATCATGGATTCACAATTTCCAACATTCACATATGTAATTGAATGTTACGGAATTTGAGATAGTGAGTAAACTTTCCAAGTTCAGTTAAGTGCACATTTCGGCTCAAGAAAAAAAAAACGATTCCTGGAATGTCTATGAATTCGTAGAATTCGGGTTCTATTCCGAACAGTTGCTATACTATTACCGTTTTGACCAACTTTAGTTGGAAGCACACTACTGAGATCTACATCTCACCAAGTATTTTTGTTGAACCTAATTGTCGAAAGAAGTATGCTGATAATCAAGCATTATTCCTTGAAACAGTGTGTAGATATAATCACACAAATATCTAAAATTATTTCTGTTGCCAGATTTCACATTTCAATAGAATTCTATATTTAATGACGTAATCATACTGCTACTTCAAATATCCCAAGAACCATAGCTTCATTAAAAATGACGTTCCAGTGAACTCTTGTTTTAGTCGAAGAAAAAATCGGCTGAACCGATTTTGATGTTTGTTTTTTAGTCGATTGAGGAAGTTATTTAGAAAAAATATTACCAGTTTGTTTTTGTATGACGTGCATTTTTTTCATTTCTATACAGGAGAATGCATCTCTTCAAATGCACTCCCAGAAGCTGAAATTCAATATGAAAAAAAGAGCCCAGATATAACCAAAATAGCCCAGAATTCCTTACTCGGAAATTTAGGGGTCGCTGATAACGATTCCGGAGCCAGATTTGAGCTACATCACACCTGGGGTTCAGGACATCCTGGTATACACGTCGTATCCAGAGAATCCATAAGCGTATCTACTGCAATAGAGTGGAACTTGTTAGACGAGTTCTCTTGAGGTTTTCGGCTATGACCATGTCTCTCAATACTCACTTGGTGGTCAGAATACTCTGATTCTCTAGGTCCTGTCCAGGGACTATTTTTTAATATACTCAGAAACGCAACGAGAATCGTCTCTTGGGGTATTTTGGGATCGCTGATCACGATTCCGGTGCCAGATTCAAACTGCGTCGTTCCTGGGGCTCTGGGAGTCCAATAACATCGTCCATATGGAATTAGTGAAATTATCTTTTGCAATGGAATGAAACTTGTGAGGAAGCTTCTTTAAAGGTTGTTGCTGGTTGTGATCATGCCTCTGAATAGTCACCTGATGATCAGGATACCCTGATTACCTAGGTCATCTCCGGGTAAAGGTTTTCAATATGCTCAAAAACCCCTCGAAAATCCTCTCTCGGGGGTTTTGGGGATCGTTCACCACGATTCTGGAGTCGGAATCAATCGACGATGCATCTGGTGAACATATCTCTGATATTGGCAACAAAGAAATCAAAAAAACCTGTTCAACTTTAAGAAAACTTGATTGAGTTTTCCATGTATAAAAAAATAAAACACTTATATATTTTTCATTTTAATGACAACAAATTTTAATATTTGATTTTTTGATCGACAACAAAGAAGTCCCTGGAGATGATCTAGGTGATCAGAGTCTTCTGACTGCCACGTGACTATTGAGGGGCATGATCACAACCAGCAACCTCAAGAGAAACTCCCTTACAAGTTTCATTCCATTCCGAAAGATAGTTTCACTGATTCGTTGGAGACGACTAGCGTTGGACCCCAGAGCCCCAGGTGTGGCGCATTCTGAATCTGGCACCGAAATCGTTATCAGCGACCCCAAAAGACCCCGAGAGACGATTTTGGTTGCGTTTCTCTTCCGAGTAAGAAATTCTGGGCGATTTCGGTATATCTGGGTATTTTTTTTACTTAGAATTTCAGCTCCTGAAAGTACATTCAAAGAGGTGCATTTTCCTCTATAGATAAGTGAGAATGCACATCATACAAAAACAAACTGGTAACGTTTTTTCTAAATGACTTCCTGAATCGATCTTGAGGAAAAACGTCCAAATCGGTCCAGCTCATTCCTTTTTCGATCTTTTGGATTTATTTGTGCTTTATTTCCTCAACTATTCATTAGTTTTCAGATTGTAATTCCAAATGCTTTCCGATTCACAGTTATCTGAAGATTCTCATAGCCACAGTCTGTAAGCTCATGTTTTGACGGTTTGAATCTGAATATTGTATACTGCTCATTAATGATTAGTTTTGGAAACAGAAATAAACATGAGTTAAACATTAGAATAGCAAACAATAATTGGCTTACACCAGTAATGCTTCAATATAAAACCACTGTTCACTAAAGTGGAAGGAATCGATGTATTCTAACGGTTCATCTGGATATTAAGTCTGAAAGGCGTTCTTTCATGTTATTAAACAACCCACGAATAGTCCAATTTGAAGTAAATATGTATATTCGCATGCTAATTAGTACGTCGATCATATAATGTATAATAAGAGTGAAATTACTCGAACCATTATATCTTATGTGGTATTGAGGTGTTATTTCCTGTGTTACCACGAAGTTTGGCAGACATATATACCATTCAACTGGTTATTACAAGTTACGTGTAAACAATTTCTCACTTGCTAAATTTGATTAAGTAAATTAGCTTTTAATAATGCTTCGATTTGTTGCTTACGTTCACGTGAACAAGCAGATTGATGCCAGAGTGTATTTCAACAAAACGAAAGCCTGTGATTGCATAATTTGATGTGTTAGTTTGATAAATATATAATCGTTTATTAGAATCAGCCAAAAGGTCACTAAACCAAAAGGTAATTTGCGAATGATACCTCCGTTTAACGGCTCGTCTTTAATGGGTTACGATAAAATACCAACCAGTTATGACGGTTGATGATTGGGAATAGTTCCTATTTTTGTGTGGATCTTCACAGAAATTATTCTCATTCATTGAGGAAGATAAGTCTCATTATAACAAAATTTTTTTTTCAAGAAAGTTAGCAAGGGATATGAGCAATTAGTACACACAATATATAAACACTATGCGTCTAGTTAGGCACTGAATGATTCAAATACTACTAAAATAATTATTATGTCAAGATGCCTCCAGTATCTAAAGTGTAAGCAGCTTTATTGAAAATACTAATTCGTGATTTTGCAGATGATTTCACAACCGATGGCGGAATAATGTTTTGCAAACATTGTGAAAAAAGATAGTGTATGATGGACGGTCACAAATTGTGCAACATATTAAGATGCACACATACTAGCCAAAAATAAAACGAAAACTGCTAATTTCACATAGTATTGCTGCTTCAAACGGAACAAGTGATTTAGCCAGTGAACTATGTGAACTGTCAATTTCGTGCAACATTCCATTTAATAAATTAAACAATAAACATTTCAACAGTTTTATTAAGAAAACATTATTGCGAAAGCGGAGAAACGGGTCCCTCTAATACTACTGTTAGAAGAAAATGTGTTGACAATATTTTTCGGAAGACTATGGAGAAAATTAAAGTCGGAATTTGAAACGAGTTTGGATCCGCAGATGAAACAAGCGATCCTTGTGGACGATACATAGCAAATTTAGTCATTGGAAAGTTTTCGAAAGAAGAGCCGTTGAAGCCTTACCTGATAGCCTGCAAGCCCCTATAGTCTAGGAGCTAGAGCAATATGGTGAGCCTGAATGAATACACATTAGCGCTACTGTATATTGGTGGAGAAAGGTTCAATGTACAATAGCTCTCACAGGCCGAATCGTGTATTGTCAGGCGTTTGCAAGCTACAGCCACCTCCAATTTTGAACTTTCTTATTGAATGAACCCTTTTTCGGAGCTATTGTATATTGGAAAGTATGTAATTCTTATACATTTGCACCTAGTGCGAAGATTTTTTATCGTGGCAATTTCTTGGAGCTGGCCAGTTAATTCAGTAGGCTAAATAGAATGCACGAACACACTTTCTAACCTAATGGAAAATGTTTTTTTCCATTGCCCGTTGTTGAAAAAACACATGCCAAGGTTTTTTATCTAGGCATTTCCGAGTAATTGGTAATTATTTGGAATAAAAATGGATTTTTTGACCACTTTACTGCTAACCTCTTTTAGCGATATAATACCTTGGTACCATGTCAAATACGTTAATTTGGTGGCATAGAATAACTTATATGAGTGCCAATGTTTTTTTCACGATCTAACCCATTCCTCAACCCCGGAAGCCTGCCCAAAAAAAAATCAGTAATGTTAATATTTGAACGCTGTCGGAGTCTGGATAATTGCGTAACTTATGAATTTATTGATACCAAAATTACTGATTTGTTTGGGGGAGATTTTCAGTGTTGAAAGAGGGGTTGTATTGGGAAAAAACATTGGCACTCAAATTGGATATTCTTTGACACCAAATCATCATATTTCACCCGGTGCCCCAAGGTATTTTGTCGTAATGCACCACCCGTTTTACCAGTAAAGTGATCAAAAAGTCCATTCTTGGTCCAAACAATGGCCAATTATTCGGAAATGCCCAGATAAAAAATCTTGGAATGTATTTTTTGAACAACTGACAACAATTTTCCACCTGGTTTGAAACTGTGTTCGTGCATCCCATTTTGCCTACTGAATTAACTGACCAGCTCCAAGAAATTGATTCGATAAAAAATCTTGGAACTGGGTGCAAATGTATGAGAATTACATGCTGTTCAATAAACAACCACTCCAAAAAAGGGTTCGTGTAATAAGAAAGTCCAAAATTTGAGGTGGCTTTAGCGTGGAAACGCCTGACAATACACGATTCGGCCTGTGAGAGCTATTGTACGTTGAACCTTTTTCCACCAATATACAGTAGTGCCAAGGTGTATTCATTCAGGACCACCATATCGCTCTAGGTCCTAGACTATTAAATGAAGTTCATCATCACGCTACGATAGCTCGTTTTATTAATACTACTTTAAGTGATATATTTGGTGCAGCAATAAGTCCTACTGTTCATTTCTGATGCATGGTGAAGGCAGGACAATTTCTAAAAGTGTTTATCCCAACATATTTCACATTACTTGTATTGCACATGGCCTTCACAGAGTTGCAAAACAGATCTGCTCGAATCATTCAGAGGTAAGCAATTTGATAACAGACCCAAAATCAATTGCAAATAGTTTCAACAATTTCTTTACAGAAATTGGAACTACACTAGCTTCAAAAATAAAAAAACCAAACATAAAATTCTTAAAATTAAAATTATTATTATTATTATTATTTTTAGAACCTATATCAGAAAGAGAGATATTCTACACAATCCAAGCCCTAAAATCCAAAAAGTCATACGGATTCGATAACTTTACTACTTCAATTCTCAAAAGCATAAATCGACACATATGTAAACCGTTAACAGCAATAATTAACAAAATAATTGAAACAGGTGAGTGTCCACATTATTTTAAAATTGCTAAAATTATACCAGTATTCAAAAGTGGTGATAAATATGACACCAGTAACTATAGACCAATCTCCATCATTTCAAATTTGGCAAAAGTGTTTGAGTTAACAATCAAAAATAGATTAGTTTCCTATCTCAAAAAGTATAACTTATTGTCTTACAAACAATTCGGCTTTACTAAAGGCAAAAACACACAGGATGCCCTAAATTTATTAATTAACAATATATATAAAAGTTTAGACAAAAATAAAAAAGCACTATGCGTATTTGTCGATCTGAAAAAAGCATTCGACACGGTTGATCACGAAATCTTATTCCAAAAACTGGAAGCTGTCGGCATAAGAGGCGTGACTTTGAAGCTCTTTAAATCATACCTGGAATGTCGACAGCAGTCAGTTGTTAAAATGGAGTGAAAAGTGAGTTCAACCTCCTAAAGTGCGGGGTCCCCCAAGGGACAGTATTAGGACCCATTTTATTTAATATATATATTAATGATTTATTTAATGTAAAATCTAAAGGAAACTTGATCGCTTTTGCGGATGATACGGTCATATTCTATGAAGCAGATTCATGGGATAATCTAAAGGATATTGCTGAAAATGACCTAGTAAATATATGTAATTGGCTCTCATTAAACTTACTCTCTATAAACTTGGAGAAAACGAGCTTCATGGCATTTAAGTGCAACGAAAATTCTATTCCAAACCTAGAAACACTGGACATAAAATCAAGTCAAGATGTAAATTTTGTAATATCAATTACTAATACTGTCACTTACCTAGGTATTGTATTAGATTCACATCTTAGATGGAATCAACATGTTTCAGTGTTACTAAAACGCCTTCGTTATATATTATACCAATTTAGAAACTTAAGAGACTACTATATAGCATATACTATGCTCTAGTGGAAAGTCATATTACATATGGAATAACGGGTTGGGGATCTGTAAGAAATAATTTTTTTAAATCACTAGATTCATTACACAAGTACATCTTAAAAACATTGATTAATAAACCACGTTCCTATTCTTCAGATGAACTATATAAGGAAGCACGGGTAATGGATATTAGACAACTCTACTTCTACAATATGGGAATAAGACTTTTCTGTGAGATGAAAAATTTGAACAAATTTACCCACAACTATTTTACTAGAAATAAAGAACAATCTAAATTACCCAAAATGGAGAAAGCAAAAGGTCAACGATCATATACCTACCTTCAACACAAAATTGCCAATATAATACCAACAAATATAAAGTCATTAACAAACATGAATTTATATAAAAAACGCTTAAAACATTTTGTTATTTCCGAGAAACGAAGCCTATTTCATAAATTGATTGATGGATCCTAGCTATTGAAATCTGTAAACCAGTGCCAATATACGATACCAAACATTTGTCTAAATTTATTATTTTATTATATTTTTTTCTTTCTTTGTTGTCTGTTCAGGAGTAAAAAATATCGCTCACCCAAATAGATACTGTAAGTTTAGTCAACATATTTTGTTTCGATGTTTAGTTTTTTATATATGTGTATGGTGTATATGTGTGGATATATGTATGTGTATATGTGTATATATGTGTTGATCTATCTATTCATATATATGAATATTTTTTCTTTTCTCTTTTATATTTAAGTATTGTTGATATTATTAGCTTATAAATAAGTAGTTAAGGATCAGTACAAGATTATATAACTCAATATGTTAAATTTATCTTATGTAAGAAATTGATATTTATAATTATTCTATTTATATTTATTTTCACTCACACACAAGTATTTGCATACTTACGTGAGTTATTGATTATTTACTCTTATTTGTGTGGTAAATAAACTTATTATTATTACTTATTATTATTATATTATTATATTAAATAAAAAAAATATTTTCAAAATGTCCCAGCAGATTAAATGCATACAAAAATAAACTTCCTGATTTGCCGCTTCCTCCCCAACCTATAATTACACGATGGGGTACCAAGATAAATGCTGCTGTTTTTTATGCAGAAAATGTTGACCAGATAGCTGGTTTGTTAGTAATCTTGACCAAAATGATGCTACTTCAATTTTAGCAATCCAAAAAGCTTTTGCAAATAATAGTACTAAAAACAGCTAGTTTTAATCCATAACCATTTTAGTTTTTTCACCCAAGTCACTCATCAATAAATAGAATTTTTTGAGGGTCAAAGTAAGGTTTCGGAAATTTCGAAAATAATACCAGAACGAATTTGAAATATACTTAATATTGTATTAAATAAAAATCACGATTTCGAAATCATTAAAGCTGTTAACAGTTATATTAACAGTAGTAGTACCACGCTAGAAATAGCAATGCCCATACTCCAGCCTCAAATTTTGTCCATTAACATCTGTTGATGTCGAGCGACTTTTTTTGCATACAAATTAGTGTTAAACAATAAATGTCAACGTTTTTCAACAGATAACATGGAAAAAGTTTCTATTGTTTATTTTTATCAAAATTATTCTACTTAATATGTATATTCCTATATTTGTAAGCAACAAATAAAATTAAACGCGCATTAAAGTTTTTATTTTATATACCTAATCTGACCATTTACTCTAATGTAAAATAGTTAATCTTATCAAATCACATAATTGGAAAATCGATAGGGAATATTTGCGGTTTGATAGCGCATATTTTAGCGTTTTTTAGAGCGTAAAACAGTAGTTTGATAGGGCATCTCTCCCGAGGTCTGGTTATTGTAGTCGTGTCGATAATGATTCTTATCCCTGAATGACGGAATCAACATATCATTAGTTTCATGGTATCTCACTTAAGCGACATGGATATTACGTTCATGAGGAAATTGGTTTTTGCCGTAAATAACGGAAACACTGCCGTCATATCACTTCATACATGTCGAGTTCGCGAGGATGCGCAACATGAGCTGTTACTTAAATTACACTGTGGGAACCAAGCTTTGTACCAATCTTTAGAATTATTTCAGAGGCAAAAACTATAAATTCTGATGCCATTACCGTTTGTCTTGTTTCATTTCGTGCGCCAGCCAATATAACGACATGAAATATGGGAAACTAAAGAAAGAGTTACGGAAGAACAGTGCTTATATAATCTGTTCGGAAAAACGTCTATTAATATGATTTAGATCGATTAAATGACGAGATGGGGCGTTGCGAAGAAGATTTTAATTCGATAGACAACAATGATTTCTAATCTTGTGATTATGAAGGATCTAGGCGTTTGATTAATTGAAAGTTCGATTTTGGGTGAGGGTAAATTACAACCAGTAATATACAGGATGTTCCATCTCAGACGAGCCACCCCGTATATTTCTTATCCCATAGTGAGTGGAAAAATATCCCGAAACACGTCGAATGATTTTGTTTGGGGGACATCTTTTGACGTATATTTGAGGCTTGAACGAGCAACCTCCTAATAGGGGGCGCTTCAACCCCTCAAATTGAATAGGGGAGAGGGGTTGAGTGATACGTCATTTGAAAGGACTTGGAAGCCTCTTCACAACGGTGTATGAAAACGTAAATTTAATGAACCGTTCTCGCCAAAAATTAATTTTGATGCTCGAATGCGCCACCTTGAATATTTTGGTTATTAGTGCAATGTACAAGCTCATTTTTATCAAGCCTCTTTTACAAACTTAAGCAATCTTCAAAAAATCACATTCGTAAAAAAATTGAATTGTGTTGTCATGCTTACAATGAAAAAAATTAAATCTGCGTGTTTAAATCAAATGTTCAAATTGTCCTCCATTGACTTCCATACAATAATACATTCTCTCAAACAAATAAATAAAAAAACAGCAAAACATTTCCCTATGTTGCATCCATTTTTTGTTCTTAGAAGGTGCTTAGGCATAACTGTAGAATTTGGAGCGATACAAATCCTCATGTATTTCGAGAAGCTCACACTCAACATCGGGAAAAGCATATTACGAAAATCTTCCATTTAAGGACCATTAGCATGCATGCGGACTGCTGATCAGATATTTATAATTCAAATGTTATTAAACATTTTGTAAATCGTTCAAATAAATTAAAATCTTGAACTACAATTAAAATTTCTACTAATAGGTATTTAAGGTATTACATCTGCAATGTGACTCTTTATTCCGATGATGCCATCGTGTTGGTGAAACAATTATTTAAATTTATGTTAATTAGTGAATTATGAATATTGTTTTACTCTCTATTGTGGATCGATGGAATTGGAAATATGTTCCATGCAGATTACGAATTCACTTCTAATCTAAAAATTCATTTAATGGTTGTACTTTGCAGATCAATTTGTTGATAACTATCAAAATAATTAAAGTAGAGAAATGATGTTCGTTCAGATAATGGACGGGTTTTCTGTGTTTGTTGCTGTCAAAATGTGTCACTTAACTTTTAAGCCTGTGAAAAACATCGTTAAAAACTAACAGCATACGTAGGAAGGGAGTATTCAAAACGTGTTCATTCAGTATTACAGAATGTAAAAAAGAAAATGATTTAGATCAGCATACATTCAATGACGGATGCGGGCATTGCTGAAAAGATTTTATTCGATAGTTAACATTAATTTCTAATCTAATCATGTGATTATAGAGAATCTTGACGCTAAATTAATCGGTGAAACACTAATATTTTAATTGGGAATGGTACGATTTAGATGCGTGAATAGATAAAACTCTTCCCCTCCTTGATACTTCCAATACACGATTGAAACCTGAATTTCCGAATGATTTGTGAATAACACGAATTCTGATTGCCACATGAAAAAGTAAATGTATTACATTCCAAACTGCTGTACACGGTAATATTTTCTACATCCACAAGCATTTCCGTACGGTGTTTACATGTACACAAAATAATTTTGAGTAGGTCATCAGGGACTGGCAACTGATTCATTGCTATTGGCTTCAAAATTCCAAGTTCATATTATCATGTCCGTTATATTGGCTAAATATCATTTTCCAATCAGAATCGTTCTTGTAAGTGTAAGTGTAATAACTGCATCAGATGATCACTAATGATTAGAGTGAGGCAAATATGAAGAAAAAAAAGTAGGAAATATGATCATATAGGTATATGAAAGAAATTTAGTTGAAATATGAAAAAAAAAATTATTTATTAATATATTTTCACAATCGATTGCTTTTTAATGGGGTAGTTTGAAATAAAACAAAACATAGTTCAATATTTTGTTATTTGAAAATATATGTACCAAAACAATTTTGCTCCCTATATATTTCAAAATATGGAGATTTAATTCAATTTGTTTTGAACTTCTCAAATCATATTGGACTACAGGGTGGGGTAAACCTCGGTCGTAGCTCTATAACTCCTTTGAAATGGAACTTATCAATTTTTTTAAATAAAACCGGTCAATGGTGTACGAAAACACGTATTCTATAATTATTTTCATGTATACAGGATAACCCAATGATGAATTATGCAAATACAACCTACTTTTCCAAAAATTATTAAATGACCAACTTTTTTTATTTTTTTGGAGCCGTTATAATTACCGCTACGTAACCCTGGAATACGTTTCTGATTATCCAGCTCAATTCAAGAAAAAATTTTTTTTTTGGAATATGTGCTTTTGTCCACCATTGACCGGTTTCATTCAAAAAAATTGCTTAGTTTTGTTTCAAAGGAGTTATGGAACTACGATCCAAGTTGGCCCACCCTGTATGCCAGAGGCAAGGAACATTCTTTATACCGAAAATTCCTAATATTTGAAATCTTAAAAAGTTACGTAAAATACACCTTGTGCATATTAAATAAGCCCTCTTCATGACACACTTTGTATAGCTTGTTTTTTAAAAACATTCTTTATGTTGAAAAGTCTGTATAGCTTTAAAATAATAAATTTGTACTACCAATTTTGCTGCAGACTGAGCAACTCTGGAAATGGTTTAATCCACATAGACACTTTGATACCACTTGCCATTCTAAATAGACACACTGGCACACTTCAAAATCTTAATTTAAATTAACTCTAAAATTATCGACACAACTTTGAAGAAAACTTTTAATAATCATGCCCCTCCTCGTTTTCTTAGTTTGGCAACAAATAAATGGACCTCAACGGTGTCGGGTAATTAATTCTTAGTATCTACTTCCGGATTAAAAGAATATTTTTAACATCAACAATATTATTGAGATTTACCAGTAATTGTCCTTTTTAAAAAATTATACCTGCTACATGCAAAACCAGTCAAGCAACACAAATTGAGAGCTTTTAAATTTACTTTACTCGCAAGAATAATAAAATGTTTTGGTTGAATTGTATAGGAAGGAATTGTTTGTAAAATTTTTACAGATATGCTAAAAATTAAAAAGTAGTTAAAAATATGAAAAATTCGGAAAAATTTCATATAATATGAAAAATATGCCAAATATGGAAATTTCATAACATTTCTCACTTTACTAATGATGCTAGTCTTACATAGCAAATTTTTAATTGTTTCTTTGTTGATTACTGTGAAGTTAGCACCGGTATTTTGAGAAATTTGAAATTTTTCCAAAGAAATATGTATGGTTATGGAGTCCTGTCTCGAAATTTCATGAATTCTGGCGGAATGACCTTAAAAATGGAAACAAAATTTGTGGTGCCAACTTTACTTAGCTCCGTTACAAAAAAAAATTCTGATAGGCTGAGCAGCAGAATGGGATACAATAGATCTATCATGGTCGCAGTATGCAGATATCCCCAAAATACACAAAATACAATACTAATCTTTTGATAAACATGAGAGCCATCGTTGGAAAATATCATTTTTCTGAAAAATAATTAGAGAGTTCACACTTTGGATACACTATGAATAAGAAATAATTGCTATTATCCATCAAAAATATTCTTAAAGGACATTTTGTCTACCAATTAGCCACCATCAGAGTAAACTAAATTATAAATCTGAATGTGCCTGCTTAAATACTATTTGGGCATAATAATGTAAAAAATGGGTTACCCTCAGTTGGAGATAAATCAGAATTTAACGAATTGCTATCCCTTCTAAATTACCTAGGCATTGCTTTGTTTTGAAAGTAATGAAATAGTGTGATCTATATTCAAAATATGTTTGCTGACGCTGATTTGTCACCATTATTTTCTTCCAATGGGCAAAATGTTCTTTATACCGAGTTAGAATGTTGACCCCAAATAGCATTTTGAACATAGTGTTTTAAATGCGACTTACAATCGATTTTGTAAGTCCCGGATTTTTCGAAGTCGGAAACTTTACCAGAGGTGTTACCTAAACGGGTTATTTAGCTTGTTCTTACATCTATGAATAGATTGTATTGCAAATTTATGGAACAAATAATGAAAATTATTAATTTCTAAAGGATGATAAGTGGAACTTCTGAATTTTATAGAAATATTTGGAGGTACTGGCTCTAATTTGGTTGGTTTGTTGCGTTCCATTTTCCATTTTTTCAGAAATTAAATAATTGATTTTTTTGAAACTGTTGCCAACGCTATTTGCTGAAAATTCTCCCGTTTTTGTAGTTTTGTTGGGACGTTCTATAGACTATGAACAAGACGGTGAGATGTTGTAGCTGAATTCGCAGTAGTATTTGTTTGAGTGGCTTTTCTGTATCTATCAAAATCCAAGTGATGAGCTTCTTCTTGACATGAAAAATACTATTATCAGAAAGATTTTCTTCCAATTATTGGTGAATCTGCTTTCATTTTTACTATTATGAAGTTATAATAAAAACATTTCTCAAATTTTGAGTGATAATTGTGCTATTCTACTAATTTCAAAATCGTTTATTGAAGTGGCACTTTACAATATATAATGCCACTTTACTATTATATAGTAATATCACTGTTAATGAAACACAGTTTGACTTTTCCAAATATTAGAAACATTGTTATATATATAAAGTACAATTAATCAAATATGGAAACTTAACATCAAATTTATCCAATCCTATTTGTGCTTCCTGAAAAATATTATGATTTTCCATCACCATTCCTGAATGATCCTGAGGTTCCACTAGTTATTGCTGATCAAAAATACGTTTTGAAATTGTCAATTCATTGGCGATGCTTTCCTCGATCAACCACCTTAGTTGGCTGCTATCCTTCATGCATTTTAAGTGTCAGCTCCACTGTTAGTGAGTAAGGTGGCATATGTCCTTTTCAAGCAATAGTCAGTGTAACTGGATACATCTGGGAGTCTTGAGTATTCTGCAACTTTTCAGGAAATTTTTGCAAAAATGTTGATGCCAACTGGATGTATCACTTACTTACCGTGATTAAAGTAGATGAAAATAATTTGTTTCACTTGTTTCGGTCTTAATCGTGAAAGTATTCATCACATTCGTGCACTTTGATCCACATCAGGTAAATACACGTTTCTATTTGGTTTTGGTATCGTATGAAGTTATAATCAAAATTTTCCTCGTGTCTTCTATATCTTCTACAGTTAAGCTGCACAATTCTGCAAATATTAGAATCACGTTCATTAATTAGAACTTATCGTCTGGAGCCTCTTTTAGAAACATAGTAACGTTTTCCATAGTCAAAACTTTTGATTTCGTTGCTTCGCATGTGCCGTTTCATAAAGGCAAGTAGCTTTTTGTATTGTGTTATATCACCATTTTCTTTCAATTGTATAGTAATTTCCAACATGGAATATGTGGAACATAAATTGAATAATTGGGTTAGGAGCGTTTGTCTAAAATGATGAAAGACATTGTATGAATATACTAACATATGTATGGAAAATATAAGCTAGCATCACAATTTCATCAGTTCTTAGCACTTTTTTTGTCATCCTCCAATTACAAAATATTTCATATACCTTTTCGAAATATTCTTTGGATTTTGAAGGGAGGCGCTTGTTGAGTGGCATTTAAAATGTCTTCAGAACCATTTTCGAAATTGTTTTCAGTAGAAAGTCTCATTTTTATAATTAATATGTAACTTAAACTAAGTTCGACTGATAAAAATGAAACGTGTTAACTGTCATAATGTCATAAACAAAGCCTTGTCAGGTTACTAGGTTGCGGAAATCCTACACGGGTACACACTACGATTTTTTTTTAATTTCTTACTTTGTAATGTTTTTATATCGTATGATTATTTGCTTATAATTACTAACTTAAAATGCGAAAGAATAGTATAAACATACCTCGTAAGAAAAGCAGATTTACTGAGCTTGTTGCTTAATACACTATTATCATTCTAGTATTGATTTTTGTTATGGTATTTCATCATATTGATTAAATCAACTTGTAGTCGAGGGAATAAAGCAGAAAAAAAATTGGCAGAAAAGATTTTGATGATTTAAAAAAAAATCGATTCTACAAGTCATTTAAAGAAAATGTTAATAATTTATTTTTTCATGATATGTATTTTAGCATTTCTACAGAGGAAAATGAATGTTTATGAATGCCCGCAGGAGATAATATTAGAAATGTTGAAAAAATAGCCAAATATAGTCAACATATGCCAGAATTTCTTACTCGGAGATTTTTGAGGCTGGTGATCACGATTCCGATGCCAGATTCAAACTACGACGCACCTAGGGCTCAGGGTATCCTGGTGGTATTGTTGTTTCCAGGGAATTCGGGAAAAATATTTTGCAATGGAGTAAAACTTATTGGGCAAGTTCTCTTAATGTTATTGGTCATGACCATGATACTCAATAGTAGCCTGGTGGTCAGGATACTCTGATTATCTAGGTCATCTCCATGGATTGTTTTTTAATATGCTCTGAAATACAACCAAATTGATCTCTCGATTTTTTGTAGCTCTGATCGTTTGATAATGATAGTTCAACTGTTGAAACTGCAATTACGTATTGTATCAAAAATCGGTGGTAATATAGTTGTTTTTATTTCGTTTTACCAATCTTCGGGTATGTACTGTTCGGAATATATTCAATATGCTATGAAATACAACCAAATTGATCTCTCGATTTTTTATAGCTCTGATCGTTTGATAATGATAGTTTAACTGTTGAAACTGCAATTACGTATTGTATCAAAAATCGGTGGTAATATAGTTGTTTTCATTTTGTTTCACCAATCTTCTGGTATGTACTGTTCGGAATATATTTCATGAGAATGCTCTTCCTAGGTATCTATAAATCTTACGGCACTCCACTAATAGAAACGAACATATATTTCCAAATCAATAGACGCTCATTGTAGTAAGAATACTAGCTGACAGTTCCTTCAACATAAAATAATCACAGCAATCAGTCAGAACAGGATCACTTATTAATTGAAATCAGAATGATTGTTGATACATTAATAACTACAAGTGTCAATAAGAGCACGTCATACCTACCTGTTAAATAAAGTGTCGTACTCAAAAAACTATCGAATTTATTAGTACTGTAATGGTGGCAATTGATTAATCATTCTTTACATTACAGTTGGTAAATCCATGCCAACCTGCACTTCCATTTCGTGTGATTCTATTTTCTATCGCTAAGACAGGTGGAGGAGTCAGCTGTAACGTAAAATCGTTCATACGTAAAACAATATGAATTAGATGATGAATAATTGTGAATAGAACACAACTTCATGAGTAATAAACTGAATACAACAAAAACATAACACATTGAATATTTTCTATAGATATGTAATTGAGGGTGAGTATAACAATGCCGATGATTGAGATGCATTTTCAGAAGAGCTTCTAACCTTATATCTCTAGTTCATAACGTACCAAGTGAACAGTCACAGAATACTGAGCGTGGATTATTTGTCTTTGGTGCAACTGCTTAGTTATAATATTATATGCAATACATCTACCAAAAGTTATAAGTTTTGGGTTTACCTTCCTTTACCTTTAAATTATTGATAAATGTGCATAGCAGCTTGTTCAAATGTAATTTGTTTGCAGATTTCGGAGATTCAGTTATTTCTTGATTGTTGATGAACATTCAATATCTTGTTGATTGAATATTACTCACTGGAAAATTTAGAAGAGTTTGAATTTTTATATTGTGTTTCTGTTCCCAAATATGATCCATCTCCGTGTTTCAATCTACTTGGTTTGGCGGCGATTATCAATTTTTTCTTTTCAAATCTTTCTAAATCAAAATTATCTTTATTCAGAGAGAGCACCAGGTAACTAGTTTATGAATAAACAGAGACCATAAATTTATGAGAAGGATAGATTACTGAACGGAGACTGAAGATAATTCATACGAGCAAGTTCATTGATTAGGTGACCTAGTAGCTCAGTGGTAGAAGAATCGATCTTCTAATCACTGTGGCTGCTGGTCGCGGGTTCGAATCCTGCGACTGCGGAATTTTTCCGATGGTCCGAGAAAGTGTTGCAGCAAGGTACAATGGGCTGTCAAGCTCAAGTGTCATCGAGACTGCTCTAGTTGCAGGATCGAGCCTATCACACGAGGTGGAGTGTTTGGTGGGTATATCTGAGGTGATTAAGTTCGGGACTCAGGGATTCCCACACTACCTTATGGAATGTAACAGGACCATATGGTGCTCATAAAGGGTTTCAACCACCTCCCAACAAAAAAAAAAGTTCATTGATTTCTTCCTTCTTCCTTTTTCTCAACCCCAGATACAACATCCAACATAAACAACCATTTGGACACAACTATGAGTGTAACCAAGGTAGCAAGAACACTCTGAACCAACAGCTCAGAAGATGATGCGGTGACAGTATATCATGATGACAAGACCTATAGTCACATGAATAGCTCTTGTTAAGTGGCATAGAATAAAATGAAAAAGTGCTGCAATCTTAGCTATAAAAGAAGCTATGTCACCACGCCCACATGGGGCATCAAAATCATACTGGGAGTGCAAGTATAAGCAGGGACCAGGCCAGCAGCCTACATGATAACTGTCTACATACTTTTGGGAGGCTTTTCTATGACGAGAAGCTTCAAGATAATCTCACCCCAATTGGAAGAATAGAAAGATGTCACCAACCATACATTTTTACTTGAAAACTTGAATCATCAGGCTTTTAGATGGCCCTGGAAGGGAGAGAAGGGTAGACGTTGATATATACGGATCGTGAAATGGGGAACCCAGTGAAGGATGCAATGAGGGTGTTGTTGAGATTCACCACCCCCCATATGTACTCACATGGAATACTTCGATATCATACGATACTTATTTCTATTAATAATAGGTCAACCCGCTCTTTGACAAAATCCTGGATCAGATGAGTGTTCCAAAATAATGCCTTCAATTGCAGAAGCACCTTTTGAAAACAGACAACCAAGAAGCCCTAAGCGCTCTTGATATGACGTTCATAAAGTCTACACTGGAGTCATCTACCGCGCTTACTTGTAATCTCTCGTAGAGGAATAACTGACGATATTTCGGATGAGCACGTCCGTGGAGATATTTATAGGAAAAGGAGAGATCGCTCATCTTTCTAGGATGATCTAGAGAGGTCAAAGAATTCGTAAATGTGACATAACTAATAAGACGAATAGCTTGTAAGACCTTCAGCGTACATTTTGGAGCTGAACTCCAAACATGAGAACCATCCTCCGTGACAGGTTAATTTTGTGCTTTGTAGATTATTAGGAGCTGCTGATATGTAAAGTAGCTCTTAACATGACATAAAAATCAAGTTTTGGTAAACGGCTCTTCGCAATGGATCGTCCCATGAGAGGGTTGTGATATCGAGCATGGATATGGGAGACTTCATAGGAATAGCTGTAGCTGAAATCATCATATTAAGGATTGGGGGATCCACCTAGCTGGAGAAAATACAACCATGCATTTTTGTTCTATTGAACAAAACTATATCAGATCCTACATTCCAAAATCCTTACCAGATCTTCATTCAAAGCATATACCTATCTCTGTCTTGTTCCTTTTGGCTCCATTTGGCTCTAGATGAGAAAGAAGGATGAAGTGTAACATCATCTGCCTTACTGTGGAAAGGACAGAAGCTCATTCCCAACCGATCAATGTTATGGAGCAACAACGAAGTTGGTGCCAAGACAGATTCCTGTGGAACAACAACTCTAATAACCATTGTTCCGGGAGATTCCGTCAACTTCGAGATAGAGTGATCTAACTGTGATAAAACTCAAAAGTAAACTACAGAGTTGGAGCTAAAGATGCCAGTTGCATAGGAGATATCCAAGCTTATTGCAAGAGATTCTCCATATTTTGCATGAGATGTCTGTCACAAGTGTTACGTAGGCAAGCAGGTCTTCTCTTATTCTGAAAGCAAAACAAAGCGAGCAAGAAGAAGAATACATTTATTCTTCAACCACAGTTGCAGAAGTTTTATTTCATAAAACTATGCACATTAATTTAAATATGGTTTATTTCTATTACATCTTAAGTGATTATACCCACATAAACGAAGTAATAAATTATTATCTAACCAAATTCTCCATCGCCCAGAGCGATACAACGGTAATTACTAATCAGCGCTTATAATTGATTAGTGTATAAAACAAATTTGATTAAATGAACAAAAGACGAAGCGGAAGAATAGTTATGTAAAATACATCAAATAATTATCCTATTCCGAGACTCGTTTTTTTGGTAGTACATTTCAGATGTTCTCGCGCATTACGAAGAAAAAACACATATGTTACACAATGTCGGTGCCTCTTTTCGACCTAGATTCGCATTTCCTGATCATCATATAACTTTCCCCGAACACCAATCGCATACACAATCGCACTATTCTTCCATTCATCGAAATGCGCCATCTCTCTTTGTCTTCATATTTCAGACGTCGATGAATAACGTGCGGCTAAATAAATTGTAATTTCGAACCATGAATAGAACCACGATATTTAAAATTACAAAAATTACAAAGCAACAAAGATTGCATCCAGCTTTTTAAATCTATTTAGCCTACGACTATTGCACACAATAGAATTATCGGTTTGTTATACGGAAACATTTCACTGGATGAAATTATATCGATTGAATTTTATAAATATTCATTCCTGTTCTGAAGCTGTAATTGTAGACTTATTGTACGCGTTTTTACATGCAATGAATTGATTTATATTGTTTATTTGTAGCTGTTATATGTTGTATCAGAAAAGTTTTATTCATTACGTTGTAGGAGCCTGCAACTATTGAATTATTTGAACAGGGCCGGCTTTATGATAATGAACATATTTATTTGGCAATCAAATCGCTAATACAGAGAATACATAAAATAATCAATTAAAATATAAATTGAAGGCAACAATAAGTATGAAAATGATAAAGATAAGAAACAAAATTATTTTAAACTAAACTATTTCCAACTATAAAACCGTGAATAGACTGATTAAATCAGTAAAAAGCATGACGTTTTTTTCTTTCTATACTTTGACTACACAAGAGGGAAACCTATAATAAGGAGAGGAGATAGTTTGGCAGGTCTCAAGGTCTATGCAAATAAATAGGCAATAAAATAATTATGTCATCTATTATTATGTTTCAAAATATTTCAGATTGTATTCAAAAGTAAATTGTCAACTTGGATTTTAATATATAAGTTGACCGGGAATATTCGATAACATCAGGTAACATATTGAAAGCAATTAATCTTCTGTGGAAAACACTATTTTCGCCATCTTCTTATATTTGTGTGAAACAAAAATACTATTCTGATGTCTCGTATGTATAAACAATTTATTATTTTAATATATAAGTTATCTTTTTCAATGAATAGAAACAGAAAATATGCGTTTCTTTGCAATGTTAGACAGTGCAATGGGTGCCTTCACCTCAAAAAATTTTGCATGAAAGGTTTTTTAAAGAGGTAAGGCCTTAAATATTGATAAAAGTAATAAAATAATGAAATAAAAATAGTATTATGAAATACATTAGGCATAAAACAAATAACTTCTTTTATTTCTAAGTTACAAATGAAAAATACAAAACTTAAACACAGTTTTAGATCAAAAAATATAGACATTTTAAGATAGTAGGTATTTAGGTATGAATAAAAATCACAAAAATACAAAAATGTTAACACAAATTTTGAGATCAAACCTTAAAAACCATCTAGTTAAAATCTATGACTTGTTTTTGGCCGTGTATGAATATCCCAAAAATCAAGCAGTCATCAAAAAGATTACGTTGAATAAATTTCACTAAATATCAAAGGCCGTTTGATGTTTTGAACATTTTTATACATGAATCTTAATATATACAAATAACTTAAAACCTGAAACTGATCGTTTTTATAGCTTCCGTAGAAAAAACATCGATTTGACGTGTGCAGATTGTATGCAAAATTGGTATTATTTTGTTCTTTTGTTCAAAGTTTATTGTGATTCTGCCAGATGTTTCTCCAGTAACAAGAATGAACATTGTTACTTACTTATCTTATACTTACCACCAGCTATTACACCAATCAACAGATGACAACATTCAAAAACCCAAATACCCTCAAGTACTTCCATGCTGCAATAATATCAATAACTGAAGATAACTTCGTTAATCTGAATAAATAGAATAAAAAAGCGTTATTGTCCATGTTGAATCAATCAAAGAAAATGAGGCGATTCTCACAATGATGATAATAATAACGATTTTTCCGAAGATTTTTACCCACATCGCCAGAGGCCAACTAGAACTTGTGTGGATGACCACAATTCAGTCTTTACCTGACCGTTTTCGTTATTACTCTTTTTTTTCAACATTCGCTTTTTTATTGAGTCGTTCGAATCTCGAAAGTTTTGCATCCTGTGTAGAGTTCTTATCGTTCTTGAATCCCATTTTTTTCAGGATGTGAATCATCCTCCAATGTTGCTGGTTCTCCTGTAACATAGTACCGAGGTAACTATTAGTTTTATGAATAAAATATTCTGAACATATTCAAGCATATTTTAATTCAGTTTCACTGAGATATTTTCTCTCTATTACACCTATCCACTTATGACTACTAAAGTTCAAAACACTTGTAATCCCAAAGAAGTTAATATTGTATCGCACAATTAACAGCACAACAAAATGCTACTAACTTACAAAAAGAATAAATGAGCAGTTTACACTCGAGTTCTCAAAGATGAATAATTTAAAACTAAAGAAAATTTGTTCACCCTATGGCAGCCATTAGTCAGTTGATTGTGACATTCCGTTAAACAACCTTATACTTATTTATCAGAAGGTACAATAAACAAAATGTTTAAATCTTTTCAAAACGATATTTATTTTCCAAAACTCTTTTTCAATACTAATAAACTATAATTAAATAATTTTATTCATAAAAATAATGAAAATAAATATATTCCCTTCAAATTTAAATAAATACATTTTTTAAATAATTTTCTATAATTACATTAACCTTTTAAAAGCTGACATTTCAAAGTAAATGGAATACTTTTAAAAACTGTTATCTATTTTCAAGATTTACTTCACAATAAATCTACTTTGATACGCCCTATTTCAATTTAATTGGAAGTAACGGGCATTTTAGAGCTAAACTCATTGAAAAATATGTACATTGTACATATACAATATATTGTAACCAATCTCCTCTTTATTATGAACTGCACATTGATCTGATTTTAACTTTGATAAAAAATGAGCATTTGGTTTCTCATAAAATACTTTCCTACGATGGTTTATAAATTAATAAATGAAGTTCAAAATTTTGAGATTCCTCTGAAAAGACTAAAATACACCCAAAATCTTTAATTTTCAAGAACACGACTAATGCTGATTTTGATTCAATACTTACAACTAAAATAATAGGAAAGTTTATTTTACAGTTTTTAAACTTCATTAGATAAATAAAAATTTAATAAATTTAAAATTTCACTTAATAAATCTACATTTAATTTTATTTATAATTGGAAGTGATCTGAATTTCGTTATGTTTGAATGGTTGGTGAATTAGAAGTTTAGTTTTTCTTAATTAAGGTAGTTTTAATATTGAACTATATCATTGATATCACATTTGCTCTGATAGATTTATGCATACGTCCAATATAATTTATTAGGCCACTAGCCCAACTTCTTAAGATAATTATTAGGTCCGTAGGTCCCACAATGAGATTTAATAACGGAAAACACGCAATTTCCGCTGAACAACGACTTATATGCGTATCTCACTTGGTCCATTATACAAACGACACTTCAATATGAAGTCATTCAAGAATAAATCAACGGTTACCGGAGAAATCAACACGCAATTATAAGTCCGGCATTTATCTTTGTCGAAAATGTAACGACATGAGATAACATCAACAAATTATACTTGTTGAATTAGCAACTTCCTTTTTGAAAACATTTAAAAAATGCGTATATCACTCGATTAATCAACACTTATTATGTGCTTTTATATTACTCATAATTTTATGTATCGTGACGATCTCCATTTAAATTCTTCCTAACCTTGACTGATGTTCGATTTCATTCACTTAGAAATCTAATCTGGAGCTATTTATAACCTTCTCATATATAATAATTGACCAGCTACAATTTTTCCTCGGATTATATAGTTATCAATGTGTATTTGAGGAACTAATCTCTAAAGAAACTCTGTTTTCTCCCAAATCTGACCTTTGAAAGCCCCAAAGGCAGGTAGTTAATAAAAAAAGAAGTGTGGGTTCTTGGGACCCTTTATCAACGTTTGTCCTTTTTGGGCTAGTTTAAGGAGAAAACGAAAACCCCTGTAAAATCCGTTTGCAATAAGAACAGAGCCCTTTGAGTTGGGAAAAAAGCTAGAAAATGGAGAAACTCTTCTAGCGGCTTCCCTAGACATAGGAGGAGCTTTTGACAACACCTCCATTGATTCAATTATCAGGTTCCTCAAACACAGAGGAATCGTATACAAGTGAACCGAGATGAACGAAATAACGTTTGGGTAGTATTATTAGAATTTTTATCAAATGAACGATATGTACCTAAGTTACTGAAAAAAATTCGAAATATTCGTTCTATCGTTCATACAGAGGGTTTCTAGGTAATCCAAATATAAATTAATCGAAGTTACATTTTCAGGTTTACTTGATTTCAGTTCCGAATTCCCATATACAAACAAGTGTGTTTACTTTTTATAATACAAGTGAACCGAGATAGACGAAATAACGTTTGGGTAGTATTATAAGAATTTTTATCAAATGAACGATATGTACCTAAGTTACTGAAAAACTTTGAAATATTCGTTCTATCGTTTATAAAGAGGATTTCTAGAGATTCCAAATATTAAATTAATAGAAATAGATAATACGTTTTCCTCGATAGACTCAATGCTGAGGAACATGATGATACATGCAACCATAATGGAGGAGACCGTAGTGACCCGCATGATCTGGCCCTGCCCGCAGGGGGAGTACTTTTTTCATTCCTGTGGAACCTGGTCGTGGACGGGCTACTGAAAATCCTCTAGAAAAAAGGATTTGCCTACGACATAGTTGCAATGGTGCAAGTGAAATATAACTCCACGGTCAGAGATCAAATGCAAAAGGCTCTGAACCTAGTAATAATATGGACGGATTCAGAGGGACTGGATATCAGTCCCCACAAGGCCACCATAGTAGCATTCACTCGTAAACGTGAGTAAGAGGTCCTGGGACCTCTGAAGATTCAAGGAGAACTTGTACACATAAAAGGGGAAGTCAAATATCTTGAGGTAACACTAGACTCGAAACTGACTTGAAACCAACATCTGGGAAGAGTAATTGAGAAAGCGGAGACCTCATTATTTGTGGCCAGACGCTCCTTCGAAAAAAAAATGGGGTTTACGACCGAACATGCTCTACTGGTTGTACAACAAGATGGTTACACCCGCAATAACATTTGCTTTTTTGGTATGGTGGCCTAAAACACAGCAAAGAGTGACCACGACAAGACTAATCAAAGTCCAGAGACTTGCATGTCTTGAGATCACAGGGGCCATGGAATCTACGCCCACTGCAGCAATGGAGACACTACTGGGATCACCTCCCCTCCAATTGGTAATACAGGGATAGGCAAGGTTTGATGCTTTCAGAATATAAAATACACTGGAGAAAGTTCACATTGGGCCAGGACAAATGAGTATCGTAAAAATCGTGACCAAGGACATGTTAGGCATGAGAATAGATCACATTCCAAAGCGAAACTCTTTTAACAACACATTCAGAGTATCAATACCAGAAATGACAGAATGGGAACATATAAACCTGAACAACATTCTACAGAGAAAGATCTGGTATACGCACGGGTCTAAGACTGAAAAAGGTGCAGGTGCAGGAGTATACTCAAGAAAGCCAAAGACTGGCTTAAGCTTTTCATTGGGGAAACACATCTCTGTCTTCCAAGCAGAGATATATACAATCCTCCAATGTGAGAAGGAAAACAATCAGAGATCCATCAATGATGAGTAGATCCAAATACTGACATACAGTCAGGCTGCATTTGAGGCAATGAGAAGTCAGGAATCGAAGACTGAATCATGGAAAACCACTAAGAATACTGGAAAAAAATCCCAGGGAACGAGCATGGGAAGGAATACATCAAAGCCTCGTGTTGAATGGGGTTGGAAATGTAATGGTAACGAAGTAGACGAAGCACTCCGTCAACCATATTTTCCAGGCAACATAATTATCCTTTTCGTATTGTGATTGTGGTTTATTCATATTCACCAAGGAGATCAATAACAATGGTTCATAGGTGTTATAATAATGTAGCTATATTATTCCTATTTAACCTTCATTGTATATCACATTTCTTGGGAGTGCTTGTTGGCAGTTCATTCAATAACCACAACGATGGTGGTGCTTCTTCCAAATTCACTAAAAGTTGAAATTTAAACCAATTCAGGAAGTTTTGATAGATTTCCCCATGATGATGAACATCCTTTGTTATTGAAACATCTATTAGTTTTGCACCAGGATTAATACCTGTTGTTCAAGCAACAGGAAGTACGGTACACATTGCTACACCATCATACATCGTTTCCACAGTGCTAGAATCTTGCCAGGAATGACCTACAGTACCATCTTCGAAGATCCTTGTCCCGTTGAGATAAACCAATAGACGTATTTACAGATCCATTTTTCAGTTTAATATACTAATTAAAAAAAATATGTATACGTTTCACAATTCATATAGCACAGGACATAAATGTACGTAGAACGTAGAATTGCAGTCTTGGGAAGAATTGTTCCTGTACTTTTGAAGTTTAATTCTATTAAAATTCAGATTAACAACAAATATATGAACTGTCAAGTCAAATCAAGAAATATACAATTTATATCGGCAACTCTGTAATGTATTGCCAATCGTAAAAATTATATATACCTGGTTTGACGAAGATAGCGCGGCACTTACTTGGGAAAATTGTTAAAACGAATTGGTGCCAAAATTAACAAAGCATGGCGTCATATCATTCTTAACGTAAAAATACTATAATTGTATATTTTATGACTTTTACTTTATCAAACTCCAATTAAAATACAAACAATGCGTCTTATATTCGTTACTGAACAGATTGAATGTTACGGAACCAAGGAAATGTTGAAAAGTAAAAAAAATCTTCCCGTTTTTTCATTTTAATTTTTCTCACATCAATCTGTTTGCAGACATCGCGTTCCAATGATCGGACAATTTCATACTTTCGTTTCGATAAGACATCCCAAAGAGGATTATAAAACAACCGCAATATATAAGTGCAAATTAAAACCTTGTTATGCAGATGTTCCATAATATAAAGTTACCAGTAATTTTAAAACAAATACTCACTGATATTTATGGTTTCATCTGATAATTATATAGTGCCAAGAAAGTTTATACGAGTATGAGACCTTAAGAAACGACGTGAGTTGAGACTGCTATTTATTTTACTTATATTTCCATTTATATCTTTCCATGCTTGTTATTGATGTAGAGGATAGTTTGATAACGACCTTGCTTGTAAAAACATATCAACAGTTCACTGGGCCTATATATCATAAAATGCAATTGCTTTCTCACAAGATTATGTAATTGATGTGTAACTGTTGCATGCAATAACTCTCATTTCTTATCACCATCAAGATTGATCTATACATAATCAAATAGTTTTTGCTTGTAATGTTGGTAGGTAGCTACATTTATTTTATACGCTGCATGTACCTTCCACAAAAAACCATTATGCTTGTTCGAAATTTCTGGCTTATGAAAATTCTTATATATTGTATGATGCCAAATCATAATTTGATAACACCAGAAGGTTACCACACTATTCAATTCTTACATGCAAATGTCTGAAGAATGTCCAAATTTTTTTTAGATACTCGTCAAAGAGCTCTAACATATAATATGGATAATACGAATTAAGTTTGCCTACCTAGTTGAATTAATTGAAATTGACTTAGTGCCACTTGATTCAAGTTAGTAAATATAACTGAAGGTTTATGGCATCGTTCCTGTTATTTGAAATGCGTTCTTTTTCTCAAAAACCAATCTACAATTAGGGAAGATTCCTGAATTGTTCAACCAATAAGCAGAAGCTAGTTAATAGTTCTTTCCCTATCTTGTGGTTTGTAATTCACAATGTTTTCGATGGGGTTTTCTGAACCTATCTGTCCTTTTATAAATATTACCAACAGATTCTTTCTTTACTAATTATTCCAACCATAATCAAGACTATATTCAATTACAATTTTGATCATCAGATACTACGTTACATCCCGATTTACGTGTGATACACTTCGATCAATTATGTGACTTATGGAAGAAAGACGCTTGAAAAATATTCAGATCTACAGCGGGTCTGGAAAAAGCTGCTACATAAGCATGTCCAGATGGTTAACATTAACATTTCATAGCTTAGCATTCGTTTTCCGTCGTATATTGGATTCATGATTTCTTTTAGAACAAGAAACTTATGTGAAATTATTGAAACCATCTTGACCATGTCAGCTATGGCATCATATCACCCTACTCCAAGCGGGTGTGAATTGTCTTGTATTCATTCTAGAAATACTTTCACCTTTCTCATGATACATTTGTTATTGATACTAGCCATAAAACATATGACAACCTCTGGATGTTCTTGTTATTTTGCTATTAGATATTTTGATTTTACATTAAATTTTAATTTCCCATGAACGATTTTGTTTTGAATATTGGAAATGACCTATACTAAACACTCATTACAAAATGCAGATTTTCATCCATACACTGGCTCTTGGACTACTATATTTCCATTTGGAGAACTGAAAATAGATTACTAACATATCACTCAAAACGTGGGTACCGCGTCCAAAAATAATACAGTTCCCCTTTTCACCACTTTGAAGCGATCTGTAGAATTTCAAATTAAAACGATCAATAGGAACGGCGAAATTGTCTCCAGACGCACATACGTAAGCACACATCATATCAAAAATAGTCTAGATGTCTAGAAAACACGAGACTAAACTACCGAAATAGGGGATTTACATCTGCACGGACAGCCGAGCGGCCCTGGGCGCAATTCGCGCCCACAGAGTGACTTCTGGGCTTCTCATGGAGTGCAGGAAACTCTGGCTGAATCAGTCGGAAGGAATAAACTCCAGCTAGTATGGGTACCTGCCCACTCTGGAGTGAATGGGAACGAAGTGGCTGATGAACTGGCCAAACAGGGTTCCTTGAATGCTCCTGGCCCCGATTCAACGATCGGAATTTCATCGGTCACCGAGTTCCACGTCCTCAAGGAGTTATTGGATAGACAGTGGCTTCCGGTTTGGCGCAGTGCCCCGCCATGAGGTAAGCGGAGCTCCATATTAGGGAGTTCCCTCCTAAGCTGTCTAGAACTCTACTCTCTATGAGAAGGAGAGGCCTAAGACTGGTGACAGGACTCCTCACAGGACATTGCCATCTGAAACATCTACACACAATGGGCAATGTTGCAGGCCCAGCTTGTAGTAGATGTGAAAGGCGGATGAAACTTCCTCTCACATCCTATCAGAATGTCCAGCACTGACTTCTCTCAGGCTACAACACCTCGGCAGCACACACATGCTGCTTGAAGTCATAAGAAACATCAGTCCATGCAAAAATTTCAGCCTTCGGCACTGCCTTAGGTCTGCTGGACTGATTCTTATATCAAGGGGTGCACAATGGACCCAATCAAGCGGTCTGAGTTCTGTTTGATTGATTGATTGAGCGAAGTAATAATCGGTACCGTAACTCCATCGGAAGAAATGTCTTATTTAGTATACCATTGAATTAAATATATTTGTGAAAGGCCTAGATTATATTAAACTTGATTATTTTTCACTTAGTAACTTGGAAGAATTTGGAGCAACTGGTTGAAATTTCTACAAGAGAACAGTGATCGATATGCTCGAAATCGACTTTAGCGCAACTTGCGTTACATGGAATTTTAATACCATTAATGATTAACTATCACAACTTAGCGGCTGACAATGTCGATTATACGAAAGTATTTACATGCTGCAATTGAAAGGAGCTCTTGTCCTTCCATTCATCATCGTTATAATCACGTTAAATAATATTACACTATTCACGTGTGTACATAACTTGCAATCTGGAGTTATTGTATCATCGACTAGACATCAGTCCTAAAACAGTTTTAGCATTATCCTCTAATAATGAGATCAGTTAAATTACCGTCTTGCCCGAAGGGTGAATGATAGCCATGTTAACATGATTGGAACTAATAAATTGTCTTGTACCGCCGTTTTGAACAAGATTGATCGTCAAATCTATGTGGGCCAAGTCAGCGTGAAGTCCGCGGTGTTCTTAAGTATTTCAAGTATTTGTTTTCGTGATTGTAAATGATACGAGTTAAATGGTGTAAAGTTACTTGATATTCAAAAATTACTGACAATATCTTTCGTACGTTCAAACGTGAGTCGGCTTCATTCTCTTGCCTCTTTTTTTATACTTGACACACATAATCAGGTCTTTCAAAGTTTCAAATTTTAGTACAAGGCGATACACGACTGTAGCATACAATTCAGTACTTGGTCATAATTAGTTTTATCATCTGCGAACATGTCTAGATATGAAATTTAACATTCAATAACAATGGAACCTTTCATCAATTTTATTTCAAAAATCATTATTGGATCACTAGAGCCGCTGTTCGAATCAAGTTAAAAGGTGATAAACATTTCTGGACCACTATTGTTCCTTCTAGCCTGGTCAATAAGAACACTTGAGAAATGTATTCTCATCCTAAAAGTTCAATTAGCTATATTTATATGAGAACAACTAAATGCGAATCGGAAAGTATGTCCAAAAGAATTGCCTCGAATGCCTGGAGTTCTTCAATAATTGAATTGATACGTCTGTTATTATTATTATTATTTCTATTATTGAAGGGGGAGGGGGCGAATCTCTCTGCACCCTTTATCATCTTACGCGGCGGTTACCTTCCCATAGTGTGTACCACACACCCGAGGTGTCTGGATATGAAGTCAAGGGTGGGTGTTCGCATGTAAAAAATTTGGTATCCCCACTTTGTCCAAAATTGACTGATTTCAGACTATAAATCTAGACTAATTTAGACAATTGTAGACCATTATATCCAAATTCCAGACCAACTTAAGTAAGGTTGGAAAAAAATTGAAATCCGGGGAATAAAGCTGGTAACGTAGAGCGTTGTGACTTTGCAACTGTTTGTCGTTCTTTTTAGTATAATTGATTGGTTTTCTAATTATTGGGTTCTGTATAAGCTATATATCATTTTAATCTATAAGTCATCTTTTCTAGTGAATAGAAGGACAAAAAACGCATTTCTATGCAATATAAGACAAGTGCAATCGATGTCTTCGCTTCAAAAAACTATTGTATCAAAGGTGTTAAGATAAGGTATTAAGAAGGTTCGGTAGAGATAGTTTATAATAAAATTTACTGGAATCTTTACAGATCGTGGAGAATAACAATGTAAGAATACCATTAAAATTTTGAAGGGTTTCACTAACCCGTTGTTTAATTATTTCGAATCAAAAAACAAAATTTTAGCATGAAAGCTTCTGGAGGGGGGGATGGTTAAATCATCAAATTAAAAAAAAACTGCTAAATAGAATTGCTTTTTTTTTAAATGGAATAACATTATTACAATAATATTCTGTGCAAGTTTGAGCGAGTCGTACTAATTATTTCTATGAAAAAATAGACTAAAATTTTCAATTTATAAATTTTATTAATTCTAATCAACTTTTAAAAACAGGAAAAGTCGACGACAACTATACGATTATTATTTTTAAATGCGTTTATATATACAATTCCAGCCGGCAATATTTATAACGTTCCCAGACTTCTTCTCTCGCCCTCCGCTTGCTCTACTTATATTTCCCCCCCCCCCTAACACTTCCGAACCTCCTTTAATATGAATAAAGACAATAAAATAATGGAGAAAAAAACGGTTTTTATAAAATACATCAAAAATAAAACATTTCTAAATTAGAAATAAGAAATACAAAGCTTAAACACAGTTTCAGATCAAAAAAATGTAGGTATCTATTTATGAATGTAAATCACAGAAAACATAAAAATTTAAACATAGATTTTGAGATCAAATAAATATAGGAGCTGAGAACACCTTAAAGACTATCTACTCATTATTCATGACTTGTTTTCGGACGTGTGTGGCTTTCCCAAAAAGCAGGCAAAGTCACCCAAAAAATTACATTCAACAAATTTCACTAAATATCGTAAGTACAAATAAATTAATGTTGTAAAAGCATTTTGATCCAAGACTTCTAATATCTTAAGAACAACCCTTAACATTACGTGCTTATACAAATGTAACAAACCTGTCACGCTTCGTTGAGCGTGTAGGAAATTTTAACGGCCACTGAACGATGCAATTCCGTGTAACAGGTATTTTTTTTCCATACTCTGACTACACGAAAGGGGAACCTATAATGTTCGAAGAACATCGTGTAAGCCATAGGTGGAATATTGTGAGAGGAGATAGGCATTCGAATTTTTCTTTTTTTGAGGTTTGGAGGTTATAGGCACAGGGAAAGACCTCGCTAGAGAAAGAGTTCCACAACTTCGCTGTTCGATAGAAAAATGAAGTCCGTTAGGAAGAGTTCGGCAGGTTTTTAGCTTGACAATCAACGGGTGACTAGCCTGAGCTCCTCTAGTCCGCCTATCTGCAATCTCTAGTGGTGGTACAATAGACAAAATTTTTGATCACGACCGACCACGGAAATAACTACAGAAATGGGAGAGATTTCCCACCTTTCTATGATGTTCTAGAGATGTCAATGAATCACTCAGACGAATAGCTCTTCTGGATAGAATCGAAGAGCTTCAGCATATCTTTGGGAGCCGAACTCCAAACATGTGAACAGCACTCCAGAACAGGACATAGTAAACATGTACGGTAAGTGATTCCAATACTAGGGGAATTCTGCCAACTTCAGTAAATAAACCGTTTTGGCAAAGTCACATTGTATTGATAAAGCCACACCGCTCCACGGTAACCAACAGTTATGAAATCTTAACTATTTCTATAACTGGAAATAATTTTAGACTACCGATTCCCCATAGTGCCAAATTTCTAAAACTACTCCTTGAGGGTTAACCTCACCCCCTAATGTATTAGGCATATAAAATCGGCAAAAAATGACAAACAAACTGGTTAATAGTTTTAGACCTCCATTTTCCCATAGATTTTCTAAGACTACCACCCCTTGATATATCGTGTATAAAAAAATGGCAAACAAACCAGTGAATAATTTTAGATTAATCTTAGACTACCCATGGATCCTAGTGCCGATATTCTAAAGCTACCCCTCGAGGGTAAACCCCATCCATATATAATAATAATAATGGAAAATGGGAAATAAAGAAATAAATAATTTTTAGACTATCGATTGGCTATATTGCCGATTCTCTAACACCACCCCTTCAGGGGGAAAATTAGGTCATAAGCGATATTGCTATATATATTAGGCAAAATAGTTCATGACATTAGGAATAGTAGGATCAGAATAATATTGAAACTTTTTTGAATGACAAAAACAACGCCGCACCGTTCTTCAAAACTTCGAAAGGAATGAATCAAAGAGGCCACCTTTTCGAAACGTCTGCTTCGTCTCACTGGGGGCTGATGAGAAGAGCGAAACAGCTGTCTCAGGTTAAAGGATGTGTTGTCCCTGCTCAACTTTGTCTACTTAGTGCTAACACGTAATGCGTTTGTATTTCACTATGCTTTGTTTGATGTGTCAAACCGTAAGAAGAAATTCTGGGCAGTCTGGCGAAGATTGCAAAAGAAATCCAATATGCCCCAAATTAAGAAAAAATAAGCGCCAATATTTGGTTGCCAAAGGTGCCAGTAGCCCTTAATCCGGCCCTGCATAGTACTTACACTGGGTAATTCGGAAGGGATGAAAATCTATAAGCGAAAAAGCATTTTTTTTTAATTCAGAGTTATCTCCAGCTGAGAGTAACCCCTGGATTGTCTCATATCCCCAAATAGTATTTAAGCAGGTAGATTTTGTTTTCTAATTTAGTTTACTCTGATGATGGCTACTAGGTAGCTGGAAGGCCCTTGGTACTTTAATAGTATCTTCAGTGGATAAGGGTGATTATTTCGTACTTATTATTGTCCCTCAAGATATTGTCAAGATAGACATAAAAAATGCCAAGCCTTAGTTCGTTCCGCCTGTTTGATACAGAACAAATTTCTGTCATCGTTATTCTCACATATTCCTACTGATTTTCGGTTGACTGACGAAATATGTGCCATTGGGATCAAATCTTGAAACTCCAGCAATGCCCACTGGAGCGCTTGGACTTGTTGAGAATTGTGCATGAATCCAGTCAACGTACTCGTAAATCATGTTTTATCCTAAAATAGAAAAGCGAGACCTTCAATTTATTGCGATCACTGCTGGTTCTAGCATTGATTCTGCTGGAAAAAAATTAAATTTTTCTTGATCCCTGAAAGTCCAGTGATCATAAACAGAATAGGCCGAAAACAATTGTTTCTATCTGAAGTTGACATTGAACGATCAATGTTAATAGAGTTAAATTTGACATGTCCGAGCATAATGAAACATTATTACTGTGATCATAATTTTGTTGGTTCTTAACAATGAACAATTCCAAAGAACAACTCCCAGATTGTTATAATTTCTTCTGCATTGTCCTAAAAAGAACTACATTTTTTTCAAGGCAATCATCGGCACCTGCAACATAAAATCGATCATATACTTTCTAATTTGCTTAGAAACTGCGTAAGAAAGAATGTCCAGATCGAGAATAATCAAAATAATCCACTCGCTATCAAAATAAATATTTACACTTACTATTGTTAAGCCACGTTCGATTAAAAATCTCAAGAGCTTGTTTAACTGTGTAGTAACAAACCTCTTGAAATGTTAATCAATACTTCTGGTGAGACCATTCACAAACGAGGTTTCATTTAAACTGTTATTTAGATAAGACTTAGACAATTATGCTAATGTTGTTCAACAATACTTTTTATTCATGTGAAATTATTCAATGTAGCATAATATTGTTATTCAAATATCTCAACCAATTTTATATTTTTAAGGTGTGTTTCTATCTGTTATATCTTTATTGGAAAATATTACATTAGGAATGCAAGATTTCAGTTATCATGCTATAACAATATTGTGTCAAAAGGAATGAAGGATGAAATGCATCATTATAGATTTCTGTGATAAAAAAAATCCATAACTGTCAATTACACATGAATCTGAGATTATCTAAACATAAGATTTATATGGTACGGTTTCGAAATAACGAGACTGTTTCAGATGAAACTATGTGGTTTGTTTCATTGTCAGCCTATTGAACTTAACTAGTATCAGTCAAGTAACGATTTTGACTATTCCTCTTATAAGTACGAGACATTCTGATAATTAAGTAATTCAATTAAAATTATCCGATTTCTCATAGAGATATTTAAAGCAATTCACAAGGAGCCTTCGATTTCGATGCTTTCTAGGAGTTTCTCTCATTAATTATTTTTCGGAGATATTGGAGGCAGGTTTCAATTATATTTTCAAATCTTAGAAAAGGTATAGTGTGTTATCAATTTATTGCTGTTCCTGTAAACACTTTTTTGCAACACGCCTTAAGAATCTCTCTATTGTATGATTAAAAATTAGATTGTAACGTACATCATTCTAACAGACTGCATGGGAATATATATTCTGTATCAGTTTTCGACCAAGCGGAGATGGCATAGCTATTTTCTCGAAGCAGTTAATTATCTCGATCCACGCCTTATCGTTGAATAGCGTTCATATGACGACCTTTGTTTCGGTTGCTATGGTTACATATTGATATTCAAGCCCCTCTCGCGTTTACGAGGTTCATCGTGTCAAGTGACAGTTTGCACTGTTGCGGGAACAGTAAGTTTGACCAAACTATTATTATTAGTTAATAAAAGGAATTTAGAGAAAGTATAGTGTATTGACACGTTTGGAATGATATCTTCCACGCTGGCGAACCGTAGTCCTTGCCTTCGCAGTAAAAACTTTTAGCTTGCGTGGAATATGATCCATTTCAAATTTGTTGTTAGATTATACTATTATCTCTTTTGTCATTGAAAATGCGTTGTTCCATAAAGATATGCCGGTCCCTTTCATTTGATAGTGTCCGAATTAAGCTACATAGCAGAATTAAAACTTTTGTTTTTATTTTTTTATGACACGGCTTGTCTCACCACATAATATTTCATCACTAGAAAACCGAATGAACTCGAGCAATCAAACATTCGTACATTGAAGAGGAGGGTTACGAGTACAACATACCAAAATATCACATCGATCGATAGGTTTCAAATGTGAGGGTAGATTCGCCACATCATCTATGTTCAATTTGCGTTATATGCACCCACGTTTGTTAATCAAATCATAGCCGGTTTGGCTTTCATGAATGACCTTACCCTGACGGACGACAGACCACTGAACCTGACACAACCCTTTTTTGTTTAATTGGCGAATTATTACATAATTTTATTTTTAGTTTTGAACCCTCAGACTTGTATTCAATGTACTTATTATTCTCAGTTCTTATTTTCATTGTAATAATAATAATAATAATTTCATCGACCGTTCAGCTTTCCCTCGAAAAAAAAAGCGCCTACCTTTCTGAAGCCTAACGCCCTATCTTATTTTAATCTTTATTTGAAAATAGGTAAGCCTAATATACAATAATAGTACATAGCTACATTAACATTTACATTATAGGTATTTTTTTGTTATCTAAGGAGTTAATAATTAGACGTAGTTCAATCATTGCAAATAAGTGAAACTGAGGAAAATTGGGATATGGATATAAATTATAATTGTAAAATTTCCGATCATTGACATTATCAATACCAATAACTTGCTGGATACCAGTAATAAAGTAGTAGTTAAATTCGTGAACTTTTTCAGTTTTATCCACACTAATATACTTCTAAGGTCAGTTACGGTAAATTGCACTATTATCTATGATCTCTAAAGCGAAGCAGAAACCAAATCAACATCGAGTACATCCAATACCTAGAGAGGTCCAAAATCCTGGATATGACTTTTGCCAGCAGATATCAACAGCAGGTCTGCTTGCCTACATTCAACATGTATGGTAGAAATCTATTAGAAACATGGGGAATCACTAGCTGTAGCATTGGATGTCTCCAAAGCAGTTGACCAAGTCTGGCATCAAAGCCTTCTTGGGAAACTTCCGTCATATGGTTTCCACTTTGTAGCTTACTATCAAGTTTTTCCTCAGATATATCATCCCATGTGGTGGTTGACAAAGTATCCTCCGCTTCAATGTTCCACAGGGATCTGTCTTGGCACCAACTTTGTTTCTGCTCCATACAAAGGATCTGCTGGGAATGACCACCTGTCCCGTCCAAAGCTTTGCAGATGATGATACACGATTTTTCATCCAGAGCCGCTATACCCTCCACTGAAGCCAGAGGAGCGAGAGTGAGAGGATGACGCAATTAATGGAGATCTGGGAAAGGTTTTGAAATGGGCATCTGATAATCTAGTAGAGTTTAATGCAACAAAAATGAAGTTGCGTCTTCTCCAGGAAGGAGGATTGCACAATCTCTAATATGATGATGTCAGGTACAACTATTCCTATGAAGTCTTTCATATCCATTCTTGGGATCATCACCAACAGCACCCTCTCACGGAACGATCATGTGAAGTCCATTGCGAAAACCACTTCACGTGCCAAGAGCTATTTCACATCCCAGTAGCTCCTCATAATCTACACAGTAAAAAATTTAGAGTGAAAATTTCACTCTAAGTAACACTAAAAACATTGTATATAGGTCCAATGTTTTTAGTGTGAAATAGTCACTCTGCATCTAGAGTAAATTTTAATGGTAACTTTACTCTAACGTTAGTGTTAAATAGTCGCTTTATTTAGAGTATCTTTTACACTACAGCAGATGAGATGCAACATAACCCAGAGTTGGAAACAAATCTAGCTAGTGTTCAAATGTGAATTGTGTGAATTAACAAATGCTAGTATATCCAAATTACTATTTTAGTGTAATATTACACTGACTTTGGTAAAAAAATATCATTAATACATGTTAACTCTACCTAGGGTTGGATATACAATGATTTTGGTAAACAAAATACTGTTTTTAGTGTACGTTAACTCTAGCTCTGCACTACCTAGTGTTGGGTAAATGAATAATACACTACTTGCAAATACAAAATGTTTATTTAAAAATAAATGTATGGCATACAACTGAGCAATTCCGATAAATTGACGAATATGTGGAACATTTAAATCTAAATACTATCGAATATATGATACATAAAAATTAAACAGTATTTTAAAAATAATATAAAAGTCAGAGGTTTGTATGACTTTGTATAATAGCTGAACTGATTGTTCGTATTCTTCATATATACAGTATTGCTCCACTTTGGCCACCTTCGAGCAATGAATATACTTCAGCTTAATAAAATTCATCATATAGGTTACCTGTAACATATTATCTTTGTGAGAATTTGATCCATTATACATATTTGACGAATCGATCAATATGACCCACACTTCAGATCGTTCAGATCGGTTCGTTAGAATCCCTATTTGACCTTCGCCACAGTATTTGCAATGTGGGGTCACAACTGAACCTTCACAAAATGGGTGTAAATGTAATATCAAAAAATAAAATGAACGATGTACCTCACTATTAGGTTATGTCTACTATGAGTGACTGAGCTCAGTAATTCAAAGGCATCACTATTGGTATTTATTAGAACTAGGTGTACGAGTAACTTTCCAGTCGGTGGTGCCTCTGATTAATATTATGAACCCAAAATTGGGGTAAAGGCGTTCGATTTGAACTAAAACACATTTCATCACCTCTATTATTTGACTATATCCAGTTGATTACTAAGTAGATTATATTAAGAAGATTAAACAACAACACTTACCTTATGAGAACAAATAAAGCTACACAGGTCACGATTTAAGTCCAGTAAACATACAACACAGGTTGAAGCTTGAAGAAAGGATAAAAGCCGCTAACGTAACGCCAATGCGGGTACTCAGGGTAACGTGTTGGATGCGGATTGAACCGAACGGCATTTCGTAATTGGTAGTGTCAGAACACTCTAGTAAGTCAACTATTTCTATGCATTTGACACTCCTAGTGTAAACCTAGGAAATTCGACACTAAAACAATTTAAATGTAATTTTATAGTGTAGGTGATGAACATTAAGATAGTAGAACAACTCAACTAGAGTAGTTTAGTGCAAACAGCATCCCCTCACCAATTCTAGTGTTACAAAAAATAGCCATTTAACACTTAAAATTCACTCTAAATTTTTCACCCATTACACTAGCTGTTTTACACTGACCAAATTTTTTACTGTGTACAATGCACATAATCGATCTGTGCTGGAGTACTGTTCACATGCTTGGAGTTCGACCCTCAAATATACGCTGAAGCTCTTGGATTCTTTCCACATAACTTCAGAGTTATTTTTGTACTATCTATTTTTCTAAGGAAATATTGTTCTCTTTCCCTTTTTAGTAAATTCACTACTATTACTTTGTTTCTTAAATTCTCCCCATATCACATTTTTATTTACATCAACAGTAACCGTTGACACAAAATTCTTATAAGTCTTATCACGCTGTTTTATTTTTTATGAATATTGTTGTCAAACCATGGTATGTTATTTTTGTGATCACAGACTTGAATTGGCGCTACCTTGTTGATAACTAATTTACAGTTATTGAGAAAATTTTGATATATAACATTAATATCTGTTGAACTCAAATTCCAATCGCTTGAGATTAAATCTGGTTCAATTTTATTCAAGTTTTGCTCACTAAGATTTCTATAATTTCTGATAGGAATACTTACATTTCTGTTATTATTTTTGAGACAGATTGATATTAAAGAATGTCTACTTAATTTAGGAGTAGAATGAATATAACAATTAGCACAATTATCATTAGTAGCAAAGAGATCGTCACAAATATTTTCGAAATTTTCTAAGAATAACGCATCCGAGGTGGATGGCGAATGATAAAAGCATCCAACTAATCATTGACAAGCACCAACATTTATCCTTTACACTTCTCTGTTAAAAACTGCGGACTATCGTTCACATAAAGCACAACGCCACCAGTTTGCAGATTCCTGAATCTTCAATTTCACTTGTTATGCTTGCCTCACTAACTAGAGTTACTTTTGAAGAGTAGCACAAAACGTTTTATTTAATTTGATCGATTTTGTCCAGTAAATTTTGGGCGTTCATGTCGATGTAGGTGAATTTTTTGATCATTCATAGGTTTTTTTCATTGTGAAGTAATGTTTTTTATTGACTACTATAGCTTAATGTTGAAAAACTTCATTATTTTTGAATCATCACCATTTTTATGTGTTCTCCAAGTGGAGCTTTAATGCATTTGAAATATTCTTGTTGTGCTTTGGTTTGATCTCCAGATATTTTTATTCCCGGTATTTCGGTTCATTTATTTTTCTAATCATGTTTAGCGTGCTCAGAATTACTTTTATTGGCCTAAATTTTGCAGCATTAAATTTACCAAACCCTTAGGCTATCTATAGTTTAACGTTGTTTTTATTGAAAATTATAATGATCTAAAATGTTTTCCACTCTTTGCTTATCTTCTGAGTTACATCCATTTTGTGTATTTTTATGTGACTCATTTACATTGCAAATTATTATGTTTGAAACATTATTTTGCTTATTTAGCATTTCCGAAATTAATTCTTCCATATCTGATATCTAACATAGACTTTATATTTGATATTTGTGAGACGTCTTCTTCAATTACACTTACAACTACAATAATCAATAGATTATAGTTACTTCATAATTTAGTTATTCGTAGATATAGGTACGCACTGTACACATAAATAAAGGATTTAGTGGTAGCTTCTTGTTACCTATAGTTGAATGGTACAGTATGGAATTTGTGAGTTCGTACTGATGTTTCACATGGTGATGAGATAGATTAACCAGGCCAGGTCGCTTTCACCGCCGTTCCATACAGATCAACAATGGCTCGTAACTAACCATTAGATACTGGACTACCCAATTATTCTAATCAATTATACCGATTTCAATCTATTTACACCAACTTCGTGCATGAAGATATCGGCCAGTTAGATTGATGATTACTTCCACATATACATTTGAGGTAATTGCTTAAAAAAGCAATATACCGTTGTTGTTATAAATGTTACGAAACTAATTCGTTTCTGGTGAGATCAGATAGATTTAATTAAAAATGTAGCTTCAGCGAAACGGAAAATTTATACCCGCCTAACATCACAGTTGAAATGTTCATTCCTGCTTCTATTCAATAATCAATAGTCTTGATTAAATATAAAATCACAACAAGAAAACTGTTCGTAATATTCAGATGAAAGAAATAAGAACAGTAAAATTTTAAACTTGTATAACACCACTATGAGTTAGAAATAATGATTCCTTTTCACTAAAAATACTGTCAACGTAGCAAGGACCTTTAAGCTAACAAGTAGCCATCATCACTGAAAAACTATGAAAGTGTTGGCGCTGTGCATACATTATAACACTAAATAACAAATTATCAATGAATACTGTGAAAGTACTGATGGCCTTCCGGCTGTCAAGTAGCCATCATCAGAGTACTCTAAATTAGAATCTATTGAACTTGTATAACACCAATATGAGTTAGAAATAATAACTCTCATCCACTGAAAATACTCTCAACGTAACGAGAACCTTTAAGCTACCAAGTAGCAATCATCACTGAAAAACTATGAAAGAGTTAGCACTGTGTATACACTATAACACTAAATAAGATAAGTATTGAGGGCCTTTCGGGTACCAAGTAGCCATTATCAGAGTGAACTAAATTGGAATCTACTGAACTTGTATAACACCACTATGGAATAGAACTAATAACTCTTATCCACTAAAAATACTGTCACGGTATGCTGTTTGTTTTGAAGCGATGGCTCTAGAACTGATTTTATAAACCAATGATTTTATTATACGTGAACCATCGTTCACGATGATTTATTGGTATGGGGTATGTGAGTTTCCATCCTTCTTCGCCTGTCTATATCCGAGATTTCTGTGACACATTGCGTTAGGTCATCAGATCCAAAACATACGCTTCTCCATGGAAACTCGGAGAAAACCATGCAAAGACCGTCCCAGTCGATTTAGTTGTAATGCCAAACTATGCGTGGTGTTGGATTGGTTCGTGGAGTGATATAGAGACAGGTCGTAGTGATAAGTGAATGGTCAGAGTTTCCCAATGGTGCACGGACCTTTACTTCATAGGGATCTGGATTCTTAGTGAGGGATAAGTCAAGCGTATTGGCATAATTATAGTTGTTATCAGGAATCCGAAGGAATAAATCAATACATAAATACTCTCCTCTTTCTTATGTTTTAGTCTGTTTCAAATAAATATCATTATTATTTTCAGAATTTGAAGAACTTATATAAAATAACAAATTCTCAAATATTGAAATATAAATTATTAGATAAGATCGCTTTAAAAATTGAAACTGCTTTAAGTTCATTATGAAATTGGTTAGTTATAAAAAGTTTTCAACCAAATCCACCTTAACCAACATTAACGAGTGAGGAGAATCATATGATCATATTGATAACAGCCCGGTTTTCTTATGTTTTCCGCCACTACCAATATTATTTTTACGTCCTCCTCATACCCCGTGAACCAATTGGTTGAGATTCTACACTTTTATATCTTTTATATGAATTCTCAGGAATTTGATCACACTAACACATGTGTTCAATATTTTTGTCTTTACGTACGTTTCGGCCCCACGGCCATCATCAGAAGACTTATTATGTCTAAAACGGGATTACTTTAAGCTAATTGTATTAGCACAAAGCGTCCTTATCGCACCAATTTCATTTAAAAATACCCACGTCACCGAAACAAACAGGAACACGAATAATCGAACTTGTAACACATCAATGTTATAAGTATAATATATCAAGAATCCATTGTTCAGTAGTATTCTCATGAAATAGATACTCATGTCAACAAAGTCTATGAACGACTAAAAACAAGAACATTACGTTAAAGTGACTACTTTTTAAGCAGATGTCAAGATTTATGAGGTAATAGAAAAAGGTTTGTCAGGCTTTATTGGGAATACACTTTTGACATTCTACCTAAAATATACTTTTAACATTATATAGACGCATGTAGGAATTTGCAAGAGTTCTAATTAATTAAGTTATTATAAATCTGACTTAATGTCTGAATATCTGTCCTATGATTTACAGATTTGGAGTTACCTTTTATGTGAATGATCTCCAGAATAGATCTTTCATAATAATTGGTTGCCATAGTTGAAATATTAACATTTTTGTAATCGAATTGATCGTTATAATCAAAGCAGTGTTTAGCAAGGGCGGTAGAAGTTTTTGTTTCTTGTGCTATACTTATGGCCGTACATTTTTTTTGTAAATATTGTTTAGAAATTCCAGTATAAGTCTCATCTAAACAATTTGATTTGTATACTGTGTGGGTTTGTTTATCTTTAGGTATTAAAGGTTTTAGATTTGAGAAATATTTCTCAACACATTCAGTAGGTTTATGCGCAACATTTATATCATACTGTTTCATTTTGTACTGATAATATAGGGTCAGATTGTAATTTTTTTAAGTTGCTTCATCATTTAATAATCATAATAATAATTTAATCATTCTTCTATTAGATTTACGTGGTCACTTCTATGCATTATGACGGATTTATTACATTTATCCGCGTTCAAAACTAATATTTGAGGGTTAGCAACTAAGAAATCTTCTGTCTTTTTTGTGTCATAGTTAGAACAATTTTTCGCTATGCCTATTTCTGCTCTCTATTTATTCTTTTCATTTGTCAAAATGTTTCACATTTTTTTGCTCCAAATTTCTATTCCTAATATTATCAGGGTAGGCAAATTAAGGGACTAAGTTTAACGTGTGCTGCACCTCATCCGATATTCTTGTGTCAGTTAGGTTCTTCAACCATTGTTTATTGATATTTTGTTTTTCATAAGCTACGCATTTCATTAAATTATTCATCTTTCCAGATTCAATGGCTTTGATTTTGTTGAAATTTTTTTAGAAATTGTTCTGCTGCTTTTGAAAAAATTGCGAGATAAAGTTGCTATCAAAGCTTTTATAACTCAAACGTTTTCATCAATCATTTTCATTCAAAAACTATCTACATAAATATATGTAGATCATCCTCCTCTTTTTCATACTCCGAGAAAGAATGAATAGTTCAATGAATGTAGTGATATTTAACAGAGTAATTGTCCCTTAATTGTGTTCGAAATGGAATGTCACAAAGTAACTCTTCTATTCAAATTTTCGTAATTACACTTTCATATTGTTCTATCAAATTTTTTTATTCACAACCAGTTCTGGATCTGGGTCTACTTTCTCGTTTTATTATGCCTTCAACCCATTAATTAACCCTCAACTAAGGACCAGTTTATTAGCGGATACCAAATGTTTATTCTTGATTATTAAAAACGTAATAAAAAGTAATGCTCAGAAATTGATTGATCATAAAATATTTTATTTGAGACGACAAATTCCTCTGATGAACTATAAAATGTTCTATCGATTTTGGTTTTATTCACGATCAGTACTAGATCTACATCTACTTTCTCATCATTATGCTCAAACCCATTAATTAACCCTCAATAAGTGAATAGTTCTACTAACGAAATATTTATCTACGATACTCAAAAAGGTAATAAAATTTAATGCACCAGAATCGACTGGAACATTTTGGGCAACAGCTCGTTCTGATTTACGATAATACGCAATATTTTAGTAATTTTGATTTTATTAACAACCGTTACAGAATAATAAAATTACTTTCTTATTTTATTATATCAAAACTCATTAATTAATAGTCAACAGTGACTTAATAAGGTACTTTCCAGTTTCCTAGCTAGTACGAAATGTCTTTTTACAGTTTCCCAAAAAGCAATAAAATTGAATGTGTCAAAATTGCGCTCATTTACAGCACGTGTTAAACATGCGTTAGGCGGGGCTATTTTTGCTGCTAGTTTGTTTATGTGGACCTCTGCGTGCTGGTTCGCAGAATTTTGCTGTGCATAGCCGTATAACCGTGTTGTACGCGTTGATGGTTCAGTTTACACTTTGCGAATTTGCTAGCTAATTTCCTTTTATCGGCAGTAGTAAATAGAAATACGGCCAAACGGAAAAAGTTATGACAGTTTAGTTAACAGTTCAATTGCGCTTGCAAATCGCTTCTAACTGATCTGGTTATCGAGATATTTTGAGAAAACTTAAATGATGCATTTTCGCAAACCCCTTGTAATTTCTTTAGTTTTGGGAATTTTTCAAATGTGTAGAAGCAATGTCGCAGCAACTTTTCACGTAAAATATGTCCGTACGGTCAGATTTGCGAAATATAAAATAATTATTGAAATGGCTGATGAAAACTACTTGAAATATGTCTTAAATGCAGCCCGGGAAGCTTCTTATAGTTTACTGCAGGTGAAATCTAAGGAAAGGTACGAGACAGTATATAATATGTTCTGCAAGTGGAGAAACGCCAAAAGAATTGAAAGAATTAACGAAAACTTAATGCTAGCTTATTTTACGAAAAAACCATATTCTATATGGATAAAGTGTTGTTTTATTATTTGTTTTAGGCAAAAGTCCTTAAATCTTCAGATTTATGGGTTACATACACTATGATCAAAAGTACGATATAAATCGATGAAAATACGGATATTGCACAATATAAAAAAGTAATAGCTTCCTTGTAACGTCAAAATGACAAGTATTAACCTGAAAAATCAAAAGTTTTAGCGATGGAAAATGTTACAATGTAACGTTACGTTTCTGTTGATGAAAGTGGTATTAACTTTCGGACTGCATGTCGGTGTGCAGAATTATGCAGTTTAAGAACTAAAGATTTAGAAGATTCTGGAACAATGTTGATTGTAACGTTACGCTATAGCAAAACAAAGAAAAAACTTCTATTTACTGTAGTCTCAAACTGCAATGGATATTTGATCTACCAGAAGTACTTACTATTAAGACCCAAAACAGTAAGTCATAATCGATTTTTCCGTTTTGTCATGGCAAATGTACATCCAGTTGGCATTCATCCTTTCGCAAAAATTCCAAAAAAATTGCGGAGTATTTAAAACTTCCTGATGCTTCAAGTTTCACCGGCGATTATCTTGGAAGGGCTTCTTCAACTTTTCTTGTTAACAGTGGCGCTGATATTCAGGTTCTTAAACGGCATAGAGAATGGCTATATATAGTCGTAGCTGAGGGATACGTGGAAGAAGACATTGGTGATAAAATAAAGTATTCAACTATGTCCAATTTGGACAATACCAAGAAGCCCCTCTAGAAATTGTGGTGGATAAAAAAAATGTTCAGCATCAACTAGTTAATATTTATTGTCATAATACACAAAATAAACATTTTCGTTTTTGTTAAATTGTGTTTCTAATGATACTGATGTTTATATGCAGTACTGGTTGTTATGCTATAATGGTATTGGTTGCTATGCAGTAAAATATCTTATTACTACGATTTTGAGGTCGTTAATGCAGTGCCTTACTGCTTAAAATGTGAAAAAAGTATTGATTATAATAATCACCTTCATTTGGGAATGTAATCTATGATTATTTTATGAATTAGTTACTCTATGATTCACATTTCATTTCTATTATCAACAACTTATCAACTTTAAGATAATTCTATGAAATCTAACCTCAAAACTGTTACTCATGAATGTCAGATAATATTTTATCTTCTTTAGGTTGAATTGAATAGACAATAGAAAGTGGTACTTCAAAATAACTTGGTTGAAATATAGAAGGATTTTATTACAAATCTGATAGATAGGACTATTCAACTGAGTTCTCCTGAACTGAGAACAATATCTATTAAAAAAGAACAAAAGAAACTTCAATATAGAATGGTTATCCCTTTGAGCCAGTCAATTTCATAACTAAGGACAAAATCGATAAATTTTATAACTCATCTAGTAAAATCAATACCAATAATGAAAAATCAATAAACAAACATCACATATCACTACGATATATTAACGATCTTTCTAAAAATTGCGTAATATAGTAAAACCTTATGACCTACATATATGTCATAAAATATAATTAACCCAGAAAAGTCTTTTTACTAAATCAAGAAGCAGCGTACCGTTGAAAAAAGTAACCCATTCTGCTTATTCTATTCATTGTGAAGATTGCGAAAAGGTATACATCTGCTAATCTTTCCAATGAGTCGATAAAAGATTGAATGGGCATAAATATATCAAGAATTCATCCACTGCACTCAGTTAAGATGTAGAGGACATTAACCATTCATTTGACTACAACAATTCAAAAATTATAAATATTGAAACGAATAATAATAAACGTTTGATATAAGAAAGTATAAAAATTGGAAGAAACAATTCTGTTAATGACAAAATAGATTCCAGTCTTTCAAAACTTTTGATAATCTAATTCAAACATAACCAAATTCAGTTATTTTGAAGTTCCACTTTCTATTGTCCATTTAATTCAATCTAAAAAAGATAACTTATCATCTGACATTCATGAGTATCAAATTGGAGGTTACATTCCATAGAATTATCTTAAACTTGATTGGTTATTGATAATAGAAATGAAATGTGAATCATAGAATAACTAATTCATAAAATAGTCATATATATTTAGAATTGTGTAATTTTAAAATGATGTTTTATGTTTAACTATATTCAATCCATTCCAAATTGATAATTAGAAATACATTACTCTTTCAAACACAACGTATCCAAAGTTTTCTGCAGTTGAAATCGGATTTTTAAAACACAAGTTGGCTGCAGACGCATTTCATTAGTCGAAATCATCTATTCTTTTTTAAATTACATGGAAACACTAATTGAGAAAACTATTTTTGATAAGATAATAAAATATTGCCAAAAAGTCAAAAAAGAAAGTTTCTATTTTATTTTCAGTCATATCTAAGAATCAGCATACCAAGAAAACGTAACATATATTTAATTGAAACTATAGAAACAAGATACACAGTTTGCGGAACACGGTTGGCCGACACATAACGCTTACATTGCAACCCAGCACGCAAAACTCCACGCAAGCGATATACGAACAATTATAATCACACCGTCTGAGACAGGCTTTCTTCGGACAAATCCCTCTAGTTTATAGATAGAAACTATCATTCCAATTCCTGGAATGTATCTTATTACAATTAATTAATCAACTGAGCATACGTTCACATTTCAGCTATTTATTCCACATTCTTTTTATTTAGTTCAATTTGTAATCAATAATTTCAATAGATACTCCATAATTATACGCTTGTTATATGTGACATGCATGGTTTTATTGACAATTTAGGGCCTTATAAGAGAAATAACCAACGTTCTTCAAATAGATGATCAGGTTATACCAATTACATTTCACGATCTGTTTCAAGTTTTTATGTAGCATTTTACAGCTGCCTTCTCTTTTAAGGTTCTTCAATGAAGAAATAAGGAAAACGAGTATTTAATTAAATAATGCAGCTTTGTACATTTTAAAAATGCTGCGAATAGTACGTAACAATCTACATCTTGAATGAATGTAACGAATAACTGAAAGTTTGCAGGTTTTAACAAATTTTGGTCAGCATAATACAGAACAAACTGAAGGCGGAAATTGAATAATCATATCTCATCTCTATGTCAAGTTATTACATTACAGAAAGAATCCAGACCTGCTTGAGACCCAACTTATAGAAAATATTGGTAGGCGTGGCTGTAGCATGTATATACAAGATGTTCCATCTCAGACGAGCCACCTCGTATATTTCTTATCCCATAGTGAGTGGAAAAATCTCCCGAAACACGTCGAATGATTTTGTTTGGGGTACATCTTTTGACGTATATTTGAGGCTTGAACGAGCAACCCCCTAATAGGGGGCGCTTCAGCCCCTCAAAATTGAATAGGGGAGAGGGGTTGAGTGATACGTCATTTGAAAGGTCTTTGAAGCCTCTTTACAACGGTGTATGAAAAACGTAAATTTGATGAATCGTTTTCGCCAAAATTAATTTTGTTGCTCGAATGCGCCACCTTGAATATTTTGGTTATTTGTACAATGTACAAGCTCATTTTTATTAAGCCTTTTTTACAAACTTAAGCAATCTTCAAAAAATCACATTCGTATAAGAATTGAATTGTGTTGTCATGTTTACAATGAAAAAAAATTAAATCTGCGTGTTTAAATCAAATGTTCAAATTGTCCTCCATTGACTTCCATACAATAATACATTCTCTCAAACTAATAAATAAAGAAACAGCAAAACATTTCCTTATGTTGCCTTTATTTTGTGTTCTTAGAAGGTGTTCATCTGGTTTTGACGTTTCTTCGATCATTTCATGATTTTAATCAATCTGTTGAGTTACTACTTTGCTGATTTGTTTAAAATTTCAAAAAATATGTTGTACACATTGCAAGAACATGTTGAGCTGGTTAGGCTTCATTACCAAAATCGAAATTATGCCCGAGCGGCTGCAAGGATATTTAACGAAAACCATCCTGAACGTAGCGTTCGCCATAAGTACGTAATGGAATTGATTTCAAAATGTGTGGAGACGGGTTCAGTGATGGATAAAAAAAGGGCACCCATTGGAATTGTTAATGATGAAGTTGCAGCTGTGGCGGTATTGGGACATGTCCAACTTATGCAAAACACGCAATCTGTACGACAACTTTCTGCAGCTTCCGGTGTTAGCCAATCTAACGTTTTCAGAATTTTACATAAACACAAGTCCCATCAGTACAAAATTAAATCAATTCAGGAATTGAATGATGATGATTGGGATCGAAGGCAAGAGATTTGCGAAATTATGGTCAAGCGTATCAACAATAACCCAAATTTCTTGTACAACGTTTGCTTTTCTGACGAATGCACTTTTTTACTTAATGGAGAAGTTAACCGGCATAACTGTAGAATTTGGAGCGATACAAATCCTCATGTATTTTGAGAAGCTCACACTCAACTTCGGGAAAAACTAAACGTTTGGGTAGGAATTTTGGGAGACCACCTAATTTGACCTCTGTTTATTCCTAATAATTTAAATGGCGAAATTTATCTTGAAATGTTGGAAAATGCGATTGATCCGTTAATAACTGAACAACTAGAAAACGATCCTCTACTACTTGAACAACAATTGCATTTCCAACAAGACGGAGCTCCTCCTCACTACGCCGCACCAGTTCGCCAATACTTCAATTTGCAATACCCCGGTCGTTGGATTGGAAGAAGAGGTCCTGCCAGCTGCCTTCTCTTTTAAGGTTCTTCAATGAAGAAATAAGGAAAACGAGTATTTAATTAAATAATGCAGCTTTGTACATTTTAAAAATGCTGCGAATAGTACGTAACAATCTACATCTTGAATGAATGTAACGAATAACTGAAAGTTTGCAGGTTTTAACAAATTTTGGTCAGCATAATACAGAACAAACTGAAGGCGGAAATTGAATAATCATATCTCATCTCTATGTCAAGTTATTACATTACAGAAAGAATCCAGACCTGCTTGAGACCCAACTTATAGAAAATATTGGTAGGCGTGGCTGTAGCATGTATATACAAGGTGTTCCATCTCAGACGAGCCACCTCGTATATTTCTTATCCCATAGTGAGTGGAAAAATCTCCCGAAACACGTCGAATGATTTTGTTTGGGGTACATCTTTTGACGTATATTTGAGGCTTGAACGAGCAACCCCCTAATAGGGGGCGCTTCAGCCCCTCAAAATTGAATAGGGGAGAGGGGTTGAGTGATACGTCATTTGAAAGGTCTTTGAAGCCTCTTTACAACGGTGTATGAAAAACGTGAATTTGATGAATCGTTTTCGCCAAAATTAATTTTGTTGCTCGAATGCGCCACCTTGAATATTTTGGTTATTTGTACAATGTACAAGCTCATTTTTATTAAGCCTTTTTTACAAACTTAAGCAATCTTCAAAAAATCACATTCGTATAAGAATTGAATTGTGTTGTCATGTTTACAATGAAAAAAAATTAAATCTGCGTGTTTAAATCAAATGTTCAAATTGTCCTCCATTGACTTCCATACAATAATACATTCTCTCAAACTAATAAATAAAGAAACAGCAAAACATTTCCTTATGTTGCCTTTATTTTGTGTTCTTAGAAGGTGTTCATCTGGTTTTGACGTTTCTTCGATCATTTCATGATTTTAATCAATCTGTTGAGTTACTACTTTGCTGATTTGTTTAAAATTTCAAAAAATATGTTGTACACATTGCAAGAACATGTTGAGCTGGTTAGGCTTCATTACCAAAATCGAAATTATGCCCGAGCGGCTGCAAGGATATTTAACGAAAACCATCCTGAACGTAGCGTTCGCCATAAGTACGTAATGGAATTGATTTCAAAATGTGTGGAGACGGGTTCAGTGATGGATAAAAAAAGGGCACCCATTGGAATTGTTAATGATGAAGTTGCAGCTGTGGCGGTATTGGGACATGTCCAACTTATGCAAAACTTGCAATCTGTACGACAACTTTCTGCAGCTTCCGGTGTTAGCCAATCTAACATTTTCAGAATTTTACATAAACACAAGTCCCATCAGTACAAAATTAAATCAATTCAGGAATTGAATGATGATGATTGGGATCGAAGGCAAGAGATTTGCGAAATTATGGTCAAGCGTATCAACAATAACCCAAATTTCTTGTACAACGTTTGCTTTTCTGACGAATGCACTTTTTTACTTAATGGAGAGGTTAACCGGCATAACTGTAGAATTTGGAGCGATACAAATCCTCATGTATTTTGAGAAGCTCACACTCAACTTCGGGAAAAACTAAACGTTTGGGTAGGAATTTTGGGAGACCACCTAATTTGACCTCTGTTTATTCCTGATAATTTAAATGGCGAAATTTATCTTGAAATGTTGGAAAATGCGATTGATCCGTTAATAACTGAACAATTAGAAAACGATCCTCTACTACTTGAACAACAATTGCATTTCCAACAAGACGGAGCTCCTCCTCACTACGCCGCACCAGTTCGCCAATACTTCAATTTGCAATACCCCGGTCGTTGGATTGGAAGAAGAGGTCCTATGGAGTGGCCTGCCCGATCTCCTGACCTGAACCCTCTGGACTTCTTCTTGTGGGGACATCTTGAGTCCAAGATTTTTGTGACCCAGCCTGAAAATTTGGACGAACTACGCCAACGAATTGTAACTGAGTGTCGTCAAATATCTCCAATACTCCAATTATGCTGAACCATGTTAGAGGCGGTTTTCAGTCAAGATTGTATTATTGTATGGGAGTCAATGGAGGACAATTTGAACATTTGATTTAAACACGCTTGATTGATTTTCTTCATTGCAAGCATGACAACACAATTCAATTTTTTTACGGATGTGATTTTTTGAAGATTGTTTAAGTTTGTAAAAAGGCTCAATAAAAATGAGCTTGTACATTGTACAAATAGTTTTCCTTACTAATGGCACAAATATGATCATAACGTCACAAAGTATATTGGAATTTATGCTGACTCCCATTTAAACTGGCCACACCACATAGACCATGTCGCAAAAAGTATGTCGTCATATTCATTTGCGCTGAGAACAATTAATAATTTTAGCAGCACTGAGACCAAGAATACTTTCCGACTAGGAATAAAGATTGTATAATTACAGAAAAACTTAATTACTGATAAAAAACGTCAATTCCATGATATATATCAAATTACCAACAGAAATGAAAACCCTGCAGACCACATAGTTGAAAACTGAGCCGAGTCGATTCTTAAAACGAAAAGCCCACTACACGCAAAGTGAGTATTTAGATGAGAAATTTACTGTTGACGATTTTTATTAACATTCACCACTTGACTGCCACTCATGTCATATTATATGTATCTTGGTATTCGGGACCTACTTGTTATCTTCAATGTTTTTTTTTTTTTTAATGTAGATTATTCTCTTTTTAATCAGATATCTTCTATATTCTATTATTATATTGTATTATTGTATTGACTTGTCCTACACCCACATAGGGTACAACTATCGAACGAATAAATGATATCTATCGATCTATCTGTCTATGGAAATTTTCCAAATTTTGATCGTCTATGTTGAATGACAGTTTGGATATTGATAGTGAAGATGATGTACCTTATGAAATTACATCAGGCAGAAGAATGAATCAAAAAAAAAAATTGCTTAGGTTTATCAGGTATGGCGTAATACTGTTTGTGTGTGTCAGAATCACACGACCACTGGCACAAAGACATTTTGGGTCATAACAAGGTTCTACCCGACCTTCAAATTTAAGGCTTGGACAAAACAATTCTCAACCCTCGAGAGTGTTAAGTGAGGATTATTTTTGGCCAAGGATAACAAATTTAAGGATTTAAAAGAAGAAAAAGGCTAACGTTTTCCTCTTATATGGCTTTATATTCATATTTAAACACGTCCGATATTTTGTTTTTTTTTGTACTTTGACTACACGAGAGGGAAACCTATAATGTTCGGAGAACATCATGTGAGCCAGCAGTGGAATGTAGGGAGAGGAAATAGGCATTCCTATTTTTCTTGGAGGTTTGGAGGCTATAGAGTTCCAAAACTTCGTTGTTCGATAAAAAAATTAAGTCTGGTAGGTCTCTAGTTTGACAGTGAAGTGGTGACTAGTTGGAGCTCGTCTAGTCCGCCTATCTGGAATCTCTCGTGGCTGAACAACAGACGACATTTCTGATGAACACTGACCATGGGAATATCTATAGAAAAGGGAGAGATCTCCAACCTTCCTTCGATGTTCTAGAGAGGTCAATGAACCCGTGAGTCTGACGTCATTAATCAGTAGAAAAGCTCTCTTCTGTATAGAATCCAAGAGCTTCAGCGTAGGTTTGGAAACCGATCTCCAAAAATGTGAACAGTACTCCAGGACAAGTCGAATCTGTGATTTGTAGATTATGAGGAGCTGCGGGGATGTAAAGTGACTCTTGGCACGGGATAGAGAACCAAGTTTTTTTTCGCAATGGACCTCACATGATCATTCCATGGGAGGGTGCTGTTGGTGGTGATCCCAAGCGTTGTTATGGAAGACTTCATAGGAATAGTTGTACCTGACATCATTATATCCACCTTCTTTATCAAACGATTCATTGTTCTCAATTCTACATTGAAGATGGCAAATTCGTCAGTTGGCTCGGCCATGTTCTTCTGACTGGAACGTGTTGAATTACTGAAGAGAATGAAACGAATTCTGCACAAACTATGGAAGAAATGCTAAAAATGGCTTCTGAGGAATAATTTTTGTCGACACACATCTACAAAAACTAAGAGTACATAGATGAGCACAAAATAATAACAAAATTAAAATCCGTTTATTTCTTGATCAAACCTCGTACATGTTGTAGATTCAGGTTTATAATGTTATATCAAGTGTTTCAAATTTGACTCTCATCATTAGGATCTCGGAAAGTATAAGAGATACGGAGGTGGTTAAATTAAGGCTAAGGAGCGTACCAATGAGCCCGATAATATTCCTTTTTACAATCAAAGTTATCTTTGGTACTTCCGGAAATTTTTTTACGAGAATTTTTCAGAGGTTGCAAAAGTCTATAAATACATTCTCCTTGGAATTTTTTGAGATTCACTTTGTGGCGAAGTCGAAAATTCTCCAAGATGTTTCATTTTTCTCAAATCAACATCAACTTTATTATTTGATATGGTCGCCATATTGAGTTTTTGCAATTTTGAATAGCCTCTTCCATCACTTTTTTAATGATGTGTCGTAAGATACCATTGTAATATATAAAATCAAAAATATCAAAGGAAAGGTTCGGTCATGTTCTTCTGACTGGAATGTGTTGAATTACTGGAGAGAATGGAATGAATTCTGGACAAGCTATGGAAGGAATACTGAAAATGGCTTCTAGAATGTGTTGAATTACCGGAGAGAATGGAACGTTATTCTGGACAGGCTATGGAAGGAATACTGAAAATGGCTTCTGAGGAATGTTTTTGTCGACACACATCTACAAAAACTAAGAGTACATAGATGAGCACAAAATAATAACAAAATTGAAATCCGTTTATTTCTTGACCAAACCTCGTACATGTTGTAGATTCAGGTTTATTTCAGGCTTTCTTCATTTACAACTTCAATTCACACGCTTTGTTCTTGTGCATTTATGAAAAAGTTGAATGTCACTGGAATAATATTAAAATCTTTCATAAGTAAGTGCGAAATGAAAAAAGGTTGGAATATTTTACAATAAATAACAGTTAATGTATTTCAATAACCAGTCTTGTTAAACATATGTCTTATTTTGAAGAATTTTAACCAAGCTATTATTATTTGATTATATTCAAATCAGTCAGTATGTTGTAATACAATATTTCATTATAGATATGGAGAGGAGTTTAAGGAGTACACCTTGGTCTATATAATACTTATCGATTATTCGGTAAAAGTAGTTTTATACCTTGCACATTTTATTGCATTTTTGATGCAATTAAAAGTAGTGTCCTTGATTTAATTGAAACAAAACAAATGATTACCAGTATTATCGACAGTAATAATTGAATATTAATAAGTTATTTACATGGCGCATTCAATATTCTTGTGCGAATTGTTATGAGAAGCTTTATGTAACATGATTTTTGAAAAATCGCGAGAATAATATATTTTTCATGATGAACAAGTCTCACATACTAGTGTTTCAAATTGAAAGCAATTCAGAACTGAGCCGGTAAAGCCTGACTGCCTCGCCCGTATTTTCGGGCGGGGGGTGCTCGAGAGGGCTCAACATTGAAAAATATGAACTTGAACTTGAAGATAACATCTGAGGCCTCAGCAAAAACATAAACGATGTTCATTAGCACCTGCAGACAGACAAACCAGACATACTGACCTTAACTGAGACGCAGGTCAATTCATCAACCAACAGGACCCTGCTCTGCCCTGGCTACGAAATCCACACTCGTTTAAGATTTGAAGGAGGTATCTGTATCTATTTTAGAAATGTTCTCTCAATCCACCAAGAGGAGAATCTAGAACTCAATTCAACGTGGTTCAACATTGATCATCACAAACAGACAAAATTTCTTTGTTATCTTTAATTATCACCTAATAAACCAGCTCATATTGAACTCTTTGTATTTCTTTCTCTGAAACTTGACCTCATTCAACAGAATTATCCAGCAGCTGAAATTATCACCATGGGTGATTCCAACGTTCACAACGCCGCTTGGCTCAAGTTCTCAATCAAGGCGGATGACGCAGGGCAACATGCTGAGGCCTTCACCATCAATAGTCTATGGGACCAGACGGAATTTCACCTATTGTTCTCAAGGAATGTGCGTCTGAATTAACACCAGTTTCCTGCAGATTGTTTACCCTTTCATACAAACTTGATGTGTTTCCTCCCAGTTGGAAGACAGCTAGAGTGCAACCAATTCCAAAAAAAGGAAATAAGATCCTTCCTTATAATTACAGACTCATTGCACTATCTGTAAAGTGTTGGAGATATGGTAAATCTTTAGCTGTATCATTGGATATGTCCAAAGCATTTGACCGAGTCCGGCACCAAACCCTTCTTGGGAAACTTCCGTCATATGGTTTTCCGCCTCAACTTTGTCGCTTACTATCAATTTCCCTCTCAAATAGAGCACTACATGTGATGGTTGACGGAATATCCTCCGAAGCAATAGCTATCAATGCTGGTGTTCCACAAGGATCTGTCTTAGCACCAACTTTGTTTCTGCTCCATATCAATGATCTGCTGGAAGTGACCACCTGTCCCGTCCACAATTTTGCAGATGAAGGTACACTTCATATCGCTCTCTCATCTAGAACCATCCATTGATGCCAGAGGTATGAGAGAGGACAGGTTGACTTCTTCCTAACAGACTTCATTTTTTATCGAACAGCGAAGTTTTGGAACTTTTTACTTAGTGAGGTCTTTCCCGATGCCAATAACCTCCAAGCCTTCAAGAAAAATACGAATGCCTATTTCCTCTAATTAAATTCTGAACCTTGAATAGCGAATATGAGATACATTTTCGGTTGGAAGTGGAAAAAATTAAATTTCAAAATGACTGTAATGACGTCGCTGGATTTTGAGTATTGTTTATAACTTTTACCAATACAATTTTTAATTATCCATTTTTGTTCAAAAGTTACAAGAAACAATGGGAGTGTTCTTGTAAACCCCTATTGATTTGCTAAGAGAATACATCCTGGATTTTGGCTATGCATGGTGTGAAAGTTGTACTTTGTTTTGTTCTAAAGGTGCCTTCGATTTCTCTGATTGTGCCGTACCATACAAAAGGCAACGTTATTCTCGATAATCGAAAGTAAATTTAGCTAATGGAATAATTTAATGATATCGTGACAGATACATATTGGACTAGTATTATAATGGGACAAGTTTTAAGAATGATAATTGCGAAAATGCATCGATGTTAGTAGGAAAGTAAAGATTAAAACGGGACATTAAATAGGTGTAGCCGTGCTCACAACAACAATAGCGGTTTAATATTCAAATCTATTAATGTTATCTAATAATTACTGGTGTAACAAAAAAGCCAATGTCTGTTCAGAGGACCTTGCATCACATCGGATAAAAAAATATTGTGAATTAAAAACCAGACGAATAAAACTGAAAGTAAAGTAATACCACAAGCAATGAAATATTCAAGTGTTATACCGGGTGTTTCAATTTCGACTCTCATCATTAGGATCTCGGAAAGTATAACAGATACGGAGATGGTTGAAATAGAGCTAAGTTGCGTATCGATGAGCCTGATAATATTCCTTTCAACAATTGAAGATATCTTTGGTACTTCCGGAAATAGGCAGGAAAACTAAAATTTAGGAGAATTTTTCAAAGGCTAGAAGAATCTATGAGTACTTCTCCTTGGGAATTTTTGAGATTCATCTTTTGGCGAAGTCGAAAATTCTCTAAGATGTTTTTCTCAAATGAACATCAACTCAATTTTTCTTATGGGCGCTATATTGGGGTTTTGCAGTTTTAAATAAGCCCTTCCATTACCTTCCTAATGATGTATCATAATTTACCATCGTAATCCAAAAAATCAGAAATTTTGAAGAAGAATTGTTTATACAATAGTTGGCTTTAATTTTGTCAATCTGTCATATGTAAATGGTATTTGGATACCTTGTTTAGTATTGGTACGCTGGAAATGGAGATAACCAATAAAGAAAATGAAGAAAAACGAATGAGATGGGATAAAACTTCATTACAAAAACGATAGAATCGGTGTCAAGACATCGAGAATGTATTTGAACATGTATCCCGAAACACGACAACCTCAGCGAACTTTTCTTGGCGCATTCAAAAAGCCAAGACATAAATCTGGATACAGAATAGATGAGGAAACTAAAGTAAATTCAGTCAATGAGGTAAAATTGACGTTAAATTATTGTACTTTCCAATAAAAGTAGATATTTTGCTAATAATATAAACCCGGGTAAATCCACACGCCAAATTTCCTTTGATGTACATGTTTCTTCTCGTACGAGTGCCTAAAGACAGCTCAAAAAGTACATTTATATGTTACAAAATTCACGTGTCTTAAAAACTGAACCTAGATGATCCCGAAAGGTGATTCCTATTTTGTGATTAATTACAAAGAAGAAGAACCGATTTACCAGTGCTCCTGGAAAACGTAATGTGAACAGAAGAAAGCACATTCACAAACACATTTGGAGCATGAGCAAACCCATATAATGTCGAAAAATTCAACCGCAAGTGCCATTCGGCCTTAGTGACAACATTTTCGGTCCTCATTTTTTCATCGGCACTCCCCACTGACGAACCTTTCATCAGTTTTTTACGTCAACTCTCCAAGACTATTTCGATGATTTCCTTTTGGTCAATTACAACAAGATCTGGTTTCTACACCATGGTGCTCCACCTCACAACACCAAACAGGTGTCTGATTATCTTACCGAAAAATTTGGTAACAGATGGATCAGGCATAATGGGGCAGTGAGGACCAAGAACGTCTCCAGATCTCAGTGTCTTCGACACTTTTTCATGGGATGCGCAAATTTACGGGTGGGGCTGATACCAAAATAGCTAGAAGCTTCAACTTAATATCATTAGTGAGCTTGAGAGATTAAGAAGCAGAAAAATAAAACGCACAGAGCATAAGATACAGAGAAGAGTAGATTTAATACTGATTCTTGAGCCAGGTATGAACTATATACAATATTCTCTGGAAATAGGTCACACTAACACACATGCTCATTATTTTCGTCTTTACGTACGTTTCTGGCTCATGACCATCATCAGAAGACGTATCACTGTCTTAAACGTGATATCTTGGAACTAATTGTATTAACCATTGATTTTAATTAAAAATGCCAACACGTCGGCGAAACGAACAGAAACACGGATAATCGAAATCGTAATGTTTCAATTTCGATATAAAATTTTTCTCTGAAACACTTCGTATCCGAGAAATCTTCTGAACGAATGAACGCATACTTTAGTGTTACTGGATGTCTTATTCTGTGGTGATAAAAAGTTTTTAACATGAATACTGTAACGTAGTTCTTTGTACGCCAGTGGTCAGAAATAATTATTGTATACAAAATTAAAAACTTGATATGCTTGATAAAGTTCGTTAAGAAGTTCCCTGTTCGAGCTATTTTAATTTTTCTAATCATGACTACGTTATTAAATTACACCTCCGTTAATAATTATGATATGATTTAGTAGGCATTGCATTCATTACAACAGTAGAAACAAATGTCACATGAACCACTATTTATGTTTGTGTTGTTGATAATGTTTGTTGATGATACTCAAGTTACTATGATGTCATTTCGATTGACCAATCAAGATTACGCATTTTGTTTATAGGTTTTGTAACGGAAATTTCATTACTGCGGCAGCAGAGTACCTTATACGTTTTCCATCTCCAGCGGTATTGAGAAGAATTCATTTAATTTTCTCGAAAAATGGTCCTGCACAACATAGGAGAGAACAAAGTAGAAGTATTCTCAGATAATTTGAAAAAACAAGATTCATGAGTGTTCTTAATATATCTCACGTTACAATTTCGAGAATCTGTATTTGCAGATATCGTTAAAAAGCTTACCGTCTACAACCAATCCAAGCTTTGCATCCAGGAGATATCGAACGGCGCGGCGTTCACAATTTTGTTTCTTTGTTATTAATTCCCTGAACAACAACGAAAACTTCATTCAGCAAATGTTGTGGATAGATGAAGCCAATTTTACTAGACGAGAAGCTATTAATTTTCACAATTTACGTTTATGAAATAAACACCCAAATGAAACCCTCATGGTACAAGATCTGGGAATTTTCAAGAAGGATTCAGTGTCAATATCTGGGTTGGCATTTACAAAAACAAAATTTTTGTACCATATGTTTTACCAGAAAGATTAGCTGCCGTTGCAATTCTGGAATTTTCGGTAACAAATGTACGGATGAAACTGGAGAACTGCCCTGACCATTTTGAGAGGTGATCCAGTTGCATGGCCTCCTCCATCACCTGACCTTAATCCTCTGGAATTTTGTTTTTCTTGGGATTATTCGAAAGATAAAATTTATTCCAAGACGGTCCATAATGGATGATCTACTGAATCATATTCAAAGAGCTTGTGGTGAAAAAAAAGATGCTAATTCAAACCTTCGTTAAGAAATCGATGTCGCCGTTTGGTTGAACTGAATTGATATATTTTTGAGCATTTATTATAAATTATTATTTTTTATCGTTACCAATAAATAATTATTCAAATCCTCTTTTACTTACTAGCCTGTGGGAAGAAATAACCATGATTGAATAAATCAAAATAACTCGAATAGGAAGCCTCTTAACAAAATTTATGATGAATAATTTTTTATAAATAATAAATCAATGTTTCAAAATTTGTATACAAAAATTGATTCTGACTATCGATGTAGGAGTTTAAGGCGTTTAAATAAGTAGAAAACTCCATAACTACGCTACTGTTTTTGCCTCGAGAACTTTCTGCATAAAAAAATTGCGTCATCCAGTAAAATTGAAATGTTCTGAGTTTGAACTGAAAACTTCGAATTATTCAGAAGACAATGAAGGAAGTGTAATAATTTTTCAAAACGTATTTCGGAAACAAAATGTTTTAGAGAAACATTTTATATCGAAAACACCTGTTATTTTCTGATGTTCTGTTGCTAAAAATTTTCGTATTTAAAAATGAATCACCCTATATTATATCGTATTACAGAAAAGCATTGTTCGGAATAAGTAGGATCGTTGGGAGCTCGAAGTTTGTGAGATGGGATAGATTTAGTCGTTTTCCTGCATAAATCTACATGACTTTCTCCTAGTAGGTACTATCTCTATTACAGACAGCCCACGATCCTCGCTAGCATCTTTTGCAAGAAGTAGGAATTACACGATGGTATCTCCTGGTACAAGCCCATGTCGCGTTATTTCTGCACCAGCTACCATAATCGTATATCTCCATCGGCGTATCTCGCTTATTTCCACTGTTTTACTACAAACGAAAGACTATGCAGGTGTACCCTCTTGTCTTCTTGTCTCATTGATGGCAATCTAAATTCACCTGTTCGTTTCTCCAAAGCGGGATCGATTCATCTTGATTGATGAAACAAAGAAAATTTTTATTATCACCCGCTTATAGCAAAGCAGTATCTAACAAGTATGTGGGTGGCGTTGAACATTAATCCACACGCCAAATATTGTTAGTTAATTTTTTAGAATGCTGTATTCAAGATTTCTTCCAAAGTTAGAAGGGATATTCACATATAACTGTTAGAAATGATAATATAGAATATAATAGCAACAGTATTTATTCATAAGGTCGCTCTTAAAGTGACATAGAATGCGTCAGTAAAACAATGAATATAGAATAATAAAAATATTTAAATCAGAAAATAAAATACATAATTTCAGAACTTTAAAATCACGTTACAATGAATATAAGAGAACAACCATTTACAATTTGAAAAATCAGATTTGGTTTAAAAACTTTTTTCTACTTGTAACGATTTCAATTTATTTTAGAATTGCATATGATTCACATCTTGGATGTTCTAAATATTCAGATGCCATAATTTTTCGTTGTGTTATATATTTGAGCGTATGCTGTTTGATCGTGCGATAGAAAGTATTTTTCAACAGAACATGCAGATTCAATTATTATACAGGTGTACCCCAAAAATGTAAGGAGTGATGATTATCTGATGGAAATTAAGGAGGTCTGTGGTATAAAAAATTTTCAAGAAACCCTCCACTAGGAAACTATGACCTATTGTATGATTTTTCTCAGATTTTACTAATCTAAAGCAGCGTGAATCAGCCATTATAAAGAAGTAATTTGTAAACAAAAAGCTACGATTCGAAAAACGCGATACACTTAAAGGTCAAATTTGGGAAATACAACAAGAGATGAAGCGACTATTATCCTGTTTCTAATGCAGGAAAGTATTACATGTACTTCTTGGCCGAAAATGAGCATCAATTATTCCAGCTAGTCATTAATCCTGATTAGTTACCAGAAAATTATTTATTTATGTGTAATTGTGTACTTGTAATGAATGAATTGTTTTCGATATGAGGTAAATAGTAAATATTAAACATTTCCTAATACCAAAAATTTTGCAGAAATAAATGTCTATACTAGACATAATTTCAATTTTATAATTCTTGTGTCTTGATCGGGGAAAATAAAATAATCAAAATAAGTGATTTTGGAATATCGAGAACGTGGAACGGAGTCATCGAGAAAATGAGTTTTGCAGGAACAGTTGCGTTTATGCCAGCCGAAGTGATAAGAGAGTTCTGCAAAAGTGAACATATGGTCATTTGGCATTGTATTATTAGAATTGTTGACCTGTGAAGTGCCATATGCCCTACACAAAATTGTTTTTTTATCTTCCCTGTATATTTAGCTAAAGAAACGAAACTTGGTGAATATTATCTGTCAATAAGACTACATACTTTGACCTTTTTCCAACACTGAAGTATTTTTGTAAGAAGTTGAAATGATCAACAGCTAAGACATTTTTTCTTTGAACTTTTTTTTCAATAAAACTTTCCCGCTTATTAAACATGTCTGAAAAGTCTGAAGATTAAAACGGGACATTAACTAGGTGTAGCCGTGCTCACAACAACAATAGCGGTTTAATATTCAAATCTAAAAATGTTATCTAATAATTACTGGTGTAACAAAAAACGTGTGACACTCGGGGACTGCCGCGGTGAAGCTATTGCATAGCATTTTTTCTCAAATTATGCAATTATAATTATTTATTTATTTTTAATTTATGCAGCACTTTTTTTTTCTTTGATATTTGGTTTTAAATATTGTTAATTAGTTCATTGTATTTGTTTATTATTAAGTATGTATAATTTAAAGTAAGTGATATTTCCTATTCTTGTTTAAGTTAGTTATAAGTTATGGCTCATGCCCCTCCATTATTACCACTCTCAACCCGGATTTACCCTCTTGTCGAGGAACCAGGTAGAAAAAATGTGTAGTTAAGAAAAGATGTAGCAGCCTGCTAGTACAGTTTTTAAAACCTCTTGAAAGAGTCCAAAATTATCTATTTAAATAAATGTTATTGTTTGAAAACAGTTTTAATTAATCCAGAAAAGACCCATGAAAATACAGTCCACTCGATCGATTTATGGTGAAAACGAAACATTGGTCCTACGATACCGGATGCGAAAATAATTAAGATTTCCTGCCACGTGATGATGTTTGATGTTTGAATGCAGTTGGCGACGATTATTTTCTGATATAAATGTGAGTTCCTTTGTTATCCTTTAGATTTGTGTATGTATTCAATTTGTTTAAAAGGGTTTACAGATTCCTCAGGTTAAGATTGTTTCTCGATGCTTTATTATTACATGATTAATATAATATGATTTATTAATGCTTCTGGATTTACTTAAATAGTTTATAGATGATAAATTGATATATAGAGGCTGATTAGATTGATGATATAGATTTGAATAATGATTCACAGATACGTTTGTTTATAAAGTTTATTACTTTAATTTAAGATTTGATTATAAGATTAACAGTTTTTCTGTTGATTATTTAAAATTGAGATTTGTAGTAAATGAATTACGTTTAATCAAAATGGATGCCTTGATTAGGAAAAGGGGTTGCATTAAAAGCAAACTAACCACTCTTTCAAAATCAGTAGATTTATTATATGATCAGATAAAAGTTGATAGAAATCAAGATATTGAAAAGATTACGATGTTAGAATTGAAAATTGAGAGACTAAAACATATTATTGTTGAATTCGATCAAGTTCAAAATGAAATCGAAAATGAGTGCGATGAGCAATTATTGAATGAACAGTTAGAAGAGAGGGAGTCATTTTGTGATAAATATGAAACTATTTTGGCGAGAACAGCATGTTTATTAAAAAGTAGATCTGATTCTGATCTAGCGCCACCTTCTCAAGCTGCTCAATCAAAAAAGCTACCTATTAAATTACCTGTTATAGACTTGCCACATTTTGATGGCTCGTATGAAGGATGGTTAAATTTCAAAGATATATATCAGTCCTTAATTCACGAAAATGTAGAAATTAACGATATACAAAAATTTCATTATTTACGAGCAAGTCTCAATCCCTCAGCTTTCAAAATTATAGGGTCTGTTGAATTATCAGCAAGTAATTATGAAGTAGCTTGGAGTATGTTATGCAATAGATTTGATAAAAAGATGTTATTAGTGTCTACACATATCCAAGGATTGTTTGAGATACCATTGATTAGAAAGGATTCATTTGTAGAGTTGCGAGAATTGATAGATACTTTGTTCAAACATTTGGGTGCATTGAATAATCTGAATGTAGATACTAAAAATTGGGATTTGTTGTTAATATATATTGTCAATTCAAAACTAGATAAAACTACCCAGTCCGAATGGGAAAAGATGAAAAAGATGAAAAAGAATGAATTTCCCACATTAAATGAATTTACTACGTTTATATCAGATAGAGCTGATACAATTGAATCAATAGCTTATAACGTTCATAAAGAGATTAGTAAATTCAAAGGTCATGCAGATGTTAAACAAAAATCAACTAAAAGTTTTCTTAGTAATCAGAGTAGTTCAAATAAGATAATTAAATGCAACTTTTGTAGCAAGACAGGTCATAAAATTTATACTTGCAAGATGTTCATTGATTTAGATGTTTCCGAACGCGTGAAACGTATTAATGATTTGAAATTGTGCCACAATTGTTTATGTAAAGACCATAGTGCAAATTCGTGCAAGTCAAAACCTTGTTTTTCATGCAACCAAAAGCATAGTAGATTACTACACACAGATGTTGAGACAAGGGTCGCATTTACAAGCACACTCAAATCTCATGTCCTTTTACCTACTGCGAAGGTTTTCGTTGTTGATTTTTATGGCAATAAACACGTTTGTTATGCTGTATTAGATTCTGGTTCCCAGTCTAATTTTGTTACACAAAATCTCGTTTCGAAACTGAATTTACATCAAACAAACATAGATATTTCAGTTTCAGGTATCGGTTCAGGAATTACTATTGATAAAAAATGTATCGTAAATGCACAATCTATGATCAACGATTTCTGTTTGAATTTGGATTGCTTAGTTTTACCCAAAATTACTGACTATTTACCTAGCCAGTATTTAGATATTTCAAGTTTAAAAATGCCGACAAACATTATGTTGGCGAATCCTGAATTTTATGAGCCCAATAATATAGATTTGTTGATAGGGGTCTCGACCTTTTGGGACGCTTTAAAATCTCACAAAATAGTTCTAGGTAAAGGTTTAGTTCTACAACAAACCATATTCGGTTATATTGTTGGCGGCAATTTGCCAGATGTCTCTACAGATTCGAAAGAAACCAAATGTTTATTATCGGTAGATTTCGTAAACTTAAATCAATCATTACAAAAATTCTGGATGGTTGAACAGATTGATGAGAAATGTAAATTATCTAATGATGATTTGAAATGTGAAAACATATTTAAGGAGACATTCTCGCGAGATCTAAACGGTAGATTTATTGTTAAAATACCGTTAAAACATGACGTTACTAGTTTAGGGAATTCAAAAGAATTAGCTGTAAAAAAGCTAATGTCTCTTGAAAGAAAATTTGAAAGGTTTCCACATTTTGAAATAGATTATAAGGATTTTATGCGTGAGTATTTGGAAATGGGACATTTGAGTTTAATTAATGACGATGTTGATAAAAAAATATCATATTTTATGCCCCATCATTTAGTTATGAAAGCAGATAGCCTCACAACCCGCGCTAGAGTTGTATTCAACGATTCAGCTCCGACATCAAATGGAGTTTCATTAAATGACATTCAATATGTAGGTCCCCAAATTTTGAGTAGTTTATTTAATATATTGATCAAATTTAGACAATTTCCGTACGTAGTTTCATCGGACATAACGAAAATGTACCGTCAAGTCTTAATTGATCGTGAGGACAGGTGTCTTCAGAGAATTGTTTGGAGATTTGATAAGTCGGAAAACATTAAAGTATTCGAACTAAATACGGTTACCTATGGCACCGCGAGTGCACCTTACCTAGCAATGAGGTGTTTACACCAACTTGCCGATGAATTTAGAGATGAATTTCCTGTTGCAAGTCAAATGATATTAGAGAATTTCTATGTAGATGATTTTATAGCTGGATTTTCAGATGAAAGGGATGCAATTGAAATTTGTAATCAGATTTCTTATATTTTGGGTACAGGATGTTTTGTTTTAAATAAATGGCGGTCTAATAGTGCACACATTTTAAACAATTTTCAATCAATTAATAAAACCACAGAAACTCTTAAAATATGTGACAAAGATACAAAATGTTTAGGTATACAATGGTGTTGTACAAACGATCACTTATCATTTAAATTCACTGATGATGAACAGATTTCAGAAAAATGCTCAAAACGAAGTATATTGTCACAAATTTCGAAGTTATATGATCCGTTAGGTTTATTATCACCTTGTATAATAATTGCTAAAAGGTTAATTCAAAGATTATGGTCGTTAAAACTTGATTGGGATGATGAACTTCCCGATAATTTAATTAGGAAATGGCATTTATTTTACAAGGAATTGATAATTTTAAATACCTTAAATATTCCTAGATTTGTCATGATCGAAAAACCAGCAAAAGTTCAATTATTTGGTTTCTCAGATGCTAGCCAACGGTCTTATGGAGCAGTAGTTTATATGAGATCAATCAATGAAAATAATGAGATAAAAGTATCTTTACTTTGTTCAAAGTCAAAAGTAGCTCCATTGAAATCGTTGACTATGCCGCGTTTAGAATTGTTAGCTGCATTGATGCTATCCCGATTAATGAAAGCCTTATCGGAATGCGTAATGTATGAATTCGATTGTTATCTATGGACAGATTCATTGATTGTCCTTCATTGGATTCATACAGAAACGTATAAATTGCAAACTTTCGTATGTACACGTGTGACGGAAATTCAAGAATTAACTGCAAATTACAGTTGGCAGTATGTTGAAACTAAACAGAATCCTGCGGATATTGTTTCACGAGGTAACTACCCAACTGAATTGATGAAAAATGAACTATGGTGGTCCGGTCCATCATGGCTTTACGATTTCAATGTCTCTAGTTTTAATTTCAAGTTTACTCCTACTATAAAAAGAGATTTGCCAGAATTAAAAAAAACTAATTGCGAGATAGTTTTACATACAATAAGTCAAAACTGGCAAATATTTGATAAATTTTCTAATTTAACTCGATTACAAAGAGTTATTGCTTATTGTAAAAGATTCCATAACAATAGTAATTCGAAAATACGTGGTACCAATCGCGTTAATGGTAGATTAACGTTAATCGAATTAGATGATGCCCTTAAATGTTTGATTAAAATGGCTCAGATGCAAAGTTTTAGTAAAGAATTCAATTATTTGACAACAGGAAATGTCAAAGCGATCAAAAATAAGTTTAATGGTTTAGCTGCTTTCATTGATAATTATGGAATAATAAGAGTCGGTGGTAGACTCAAACATTCCGATTTACAATATAATTCTAAACATCCTATAATTCTAGATTCAAAACATATGTTAACTAAATTAATATTTCAATCTGAGCATATTAGACTACTCCATGCTAGTCCACAATTATTGCTAAATAGTGTCCGTCAAAATTATTGGCCTTTAAAAGGAATTTATTTGGCTAAAGAAACTGTTAGAAAATGTTTAACATGTTTTAGGTTCAATCCTAAACCAATGTCTGTGACCATGGCTGATTTGCCACATAATCGTGTTGCTAATTTAATACCCTTTCAATGTACAGGTCTTGATTATGCAGGACCCTTTTCCGTAAAGGACCGCAAGATCAGAGGTTATAAAGTAACTAAAGCTTACATTTGTTTATTTGTTTGTTTAAGCACTAATGCTATACATATTGAGTTAATTTCTGATTTGTCAACCGATGCATTTATAGCATGCTTGAGAAGGTTCTCATCAAGAAGAGGATTTCCAAGCGACTTGTATTCGGATAACGCCACAAATTTTGTAGGTGCGAATAATAGTTTGAATGATATGTATTCATTTCTGAAATCAAACAATGATCTTATATGTGATTATACTGATCAAAATAGATCTAAATGGCATTTTATTCCTCCAAATTCACCGCATTTTGGAGGTATTTGGGAAGCCAATGTGAAAAGTCTAAAGCGGCATTTATACAAAGTAATCGGCGAAACAATCTTAACATATGAGGAGTTTATTACTGTGTTGACGCAGATTGAAGGCATACTTAATTCTAGACCCCTTTCTCCTCTTTCCGCCGACCCCAATGATCTAAATCCGCTAACCCCCTCTCACTTTCTAATTGGCAAATTACTGACATTACCACCAGATCCAGATGTTCATCATATAACAATTAATAAGTTATCTCGATACCAACTTCTTCAACAATTGCAACAAAGTTTCTGGAAACGTTGGTCACGTGATTACCTGACTTCATTACAACAGCGTAAGAAATGGAATGCAGATACTGATGTTATATCAATTGGTGCAATGGTTATTGTTAAGGTGGACAATTTACCACCATCCCAATGGGTATTGGGAAGGATTATAAAACTACACCCCGGAAGTGATGGAAAAACTCGTGTTGTGAGTGTTAAGACCAATAAAGGTGTTTATAAACGGCCGGTTGTAAAGGTGTGTCCACTCCCTATTACCTAAAAAAACAAACATTTTTTGTTAATAGATGAACTCTCAATAGTTTTAAAGATTTCTAATTCAAATAGTTAAGTTAATTTTTCCATGTTTTATATTTTATATTTCTATCTGATGGTACTGGTTGTTGAAGACCTGAGGTCTGCCAAGGTGGCCGGTATGGTTTTAAATATTGTTAATTAGTTCATTGTATTTGTTTATTATTAAGTATGTATAATTTAAAGTAAGTGATATTTCCTATTCTTGTTTAAGTTAGTTATAAGTTATGGCTCATGCCCCTCCATTATTACCACTCTCAACCCGGATTTACCCTCTTGTCGAGGAACCAGGTAGAAAAAATGTGTAGTTAAGAAAAGATGTAGCAGCCTGCTAGTACAGTTTTTAAAACCTCTTGAAAGAGTCCAAAATTATCTATTTAAATAAATGTTATTGTTTGAAAACAGTTTTAATTAATCCAGAAAAGACCCATGAAAATACAGTCCACTCGATCGATTTATGGTGAAAACGAAACAATATTAATTCAAGTTTTTTCTTTGATATTAATTCAAGTTACACTTTTTGAGCGTGGTGACCGATAAGAAAACAAATTTTTTTCTTTTATTGAATGAATGAGAAGTTAATATCGTTCAAAATATTTTAATTATCTTACAATACATGTAGGTTATTCAGGAATTTGTTATCATTGAAACTATAGGTTTATGATTACTGAAATAAGAGACATAAGTTTAAGACTTGATATCCTCTAAATATCTGGAAAATACCGCGTCAATGGTGGCCCCATATTTTGTTGTCGATTCTTGTGGATCATTATTCATTTTCAAATTCAATTTTTCCGAAAGAAAAGTTGTCAACCACTCTGATTTTTTATCAGCGAAGTTGATGTTGAAATCGCCAGCCAAGATAAGTGGAAATTTATTACCATTTGTACCAAGTATTTTCGACCCTTCTTCAGTGTACTCCAGTAAAGTGCGATGAATAAAATGCTCTACCTCATCCAATTTTGGATTCGGAGAAATGTAAATTGCTACCATGACTATGTGTAGGCCATTTCTAAGTTTGCATGAGCACGCACAAATATCTCCAAAAAATGAGCGCCTAACATTAACATCGCTAACGTGTGCAATATTTATTTCAATATTCGGAGTCATAATATCAGTTACATTATTATTATTTTGGTAAATAGCTACCACACCTTTTGGAACAGTATTCCGTTTGAATTGAACAATAAAATTGAAATTAGGTATTTCAATCGGATTATCATGCGCCATGCAAGATTCGGTAAGAAGTAACACATTTGTTTGTCTCGTAACTGAATCTTGTGAATCGTATTTGTGACTATTTAGACTTTGGCAATTGAAAGTCATTATTGAAATGCCATTTCTATTACTAAGGAAATCTAAGACACTTTGAGCTGTCGTCTGAACACTATTTGAAGGCAGTCTTTTGAATTCTTGCAACAAAGATGCAGTCGATGCAGCTTGCCTTCGATTATTATAAAAATTGAATGTAGAATTATCGTTTTTTGTCGTGATATACATTTTTTCAATATTAGTCACCCGAGAGAGCGCAACATAAACGAGTTCCTGTTATTTTTCGTTACGAAATTTCTTGATTCGGTCGCCGCGCTCAAAGCCCGCGATAAAAGCTATATGCAATATATGCAATAGCTTAATAGAAACAGGTACTCTCAGGTCTCTGCTACGCGCGTCTAACGTTCAAACTCTAACTGACGCGTAGCGAGCTCCTAGAGGCATATGTTAAAATGATTTCGTTCGTAGCTAATTACATAGGACGTCTGGAGTTCATGTAATTATGTTTTTAGATAATTCGAACCTTCTAATTTCGATAGGCCACGTGAAAATCCCGGAGTCTAAAGCGCTAGAGTGTTATAACATTCGTATAAAATAGCGAAATTTTTCACTTTTAGATACTTCAAATTAATTAATTAATTTGACACATGTTAGGTGTTTAGGTCTTACATTATTTTTCGTTACGGAATTTCTTGATTCGGTCGCCGCGCTCAAAGCCCGCGATAAAAGCTATATGCAATAGCTCAAAAGCCAATGTCTGTTCAGAAATGTTCACACTAGAAGAGGTCTCATCCACTCTCAAGGGAAAAGCGCACCCCGGAACCGGGTTAGGAATTTGGTGAATCCCCTAAATCTTCCCAAAATTTGATAAAGGATCGGTGGGGTTCAAACAACTCGGAGGTTTCACCTCACTGACTGAACTATAATTTGTAAGTTGATCGAAGCACCGACAGTCATTGAAGCTGTCAGCTCCCCACACAAGGGCACACTTCGTCATAGAATTACCACGAATCACAAAAGCAACCACATATAATTAATATAATTCAAAATCGGTACCTACATGGTCAATTAAAGATACAAGGTACACGCATTGCGTGTGTTGTTAAAGCTTAGAATGCATAGTGTGTATATTGACTTCAACGTATTAATAATACATTCAGTCCATGCTCGGCAGATGTATATTCCCTTATGGAGAGTGGGTTATAGGATCGGAAACACCTGGCTTGGCATAACTTCAATCATTTTATCGCAAATGTATAAGGATGAAATTTAAAACCGATAATTTCATGGGGCGGCATCAAACTCGGCACATCCTAATCTTTTAATCCTAATGCATTCTAAATTATATTTTTACAACTACAAACTCGGCATGAAGTTGTTGCAGGTACCTAATCCCTGTAACAGGTCCCTAACTAACTATATTTTGTTTTGTAGGTATATCAGTTTTCATAAGTAAATAGTCATTTCTAGTGTAAAGTTGATGGTCTATGTACTCATAATTGCGAAAAAATGGAAAAATGGCGGAAATAAAGCATAGTAATTTTTCGGATTTAAGTGAAATGTTCAGTCAAAGAGGAAAACTCCTCTCAGTTTACGAGAACTATAAGTTTGAAGAATACAACCGAAAATTAGCTTCCGGAGAAACTACGTTTAGATGGATCAAAGATGAATGTAAAGCAAATTTTCATACTTTAGGTGAGTCAAAAAGTTGAGTTATAACAAACCTGTGTGTAAATCATAATCATGAACCAGAACTAGCAAATGTGTTGCAAAGGCAAGTTTTAAGTCATTGTTTGAAGAGAAAAGCCGAAAGTGATATAACAGAAATACCTTCCGAAATGATTAGAATGGAGCTAGCTAAAAATGATCTGTCTTTAAACATTTTGACAATAAGTGATCTACAATGTGCTAGAAAAAACATTTACACTGCGCGTCGAAAATTGTTTTGCCAGCTTTGTCAAAATCACTATCGGAGGTTCATGAAGCTTTGAATAAACCTAAAAACCAACAGAAAGGAAGACTACCTAATAGTTAATGATTTATCCGAAAATTTTGTGATATTTAGCTTTAAATGTAATTTACACTTTTTATGTGAATCAAAAATGATTTATATGGTCGTTACATCATCTTACTGCACAAAATATTTCACACAGATGTTTACGATACATGGTTTTTTTAACGGCCATTATATTCCATTAGTTTTTTGTTTATTAAAAAACAAAAGTGAAAAAACATATAGGTTTTGCATATCAAAAATTAAAAGTATTGTGATTATATAAAAATCAAATTTGTACCAGAATGTTTGATTCAAGTACCCATTGCCCAGTGGCGTAGCTACAGAGGAGCTGTTGCCTTCTCCCATTCAATCTTCTGAGCCACTGGATATTCCCGAAAAATTGCCCATTTTTTGTTAGAGCAGCCGTTTTTGTAATAATTGGACTTGATAGCTTAGAGAGAATCCAGGACAGCTGCTGAGCTCTAATCAGTCGATAGGTTATCTACCTATCTTTCAATATAGAATATAGCTATAATTTTAAACAATAATGTTACATTAGTTGTAGGCTTTTTGTTTGGATTATTAAATCAAACTTTATTTTCATCTCATTATTGTTTACTTCTTATATTTGAATGGAAGAAGCACAACAACCCCGTATCTATAACAACAATGTTCGCCCACTCTTGCGTACGTAAAAACTCAATTATTTTGAAAATGGTTGGTCTAATCGAGAAATAAAAATAAATAATCAGAAATTGAGTAAAATACACAATTTTCTGTTTTTTTACAACATGTTTTAAATTTGGTATTTGAATATTTCATTACTACTTTACCAGAAGTTACCTTGAATAACATTCTTCAAATCTATTCATCATAAGGAAACAAAAGTATTCTTCTATACTTGAAAACTATACCAACTTTTTTCTTAGATACCTATTTTTATCTTGCGAATGTATATTATGATTATTCATTGTCTGTGTTTTGTTAAGTTCGTTTCAATATTTCGACCCGACTAATCCCTAACTACCAAAAAATGTCTCCTTCTAAGCTTCCCAATTTTATTCCATCCATCCTGGCAAAAATACCTGCACTAATTTTATTTCTGAAAGTAACATTTCATCAGTTGTACGTATTATTTTCGAACACCAAACTATTTAAAATTATATAGAAACATATTTAGTTAGATAAACCAAATGGAAATAAGAAATAATATGATATTTGTTTCACATTATTGAATTAGGGTAGCGTATCACTGAACTTTTTCGTTGGTTTTTCTGAGCAATTAATCTGATTTCACCGTACAAAAAAAACCTAACCTTCAGTGATATATTTCTTATTCTCCCATTGTTCTAGATTATTTGATTGACCAAGCAGGATTTCCTACCCTTTCTTATGTCTCTACGACATAACAGATTCATAAGTCGGGTAATTCCATGAGACCAATCATTTCAAACATTACTTGTCTTACGTATAATATTTAGCAACTTCTAAGTAGCACCAAGTTGGTCTGTCAGAAATTCTCTAGAGCTTATTGCGATATTGAAAGATTTCAAACTTGAATCTGGTGATATTGCCGTTTAATTTGATATGGTTCCACTATTTACAAATACCCCAATCCCTGAGTTGATACACATTCTGAAGAAATGGCTTTCAAATATTAATATCCCCGATAGAAACTGCGCAGAATACGTTTTTATGTATGGCGAAAAATTATTTCACTTTTAACAAAAATTACTATAAACAAGCGAATGTACAATGGGCACAATCCACTCTCTCCTTTTTTGTTCAATATTTTTCGGAGTGAACTCTGAAACTTCCTTAAAATCAGAATTGAATCAGTTTCTAAAAATTTGGTATAATGTTGACGATATTTTCGCGATTATGAGTAAAGATTTTGATTTACATGGCTTTTTGAACAGGCTTAATAGCAAATTCGAATCATTGAAATTCACTGTCGAAATAGAAACCGATAATCAGCTTCCTTTTCTTGATATTAACATTATGAAAGGTGGCAATCATTTGAGTTTCGACATATACAGAAGACCCACTCAAACAAAAATAGGTATACCCCGACAGATTCAGCTACATTATTTAGATACAAAATTGCTCCACTTAATAGTCTTGTTCATAAATTATTGAACGTCCCTTTGAGCCAGAAAAATCTAACCAACAAACTTGAAAAACTTCAGTAAATAGCGTTGGACAATGGTCACGACAAATCTTTGATCAATAATTCAATTTCTATACAAAAAAAAGGAATTTGGAACGTAGCCAACTAACCAAATTAGAGCCATTACCTTCAAATTCTTCAATAAAATTCGATAGTTTCACTTATCATCTTTCAGTTTATAGATGTAGGTATAAGCTAAAAACCCGTTTAGGCAACACTTTTGATGAAGTTTCCGACTTCGACAAATCTGGGATTTACAAATTCGATGAGCCGGGTTCAAAATGCTATGTGAGTTAAACTAGAACAAACATTTTACCTCGGTATAAGGAAAATGTTGTTCATGTAAAGAAGAATAATGAATAATAATGGTGAAGAATCAGCGTTAGACGAACATATTCTGAATACAGGTTACACTATTTCTCAAAAAAGTTTATCATTTTCAAAACACAGTACAGACACATATCTAGATAATTTAGAGGGGATGGAAATGTGTGAACGAAAAAGCAATTTACTAAATTCCGTTTTATCTACAGCTGAGGGTAACCCCTTATTTACATTATCATCCCCAAATAGTATTTAATCTAGTTTACTGTGATGATGGCTACTTAGCAGCCGAAAAGTTCTCAGTACTTCAATAGTATTTTTGATGGATAATTTTTTTAAATATGTATTATTGCGGCAGTCATTAGTAGAGCATGGGACTATGGTTAATAGTCGAGGAAATAAAGCAGAAAAAGGCCAAAGTGAAAAAAAAACGGCAGAACCGATTTTTTTAATCGAGTCTAGAATGTTACCAGCTTTTTTTTCATGATTTGCATTCTAGCATCCCTACAGAGGAAAATGAGTCTTTTTGGATGCATTTTCAGGAGATAATATTGAAAATGTTGGAAAAATGGCCTCATATAGTCATTCCTCCTCGGGGGTTTTTGAGGCCGCTGAACACGATTCCGGTACCAGATTCGAAGTACCACATGGAGCACATGGGGCTCGGTATCCTAGTACTATCGTCGTCTCCAGGGAATTCGTAAAAATATCTTTTAGAAGGAGATGAAACTTGTAGAGGAGGTTCTCTCGAGGTTGCCGGTTGTAACCAAGACCCTTGATAGTCACCTAGTGGTCAAGATACCCTGATGACCTAGGTCGTCTCCAGGGATTGTTTTTTAATATGCTCTGGAATGTAACCAGATTCGTCTCTCTGGGATTTTTTTGGTTATTGATCACGATTCTGGAGTCGGAATCAAAAATAATAGAAAACATTATAATAATAATAACCACGTGATTCTTACTTATATAATGTTTCTGATAAATAATTGAAAGAGTTGAAGTTGAGGTTCGTGTTTTACGATATGGTTTTTGTTTGTTTTTTCTTGTGAATCTATCTGTTGTGGATTGATTCTTAAGAAAACAAACTCAATTATTCAACATTTAAAATCAAAAATAATTCACTATTATTTTTTTCGCACTTGGAAGATTTGAACAAGATTTTTTTCGAACTCTCTGTTGCCGACCTCACAGATCTGTTTATAAAATGCATCGTCGATTGGTTCCGACTCCAGAATTGGGTTCAGCGGTCCCAAAAGCTCCGAGATACGAGTTTGGCTGCAATACAGAACATATTAATTGTTCATAAAGTGGCATTCGAGTTTAGACCTGCAGTTGTTCTCGCCCTGATGTAGAAATGATTCTTCAACACTTTGGATACCATATTTCATCTACCTCCAAATATATAGGTGCATAAATTGTATTATTATACTCATGCAAAAACTATTCTATTATGCCATGCAAATACATTTTTAAATGGACACGCAACTGAGGAAACGATATTGCACACGGTTTAATTGAAGTTTGAGAAATAATTAAACGAAGAGATAATCTAGGTCAAGAATCTCTTTCTTGAATTATATTTTTTTGAAACAGGTATAGTTGAAACTGTCTATTCGCGCCTCTGGGGTCTTTAACTATCCTCACGCATATATAGTAATTATCAGTATTATGTCCACTACACCTTGTAATTATATAATTACTTTAATAGTACCACCTTAATAAAAACTGTAATTACGAAGTGCATGCCAATCTCTTCAATTCCGCAAAATGCGAATACTGAATCCAAGGTGAAAGCCGATTAGATTAATCCCATGATTGATTTGCGATTTTAAACATGTTGTTGCTGGTAAGTTCATGTTACAAAATTGTTATTAGAAACATTATGTAAGACCTTACTGCAATCATAGTTATTTACATACTAAGATTGTGTCTACAATCAAATCCTCATCTATTATCATTTTATTTTTAATTTCACACTTTATAATGTTTAAGTTCTTGGCAGGTACCTGTTGGATCCTAGAAGTCCAATCAATCAACCATGTTGGCTTGGTTGAAGAAAACGCTGGGAAATACCGAATCCATGTTGATTAAGTGGAACATTTCCCAACGTGCTTGAATCTATCAATAGTTACCCCTATCTCTATAGATGGAGTAGTCAATATCCCTGATAACTAACCTAACCTAACCTTTTTTTTTCTGTAGAGAGGAAATGCCTTATGCACACCAGCAGCTTTAAATATATCACTACTGATACTGCAGGACTCACTCTAAGTTACAGCATACCTGCTAAAACCTCTCCGATCTTCATCCATACCCTGGAAACGCTTTTCGCATTACTTCAGGGTACGGACTGCGTCTTTTTGTGTTTCTTGATGTTATATCACTTTATGTTTTACGTTGATTTTCCGTTGATGTTTAGGTTGGTTGTTTCTGATTCTTTGTCTTTATAGCGATTTGTCTATCTTTCTGTCTCGTTCCGTAATATGGTTGATGCCCAATTTTACGATATTTTTGAGTCTAAGTCATTTATCTCTCTATGGATAACTTCCTATGGTGTTTCGGTTTGTACCGATGTTACGGTTTCTGGGTTTCCAGTACTTTATCTCGCTATGTATATTTCCTGTGGTGTTTTTGTTTATTCCAGAATATAGTTTGTTCCCAATATTAAGGTTCCTGTGTTTATAGTACTTTATCATTTTTTGGATGTTTCAGTAAGTTATCTATGATAGGATAACTTACTCTACTGAAACATATGGATCATCCGTACCAATCACAATCTATTTGTAACCTTCTTCTCAGGAACATGTGAATGGGAGTCCATAATCTATCCAGGGTCTGGGTGCCTGTTGGTCCGCGGGAGCATTTCCACTCCTACCCTTGACCCTGCTGACAACAGGGCTTTGAGTATTCCCCTATCCGCCACCTGGGGATGCGCCTGGTTGCAGTTTCAGGCTTCGCACAAGAGAAGAGGCTCCTGCTTTCCAGGCCTGATAGCTAACCTAACCTAACCTATCCCTATAGAGTATAGATGAAATAGTCAATATCCCTGATAACTAAAGCGCGGAATATATGCAGGAAAACAATGTTAATATATGCGCATATTTATGCTAGCCTTTATTGAAGATAGGCACATATTTCTTTAAAAAGGCTCAAAATATGCACATAATAGAAAAAGTGAGAATAAATACGCCCCGCCCCATTTTACTTGTTGAATTATGCAAAATCATTACACCCTAGAAAAATTATCGAATACAGAAAAGTGAATACTAATTTTCCTGAAGAACAGAACTTATTAAATATGAAGAAAACAACATTTTTTATAACACATTTTTATATTACATCCAATTGAATAGGACAAAGAACAATCTCCAATTTAACATATAAAATAAAAAAAATTAAAATTATTCCATCACACTATGAGAATAATTTATTATTATATGTTTTTCAAAATTTTCAGCTAAAAATGAATGTATTTTATAAATTAAAATATTTTATACAGCGAAAACCTGCGTTCTACATAAACAGATGTTATGGGACAATGTTTTCATTCGTGCAATATTTTGTACACCAAATGCTGATCAAAAAAATGGTCTGATATTATTTCACCTACAACTATTTTAAATATATTTGTTAAATATTTATAGCCTGCATTTTTTTGCATCACGTTCTCTAGTTTTCCGAGTACTCTGCTTGCCATAGTTCCTTGCACGTTTTCACATTTCACTGAAAAGTCTTTTACAATTTCTACGGGTTCGATAAGTGACCTAGACCTTTTTTCTACTGCTAGTATTGAGTTTGGAATAGAATTATAATTTGAACTTATAAAAACTAATTGTTGAGCAGCTGTTTTATGTCTAAATAATTCGTGAGACCTTGAAACACATTGGGAACTATCAACAATGTCTGAAATAATTCCTTTTGAATTGTCAAAATATTCCGCATGAAAATAGTAGTATACAACCAAGTTTCCCACTTGGTGATGATTGGATGTGGGGGTAAAGGACGACGTTTCTAAATAATTCCTGAGATCTCAAAACACATTAGGAACTATCAACAATGTCTAAAATGAGTCCTTTCAAATTGTCAAAATATTCCGCATGAAAAATATGAAGTAATAATTGGTTGTGGTAGTAAAGGAAGTCGTGGTATCTTTATTAAGTTGCACCCTCAAATGTGCCCTGATGAATACTTCTTTAACATGTGAAATTAATTCATTAACTGAAGAAAATTCGTTTATCATAGTTTCCGCTGCTCTGTTTAGACCATGTGCTAAACACGTTGCATGTATTGCCACTCAATTCTATTGAAAACCTCAAAAAATATTAGAATTAGAAGAAACGCATTCAAACTATTCCAATCAAACCTAGAAAATCGGCAACAAATCGTAAGAATTAAAAACATAAAAAGTAATGAAAAAAACAATTAAATCTAGAGTGCCACAAGGAACGGTACTAAGGCCAATTCTCAAATGTATATATGTTAACGAATTATTCTCAGCAGGTGCCGATAGCAAAATTAGAAACACGTATCGGGCTACAAGGAGATTATGTTGAGAAATAAAATAAGTTTTGACCAAACAAATCATTTCCTGTTTCCCTTTTCAGGAACTTTTCACCTTACCCTCATAATATACTTTCTATATAGTTCAATGTAAAACTAGTTCAAAATTCACAAATGCACTAGAAGAGTTTTAGTGGATAAGGGTGATTATTTCGTACTTATTAGTTCAAAATTACTTAGTAATAATAATAATAATTTTTAATAATCGCATGCTCTCTTGCTACACCGTCTATTATGTGAACATCAATAATCTAATAACATATATTTTTGTAGAATATCTAATTTGCGTAATCACTTTGTGTTTAAGTTAGCAACTGTTGATTTGCAACAGTATAATGTAAAATAGTCGACAATAATGAACGGTCGTTTAAAACATTAATATATTAACGCAAGACATAAAAAACTGCATCGACCTGTCATGATTTGCATTAATAATTATGTCTAAAATAGCACTCTGGGTGTGGTTTCACATGCAATGTTGCAGAGTCGGTGATCAAAACTAGTATTTACTATGTTCCTAATTTTTCTCCGGTAACAATTAAGTAATTAATTGAACATAATTCATTGAACCAGATGTTTTCGTGGGTGAAATAATGCATTTCTTATCGAGCGTTCCAACAGAGAACATGAAAAATTGAGTTATAATTATTTATTAAAAAATTTATGGGTTACCGCTTTCGATTTTGAAACTTGCCAACAAGTGAGAATATGCAACTCACAACTAGTTCATTTTTTAGATAAGTTTTTTATAGGAATATATATCATCATGTTATGAAACCTTAATTGGTGAGCCGTTATTTGAATTTCTAAACGGCGGAATCTTGCCCCAGCCTGCTAAGTTCCCAACTTATATAATTTTTCCTTTCTCTGATAATAAGGTTACTTGGGAAAGTTTGCCAAGAATTTATTTTTTGTTTGCACACATTCTTGTTCTGTGATCTACATATATACTGGATTATTTTTAGTAAATAATTATTCTTCTCAAAACTACACAAACAGAACAATTCCCAAATGATTGTTATTGAGTCATAAATGCAATATTTTCAAGAACAAAAATTTTGAACATTCATTTTCTTGAGAAGGTTTTCTAAGTGAGATTCCAATAGATTGTATTGAAAAATATGATATATTGCAAATTATTAGAATCAGATAAAGACGTGGAAAGGCGTTCAATTGAAAGTTCAATAGAATTGACAAGACATATCGTTTACAAGGGTCGATACTAGAGCCTCTATTGCATTTTTATATGGACGAATGAATCAACTGCTGTTACTTCTATTGCTACTTCCTTTTGTTGCCACAATATTTCGCTTTCGGGCACTTCTGTGGATTCAATGTTTAATAAACAAGAAAACCTAATTTTTTATTGAATGTTTTTGGTTAAAATGTTCATACTCTGCTATTGACGGTGTCTAATAAAAGTAATATGAGAGCGGCCTACTGTGTTTTTCATCAATTTGACGTAGCGTTAAAAAGAGGTTATCAAAATCGATCCCATTTCTCTGCTCGATAATGACTCTATGTACAAAAAGATATGTAGAGAGAGAAAAGCTTACAGAAGGATTCGTCTACATGAGGAGATTTGAAATATGTCGATAAAAAAGTTCTAACAGAATAGTCCAGGAGGGGTTGCTGATTGAACAATCTGTAGATGATAGATGATAGATGCCAATAAGTAAGAGGGCAACAGGGAAAGTCCCTGAAAGATGAAACAGATGGCACCACAATTGAAAATCCCATGTGACATTTGTGATGTACCACCTTCAACTAGAACTGTTTTGATACCGATCGAATCCAAGGAACCAAGATTTTTGTTAACATGGGAAAAACAATACGCAAACCAATGCATCGCCTGTTAAACATTATGGGGAGTGAGGAGTTCTCTTCATCGATTGGAATGACTCACAACTGGCTTACTGATTTTCGTTGTGGTAATATAACCACAAAGGACGCCTAACGTTATGGTCGTACAATTGAGTTTACAACGCCGTAAATTGTCGATAAAGTCCATGGTACGATATTGGACGATCGACAAGTTAATGTGCACGAGATTGCTGAGGCTATGGGAATCTGAACCGGACGAGTATGAAACATTTTGCATACATTTTTGAATATGAGAAAGCTATCTGCCAAATGGGTGCCGCATATGTTCTCTGTTGACAACAAGCACGACCGTGTTACAACATCAAAGGAGTGTTTGGCGATGGTCAAGCGCGATGAATAGGATTTTTCATCACAACACTCCAGAGACCAGAGAACAGTCTAAACAGTGGACTTATCTTGGTGAATCCAAGCCGAAAAAGGCCGAAGTGGGTTTAACGACCAACAATGTTATAGCGACAGTCTTTTGGGGTGCACACGGTATCGTCCATATCGATTAACTTGAAAATTGCGATCACCGGCAAATATGATGCAGAGCTGTTGGATCTATTTGATACGAAAGCGGTCAAATTTGGCAAATGAAAAAGTGAGTCCTCTAGGACAACGCACCGGCGCATAGGTCCGCAGTTGCAACGGCAAAATTGCAACATTTGTGCTGTATATTGGATCGTCATCCACCATATTCCCCAGGTTTGACCCCGTGAGATTTTCATCTATTTCCAAACTTGAAGGAATGGCTCGGCGGAAAAAGATTTGGCAGCAAACGATGAGATCATCGCTGAACAAAAGCCTCAAATTGAACTATTTTATATGAAAGACCTCTTTAAAATTACTTTTGATCACACTGTTCAAAGGAACGCACAGTATCTGAAACACCTAGTATATATAACTAGCTAAAATGCCGCCTAGACTTCAAATTATACACTGTCATCGGAAGCTTATTCGAATTGATAACATAGTATTTTCTCTTCAACATTACGATTGACGGATCTGTAACAGTACTTTCCTCTCATGGATTTAAGCTCATCAATAAATTTTCCATTCCTACCGATTTTCTTTAAAATTCTCCATACTATTTATAGTGCATTGAAGATACAATGATATTGGGTCAAACTGCATGTCCTCAATCGGCAGCTAATTCCTCGATTATATACCTCGTCGGTGTTTCATTTTAGCAAACTGATCGAAAAGTTAATGAACGAAGAACGTCAGAATTTTAAGTTTCGTAGAGGAATGCGGAATTCTACCGGAGGGTCAATATGACTGGTGAAAAAACAAATCTACTACTTTTGCGTTATATCGCACGTTGCAGGGAATCAGAAAATCTCTGAACTATAATCGCGACACCTTAATCATGTGCCTAAACTATAGACGCACCAAAAGCATTCGATAGTGTCAGTCACGACGTTTTACTACACAAATTAGAATATGATGGCGTCAGTAGACATCTCTGAAGCTTACCGAATCATATCTCTCCAATAGAACACAATATGTTGTGCAACCCCTAGCCAATATATAAATACAAATAATATAAAGGGGAGCTCTGCAAGGGTACATTTTGAGGCCTCTACTTTTCTTGTTCTATATCAATGATATACTAAATGAAAAACTGATATTGACTCAATTCCTGGACGACACATCTACGGTTCTCAGTGAAACTTCAATGCACGGAATTGAACACTAGCTCTAAGCATCTCAAACGAGTTGGCACTACCCATTCTTGAATATAAGTGAAACAAAAAATTTTAGTTTCAGTTATTACACTAATTTCCAGAATTCAGTACTTACTAATATCCCCCAGGTCCAAAATGCCGTCCATTTTGAGAATGGAATGGAAACAACTCCTTGGTCCACACAACCTCAATCCTTCAAATCAGAGTTAAAACATCTTTCATCAGTGTTATCATCAAATAATTTCTCCCACTATAATATTCAAAACGCCATAAAGGAATACACTTCGCCTAAAATTTCAAATCAACCTGAGCCACAAACCATTCTGTCTGCTTTATCCACTACCGATCTTCCGAATATTGAAAATATAACACATCGATTTTCCAAAACCCGTAAATAGCATAATATTTCTACTCCGTTTTCCATACCTCCAAAATTATCTCAGTTTTACAAACCTATCAAATATCCGCTTCCTCCTCTTCATTTAAAAGGTATTTGTAGCATTCCCTGTTCTTGCGGTAAGGTCTACATTGGTGAAACAGGTCGTACATTAGCTACTTGTGTAAAAGAACATGAGCGCTGTACAAGGCTTCGTGACACCAGTAGATCTGCACTTGCGGAATACAAGTTTGACACTAATCATCAACTCCTTTTCGAAAATACTAAAATCCTAACCCGAGCCCCAAATTTCTAGCAACGGAAAATTCCTGAAGCCATAGGAATCCTAAAATATCCAAATAATCTAAGCCATGACTCAGGATATTACTTTCCCCAAAGTGGGAAACCCACCTTCGAAAATTCCACTTCGCACATAATCACAACGACAGGGACAGTGAACTGTGTAGCGTGAAGGTTTTTTCCCACAATAAATACCGCAACAGAAGCCAGAAGAATCAGTTTCAGTTCAAGCCATAAGCCTGTCCTGAAGATACCACCTGTAATGGTTGGCGAAACTTCGGCATCAAGTTGTGCTATTGTGACGGAGGAATCCATCTGGAAGCCAAGAATTTTCAACATTACGTTTGATCAAACCATGCACACAATGGTAGCAATGTGATTGCAGATAATTTGGATTATGTCCAGCTATATTGTTCTATATGAGGAAGAATTGAACGTTTGTTTTGAAAATGATGTATTAATAAATAATAAAATGCAATAGCCGACAATTTGTTTTCGTAATCATTGAATGGGAGTTTCAACCGACTAAATTATTATGGAGGAAAATGTATTTCTCATCGTAAATTTTCATTCAAAATTTAATTACGCATTATCGAAGCTATTAATAAAAGACCTTCTGGCCATCTATGTAGGCTAAGCGAATCATTAACAACAGAAAAAAATCAGTTTATATTGCAAACGTACAATTGAAAAGAATGCTGATTTTATGTAGGCACTTACACGTAAATCTAAATTAATTTGCCATTACTTTACGAATAAATGTAAAATTACCTCGTGTTGCAAGTTGCACTTACATTAAGAAAGAATCGCTCTCGGCGTTTTGATTATATTGAAGTTTTGCACAACACTTTGAGATGCTTAAATATTCATTTTATAAATCGTACATCGCTTACCCTACATTTGAAATTTGATTAACATGATGCGCTGGGTGCTACACCACTCGCACTCACCTGTGTAACTTTAAAGAAGTTGGTGAATCAACTTTCTTCACTAATAATGCAAATACAGAAATTGAATACGTTCACATTTGGCCCAATTTGCAATTATTGTATGTAATCAGCCCCGAAGCAGGAAGGGCAGGATGAGGTAACATACGTGTCAAAATTTGAAGTGGGTCAGCACAAAAAACACCACGGGTTACACAATGATTCTTCTTTCATTTAGTAAATGACCGGTTTGAATGAAATCTTTCTGGCTCTCAGTGGTTAGTTGATTTGAACCACCCACGTTGAAGCTGGCTTGGTACAATCTAAACAAAACAATGATTAACGTATTCATTTAATTTTGAACGACAGATATCTGACAGTCGAATGTAAAAAAGTTTTGATTTCATGCCAGATATTAAATGAGAATAGTGATTCTTAGTATTAATGAAGGAGTAAAGAGTATTCCATATAACAAACTATACAATAGTTCACACTGTTGTCCATTGGAATTGTCATTTTTATCTAACCATGCAGCATACAGACCCACAGATGAACGGAGGTGTGATTTTTAAGAATATATATATACATTTTCTATATATAAAAATTCTCGGGAAATAGGTCACATTAACACTTTGTTTTAAATAGAAGGAGAAGTATGGTCTCAACGTTATCTTCACTTCAATTCCGTTGCACCAGCTTGTTATAAAAAAGTGTCATAAACAGCCTTACAGATCGCGCGATGAAATTGTCCCACGCAGATGACCGCCCCAAAAAATTTAAAAATTGTTTGTAATACATTAGAATTGAATGGCTACCCAAAAACTTTTTTCAATCCTATCATTAAAGAAAGAATAAACAAAATCTATAATGGTTCGTCGTAAAAAAATAACATAAAAGGTAATACAGACAATTTTATAACTCTACCTTACATTCCGGAGACCTCAGAGAAAATCAAAAAATGTTTGAAAAAGTATGATATAAATGTTGCGCATAAACCTACTAACTGTGTTGGGAAATATTTCTCAAATCTAAAACCTTTAATACCCAAAGATGAACAAACCCACACAGTGTATAAATTGAATTGTTTAGATTGTGATGGAACCTATACTGGAATCTCTAAACAATATTCACAAAAAAGAATGTACGGCCATAAATATAGCACAAGAAATAGCAACTTAGAAAATTCCACCGCCCTTGCTAAGCATTGCTTTGATTATAACCATCAATTTGATTACAAAAATGTTAATATCTTAACTAAGGAAACTAATTATTATAAAAGATCTATCCTGGAGATGATTCACATAAAACGGGACCCCAAATCTGTAAATCATAGGGTAGATACACAAAATCTAAGTCATATTTATACTAATTTGATTAAATAATCTCTTGCAAATTCTTACATACGTCTTTATAATTGTTGAAAATGTTTTTAGGCAGAATGCGTAATAGTAATTTTCCAGTACAGGTCTGAAACCTTTCTTAAGTGCCTACTCATAAATCCTAAACATCTGGTTTCGAAAGTAGATACTTGACAAATAACTTCGTTCTTCTCAGTTGTTGTGAGAATACCAAAATGCACTCACATATTTTAATAATATTACTGAATAGCGGATTCTTACTTCAGAGAAATTTTTTTTTTCTATACTTCAATACTGACGATGCAATTTCGATTATTCGTAGTTCTGTCCGTTTCGACAGCGTGGGCTCTTTTGATTGAAGTTAAATTGTGCAATTTGGACGCTTGTGCTATAATTAGTTTTAATAAACCCCTTTTTAGACATAGTGAGTCTTCTGATGATGGTCGTGAGACCGAAACGTACGTAAAGACGAATATTTAAAACAAAGTGTAATTCATACTGGGTCAAGAATCTTATTATTATACATTTTCTGGTGTTTTTGGCGGTTTTTTGCAATTTCCGTGATAAATATGAATTTTGGTGAAAATTGTGAGAAGGGCAACGTTGTAAAGCGGAAAATTTCCTATTTTTATGTTCAAAGATTTTTTTTTGAACTTGCGTATTTTCACCGTTAGAACGCGGCATAGAAGGTGTGCGGTTATAGATAATCAGCTTTTAAAATGAGTTTGCACATTTTCAGTGTGAAATACCAATTTTGGTGAACATTACCAGAAGAATGAAGTTGTAGAACGGAAAAATTGCAACCATTTCAAATTACTTATTTTTGACGCTGAAGGCATTCTACCGTTGAGAGTATTTTCTGAGTTTCGAATATTTTTTTTCATTTAGAGTATTAATTGTTAATTTTTGCGAAAAGATACAACAAAAGTTACAGCAGGAATTTTTCTAGTGTAAGTCAAAAAATAATTTTTTTTAACGAAAACAATAACTTTTTAATACCGTACCAAAAATAATCATATTTTCACAAAGAAATGATACTGTTTTCATTGTAACTAATAATAATACTATTTCTGTGCAGTCTTTGCTCTTTTCACATTCATCTATTCATTCTCGTCGCTACTTGCACTATATACTTCTTCCTCCGACAATGATGCTTCAAGTGAATCATTAGCAAACTCATATCAATATCGGGGCGAACTTCAATCTCTTCTTCTACCACATCATCAGGATCATTTTTTCCTAGCCGCCTAATTATCCATCAAAACTAATCCATCATACATATTGCAGATCAGTAAATAAATCAAGGTATTTTTAATTCAATTTACAGCTGAATTGATTGTATTGAGGCAGCATGTTTTTCATCCTTCAACAAAAACACAGCGGTAATAAAATTCCATGTGAACCTTATTTTGTCTTAATATGAATGATTGATGAACAGCCTGGAGGTTAATTGAATAGATTTTATTAACTAACATACTCATTTGGTTGCATGTCATGCTACTGGTTCCATGACAAAACAATTATCTCTCCACATGTTGAATTTGGAAATGTTATTGCATTCACCATCGAAATTTCAATTGTTCCAGCTACTGATGATATTCTACTGACACACAATTGCACATACTCTCCATGAACATTGCTTTGATTGATAACAAATATTGATAATGGATCGGATTGGGTGAGGTCAGTCCTTTTCAAAAATATTTTTTCGCCGTTAGTATTGCATATTGAAATGTATATTACTCGAACTGTTCATACAGTTTTATATTAAAGGATTCCAAACCAAGTCGAAAAAAAAATTCTTCAGGACTACCCGCTGTATCTACTGGAAGAGCAATATATATACTGCACTCACAGACTTCTCCCCACCCCATACACATTTTTGATAAGATATTTCGCAGGAGTCATATATTGAATATAATAATGAATCTATCATTTTGAAATATGTTTACTCTTAAGTACTCCATCATGTAGAGATAAGTTCTTATTGCCTCCTCTGTAGATACTTTTACCTTTGTATTTTCATTTCCTTGTTTACTGAAGCAGAATGTCTACAGGAAATTCAATACAAAATATAGAAACAATTCTCTTTTATTGCCTATTGAACATTTCCAAAAACGTATAATGTATGCCAGACTATATAAGAATTCACACTATAGTAACACTATAATTCACTAAACATACTGTTGAAGTACTGAGGAACTTTTAGTAGTTTTCCTGAATAAGGGTGTTCAGTTTTAACTTATTAGTGAGACAATGAATGATGTATTTTTATTCAGTTAGAATAGAATATCAAACAAAATAACTCGATTCCTAGGAACGACTTTGATTGGAGAAATATATAAGGTTGTAAATTTTGAAGAACAAAAATAAAGACTGTAAGCGATGTAAAGATTTTCAATTTTTTCCATCACATATATTATAGAAACAAATTTTGGCTATAGCCGATAAATCTAATACAACTGTCATCCTAGGTATAATTGATTATGACGATAACATGAATACATTTGTTTCAACAGATTTAACTCAAAAATCAAGAAAGATCCTACCTACCATTCCAGTCAGTAAAAACTAAACAATTTTTAGAAAATAGCCAAGTTTTATTTAATAGTAAATTTGAAAAGAGTAGATAAATTAACTGTGATCCATCCAAAATGTCCAGATCCGTCCCGTAGTATACTATGTTAATAGACCTACACATAACCTAGCGGTGGAATTAAATTCAATATTCGAAAATATAAGTAGCTTCAAGCCCAAGTATACAGTAAAAGACTCGGAATTATCAAAGTCAACAAACAGATTAGCTTTCCCTAAAAACGGAAATATGTTATCTTTCGATGTTTCAAATATGTTTTCAAATATTTCCCCAAATGAAATTTTGACAACAAAAATTTTGGAAAAATCAGATACAGATCCCGTAGTAAAATCCGAGATAGAACAAGCTTTTGATCTTTGCCTTAGTCAAAATTTTGTCAATTTAATAACGAGTTTTTCACACAAATAATGGATTACCTATGGGATCTTCATTAAGTCCTATTTTGGCAGATATTTCCATATCTTATATTGAAGAAACTATAATGAGTTCCCCTCTAGCTGAAAAACATATTCATTGAAGGTTCAGATAAGTAGATCATGTTTTATCCTTCCTCAAAGGTACATCACGACAATTGAATCTTTTCTTATCCTCCATTAATAATATCCATCCCAACATTGAGTTCACTTTAGAAACTGAGAAAGACGACAAAATAAATTTCCTAGATCTTACCCTCATGCACCATAATATCACTACTTACAAAATTAATTATAGGAAACCTACATTCACTGATACAACTATTGCCAATTCAACTTTTAGTCCCCATTTTGTTGTTGTTGGGAGGTGGTTGAAACCCTTTATGGGCACCATATGGTCCTGTAACATCCCAGATGGTAGTGTGGGAGTCCCTGAGTCCCGAAATTAATCACCTCAGATATACCCACTAAACGCTCCACCTTGTGTGGTAGACTCGATCCTGCAACAAGGGCAGCGTGGATGACAATCAGGCTTGACGGCCCATTGTATCTTGCCTCACCACTTTCTTGGGCCATCGAAAAAATTCCGCAATCGCTGGATTCGAACCCGCGACCGGCCACCACAGTGATTGAAAGATCGATGCTTCTACCACTGAGCTACCTGGCCAAATTTTTAGTCTTCATAGTCACAAATTAGCAGCATTCAACTCAATGATACGTAGAGTTTTTTCACTTCCCCTTTCTCCTGAAAATCTGAATGAAGAATAGGATATAATCAAGGTTTTATAGCCATTAATAATGGTTTCAACCTCAAGTTATTTCCAAATTAATTGGCAGTAAAAAAGCGGAAATTCACTTATTCAAGTATCTATCCTTTTATAAAAAATTCTGATTTTTCATCAAAGTACGTTTCCTTGACATATTTCGGTACCGTAAGTGAAAGAATTGCAGACATTTTATCGAAACATAATCTAAAAGCTAGCTTCAAGACTTGAGATAAATTGTGCTATTTTTTGTTCAGTGCTAAAACAAATAAGTTTAATAAACCTGGAATATATAAATTAACCTGTTCAGGGTGTGCTAACTTTTACATCGGTAGATCTAGTCGTAATATATAAATTAGATATAAGGAACATTTTCGATATTTAAGACTTAATAAAACCGATTCATCTTTCTCTAACCATATTCTAAAAACAGTGCACACTTTTACAAATTTAGATGAAGTTAAAATTTTACATAACCAGAGTATAGGCTTCAAATTGAACACACTAGAATCGATAGAAATGTTCAAAGGTATTAGAAATAATGACGATATAAGTTTGAATAATCAATTAGACGTGTACTATACAGCATTCTGTTTGATATCTTGATACGGCATAATTTCTCATAATCCTCTTGTGCCTTTCTAGTATACTTCTGCATTAAGATTTCCTCATGACAATTTCAACTCCACCTCATTATCTAATTTAAAATATATTATTCTAGCAATGTATTTTCACAACCGGACCCTCACTTGTTATTGTTACCTTATGTCTTATGTTGTATCATAAATAGCCAAGATTATACATATTTTCATACATTAGCATCGTTTGAAGATGACACGCTAGTGTCGAAACTATAGTCACGATTTGTTTTTCATAATATATGTGATAAGAAACAAAGTAAAAGTGTTTCATTTTATCAAATAATATGATAAATTATCAAAAAAAATGGCTAACACCATTGAATTTTCGATGTAAATATTTGTTATGAAGATGAGAGCGGTGTTAACACTAATAATTACAAAAAGTCTAAATATATTAGGTTGAAAAGATATGTTAATAATATATTTACACATAGTTATTGTCGAAACAATAGAATCATGTTTACACATTAACATAAAATTTTAATGTAACATAACACCGCTGTATAAATTTGATTAATTCGATCACATTACATGTTTCATGGTTTGACTCGAGCTTGACTTTAGAAGTGGAGAAACATCAAGTTACAGCAAGAGATACTTTTTCTCACGAATCGTTATTCAGTTGATTATTTTACATCATTCTTGTCAAAATAAATTAGTTCTTACAAGTTACTTTAGTTACCGATATGTAAAAAACTAATGGATTATCCCTTCAGTCACATAGGTGGTCACAGGAAGTTCATGAACTTCTAATATCAAGTAAACCATGTGACCACAATACAGCTAAGCTGTCATTTTGTACCTTGAAAAGTTCTAGGGAATCTTAAATTCATAGTAGAATTGTGCACAATGAGATAACTACCTAATTAAAGGGATTGAAGAAATTCATTGGAAATATATTTTTGCATTCATATTAGGAATAAGAAGATACGGAGTTAACAAAGGTCTTCATAAATCAGTACAATTGGTTTGCATTCTCACCAAAATAATTTTTCACTGAATAGTCACAAACATCCAGTTCACTTGATGTTATTGCATCCAAAAATAACTATCCTAGATTTGCCGCTTGTAACTACAAGTTTTATTATTTTGTAGCGATGTTACCTATTTATATTACGTAAGAGAACGTTGAACATTGTTTTGAATTTATCTTCTTATCAAGAATTAGATGCTATATTAATCTTGTTAAATCAAAAATTCCCATATATCCTAGTAATGCACACTGCTGGAGTGACAAACTTGCCTGTGGAATGATCGGAAACTCCATTTTGGAAGCCAGCCTTGCAAATTATGAAACGTGATACCATTTCAAATCCTTGGAAAAATACAAACAATACTTCAAAACAATTATTACTGAACGAATCCACTTGCCACTTGAAAAATCTGGAAAACTCGAATAACTGACAACAGATTGTAAAAGCGCAATATTGCCATTTTATAGATAAAAATACCGGAGCTGAGTGAATCAATTAGAATTGTTGGTAATCTGGCAAATGTGATGATACCGTTTCAATATTCCGATAACAAATCTGGTATGTTCATTGTTCTGAATTTTCAATATATATTCTGTTCTACAATCATTTAATTTAACCTGAAGGAGTGTCCGGACGCTGTTTTACTAACAAAAGTGAGGGAGTCACGTGATCAATTGATCATAGTTTTTTTATGTATGTGAAAATTCTGAAGACTTTGCTTGGTTGGTTTCATAATTAAAAAATCATATTGCATCCAAAAATGAATTTGCAAATAACCTACTTGGGTAGGGTTATTGCTTGTAGGTAATATGTGTTCTCTCATGTATTCAATTATTGTTATTGCTTCCAAAATTGAAATTAAAAATATATTACTAACCCAGAGTTGCCGCTTGGAGATAATATGCCACCATCGAAAACTCTATATGACCATCTTTCAATAGAACGCATTGAAATTCTCAGACTGATGTTTCCGTGGAAAACCAGTACGCAAACCAAACCACAAGAGACCAAAGAACAGTCGAAATAGTGGACTTGTCCTGGCGAATCGAAGCCGAAAAAGGTCAAAGTAGGTTTATCGGCCAACCAAGTCATGGCGGCAGTTTTTTGACATGCACAAAATATCGTCCATATCGATTGCCTTAAAAAGGGGAAAACGATCACCGACGTATATTGTCCAAAACTGTCGATTCGACGCCGACGCACCGGTGCACAGGTACGCAGTCACAATGGCAAAATTGCATCAAGTTCGCTCCGAATTGGTTCGTCATCCACCTTATTCTCCCGATTTGGCCCCCTACGATTTTTATTTATTTTCAAATTCGAAAAAATGGCTCGGCGGAAAAAGATTTGGCTCCGACGATGAGATCATCGCTGAAACAAACGCCTGTTTAGAAAGATATTGCCGAAATCGTATTATCTGGAAGGAATAGAAAAATTAGAAAAATTATGAAGGAAGTGTAACGGGCTACGAGGAGATTATGTTTGAAAATAAAATAAGTCTTGACCAAATAAATCATTTCTTGTTTAAATTTTCAGGAACTTCTTACCTTGCCCGTATGTTCTATTTTGTGTACATAATGTTACTGCATTCGAAAATAAACTTACAAATGACCTACTATCCTGGAGTTGCCGCTTGGAGGTAATATATGTTCTGTTGTGTGTTAAATTAATGATAAGGTCTTTCTATGATTTTTATTGAACCTTGATGAAGACAAACTGAAGAAAATAAAAGGCGGTGGTATATTATAAGGAATTTTTCCTTTAGCATTCGATCAATTGTTAAATGTTGTTAAAATGAATCCAGTTAATGATCAATAACTATTGACATTTGAAAATCTAGGGATAATTTATCTATACAAACCCAAATCGATAACACCTTTGATTTGCAGTGATGGTCAAAGTTCAAAGAAATATGTCATTTTGAAAGTTAAATGGAACCTATCGTACGCGAAAAAAAATTTATGAACTTTACAAGCTCAGTTATTCAAAATAACGGATGGGTTATAAATGTTGAATATATGTTTTTACAAAGAAAGAATATAGAATACATGGATGATTCCTCTGAAAAATTTTCCAACTGAACCAATTTGTTACATTAGCGTTACTAAGCGTTTCGAGTTAAGAGCAATCTTCTCTCTTAATGAAGATAATGAACGCCACACATCAATATATTTGCAATGGGGGATAAATACGTTGAATGTTAACACATTACTTCCTACTGTTATGAGAGTAATATATGAAGGCATTATTCCTAAGACGCTTCTGTAAAGGCATAAGGCGATTAACTGAACTCGAACGAAGTGGAATCACCAGCTATAAACAATACGAGTAACTTAATTCTGAAAATGAATCGACGAATAAATAAGAAGATAGGAATTTGTAATAACCAATTATAACGAGACGAACGCATTAGTTTCATTTTGAATAATGCAGATTCATTATCCTTTCTTAGCTGCTCAATATTTCATTCTTGTGGTGAAGCTAATTGAGTTCAATTATTTTAAACCTCTATCTTTCATTGTAGATTACATTGAATTACAAAATTCGGTTTTTGATTTCTGCATTTAAACTAGTTCGACAGTTGGAAATGGTACTTTTTATATTTGATACCAGGTTCAAATACGTCCGCAGATGGTGAAAGACAATAGTCCAGGGAAATTATAGAAAAGAGGGCCTATTTCCAGAGGTCGAGATAACTTATTTAATAAAAGTGAGTTGCTATATCATGAACTTCACATTCACCTAATGATTATATCTCAGCTTCAAATGATCATTTTATCATTTGTACCCTTCAAATGTTATTAATTGTGAAACCACTATTAAGTCCAACCCAAAACATCTATGGCAATTCGTGGAATCAAAAAAAAACAGTACTACCTCAATTAACACGTTGAGAGATAATGACAGGTTAATTACAAGCCCTAATGAAATTTGCGAAAAAATTTCTCTCGGTTTTCAATCCGAGAAGAATTATTCTAACTCATAACGCAACACATGAAGAATTATATACCAACATTTCTTCTTATAACATTTCCTTGCAATCTATTCTTCAAAAACTTTAAAATCTCCCAAATAAAGGAGCGGGACCAGATGAGCTACCAACAACATTCTTCAAGAACTGTGCTGAATATATCGCATTACCACTTTACATAATCTTCAACAAATCCCCCAAAGAGGGTGTATTTCCGTCAGTATGGAAAAAAGCTCTTATAATCCCGATCTTAAAATTGGCAAACAAACAACTTGTCAAAAACTATAGAATAATTTCAAAACTGTCAATCATAGCAAAAATTTTTGAATCCACTGTATTAGATAACCTGTTCTTTGACGTTAAAAACATAATTAATATTGAACAACATGGCTTCATGAATAAACGATCAGTTGACTCAAACCTATTCACCTATACTGAGTAAATCCAGCATAGCCTCAATAACAAACACAAAGCGACTTCAGCAAGGCTTTTGACAAGATCGATCGCTCAGTTTTGCTACGGAAGCTGGCTGGAGTCGGGGCAAATGGCAATCTGCTAAATTGGTTTGAATCTTATGTGACTGATCGTTGTCAAGCGGTAACAGTCGGTAACCACATATATCGCCAAATTACCTTTGGAGTGCCTCAAGGAACACATTTAGGGCCACTCTTATTCAGTATTCATATTAATGATATATCCCAATGCTTTCGATTCGTCAGTTTTTTAATGTATGCGAATGATCTAGACAAAATATACCATTCAATTTCTGATGTTGACGACCTCACGCTAATGCAGCAGGATATTAATAACTTTTATGATCACTGTGAGGAAAAGTGTCACCACATTTCGTTTGGACGCGGAAAGAGCAGTCTAAATCAATCATATCAAATATCTTCCCATCCCTTACAAGCTGCCACGGAGATGAAGGATTTAGGAATAATTTTCGATTCTAAAATGCTTTTCGAAAAACACGTATTTCACATTTCTAAAGAAGCTTATAAAATGTTGGGTTTCATAATGAAAATTTAAGAATATTCTCTATATGTCATACTTCAATAGTGTTTTGAGTTATGGCTCTGTAATATGCAACCCCGGATACGACATTTATATAAATAAACTTGAACGGGTTCAGAATATATTCATAGATTCTATCAATGAAAAATGTCTTTCATTCAACCCCTACAATCGTATGTACGTTCGGAATGACCTGAACATATTAACACTAGCGAATAGAAGGAACATTTCAGACTTGAAGTTCCTCTTTAAAATCATGAATAATCTAGTTGATTCGCTTGCTATCCTTAGTAACTTTTATCTTAATGCTTCTACATATATTACTAGGCATCAGCATCCATTCCGTTATAAACAATATGAAACAAATTATTTTTTGAACTCTCCAATGCATAGATGCAACATATCATACAATATGCTATCAAATTCTATCTCTATTGATATTTACTCTTACTCTTTTTCAAAGTTTTCCTACATCTTGAAAGAACATTTTTTTGCTTCACAGACTTAATTTGTATTTATGTGCATATATATTATATAATGGTATAATTGTATAAGTGTGTTTTTAATTTTTCATTTTTTTTCATTTTGTTTTCCTTCACTAAATGTACTCAATCAATTACTTGAATTCTTTAATGATTTTCATATCTATCACCAATTTTGTAACTCTTTTTAGAATTCAATAGATTCACTACATTGAGAAATTATCTATCTGTGAATACTGTTTTTGGGTTAGTCCCGTTTGTATTCCCCCTATGCCCTATAAATAAATAAATAAATAAATAAATGAATAAATAAATATAGATTGTTAATATATTGTAAATAATCTCACCCTCCCTCGCCAAGTTAGTTTACCCCTATTTGCAAATATCAAAGAAATGAAGAAACAATTGTCAACAATTAGACCTTGCATCTTTATGAAAATGACTTTACATTAACTAAAGGAGAATTCATGGAGTTAAAACAAAATCTACTTATGGAAATAGCCTCATCCCTCGGCTATATGGATTTTTATATATCGTCGATCATTAAGTGGCTGTTGATTATAGACGCAAGTGATCGACAGTTATGCCTAGATATCGCAAGCGAGGATAGTTTTCTATAGACGCTTCGCCGGGATGCATGAATAATAGATATTCTTAAGAATGTAGTGTGAAAGAACCTTCCGGCAGAAGTCAGAGGTTAGATTGCAGGTGAGAGAGAGCATCGCCTGCCACTCATCACGTCGAACATTAAAAACGAATGGGTCTTTGTGAAAAGTTTAAACGAATGATCCAGTCTTGGCTTCTTCGAAACCGAAACATCATCAACGTTATCGTGACTGAGTGCATTTTAAAATTAAGACATACTCGATTGATTCTTTTTTGAAATAAAATTATTTTAAACACGTCATGCTAATAGCATGAATGGCATGTTTTGATTTTGTAACGTTTAAATGTTAAATCGATACCTATTACCATCATCGGTTATGAAATAGAGGAGTATGCAATTTTGAAACTGCAACTCGTACGCTACAAATTGATTTACTATATTATTTATGCAGTGAAGCTTAATTCATTGAAACCAATTACCATAATTTATTATTATTCACAACAACCATAGTGATATGTAACGTTGAATAATTACAAAAAGGAAAATATATTGTTCAATGTAGACCGATGAAATTATTTTTACACCAGTATTTGGTAATTATTAAGATGGTATAAGATCGACATACAGGTTGAGTTTAAGATTATATACGTGCGATAAGGATTCGACAAAGATGAAAATCGGATGAGCGTGGGTCGTAGATTTGTAACGGGCCATCAATAGCAAAGTTGGTTATTTCACCAACGCTCCATAGTTCAACTTGTATAACAGTCTAAATTTACGTTTCAAAAACATGAGGAGGTCTTTTAGGGTTGTGATTTGTTGGGTTATTTATACTGAAAAGCGATAAGAAGAAATCTCATTACAAATAAGCTAACAACAGATCATGAATAACAAACAAATGTTCGAAAATCAAATAATAAAAAACGCAAGAAAATCAATTATTCTATGAATATTTAGCATTTTTGGTAACATGTATCTTACTGCTGCCGCTCTTCATTGTGGTAAGACGGAACTTTTGGATAGTACTGTGGACCACCGAACGGCCGGAGGCAACAGAACACACATTTATTTTGCATGGATGGTCTGAAACTGTATGCCTCTGGGGAGAAAAACCTCGATCAAGCGGTCAACGTGGTTCAAGAATATACACGAGCGGTGGGCATGGTGTTGAGACTGGACAAGTGTGCAGTGTTTCATTTGAGGAGAGGACGATCTGCGGAAGTGCATGTGAATATTTAGCTTGCCGGCGGAAGCATCTCTAAACATTTTGATGCTGGAGACACCTATCGATACCTGGGAATTGAACAGCCTCCTAATTATGCCGCTTCCTAGGTAAAGATGGCTCTCCGCGGCAATTACAGAAATCTTGTTTCTGCTTCACTCTTTTGTATTGGTGAAATGGACGATCGATGAGCTGCATAGACTCGACAAAGACACACGAAAAATGATGCATATCCACCACAGTTTGCATCCTAGGTGATCCGTTTCCCGCGTTGATCTCCCACGTTACCAAGGAAATGGGAGAATCCTTAGTGTGGAGGGTCTGAATCGAGGTGTGGCTCTGAATATAGCTTGTAACGTTCTTAGGAGTTCGGACAACCTCATGTGCCTTGTCAAGAGTCACGAATTGGCCGGAGTGGAGGCATTTATCGTTAAGGCAGCACAAAAAGGTGCGGAAGAACATGGTCTCGAATTTCACGTCCGTCTAGAAATCCTAGAGGGCCACTCCGAGTTTCAATCTTCTAGCCTGAAAGTCCAGATAAATGCCGAGGAGGAAGATTTTATGCTCAAGCGATGTTTTATCAGCCGATACTCAGTGGCTTCTGCCGAAACATCGGAACGGCTTGTCAACCAGGCTAACCATTGGTTACCTAAGTTCATCCGAGCATACATCCGAGACCGAGGAATTTACCGCAGCTTGCCAAGATTGCGTAATCAACCCCTTGGTCTATCGCCATAACATGATGGGTGTGCAGGCTCCTGATGTCAGCTGCAGGACCTGTCGAAAGCTGCCTGAGCCGCTTTTCCACCTGCTGTCGGCATGTCTGGCAAAAGCAGTCTCGGGGTACTCCCATCGTCATAATGCGGCCCTACCATCTGAAGTACTCATACTGAATAGACCAAGAGCCTTACATGCCAGGAGATATTGCGGCCGTTGTCGGAAACGAAAAATGCCAGATCTATGGGAATTACCCGTACCCGACCGATAAACAAACCAAAGACTATATATATCATCGAATTCTCTGCTCCGGCAGAGAATAACACTCTTGAAAGAGGAGCGAAAATGGACAAAGCATCAAGATCTCCTGTTCGAGCTCCGCACGCTATACCCAGGCCACAAGGTTGTATTAGTGGTTCTGATCAACGGTATTTAGGGCGGAATTTGATCTTCGATGCGTTTGAACTTGAACATCATCCCGGCCTGTAAGAACTCGGCGCAGATTTCAATACACCGAATGCAGAAGACAGTCATTCTGGGTTCATTAAGACTACTTAGGGCACACAATTTAGGAACCTGAGGCTACTCACCGACCGGACGGGGAGGAGTAGCTTCTGTTAACTGATGTATATTCCGAGTCATTGGCTTCGAGGTATTCTTCTCATTCATTTTCATCAGAACTGAATCAAACAACCTCATCATGGCCCATGGTCTGCCGAAAGTAGGTTGTAGTAATGATGAAGGATGGGATAAATTTGAAGTCCCATCCGTCGTCAGTTCGGGTGGATAGGGGTCGCTTACTGGACATAGGTTACAGACATTTTGGAAGAGCATGTTTTGCCATTTGCACCATACTTTGGAAACAAGAACATCAAGAACTATGCATCAGTCGAAATTAGTTTCGGCCGCCAAGAAGTTCTGACGCTAATCCGATTGAGCACATAATGAGACTTCGTGAGGAGGCGGATGAGATGATTCGCAAACTCCATAAGCACATCAGATCAACGTCAGAGCAGAAAATACTAGCTTCTACATTTCGCATTTTTCGTACATTAGAATATTTCCATTTTGTGTTTTTCTTTCAATTATTGATCTATTTTGTTGAGCTACCCTCAAAAAGAAATATCAGTTCCACAAACTTATTAATCATGAATTCTCCTAAAACACAGTATGGGCAAATATCTACGTAGTTAAGAAGCGATGGAAACGTATAAGCGATAAAGAAAGTTAGTAAATTCAGATTAATCTCCAACTGAGGGTGACCCCTTGTCATAAGGTCACTCGGTTACCGTCTCATATCTTAACTCAACTGATGCGGGGGCTGTTCTTCATTCTTCCGTGTGGAGGTCAGATCGAGATGCTCCATTTCGTCTGTTGATGTTAAAGGCTCCACACTCGACAAACTATTTGTTGCAAGGCGGCGCCTATGATTATGACTGTGACGTTGAGTTTAATGAAATTTGAGATATTCGCTTCATTGCCCATTACCTTAAGTTTCACTTACATATTTATAGTTGCTCATTAACCCAAAGTAACTTTCGTTGGGTCCAAGTTTTACTAATTGTATATAAAGAGAAAGATGAAGAGATAGTTACCCGATACTTTTCACAAGGAGACGAACATGGCAGCGTGGGTACATCGAAAGTCTGGCAATTTTTGCGGTAACGTCAGAACATGCGTCCTGGGATCGCCCCATCTGCATGAAGCGGCAGCAGGTGAAATTATGCATTTGCTATTACATAACACTACATTACCACACGCCCACCTCTCTACGTCGTTTGCTCGATCTCAATCCTTCGAGGAATCTTTCACGAATGCAATCATCATTACTAGCTGCACCATTATATTGTCTACATACCTAGTGAAAATTACAAGTATCAAATAAAAATTCGAAATGCTATTGCTAGGCGTTTCTTATCTAATGGAACCTTGGATCTGCACATAGAAAAACTTATATTAGAATACATTAAAGACCTTTCGTGGAATTATTCTCATCAATAATTCATCTATTTGATGTTAAAATAACACATTGAATAGGGAAAACAATGTTCCTTACAAAATATAAAATTGATCTAATTATTTAAGTGCTTAAAGGAATATAAACTCTTATTTCCGTCTCTAGAGGAGGTTCACCCTTCTAACTTTTTCACAGAAATAATGTATGTCTCGAAAGTTTTGGCACAAATTATTTAGTTCAAATTTAGCAGCAAAATTAGAAACCAAAGTCGCAATTTCCTATGAATATCATTAGGTTTTGGACGAAGTCGACATCTATCTGCCTAACTTTCCTACAGATCCTAAGCCTTTATTGTTTCCATTCAGAGCTTTTCATTCTCCATTATAGATTAAAGTCACCAAAAATGCCTGATAGAACGAATCTGGGGTAGGCTGAGGATATCCTTTCTCGGTACGAATGGTATGTCAAGCGCATTCAACCAAGTTTGTGTAGACAATTCAAATTATTCATAGAAAACTATGCGAATAGAAAACTGAATGTTACAATAATCAAACTCTGGTGAGCGATAGCACAGGACTCTTCATCAAAGGAATACCTACACAGAATGGGTGTAGAACAAGGAACATTATTCAGACGGTGCGATGAGGACGATGAGTCTCCTGCACATCTAATGTGCCAAAGTACGGCACCAAAGTATTCTATTATGTTATGGAAGAAAAAGAGACAATCCAGGATAACCGGATATTACTAGTTACTTGGGGACAAGCACAAGATGCATTTTAACCAACAATTAGAGCTGGCTTTAGAGGCCATGGAACGTCAACGGATTTTTTTATGTTTATTATTCCAACTTAAAATTGTTGCAAATCGCCAGATATAAATATACAGAAATAAAAATATAAACACGCGTAACGATTATTATTTTTTTAAACTTTGACTACACGAGAAGGAAACCTATAATGTTCGAAGAACATCGTGTGCCAGCTGTGGAATGTAGATAGACATTCGTATTTTTCTTGGAGGTTTGGAGGTTATAGGCATAGGGAAATACCTCACTAGTTAAAAAGTTTCACCACTTAGCTGTTCTGTAAAAAAAATTAAGTCTGGTAGGGAGAAGTTCGCCAGGTCTCGACTTCTACACTGAAGTGGTGACTAGTTTGAACTCGTCTAGTCCGCGTATCTGGAATCTCTCGTGGTGGAACAACTGTCCAGATTTCTGATGAACACCGACCATGGGAATACCTATAGCAAAAGGAGAGATCTCCCACCTTTCTACGATGTTCTAGAAAGGTAAATGAACTCGTGAGTGTGAGATCATCAATCAAACGGATACCTCTCTTCTGGATAGAATCCAAAAGCTTCAGCGTATCTTTGGAAGCCGAACTCCAAACATGTGAACAGTACTCCAGGACAAGTCGAATCTGTGCTTTGTAGATTATGAGGAGCTACTGGGATGTGAAGTAGCTCTTGGCACGGAATAGGAAACCAAGTTTTTGTGATGCGGTTTTCGCAATGAACCTCACATGAACGTCTCATGACAGGGTGCTGTTGGTAGTGATGCCGAGCATTGTTATGGAAGACTTCATAAGAATAGTTGTACATGATATCATCATATAAGGGATTGTGGGATCCGCCTCCCTGGAAAAGACGCAAGCTTGAGTTTTGCTTCCATTAAACTCTACTAGATTAACAGATCCCCTTTTTGAAATCTTTGCCAGATCTCCATTAGTTGCGTCAACTTGTCTCACTTCGTTGGTTCCATAGTATGGTATATGGGTTCTAGATGGAAAAGCAGTATGAAGTGTACCATCATCTGCAGAACTGTGGACGGGACAGGTGGTCTCTTCCAGCAGATAGTTGATATCGAGCAGAAACAAAGTTGCTGCCAAGACGGATCCTTGTGGAACACCACCGTCGGTAGACATTGTGTCGAAGGATACTCCAATCACCACATGGAGTGCTCTATCTGAGAGAAAACGCGATAATGAGCGAGTTGAGGCCGCACCAAATGACGGAAATTTCCCAAGAAGGCTTTGGTTCCAGACTCGGTCAAATTCTTTGAAAATATTCAATGATACAGCTAGAGATTCCCCATGTATGATAGATTTCTGCCAACATGTGTTACGTAGGTTTCCCGTTGATCTCTGCTGACGATAGCCATATTGTCGGTTATTCACAATTTTGTAGCTCTCTAGGTATCTGATGACCTCGATGTTGATTGATTCCTCCATCTCTTTAGAGATCACAGATGATAGTGTAATGAATCTTTAAGTATTGAGAAGTGTCTTCATTCATTTTGTTTGGAATTGGTTGCACTCTAGCTGTCTTCCAGCTAGAAGGAAATACACCAAGTTTGTATGAAAGGATAAGCAACCTGCAGAAAACTGGTGTTAATTCAGGCACACATTCTTTGAAAATGACAGGTGGAATTCCGTTAAGCCTCATAGATTTTTGGAATTGAGATCAAGCGGAATGCACCTTATTGTGCGCTGACAGCAAGATTAAGTCCTTCCTTTGTGAATCCAAAGTTGAATTTGCTGCAAACATTCCACTAAAAAGGTTGAATTTTCTTGTGGTGTAATAGCCAATGTGCCATCATCTTTGGTTAGGAGAGGGGATGAACTGGAAGTGAAATTCCTACCAATTGCTTTGGCGTAAGTCAAAGTAGGTTCTCTCATAACAAAACAAATAAAATTAAACATTATATAAAAGGAGTAAAATATATCATGAAATGTAGATAATAAGTAATAACAATATTTCCAAGCTGGAATCCTTTATATGAATTGCAGAAAAACTTCCGCGTTTTTCTTGACTGATCGTAGGTAGATCTTAAATATTTTTTCATTCATTTAAAGCTGAGAATGTACTCTCGCCGCTTGTATTCGAAATGAGTAAAGTGGAAATTTCAAGCAACTTAAGAACATTAAGAAAAGTAGATTTGAACGTCCGTATTACTAGTTTGAATTCTTCAAAAATGACTTTGCTGTTAAGTGCATTATTGTGACTCAGGTGTACATGACCTAATCAAACTTTCGACTATCAAATCTTGGAGCACGACACAGTGATGTCATCATGGTTGCTGCAAAGTAGTAGAAAAGTATACGCCGCTAGGTCCAATAATATTTTATGATGGAAAAACTTATTCGCAACGGCTATTCCAATTATTATATAGGAGGAAGATATTACTGCAATAAGAATGCGTAACTTATTGTCATAGTTAGACGAATAATTGGATATCACGTCAACACTGGAAATTATGAAACTTTAATTGTAGTAGTACCGCTCTTTATATTGAGGCAGATCATAAATGTAATACTTTACTGCGAGAAATTTCCGTAGGTAGAACTGATTACATCTGAATTTATTGTACGTGTTACTACTTACGAACCTTCGTATCTCTTTTCCGTATAGGTGATCTTCGGTGATGACGCTCGTATAACAAAAACAACGATGTAATGATGTTATCCGTTGTTTGATTTGATATAATCAATTTTTGATCAGACTAGTATTTCCACTTTCTCCACGATATTTTAAGATCATATTGATGCTTAAGTTATCAGTGAAAACATTTGTGAGGCAATAAAATTATACAGTTCTTACAAAAAGAACAAATTTCTCGCTTATTATTCTTTGTTATGCAGTTGGCAGCATGTCAATTTGTCACACAGCTTGGGTACAAAGCGCGGACACCTGAGTGATAATAGCTTTTTTGTATTTCTAGGTAGGGAAGTGTATCTTTCCCTTCCGCGGTTTGTTTGAATAAAATCCAAGGGCGGGAACGATTCCATTTTACCCAGTGTAATACATATGATGTTTCCTTCTACGTTTTCAGGAAAAAATTAATGATCAAAACAGCTAAAATTATGTACTAGCTGGCCCGTTTTTCCTGGGAAACTATCTTATCCCATAAAATATACAAGGTAGAGAAAAAAGTTTCACATAAAATTTCTTAGTTTTATTTATATTTTAACAAATATATACTTCTGAATATATAGGGTACTCTATTTTCCGTGGACACGTATCAACTTTCTCAATTTATTTAAATAGGAGACTCTATATATTATTGCATATTTTGATTCTACACACATTTCATGTATAATGTCCTATACCTAAGTCTAACCGTTTTTGATATATTACCTGATGTTGCAGGTCCTAAAATAATTATTAATTTTTCCTATGAGGAATTCTCTATGATTTAATTTGGACTGGATTCCTTGTTCAAGAAGACCTACTTTAGAAGATCTTATATCAATTCTACAATAAAAGAATGATATATATGATATATTGCCAATATTTCGAAAATTACAAAATTTTGGAATAAACAACTTAACAGAAACTCTCTCTCATTTTTAATGCTCAATAAGGTTGAATTATAAAACTTCCATTTGGAAAAATTGATTCTTGGCAGTTTTCTCAATTTTATTTTTAATCTTATTTTTTGATTTATTGAATGACCTTTCCAAAATATTATAAAAATTTATTAAAGTAGGTGCTCTTCAACAAGGAATCTAATCCAAATTGAATAGTAAAGGCTTCCTTACAGGAAATATCGATAATTATTTTAGGAACTACAAACGTCATTTTTGGCATAAAATTTAAAATAAATCAAAAACGGTTAGACTTAGGTATAGGACATTATACATGAAATGTGTCTAGAATTTTGCAAAGTATGCAATAATATGTAGGATGCCCTATTGAAATTAGGAATATTGATGCGTGTCCACGGAAAATAGAGTTTCCGGAAGATCTAAAAAAATTAATTGTTAAACTTATTCATAAAAAGAACGAAAAAAGTGATATCAATAATTACAGACCTATTTCTATTTTGAATTACCTCGCTAAAGCATTTGAAAAAAGCACATCAATCAAAATGATTTCTTATGAATAATAATTATATGATATCTTTGCATTAGAATGGATATATACAAGGTAAATCAGCTCTTATATACAAGTTAAAGTTTCAAGAGGAGTGCCTCAAGGTTACCTTCTCGGGCCTATGCTCTTATTTCCTATGTAAATGACCATCCTGTCATTATGAATGATGAGCTCACTTCTTTCGCTGATGACTCTGCGGCGGCTATATTTTCCGATAATATAGATGATTTTGAACCTCAAACAATTAATACTTTAGGAATATTAGAAAATTGGATAGAGGAAGCTCACTTATTCCTCTAATCGAGAGGAAGACACGAAACGTTTACTAATAAATAAGGATATTGTTCTGACCTACAAAAACTCAGACTGTCCTGGAAACTACACGTAGATCACTTAGCTTCTAGACTAGGAATTTTAAGTTATCAACTAAGGACACATTAGTTGAAACTTGCTTGAATTTTTTTAGGGTAGTTCTGTATCTACTGACAGAATACTAGTGCTGCAAAAAAGATGTATTAGACATATTTTTAACCTGAAACAAAGGGATAGTTATAAGCCTTTCCTTCCTAGGGAGGGAAGTATATACTTTCCGAAAGGGTGGAGAGGAAAGAACACGTTAGTTTAGAAAGACGTCGTAGAAAAACCAATTCAAAAATGGACCGAAGATGTGTACTTACAATAGCTAATTTTTTTCAGCCTCCAAATATCTTCATCGTCCAAAATGATCTGTGGGTGAAGATAGATAGGCTACTCGAATATCACGATTCAACTGCTGAATCTACGGAGCATAACGCCTAACAAAAAATTCAACCTTTCAACACTTCCAAAATAAATGCAGGTATTGCATTAACATCATATTGCCTTTCTAAATCTCCTGACTTGTACTGAAAAAGTAACATATCTAGCAATTATGATGAATCATTGCTGATTTTTACACCACAAATCTGAGGATTAACATTCAAACGCCATATATCTTCACGAACAGGAATATGTACATGTTTAAGTGAAGAAGGTGAAGTAATCCCACATGATTAACGAGACATCGGTTACGTCATTCAAAAATTTCTGAATTCGACAGAAATCGTAAATATAGGAAAACTCTTTTTACATAACGCGGGAAAAATTCTGGGGTCCTCTTACATACATATAACTCAATTCCGAAATTTTTCATAAGCACAATATTCTAGAATATGAATAGAGCTGTCACCATTAATTTGTTATATTTGATTTTTACAGATAAAAACAAGAAATTTCACTTTGTTCAATATCACTCTAGTGAAAAAAAAAAGATATAGTTTCCACGAAAACAAAATGCGTAGAATACGTTTTTAGTTTGAAATTGTTAAAATAGACCTACTGCATAGGTCAGACAAGCACACGGAACGTGTTTGGAACATTTGTAGCTCATTTTCATATATAATTGTTAACCAACTGACCAAATGACGTTATTGGCGGGGTTGGCCAGATGACATTATTGGCAGAATTACGCAGCTCACCAAATGACATTATTGACGTGGAAGACGCAGCTGATCAGATGTTATAATTGAAGTGAATGAATGTGTAAAATGAAAAGATAGTTTCATGTATATTATATTCATTTTCATTATATTTAATCAGATGTTATAGTCAATAAAGGCTTATGATAACTAAAATAACTTATATAATTTCTTGTGTCCAGTTTCTCCACATGACGAGCAAATAGCATATCGATACATGAATCACCTCGAGTAGTAGATACTGCAGGATTCACATTAAGCTCTAAACCAAAAGTATCTCTCATGAATTCTACAAATTTTCTATTTTTCGAGTTCTTTATATCCAAATTGAAGTCTCCACTTAATATAATCGGAATTTTAGTGTCGAAGTACTAGGCGATTGTTGTTCATCTTCAATTTGTTCTAGTTGTCATTTTAGTTTTTGACGTTGACGATACTTTGCATCGTTCAGCCGCTGGTTTGCTTTTCTAGCCAGACATTATGATCAGTTTTAACACGGAACGTGTTTTATATAATAATAATAATAATAATAATAATAATAATAATAATAATAATAATAATAATAATAATAATAAACGAACGCCAGCTACTGAGGGTGCTAGACAATTCCGTTATGGCTCCACCTACCACAAGCGCACGCGTGTGTCGATTTCCGCGTGACGATCTCGCTCGTGACGATTTCGTCTAGTAGGATGCGTCTGTAAAAACGTATTCTACGTTAAAAGTTGATTGAAATTCCGAACTTAACAGTTCATTATCAAAACAAACAATGAGAAAACATTGAAACATCATTATTATCTATTCTAATAGATTAGATTTTCTACCGTTAGTAATTGTATGTAAAAAATGTAGGCTTTGTAGTGGAGGAAAACGGTGTTGGGTTTTTATAAAGTAGTTTAAGAATTTGAATTACTTTTATTTAATTGAAATGACTTAAAATGTAACTTATATGAAACTTCAAACGATCTAACCGTCCTACCAATGTATAGGGCATTACATTCCTCACAAGTTAACTTATAAACTTGTTCTGAAAGCTACACTTAACTTTTGTTTCTCAAAGATATTCGAGATTTTATCAGATATTGGCCTGAAGTATGTCAAGGTAACATATTTTCTTCTCAGTTTTTTGTTGCACGTTGTGATAAATTTGATTAACTGTTAATTTCAAAGAATTTTCTTCTATTGAATTATTTATTAGCGATACAGATAGCCATTGTGTATTACAATGTTTCTTATAATGTCTCAGTCAACATTTGGTTCCATGGTTTAGTAACAAGGCTCAGCAATGGGTTCTCCATTGAGTGCCTTATTGACTGAAATATTTATCTGCATCTTTGGGACAATTTTTTCAAATCACTACATACAAACAAATTTATTTTTTGGTACAGATATGTAAATGAATGACATTATGGCATATTTTGCAGGTAATACAGATGGACTATTCATGGACACCTAAACCGCATTCACCCCGAAATTAAATTCACACTACAAATTGAAAATAATTTAACAATCAATTTTTTTGACCTAACACTAACAAATCAAAGTGACAAAATTTCTTTCGACATCTATAGAAAAACTATACCTTATACAGATATAACAATACCTGCAGACTCAACACACCCGCTTACACATAAAATAGCAGTGTTCCAATCTATGGTGTATATGACTTTTTCTGTACCATTAGAAAAACCAGCGCTTTTGACTGAGTTAGATACTATAATAAACATTGCGATACATAACGGCTATTCTGTATCGCTAATAAATAATTTAATGAAGAGAAAATCTTCGAAATTGACTATTAATCAAGTTTATCCAAACGTGCAACAAAAGCTGAGAAAAAAATATGCTACCTTGACATACTTTGGGCCAATATCTGATAAGATCTCGAATATCTTTGAGAAACATGTTAAATGTAGCTTGCTTTCAGACTAAGCAAAAGCTTACAAACATATTTTTTAATACAAAAATATGTGAGGAATGCAATGCCCTATACATTGGTCAAATTTTCAAACTGCTCTGAAAGAAGCCCAATACCGTTTATCTCCACTAGAAAATCTGAATATTTTACATACAATGGCCAAGAATCTATGGAAATATTGAACACAATAATCCTTCAAACAATCTACTTATTCATTGGTACGGAATATGAAAACCCGGATTGCACAACGCGAGTAACAACTAACTGGGGTCATTTTGCAGCATTGCTTCAGGCCAACATAGGTCCACTCAATATTTCACAAACGACCGACTGAATTAGGAAAAGCATAGCAGTTTCCACAAAACTACCGGCCTATCAGTATCTTACCCACCATGGAAAAGTATCTGAGGAGGTGATTTTCCTAAGATTACAGGAGACCGTAGAAGAGTTCAGGCTTATCCCTGACGAACAATTCAGCTTCCGACCGAAACATTCAACGACGCAACAAGCTTCAAGAATGGTAGAATAAATAATGGTAAGTTTCAACAGAAACGAAATTACAGCGGCTGTTTTTCTGGACACGGTGCAAAAGCATTCGTCAAAGTTTGGCACCAAGGACTTATATTCAAGATTCTTAAAGCGGGCATACCAGTAGCAATTTGCCAACTCATTTCCTTTCATGAAGGAAGTTCAATATCATAATTGAGGAAATCAGATCATCAGAGAGAAGTATGTGCAGGAGTCCCACACGGATCCCTATTTTCACCACTTCTCTTCACAATCTTCGTCCATGACATCACGAATACTGTATATACGGAACTAAAACAATATGCTGACGATGTCGTCTCCTGACTCGTTACATTCATGCATGGTTAGCCTTGAGGAAACTGCAGAACGCAGATAAGCATCGCCATTCTCTTCTCGAGGAAGCGAGCAGAACCTGAGCGCGACATAATGATGTTCGGAAGGATAATTCCGTGAAAGAAGGAGGCCGAATATTTTGGCATCATACTGGACAGACGACTAACTTGGCGACAACACGTCAAGCACGCTCAAAATGAGGGTAAAGCGACAATAGCTCAAGTATTTTCACTCCTAAACAAGCCCAGCAATATGAGCACAGAAGCAAGTATACACCATATACACATCCATCATCAAACCAACGGTGGTCTACGGAAGCTCCATATGGGGATACGCAGTTAGAACACATATGAATAAACTTCCAGTCATCCAGAACAAAGTCCTTCCGATGACGGTATAGGAGCCCCCTGGTTTATTCGCAATGAACGAATTCCCAAGGATACCAACACCTCATACATCAAGTTATTCATCAAGGATGCAGCGACTACAGTTTTTGAGATCACTGAAAATCACGAAAATCCACTCCTGTGAGCGGCGGTGGATTACGATGAAGACGAACAAAGAAAATTAAAGAGACCGAAGACTATTCTGAAAAATTTTGGCTTCCGGATGGATTCCGCGTCAAAATAGCACGAATTGATGCCGACGTTTCATCTTTATACATACATCTTCAGGGCAGGCTTAGGCTTGAACTGAAAATATTCTACTTAATAACGATGATCAGTGAACACAGAAGATTTTCACCCCACAGGTCTTCTGCTGGTTCCCTAGACACCACGGCAAATGCCGGGTAGACTAACGAAAAGTCGGCCGCAGCCGCAACAAAATACCGTGAAAGACAGTAGCTATAGTAATTAACCAATACAAATCACATATGAAGAACCTATGAGATTACACGATAAAAGGGTCGTACCTTGACTGTAAGTAATGATGCCGAAGTCAAAAAAGTTTCCAATTTAGTTTACTCTGATGATGGCGGAACGGTCCTTAGTAGTTTGATAGTATTTTTAGGGGTTAAGGGTGATTATTTCGTACTTATTAATGTTATAGTGTATCCACAGCTGTTGACTCTTTCAGCGTTTTAGCCTGTACTATGATTGATAAAATAAATCAACTCAAAAATAAACCAGATATTCTGAAGGAATTTATCGAAGACTGAGACTAAATTTTTCAAAGTTCTGTACATTAAAAACATACTCATTATCTTAGAGTAGGTAGATTCTAAAGTAGAATGTGATTAACCGTTTGACGAGTAAGCTTAGGATCTTGATATAACGTGCAAATATAATTATGATAAATTGATTTATCATAGTAAGTAAAGTATTCAACTAGAACTATATTCATTACGTATTTAAGATGCAAGATTGTTACGTAATCGCATATAAAGATGAATTTAGCAATTGGAATCTGCATTTGTAAATCCTATCCCTAATGCATTGATTTATTGGTGTAATAAATTGACGATTTAGTTGTCTCGGCAGCCATTCGTTAGATTTTCATTCATTAACATACCAATTGCGCGTAGTAATTTATTTTGAATATAAATCCATATGAGATACTTCAAGTACTGAAGATTGAGCTGACTTCACTCAACAATCACGCAGTGAAATATTAACTGACAAAACTGAAAGAAAAGGCACTGTGCGCAAATCGTTTAGTCATAGGTGAAGCCAAACACCAATAATAATTTATCTCGTAACTAATTGCTCATGGTGTAATACGTTACAGCTAAGAATAAAGCAATAATGGTTCCTCTCACTGTGATATGTCATTGGCATATCAAAATTATCAAATTTTAGTAGTACTGACAATACAAATACATACATGGTATTCATTTGTATTGTCGCTTCGACTAAATAGTATTCAAATCCAACTGGCAGTGGATGTAAACACTAATCCGTGCGTGTTCGAATGGTATTCGCATAACCATTGACATATCAGCCGGGAAACGCCGAACAGTTTGGTAGAGGTATAGTGAATGGTTGATGAAACTTTGTGGTGACCATTATATTGGTTAAGATTAATTATGTTGACAAAGGATACAAAGCAAGGAAAGCAAGCGTGTTGGGAAAATAATTATATTCGATTGATGAAAAGTAGGGTTAGGCGGGCAAGACGGATATGATAGCTTTTATAAAATAAATAGGCGGACTGCAGTCATATTTTTATTTTTAGTTATCAGAAAAACTACTTGTTTACTCATTAGGTTCATGAAAATGGAAACTAAAAAATTGCTTTATTCATTTTGCCCGCCCCAATCTGGCAAAATTTATTCAACAGTCAGCCAAAAGGATTACAGATTCAAGAACTCAAATTAGTCATTGCATTCATGGCTAAAGTATGAGCCAACTCCAGAGTAAGAAGAACAAGCCTCATGAGTCCATTCTAAACATTTTGAAAATTGTATCCAATCTTTAGTCGGTAAATATGTTAATATTTTTCAGTACAGACGCTGCAAAAATAATCACAGCCTTTGCTGTCTTTGGGTTTTTTAGCATATCTCTTTTCTTTATGTTTGACGGCTCCGCTTCATCGAAAAAAATCTTTTTCTTTATTGGAGCAGCCTAAAATTTCTGACGTTGTTCATGTTTAATTGGCGTGCTTGTGTAACATAGTACTCTATCTATGAAACTCCATAAAACTTTACTTAAGGAATTTATGTTATTCCTTATCCTCAAACCATCTATTTGTTATCAGTGTGGCCATTCAATTTAGAGAACCATGACACGTTGAAATTTGACCAAGAAAGAAAGACGTGTGAAGCTTACATATTCAGATCAACAGTGGGACTGGAAACAAGAGTTCACTAACTAAACATCTCCAGATGGTTAACATTAAAATGTATTATAGCTACGCATTCGTTTTCTGTCCTATATTGGTTATTTAAGGTTTATGATTCCCTTTAGAACCAGAAGCTTGTGTGAAATCATTGACCATCTGGACCATACCAGCTATGGTATCATATTACTTTTCTCAAGATTCATTTGTTGTTGATACTAAACAGAAACCATCTGGCAAACACCTGGCAACCCCTAGATGTTCTTTGCTTTTGAATATTTAAATTTTACATGAAATTTCAATCTTCTAAATATGATTTTGTTTTTTTTTAGTATTGGAAATAACTATACTGAACCCTTATATCAATTAGTACAACATATATTGTTGATAAGTCGGCTTTTAGAGGGGACCTTTGTCCATGGATGTTGGGAACGTTAAAGCTCCTTACCTCTGGTTGAAATACCAGAGGGTTCCAGCTAGGGGAAGTGATTGAGCTTGTAGCAGAATTAAGCATATGGTAAATAAATAAAATAAAAAAACGGCACGATGGATGGCTATTTTCTGCAATAGATTTACATGAAAGACTCCTCCATATCAAATCAACTGAAAATTCACAATTTTAATACTTAATTCAAATTTATACTTGTTTCATACAAAGTTTTCATTAAATAATATATAATAAGTACAGTAATTCTTCTGATACCACTTCTGGATTTCATGTTTCTTCATCCATTATGTTGCATTATATTTTCTTTCGTCTAATGAATGCTCCGGTAGACGTTTTCACTGAACAATGGACGTATTCGGAATTACCGTAGGATAAGTCTATATTAGACTACTTGACAAATTTCGGTGAATTGAAGACATTATCCCCAACATGAAGATCAATGTCGATAACATATCTGCTAAGACCATGGACAACTTATGCACTCCGGATAACTCCAATCGTAAGGCTTTGTAAAATACATGGCTTTAACGATTCCTTGCCATATGTAGTAAGTCAAAGCAATGAGAGCAGTGTAGCATACAGTCGCAAATATCGATCCCAAAATACTACTCACGATGTTACTTATTCCCCAAATGATAATGAAAATTATGCTAGTTTCCACTAGTTCCATAACACTTTTAAATTTGGATACACTTTTTGGCAATTCAATGCCGAAATCACGTACAAATTGACAGACGTCAAAATGTTATCACAAATAAAATTCATAGATATAGTAAAATATTTGCATTTCTTGGTTCTTCTTTGTTGCGCCGTAATATGTGGCATATTATTTAACGTTCATACAAAAAAAAACTATCACCAACATAATAGCATCAAGTGAATGTATACAAGCAGCAAAACACCATATTAATGTTGAGAATTTTGGCAACTAGGTTGCCAGCACCAGTACCACAATAGGAATGGAGGTTCGAACTCCGTCGCTGAATTCACATCCCTAAATCCCACATGACTCAATTGAATCATATGTTAATTAATCTACAATATCGAGTTGAATAGCTTTGAAAGGACTTATATCAATTAGAACAAATATAATCTCATGAATCAGGATCATAGTCATTCTGTATTTTATATTGTGTGACATAGAATCTCAGAAATTACGTGATCGAAATGTGACGTCACAGAGTTAGAATCAATTAATTACTCTGTGACTGTGATATCCTTAAAGTGAGATCGATTGTGTCAATGATTGTGACGTTTCACATGACAGCAAAAGGCTGTTCTCTTTAACAAATAAATGACGTCATGGATGAAGGTCAGCCATTGTTGTTGACAGGTTGAGCTGGTTTCAATGTTTTTGTATACAACTAACGATTTGATACAAAAAACTGTCTCTAAACAAAAATTATGAGTTCTTTACGTATTATATCAAATGAGGCAAATTATTTGTAATCCTAAATATAATTCACAAACTGTTGGTGTTGGTGTTCACCAAATGTTTGAAGAAAACAAAGTAAGTACCTAACTTACATACTGTTCCTACTTCTACAAGCAGTACTTGATTGTATTTTAATGAAATAGTGGAAGTGGACCAAAGTCCTTGTTCTTCCAATCCATCGTCTGAGTTATGAGGACGTCAAGTGTTGAGAATCTGACAGTAGGTGCTATCGCATCCTGCTTCAGTGGACGGGCAGCTTCCAGCAGCCCAAACTCATATTTTGCCATGACCGCGAGGCATGGACGGTCTGACCTACTGGCCCAGATCGACAAGCCGATACGCCATACTCGCAGGCACTGTTTTAATGTGAAGCTGTAGAGGGACGATCCCCACCAGGATATCCCGAGCCCTAGTGTTGGTGGTCCTCATAACCCCATGTTATTATTACGCAGGCGAGTCGCTGAGCCATTTCCAAGACCTTTTTTGTCGCCGGCCAGCACACGGCTGTGTAGGTTATAATTGGGAGGATCATAGCAGCTTAGATCCAGTGCAAACCTGGTGGCCGTAGATACCACGTGCTTGCAAAAGCTCTCCTGCATGCCCTAAGGACGCAACCGACTTCTTCACCCGGGTTCCCAGGTGCATTTTCCAGCTCAGTTTAGCATCGAGAATGACTCCAATGTACTTCACTGACTCATTCGGGTGCAAGGTCCTCCCTAACAGACGAATCTCTGGTAGGGGTCCTAGAGATCGTTTCCTCGTGAGAAGAACCACTTTGATCTTTCCAGGATTTACTTTGATTCCCTCGACCTGACACCAGTAAGCCACGATGGCAAGAACAGTATTCTGCAGCTCACACAAAATAGCCCAGAGGAATACTCATTGGATGGGGAATGATGGTAGGCACCGAAGAGGATCTCACCTGCTGGAAGGAGGAAGGCTCCAAAGAGAGGTCTTCTGGGGAATGGGAGAAGAAATGCTCTGAAGAAGAGCCTTCCGGAGGTTGAGAAGAGGAAGACTACCTTGAGTAGCCTTCTTCTGGGTGGGAGGGAGGAAGCACCAGTGGAGAGCTTCCTTGGGTGAAAGACTTTTTTTTTATTTGGGTTCTTAAAGTTCACACGAGTTAACCAGTCTTGAATGTCACATTTCTTCGAAGCTGTGATTGGCACTTTATTCATTACATCACTGTGATAACTAGCATTATTCATAACCATGGTGGAGGGTTCTCATAAATTCACTTAACGTTGAAATTTGCATCAACTTCATCATGTTTTCGAAGAAAATATTAGCTCGGTACCAGGTATAAAACCTGCTGTACAACCAGCATGCAGTGCATTTTACCTTGCGCCACTACTTTTCATCGTTTTCACACTCTTAATGTTTGAATTTTGCTAGGAATGAACGGTAGTACCATCCTTGAAGATAGATGTTCCATCGAGATAAACAAATTGACGTACACCTCCAATTTTTACTGATATCAAAAACTAAAGTTTCATGACGATAGTAGGTTAACCATTAACATACGCCATGTATCACCTTTACTCTATTTGAAACCCATCATGTGTTTCAAAACTTTCCAAAGATATGTTTTGCCACCAGTGAACATTTCACGATCCAGAAACTTTTTATTGGTGTATTTGAAGCTAAATGTTCCTATACATATCATAAATAACATTCTGAATTGCACTCTGGTTAAAATCATCTACATTTACAACCAGCTCAGCTCATAACCATTTTCTACCTGAGCTTGAAATTCCTTCACCTCTGCTTCGTCTACCTGCGATTTCATTGACTGCCGAGACACTCAATTGTAATGCAGAAGCAACTCGGTGTCTAATCGCAGTAAGTGGTACTTCATTTCCTCGTTCATCGTACGATACTCCAGAGAAACAAGCTCTAGAGGAAGAGACAAAAAAGAAGGCGAGGAGAATGCCTATGCTGCCAAATTATATGTATATTATATATCATTCTGAAGATTCGTCTGAAGGAGAAACTACTATTTGCTTTATGTGTGCACTGACTGTCGCAAATTGGCGCACAGTATTTGTGCCAATAATGATCCTTATTTCAGTTGTCTTAACTGTTTATCCGAATGATAAGATATGTATTCATTTCTTATATTTTCTTATATACTATTTGATAGGAATATTTATTTTTTTCTGGTAAAATGTTAGCTTATTTGATTACGATTATCTAAAATCGTATTATTATTACGTGAATACTGTGTAACAATTGACGCTGATGGGCACTGCAACAATTGACCCCCCTCGATGTGGCGATTGTTACTTTCTGACTTGATTGTCAAATTATCAATTATAATCGATAAGTGAAATTTATTCTTCTTTTGTTTTGTCTAATTATAAGTGACTAGTCTAGCTATTCTGTGCCAAATAATTATAATTTGATGATGGCTCAATAAAAAGTAAGGTTGATTTGAAAATAATTCGTAACTATTGACACATCCCTCCACATACTTACCAATCAATCAGTTTGTATAGACAGGAGATAACACGTCTTAGAACTGTTCCTCCAATATCTCAGATCAAAGGTTAAATTTCAGATTTCGGGATCCGTTAACTAGTAGATATTTGTCAGTTCTGTCCATTTCCAAAATTTCATCCTAGTCGATTGAGATTAAGTTGGCTAATTTCGCGAACAAATTTGCTATTTAAGTCGACCCCAAATGAAGCTTCACTCACCAATTTGTTTTGGAGCTTCGTCAATTTCCCTTCAATTGAATTAATAGTTTCTGAGGATATCACCTTGATAGAGGGAAGGAAATATTCGAAGAAACTTACGTATTCGCTTGACATGCAAATTGATGAAAATATTACAATTATTATGTTCTAGCACTTCGATGTTCCAATAGTTCGTATTTTCATTAAAAACGTGATATACCATCTTTTGAAAGTTCTATCCTTCATGAATCAAAACCATAACGTGCACGAGATAACACGACTATTGGAATTAATTTTATTGAGCATATTTATTGGTAACATACGTACCCACTGTTGAGGATCCTAGCTGTGTCTGTTGCATATAAACATGCAGATCCCTCTTGCGCACTGGCTAGCATCACATATATCACTTTATTTTATTATTCCATTTGAATATAAAATAAATATTTCATGTTATTTTGACATAAGTTTTAAATAATGTCAAGCAATCAATTATATAACTTTTTCTCAATTAATTTATACAACACCTGTAATTTCTATAAACCCATTCATATTTCTTACATTTCTGTGTGTAATTGTATGTCGTGGTTGGGTCTAAAGACCATTGCACGATTCTATTATTATCTTATAATTATTATTGTACCTGCGGCGGATAGTAAATACTAACTACATGCAATTGTGACAGACTGACAACTGCGTTCGCAAAAATTTCATAATATATAAGTCAAACTTTTGTAAAATAACATCAGTAACATTGGATCGAATTTTTAACTAATCCGGCGATTCATTAAATAATCTTTAATCTTCAAATACATTATGCAAACTATTATAGTCTGAACTTTTCAGATAATATTACTAAATTTTTCATTCTGCAAACATTATGTTTTTGATGTTTGACGTGTTAACAATTTTAATTCCATTAATAATCATTACAATATTCAACCTCCAATGCTTACCACCTTATATTATACTGATTTAAATGAAAATCACAACATCTAGTATTCGATAGAAACGATTAATTTTCAATAAAAAATAAATAACTGTTTGAAATAAATATCAGTAATTTTATTTGACAAGGGACACTCTGAATCGAATGATCAATGTCGCCTTGCGGATATCATTCCAACAACTGGAATATGCAGATCATGGAGATCGTCTGCTGGAAGGAGTAAATTACCTAGTTTGGTACCAATCATATCCCACACATGTTCAATCGGTGAGATATCGGGAGAAAATGCACCCTAAGGAAGCAAACGTACATGAGCTTCTTCCGGCAAATTTATTATATTTTCTCTTGCCTTGTGAGGACGAGCGTTCTTTTTTTATACTTTGACTACACGAGGGAAACCTATAATGTTCGAAGAACATCGTGTGAGCCAGCAGTGAAATGTGGGGAGAGGTGATAAGCATTCGTATTTTTCTTGAAGGTTTGGCGGCTTTAGGAATAAGGAAAGACCCCACTAAGTGAAGAGTTCCACAATGTCGCTGTTCGATAAGAAAATGAAGTCTGGTAGGAAGAAGTTGAGCGTGACAATGAAGGAGTCACTAGCTTGAGCTCGTCCAGTCCACCTGTCTGGAGTCTCTGGTGGTAGAACAACAGGCGAGATTTCTGATGAATATTCACCATGGACATATCTGTAGAAGAGGGAGAGATCTCCCATTTTTCTCCGATGTTCTAGGGAGGTCAATAAGCTCGTAAGTGTGACATCATCTATCAAAGGCTCTCAACAACAAATAGCTCTCTTCTGGATAGAATCCAAGAGCTCCAGCATGTGTTTGGGAGCTGAACTCCAAACATGTGAGCTGTACTCCAGGAAATGTCAAATCTGTGCTTTTCAGAATATGAGGAGCTGCTGGGATGTGGAGTAGCTCTTGGCACGGAATATGAGTCCAAGTTTTTCTGAAGCGGTTTTCGCAATGAACTTCACATGATCGCCACATGAGAAGGTGCTGATGGTGCTGATTCCGAGCATTGTTATGGAAGACTTCCTAGGAATAGTTTCACCTGACATCGTATTAGTGATTGTGGGATTCGCCTCCCTGGAGAAGACGCAAGTATGTTTCTTTGTTGCATTAAACGCACTAGATTATCGAATCTCCATTTCAAAATAATTGCCAGATCTCCATTAATTGCTGCAACCTGTCCCTACCTCGCTCCCATGGCTTCAATGGATGGTATAGGGGCTCCAGATGAGAAAGCTGTATGAAGTGTTCTATTATCTGTAAAGCTATAGCTATGGACGGGACAGGCGGTCACTTCCAGCAGATCGTTGATATGGAGCATAAACAAAGTTGGTACCAAGACGTATTTTTGTTAAAAGTGAAATAATTTTGCTCCATACATAAGGATGTAAGGTTCACGTATTCTGTGCAGTTTCAATCGGGGATATTAATATTTGAAAACCGTTTCTTCAGCCTATTTATCGACTCAGGTATTGGAGTATTTGTAAAAAGTGAAACAATATCAAATGGAATGAAATTATCACCAGGTTCGTGTTTGAAATCTTTTAATTTTGCAATAAGTTCCAAAGAATTTTTCACAATCAAATATGGCGCGACTTGGAAGTTGCTAAATTCCTGGACTAATCATTTTGGAATTACCCGGCATATGAATCCATGAGACCAATCATTTCAAACATTAATTGTTCTACGTATAACATAGCAGAATGTTTAGTCAAGGATATTTATGTATGGAGCAAAATCATTCAACTTTTAATAGAAATTACTATGAACAAACAAGCGGATGTGCAATGGGTAATCCAATCTCCCTTTTTTTGGCCAATACTTCTTAAAATCCAAATTGAATCAGTTTCCAAAAGTTAGGTATAGATATGTTGACGACATTTTTGGGACTACAAATAAAGATTTTGATTAACATGACTTTTTGAACACGCTTAATAGCCAATTTGATTCACTGTAGAAATATAAACAGATGATACGCTTCCTTTCAGTGATATTAACATTATAAAAGATGGTAATCACTTGAATTTCGAAATATACAGAAGACCGACTCAAACAAATAGACATACCTACATCATTTAACAACAAAGTTGAGAAACGTAAATGGCGTTGGACAATGGCTACCAGAAATCATTGATCAATAATTTAATTTCTAAACAAATATTTGCCCATATAAAGAAAAATATTGGTGAAACATCAGCGGTAGCCAAACATATTTTGAATACAGGTCACATCATTACTCCAGAAAGCTTATCACTTTTAAAACACAGTACAGACAAATATCTAGGTAATTTAGAAGCGTTGGGAATATATAAACGAAATAGCAATTTATTAAATGACGGTTTATTCTGATTTCGACAAATCCGGCATTTACAAAATCAATTGTTAGTCGTGTTCAAAATGCTATGTGGGTCAAACTAGAAGGAATATTTTAACTCATTATACAGGGTGTCCTCGATCGCGTGGCTAAAATAAAGTCGAAGATTCTTTGATTCAAAAAAATTGATGAGCCTTTTTACTTTTGCCTTATGTATCTTGTTTAGCCGGTAGAGGGCTTCAAAGTTGCAAAAATAATTTTGTTTTTTCGGTATAACTTGAGAACGTTATGGAGGACTTTTACAATATTTGGCAGGTGAGTTACTGTCAATAATAGCCGTTTTTGAGAGCGGAGTATAGAGCCTTAGAGACCATAGTAATGGCTCAAACTTGAGGATGTAGCGGGAAAAGTGTCCAGAACTTTTATGTGGTCTATGTAATTCACTCTATATTTATTATGTAGATAGCCTATCTAATTTGAAAACTTTTCTTACTCTTAGAAAATTTTGATAGAATTAACGGATTAGCTTGAAAAAAATAATTTTCGAGTCTCTGCAATTTTGGCTTGCTAATTTTACTTGATTAAAATACCTTAGTTGCCTTTGCTTTTCTAATGTCATTTTGGCATTTGGAGAATTCATTCCCAAAACTGTCAGTTTTTACTTTGCTTTCCGTAAAAATTTTATAAAATTAAGGCTCAAAATTTCACTAACACTGAAATGGTTAATATCTCGGTAAAACACGAATCATAAAAACAATAGAAATGGGGAAACGATGTGATTATTTAGGAAAAACAAATGCTAAATTAAAAGAAACAACAAAACTTTTTGGGAAATCGCTAAGGCATCAATTGTTCGAAATGTTGCCCATTTTCCTGAATACACAAATTAATTCGTTTCAAGAAATTGGATTGAACTCTGGCTAGTACTTCAGGATCATTCTTCAATAAATCCGCTTAATGATTAATTCCTTTGCAACAATTCCTCTCGTGTGTTTACTGGAGTTGCATAAACTTTCGACTTCAAAGCGCCCCATAGAAAGAAGTCGCAGGGCGTCAAATCAGGGGAGCGGGCCGGCCAGTTCACTGGTGCATCGTGTCCTCTACCTATCCAGCGATCTGGATATTCCGCATTCAAATGTCACCTCACAGCTAATGTGAAATGAGGAGGTGCACCATCATGGATAAAGCAGGCCACGACGAATGTGTAAGGGCAAGTCTTCCAACAGTTCAAGTAGCCTTTGTTCCAAAAAATTCAAGTAGTTCTCCCCGTTCAATCGATCGGATATAACGGTAGGGCCAATAATAAAGTTATCCACAATTCCAACCCAAACATTGATTTTAGTTTGATTCTGAAAATATGTAACTTCCGTTTCAAGAGGATTTTCACCAGCATTGAAATGGTCATTATGAAGGTTAAAAAGACCACATCTCGTGAAAGTATCTTCGTCGTGAACAGAATTCTTCTACAAAAATTGGGGTTTGCGTTTTGTCTTTGGACAATAAGCCGACAGAAATCTAGCCGATGACCTGGATCCATGGGAAATAAGTCTTGAACTGTTTTAATATGATAGGGATACAACAGTTCTTCTTTCAGTACATTATGAACTAATGATTTTGAGGCTCCAATACGAAGTCCCAAACGTAGTGTGCTTATCCCAGGTTCAGTTTCAACCGCTTCCAGTATCGCTTCTTCGAGCTCTAACGTCCTTCTTGTCCGTTTGCGTCCAGTTTCTCTGCGATTTGCTTCAAATTTCCCAGTTTCGCGAAGGTTTGCCGATTTGGAATTCTGCGATGCGGATATCTTTCCCTTCTCCGGCCATTGCAACGACAAAGTCCATAAATCAATAACATATCAACCATTTCAGTGTTAGTGAAATTTTGAGCCATAATTTTATAAAATTTTCACGGAAAGCAAAGTAAAAACTGACAGTTTTGAGAACGAATTCTTCAAATGCCAAAATGACATTAGAAAAGCAAAGGCAACTAAGGTATTTTAATCAAGTAAAATTAATAAGCCAAAATTGCAGACTCGAAAATTAATTTTTTCAAAATAATCCGTTGCTTTTATCAAAATGTTCTAATAGTAAGAAAAGTCTTCAAATTAGATAAGCTATCTACATAAAAAATATCGAGTGAATTACATTGACCACAAAAAAGTTCTGGACACTTTTCACGTTACATCCTCAAGTTTGAGCCATTTCTATGGTCTCTGAGGCTCTGTGCTCCACTCTCAAAAATGGCCATTATTGACAATAACTCACCTGCTAAATATTGTAAAAGTTCTTCATCACGTTCTCAAGTTATACCGGAAAAACAAAATAATTTTTGCAACTTTGAAGCCCTCTACCGGGTAAACAAGACACTTGAGGCAAAAGTAAAAAGGCTCATCAACTTTTTTTCGAATCAAAGAATCTTCGGTTTTATTTTAGCCACGCAGTTCGAGGACACCCTGTATATAACATTTTGCCCATATGAAAAAAAAAACGTGTGGCACTCGGGGACTGCCACGGTGAAGCTATTGCATAGCATTTTTTCTCAACTTATGCAATTATAATTATTTATTTATTTTTAATTTATGCATTATTTTTTTTTCTTTGATATTAATTCAAGTTTTTTCTTTGATATTAATTCAAGTTACACTTTTTGAGCGTGGTGACCGATAAGAAAACAATTTTTTTTCTTTTATTGAATAAATGAGAAGTTGATATCATTTAAAATATTTTAATTATCTTACAATACATGTAGGTTATTCAGGAATTTGTTATCATTGAAACTATAGGTTTATGGTAACTGAAATAAGAGACATAAGTTTGAGACTTGATATCCTCTAAATATCTGGAAAATACCGCGTCAATGGTGGCCCCATATTTTGTTGTGGATTCTTGTGGATCATTATTCATTTTCAAATTCAATTTTTCCGAAAGAAAAGTTGTCAACCGCTCTGATTGTTTATCAGCGAAGTTGATGTTGAAATCGCCAGCCAAGATAAGTGGAAATTTATTACCATTTGTACCAAGTATTTTCGACCCTTCTTCAGTGTACTCCAGTAAAGTGCGATGAATAAAATGCTCTACCTCGTCCAATTTTGGATTCGGAGAAATGTAAATTGCTACCATGACTATGTGTACGCCATTTCTAAGTTTGCGTAAGCACGCACGAATATCTCCAAAAAATGAGCGCCTAACATTAACATCGCTAACGTGTGCAATATTTATTTCAATATTCGGAGTCATAATATTAGTTACATTATTATTATTTTGGTAAATAGCTACCTCACCTTTTGGAACAGTATCTCGTTTGAATTGAACGATACAATTGAAATTGGGTATTTCAATCGGATTATCATGCGCCATGCAAGATTCGGTAAGAAGTAACACATTTGTTGGTCTCGTAACTGAATCTTGTAGATCGTATTTGTAACTATTTAGACTTTGGCAATTGAAAGTCATTATTGAAATGTCATTTCTATTACTAAGGAAATCTAAGACACTTTGAGCTGTCGTCTGAACACCATTTAAATGCAGTCTTTTGAATTTTTGCAACAAAGATGCAGTCGATGCAGCTTGCCTTCGATTATTATAAGACTTGAATGTAGAAGTATCGTTTTTTGTCGTGATATACAATTTTTCAATATTAGTCACCCGAGAGAGCGCAACATAAACGAGTTCCTGTTATTTTTCGTTACGGAATTTCTTGATACGGTCGCCGCGCTCAAAGCCCGCGATAAAAGCTATATGCAATATATGCAATAGCTTAATAGAAACAGGTACTCTCAAGTCTCTGCTACGCGCGTCTAACGTATAAACTCTAACTGACGCGTGGCGAGCTCCTAGAGGCATATGTCAAAATGATTTCGTTCGTAGCTAATTACATAGGACGTCTGGAGTTCATACAATTATGTTTTTTAAATAATTCAAACCTTCTAATTTCGATAGGCCACGTGAAAATCCCGGAGTCTAAAGCGCTAGAGTGTTATAACATTCGTTAAGATAGCGAAATTTCTCACTTTTAGAAATTTCAAATTACTTAATTAATTTGACACATGTTAGGTGTTTAGGTCTTACATTATTTTTGTTACGGAATTTCTTGATTCGGTCGCCGTGCTCGAAGCCCGTGATAAAAGCTATATGCAATAGCTTAATAATGGAGAAAAATCAGCAGTAGCCGAACATATTTTAAATACAGGTCACACCATTACTCAAGAAAGCTTATCACTTTCAAAACACAGTACAGACAAATATCTAGGTAATTTAGGAGGGGTGGAAATGTATAAACAGAAAGCAATTCATTACATTACGATTTATCTCCAGCTGAGGGTAACCCCTTGTTTACAATAATAACTCAAACAGGTACATTTTGATTTAAAATTTAGTTTACTCCGTTGCTCCGTTTACTCCGTTGCTCCGTTACTCGGTAGCTGAAAGGTCCTCAGTACTTCAATGGTATTTTTAGTGGATAAGGCGGATTATTTCTGATCATCGTGTTATAGTCTATGACAACTTACATTCTAGCTAGAGCATTCTGGAATAAAGTTTAGTTAACTTCTACAAATCTGACGGTACCCCCTCCGTTAACTGTCGTAGATTCTAAATCGTATCTTGAGCCTTCATCAAAATATGATACCGTCAAACATTGATTTGTAGGTAACTCTTGACAGGTATTCATTTATGACTACTATACAGGGTGTATCTAAATAACACCGAAAAAATTAAAGGGGTGATTCTGTGAGGAAAATTAATGTGAGTGTTTGGTATAAAATTTTTTGAAAAAACCCTCCCCGGAAAAGTTACACCCCTTCGAAAATTAAAAAAAAAATGGTTTTTCTTTTTCATTTTCCCTGTATATTAAGCTAAAGACACGAAACTTTGTAAACATTATCTGTCAATAAGAGTACACTTTTCGAAATTTTTTCAACCCTGAAGTATGCTTAGAAAGGGTTGATTATTTCAACCCCTAAGATATTTTTTCTTAAATTTTTTTTTAGATGAAAATTTTTTCTTTAAAAAAGTATGACTGAAAAGCCCAATTCATTGACTACCTTTTTTAACTCTACAAGTTTTTTCTAAAACTTGAGCATTTATGAGAAAAAAATAAATAAGCTCATGTAAAATAGCATTTTATTAAACAACAGCCAACCAAATTATGATTATGATTATGAGACTTCTACAACTAAAAACAAAAGTGAACAAACAATGAACAAAAACCTGTCGAATATCGACAATACAATTATAATAAATGTTGAAAATGACCGCCTTCAGCGTCAATACAAGCATCTAGCCTTTCCTCATAAAATTGCGTATACGATGAAATATTCCAGGAGAATTTCTTAAAGTTTCACACCCTGCCACAATGCGGTTTCGCAGATCATCGATATTTTCAACTGGGTTTGTGTATATCAAAGATTTCAGATATCCCCATATGCAAAAATCCAAAGGATTAAGGTCAGGGGAGCGGGCTGGCCAGTTTACAGGTCCTCCTCGACCTATCCATTGATTGGCATACACCTCATCCAGGTGAGTTCTTGCAAGTATACTAAAATGAGCTGGTGCACCATCGTGCATAAACCATGAATGTTGCCTAATTTGAATGGGAACCTCTTCAAGAAGAACAGGTAATTCTTCAAGGAGATGACAATATGCTTCACCATTTAATCGTAGCGGAAGAAAATGGGGACCAATTAAATGATTATCAATAATTCCGAGCCACACGTTTAATGAAAATTTATACTGATGATTTCCTTCAAAAAAGCCATGAGGATTTTCGTCAGCCCAAAGGTGATTGTTGTGAAAATTTCTAATACAGTCTCTTGAGAAATTCGCCTCGTCAGTAAATAAAATATTATCTAAGAACAGTGGTGCTTGGCCAATCATATTAATAAGCCACTGACAAAAAATCACACGGGGTAAAAAATCTCGAATCATTAACGCCTGCACCCGTTGAAGATGATAGGGATACAACATTTGTTCTTTTAAAATTCTAAAAACAACGGAATGGCTACATGTAGGACACGAGCTATTTTCCTGGTACTAGTTTCTGGGAATTCTTCAATTGAATTAAGTACGGCTTCTTCTACAGCTGCAGTTCTAACTTCTCTAGTACGACCAGAATCATAACTTCTTTTTCCAAAATTACCACGTTCCCGCAAGCGTCGGTGAATAGTTGTGAACGTAGTATGATGGGGTAGTCTACGCTGTGGGTACTGTTCAGCATAAAGTCTTTGCGCTTCCAATGAATTACCGGGGTTGAAATAATCAACCCCTTCTAAGCATACTTCAGGGTTGAAAAAATTTCAAAAAGTGTACTCTTATTGGCAGATAATGTTTACCAAGTTTCGTGTCTTTAGCTTGATATACAGGGAAAATGAAGAAGAAAAACCAATTTTTTTTTAATTTTCGAAGGGGTGTAACTTTTCCGGGGAGGGTTTTTTCAAAAAAATTTATACCAAACACTCACATCAATTTTCATCACAGAATCACCCCTTTAATTTTTTCGGTGTTATTTAGATACACCCTGTATAATCTTGAAGCTGAGTTTGACTTAAAAATTACTTTATAATTTGTATTTAATTGTAATTATGGAGAAATTAAAAAAAAACTTGTGTTAGGAAAAATAGCTTATTCTGATCATTATTCCCTAGTGTGGTGAAATTCGATATTAGGCTTTCAAAGTGAATAGTGGGGGTGTGACAAAGTCACTATCGGGGTCAATTACGAAAATTCATCATGTCATTATACACCTTATTTGGCAAAACGAGGCACTTTTCTCGTGCACATATTTGGTATCTTGTAAGGAACATTGTGATGTAAATGTCGTTCACGTTATTTATTATATTAATGTGGATAAACAAAGGGCCTAATTATCTTCAATCATGTCGCTTAGAATTTCACCTGGAGCTACGTATATGATTAGGAATATTATAGTTGAGCATGATTATTATATTGTACGACAAGTAGAAATTACATACAAAAAAATTATTTCGATCTACGATTATATCGTGATTGCTGCAAGATTTATTTAAATTGATTTTCTCTAAATAACATTCATTTGTATAACAAATGTGACCTACAACAAAAGCGAGCGTTCACGATTGTCGCGTGTAAGAGGAGCTTTAGCCAACATATCCTGGTATATGAACTGTTGCTGTAATTCCAGATATTGCTATAACATTTAACTGGCAATTATAAAATTCTTGATAACAAAGGAAATCCTCGCACATTGCCTGTGTACTTTCTGTGCTCTACACAAAATAGTTGAATAGTTACAACCTCTGAACTCGATAATCTTTGAATTGTATCTGAACTGCAACCAACACATCGTGTTTCGAGATTTATAAACACATTATGAGAAATAAATTTGCTATGTTGAAATATTGCAGAAATATTGGTTTACGTGGAGTAAATGCCGGTACAGCGATCACATAAAAATCACAAAATGACGGCTTACCTAGTTGTTTTGTTATCGATTCGAAGTATCTTAATTATATTATATATTCCCTATTCTTGAATTTCTTCACGAGAAACTTGTGGAGGACAATGACAAATATTATTCAACTGTTTAGTTTGTTACGTATCAACTGTTTAGTTTGTTAATAATATAGATAACATAACATGGGGCTGAAGTGGAAGTAATGGCCATTTTTGAGAGTGGAGCACAGAGCCTTAGAGACCATAGAAATGAGTCAAACTTGAGAATGTAACGGGAAAAGTGTCCAGAACTTTTTTCTGGTCGATGTAATTCACTCGATATTTTTTATGTAGATAGCTTATCTAATTTGAAAACTTTTCTTACTCTTAGAAAATTTTGATAAAATCAACGGATTAGCTTGAAAAAATTAATTTTCGAGTTTCTGCAATTTTGGCTTACTAATTTTACTTGATTAAAATACCTTAGTTGCCTTTGCTTTTCTAATGTCATTTTGGCATTTGAAGAATTTATTCTCCAAAATGTCAGTTTTTACTTTGCTTTCCGTAAAAATTGTATAAAATTATGGCTCAAAATTTCACTAACACTGAAATGGTTGATATGTTATTGATTTATGGACTTTGTCGTTGCAATGGCCGGAGAAGGGAAAGATATCCGCATCGCAGAATTCCAAATCGGCAAACCTACGCGAAACTGGGAAATTTGAAGCAAATCGCAGAGAAACTGGACGCAGACGGACAAGAAGGACGTTAGAGCTCGAAGAAGCGATACTGGAAGCGGTTGAAACTGAACCTAGGATAAGCACACTACGTTTGGGACTTCGTATTGGAGCCTCAAAATCATTAGTTCATAATGTACTGAAAGAAGAACTGTTGTATCCCTATCATATTAAAACAGTTCAAGACTTATTGCCCATGGATCCAGGTCATCGGCTAGATTTCTGTCGGCTTATTGTCCAAAGACAAAACGCAAACCCCAATTTTTGTAGAACAATTCTGCTCACGGACGAAGATACTTTCACGAGATGTGGTCTTTTTAACCTCCATAATAAACATTTCTATATGCTGATGAAAATCCTCATGAAACGGAAGTTACATATTTTCAGAATCAAACTAAAATCAATGTTTGGGTTGGAATTGTGGATAACTTTATTATTGGCCCTACCGTTATACCTGATCGATTGAACGGGGAGAACTACTTGAACTTTTTGGAACAAAGGCTACTTGAACTGTTGGAAGACTTGCCCTTACACATTCGTCGTGGCCTGATTTATCCATGATGGTGCACCTCCTCATTTCACATTAGCTGTGAGGCGACATTTGAATGCGGAATATCCAGATCGCTGGATAGGTAGAGGACACGATGCACCAGTGAACTGGCCGGCCCGCTCCCCTGATTTGACGCCCTGCGACTTCTTTCTATGGGGCGCTTTGAAGTCGAAAGTTTATGCAGCTCCAGTAAACACACGAGAGGAATTGCTGCAACGAATTGATCATGAAGCGGATTTATTGAAGAATGATCCTGAAGTACTAGCTAGAGTTCAATCCAATTTCTTGAAACGAATTAATTTGTGTATTCAGGAAAATGAGCAACATTTCGAACAATTGATGCCTTAGCGATTTCCCAAAAAGTTTTGTTGTTTCTTTTAATTTAGCATTTGTTTTTCCTAAATAATCACATCGTTTCCCCATTTCTATTGTTTTTATTATTCGTGTCTTACCGAGATATTAACCATTTCAGTGTTAGTGAAATTTTGAGCCATAATTTTATAAAATTTTCACGGAAAGCAAAGTAAAAACTGACAGTTTTGAGAATGAATTCTCCAAATGCCAAAATGAGATTGGAAAAGCAAAGGCAACTAAGGTATTTTAATCAAGTAAAATTAGTAAGCCAAAATTGCAGAGACTCGAAATTTATTTTTTTCAAGCTAATCCGTTGATTTTATCAAAATTTTTTAAGAGTAAGAAAAGTTTTTAAATTAGATAAGCTATCTATATGAAAAATATAGAGTGAATTACATCGACAACAAAAAAAGTTCTGGACACTTTTCCCGTTACATCTTCAAGTTTGAGCCATTTCTATGGTGTCTAAGGCTCTATGTTCCGCTCTCAAAAACGGCTATTATTGACAGTAACTCACCTGCCAAATATTGTAAAATTCCTTAATCACGTTCTCAAGTTATACCGAAAAAACAAAATTATTTTTGCAACTTTGAAGCCCTCTACCGGCTAAACAAGACACTTGAGGCAAAAGTAAAAAGACTCATCAAATTTTTTTAGAATCAAAGAATCTTCGGTTTCATTTTAGCCACGCAGTTCGAGGACACCCTGTACATGAAGTAGCAAGACTTCTAATAATCGAGAAAAATTAACACAAAAATAGGCCAAAAGTCCGTAAACCTGTGCAGTAAGATGGATCGAGATGCGGTTTGTTGCATCTGATTCTTTGATGCATTTACTCCATTTGCTCACTTTTTAAATCATACATAAAAATGCATTTCTTCATGTGCAATTTGTGAAGCAAATAAAAAAAATTCATTATCCGGTAATACATTATGGAAATCGACCCAAATTTGATACTCGGGGTATTTCGTGGTCGCTGAACACGAATATGATGTCAGAAAAACCACATAATGTACATGGGGACCAGGGAGTCCTGGTTATGAGGATCATCCACGAGGTTTTCCCGAAATTTGCTTGGAAATTGAACCAAAATGTTTACTCGGGGGTTTTCGAGGTCGCTCAACACGATTCTGATATTGAACAAATTCCACAATATACCTGGAGGCCAGGGCGTCGTGGTTAATAAAAGTAAAAAGATTCACTTATCATCCTTCAGTAAATCCCATAATTTGATTCCGAAATTTGCAATACAACTCGTTTATAGCTAACAAACCTTTTATGCAACATCTTTGATAAAGTTCCTAAATTCGACAAATCTGGGATTTGGAAAATTCATGTAGGTTGAAGTAGAAGGAATATTCTAATTCCGTATATTCTAACTCGGTATATTCTAACTCGATATGAAGAAGAATAATGCTGAAGAATCAGCGTTAGTCGAACATATGTTTGTACTTCGGATCCCAAACATACGCTGAAGTTTTCGGACTCTAGCCGGGAGAGAGCTATTTATTTGATTGATGGTGTCACACTTGAGGTGTTTTTCAGAAATCTGGTCTGTTGTTCCACCACGAGAGGTTCCAGATAGGTGAACTAGACGAGCTCTCTCATCATGGCTACTCGGAAACCAAAAGGTTCTCAGTAACTTTACAGCATTTTTGAGGGATGAGGGTGATTGTTTATTATGAATAGTGTCCTAGAGTATCCAGTGTGGACTCATCGTTTATGAGGACTAAGTAATCTGATATAGAACTTTCCTGTGACTACCAATAAAAGTGATTTAATGTCCAAGAGGTACTAAGAAAGCTCATGTTGCATGTATAGAAGTGGCGCTGCTGCGACCTAAGGAGTTGAGTCTCCGAGAGAGCAAATCTAGATTGATGTTTGTCGTTTCAAAAGTCGTTATGTACCTCCTCAAGATAAGAAGTAGCTAGCTGAAGCTCATATAATTTTTTTTATGAATTTCTCTCAAAAAAACATTGAATTGAACGTAAAGGCTATACTAAACACAAAGCAAATATATCAGGATCAGTAGAAATTGTTAAAGACTTATATCAATTAAACAAAACTGTATGAATTATATTAGTCCAGACTGTGAACCGGGATTTTAGCTATAATAAAAAAAAACAACATGTAAGTTCGAATCAAAAAATTTCTTTTGCATTAGCTTCAAGAGATTCTCAGGATCATTCATACACCTTAAAACTTCTTGGGAACCCCAACCACACCCATTGGGGGCGAAAATAGCCCGAAATCTCCCTCAAATTTGCAACATGCCAAGTCTTGAATTGTATTTTCTACAAAAAAGGTATTTTGGCATTTCGAGTGCACCTAGTAGGTTTTTTGGGTCGTTGAACACAAATTCGAAGCCAGATATACTTGCAATCCATCGTAGGGGTGGTCAAATCGACATAATTGGCCAATTTCGCACTCTCAATATGTTATTTTGCAATTTACGTGTTTTTGTCATTTTGAATGCATCAAGGAGGTTTTTTGGGTCGCTGAACACGAATCCAGTGACAGATTTACTCGCAATCCATTGTAGGGGTGGTAAAATCGAAAAAATTGGCCAACTTTGCACTCCTAATATGTTATTTTGCAATTTAAGTGTTTTAGGCATTTCGATTGTACCAAGGAGGTTTTTTGGGTCACTGAATACGATTCCGAAGCCAGATTTACTTTAAATTCATCGTTGAGGTGGTAAAAAAAAACAAAATTGGCCAATTTTGCACCCTTAATAAGTTATTTTGTAATTTACGTTTTTTTGTCATTTCGAATGCACCAAGGGGGTTTTTTAGGTCGCTGAACACAAATCAGGTGAGAGATTCTCAACATCATTTTACAGCGTTGTTTATGGAGGGATTATTAAGTATATCAACACAAAAAAAGGTTATATCTTTTTCATTTCATTCATTTTCTAATGATTTATGAAGATTTCATACATTCATATAGGCTCTATAAAATTATTTACTCATTGTCAATGTTAACAATAAAGTCTCTACCTTATCAAGGCGGTTTATTCTCCTCCAAACAAAATTATCAGTTGATCCGTTATTATAATATTTACGGTCCCTCTTATAACAAATCTGCCCCCTTCTGTGGATGGTATAAAACAACATCTAAATCGCGTCTACATTCAAGTGCAGACTTGGATGGGATATTTTCAGAATTCCAATGAAGATCTGCAATCCACAAATTGCGGAAGGAAAATACAGGCGGGTGAACTCAGTCCCGTCCGAATGACAGAGGTACCAGCACCAGAGCAAATATTAAATATAATTTCGTGTGGATGTAAAAAAGGATGTGGTAGATCATGCGGCTGCCGAAAGAATGGAGTACGATGTACAGTGAACTGTACATATTGCAAAGGTTCTACTTGTGCCAATGTTGACACCGACACGTCTGCCAATGATGAGGAAGATGATGATCCACAATTATATGATAATATAGATTTCACCAACTGCGAAGATGAAGATGAAAATGAAGATGGAGATCAACGTGGTAATAATAATAGAGGCGAGCCAATTCTTGAAAATGATGATTCTGATGACGAATATTGAGTACCTATTGTAAATAATCGTATAAAAAAAGGTTAAGAATAAAAAAGAGTGTAGTTATTAAACATTTGTGTTCTTTTTCAAACAATTACTGATATTACTATTATCAATATTGAAGAAGGAGAAAACTCCGAAGTAATTTTAAAATGCATAAATAATAAAAATTTAGAAGCGTGTCAAATTAGCCTTTTTTGTAAATTTCACACTCCTACGATGATATTCGAGTAAATCTGGCTTTGGAATCGTATTCAGCGACTCAAAAAACCTCCTTGGTGCACTCGAAATGCCTAAAACACGTAAACTGCAAAATAACATATTAGGGGTGCAAAATTGGCCAATTTCTTCGATTTTATCACCCCTAAAATGGATTGTAAGTAAATCTGTCACCGGATTCGTGTTCAGCGACCCAAAAAACCTGGTTGATGCATTCAAAATGCCAAAAACACGTAAACTGCAAAATAACATATTAGGGGTGCAAAATTGGCCAATTTCTTCGATTTTACCACCCCTAAAATGGATTGCAAGTAAATCTGTCACCGGATTCGTGTTCAGCGACCCAAAAAACCTGCTTGATGCATTCAAAATGCCAAAAACACGTAAATTGTAAAATAACATATTAGGAGTGCGAAATTGGCCAATTATGTCGATTTGACCACCCCTACGATGAATTGCGAGTAAATCTGGCTACGGATTCGTGTTCAGCGAACCAAAAAACTACTTAGGTGCACTCGAAATGCCAAAATACCTTTTTTTGTAGAAAATACAATTCAAGACTTGGCATGTTGCAAATTTAAGAGAGATTTCGGGCCATTTTCGCCCCCGATGGGTGGGTTTGAGGTTCCCAAGAGGTTTTAAGGTGTATGAATGATCCTGAGAACCTCCTGAAGCTAATGCCACAAAAATTTTTCGGTTCGAATTTACATGTTTTTTTTTTTCCGGTTCACAGCCTGGACTATATCTTTTTATATTTAGTTCATAACCCATTCTCAGAATTCCACGTATAGTGAAGCAATTGTCGTTATTCTGTTCATTCAAATGCTAATTTTTGTTTCATTCTCGTTATTCTTAATGAATTTACACTAGCTAAATGCTAAATCTGAAGGCTCTGTTAGGTTCGAGAAAATTCCGGCATATTTTCGACAATCAACATAAACGTCACCCCGTATAATTTTTTCAGTAGTTTCGTCCTCCTAGAATTGTGCGATATCTGTATAGGAGTAACTAAAATGATTACTTCCTGAAATCGACGCCGGGCACAATATTTCTGTAACGCCTGAAAATTCTCTTCCCCATTTATTGAATGAAAAGACGAACAGCTTACGAAACGCAATTTAGCTATTATTAGATTATTACACAAGTATGAAACGGAAGTATCGATGTCATCCGGAAATGTGTGACGTACAATGAGGTGTTATATCTTCAAACTTCACTTCCAGTTCAGGAGCTGTTGGAGTTCCGGATGAGGGTTGCCAAGTGACGTTAGCGGGCTGTGATATCACAGTTCTGCTTGAAAATATACCGATCTATGTATAGAACGGAAGTACGCTTTAACAGGTTTCGTAATGCTACTTTGCCCATGTTCCCCTCCTTCTGATCGCTATCACGTTGGGAGACACATATTTCCTTTTGTTGGAATGAAATTAAAGTTTAATTTTTCAGGCAAGTAGATGGTTAGACCGATAGATTGGATTTTACGTAATTGTCTTTGAATATAAATTGAGATTGAGCTGAATATCAGTCAGTTCATGTTGAGCAACACTTAATGCAATATATCACTTGCTATGTATTTTTGCAGAATCCAATATGTAAACGTAAATAATCTTTGATTAGTGGTTCATAGAAGTCTTGGCGACTATTTTTTGGAAAGTATATTCTCCAAAGAAGCAAACAGTTCCAGGAGGCATTTCAGTTAACTTATAGTATACAAGTACTTCGTGATTATCCACCAGTGAAAAATGGCATGGTTTTTCACTAAAATTTCTTGACGTCCGGTAAGCTATCTATGCCTTTCAGTAGTAACTGATGATGATCATAGGTGCCCGCAGAATTTTTCGTAGGGTGATGAAAACAATATAACCCGAGCTATATAAGTAGATAAATGAATGAATATAAACCTTTTATTGCACATTATTTATAAAATCTAACAATAAATAGAATTCCTTCTCGAAAAATAACAAAATTCAATATGATAGAATTATTACAAATAAACACCGCAATTAGTAACTTTGAAAAAAATCCCAGATAATCTTTTTTTGTAGAAGCCACACGGTGGCTTCTTGAGGTGAACACATAGTACTTAAACTTTAATGATATTATAGTTATATGTACAAAAACAGAGGCTGATGATAAGGAGCTCAGATTATTTAGGCCAACTTAATGAGATCATAATACAGGTTGTAATGTGGATTAAAATATGATACTCAGTTTGCAACAGGTTGTTTGTGTGGGAGAAGATTGAGAAATGGAAAATATGACAAATTTACTTGATTATTAAGTGAAAGATTACTGTGCTTATATTCATTAGTTATCCTAAATCTACCTTCCAAAGTTTTAATGAAATGTTTAGCATAATGGGAGTTTATTATTTCTATAACACTCCATACTAGAGAAAGACATACTACCACTTTGATCTAAATACATATTTGGACTAGATTCACAATTTAACCTATAGACTCCAAATTTCACTACTTTTCCCGACTTATGGTAAATGCAATCAACTTGAAATTTTGACACAAACTAAATATGATGCTCAAAATTTACCGGTATAAAAATGCAATGTCGTAACTGGAGCCGTTTTTGGTTATTTAACAGAGCGACACTATTTTTTGAATTTTGACTGAGTGTTACTATTTTTGAAAGGAGTATTTGAATTCGTATTGTCAATTCATGTTTCATATCAATTTTTCTTAGTTTACGAAGTAATGTAATTCTAATAGTTTTTAGATTTTTTGTGATTTAGAATAGCAATATTTAATTCCTTCTTCTTCAACGTGTTATCTATCAGATTGTAAGCGGAGTTATTGTTAATTGTTTTGAATTATATAATAATTAGTTCCTTTTGGAAATTTTGGGCTGACATTGGAATTTAAACAGTTCCGTGGATCATACTATGATATGCTGCTAGTTTTGTGACAAACTGGATTGAAAACATACCTTAAAGAAGAAACAGAAGAAACAATCGATGTTTAATTAGTCTTAATAGTCTTTTCGACAAGCTCTCGATGAATTGACATCATGGCATGTTTTTCTTCTGTGCAATCTTCACATTTTCAGGGAGAGGCATCTCCTCGCCCTTGCTTTCCCCTTCAGATGATCAAAAGTGTTTGGAAGTTTATTATTTCTGTAACTTCTGACAATTTTTCACCCACCATTTACCATTTTGATCCACTTAAAGTTTGGAAGATCCACAATTTAACTCATAATAGACTCCAGATTTCACTATTTCTTCTGACTTATCTTCGTTAATTTTTGAATTTTGACTGAGTGGTACTATTCTTGAAAGAGGTAGTTGAATTCATATTGTTCAGCTCAAGTTTTACATCACTTTTTCTTAGTTTACGAAGTACATCTTCTATAGATTCCAGATTTTTTGTTTTTTAGACAGAAAGTTTATACTCTCAAATAGCAATATCAAATTCCTTCTTTTTCAACGTATTATCTATCAGATTGTGGACGGAGTTATTCCTGATTGCTTTCAATTTTATAATATTTAATTTCTTTTGGAATTTTTGAGCTGACATTGGAATTGAAATAGGTCTGTGGACTATACTATGATATGCTACTTGTTTTGTAACAAATTGTATGGAAAAGATACTTAAAACAAGAAACAAAAGATACAATCGACGTTCAATTAGTCTTAATTGAGAATAAATCCTTTTTTCGAGGCAGAAACGGTCTACCACTTCGTCTAAAACTTTTTCAGTCCACCTTCTCGACTAGCTCTCTTTGAATCATGGCAAATGATCAATGTTTTTATCCTGCGCAATGTCCAAATTTCCGGGGAGAGGCACCTGCTTTCCCTTGCTTTCCCCTTCAGATAATCAAAAGTGTCGTTTCGTATTATTATTTAATTTATTAAACAGTAGTGACTTCCTTCACGTAAATTAACACAAAATTGAGATAGTTTTATAACTTGTCGAATTCAACAATAATTATTGTAACTCGAAGGTATTCATAGCAAAGTTTAACAAACTAATAAATTTGTTCGAGCAATTTAGAAGTATACATTTTCATCTCAGATTTATTTTCTTGAAGACTGTAATTTGGTAATAGTATAAAAAACGTATACTCAGGAAAATAAAGCATAGTAGATATTTGATAAACTGTAAATACTACTTGTTGAACAGTCAAATAAGCGGCAACATAAACATGTGGATAATGATATAAATAAATAATAGATGGTAAGTTTTGAATACAATACAAATGTACAGTAAATCTGTAGAATTTTGTGGAAAATAATGACCGGAGCTTTTTTCACGAATCGTTAGCGAGGCATATGACGAGCCCAAAACTGAACAGTTGTGACGCTCCTTGGGAATTTTAGGGCAAATTAAAATGTTTTTGGATTTTCCGAGACACGTTCTCGCGAACATAAACATTTTGTGAACCAAAATTTTATAGGCACAATATTTCTAGAATTTATCTCATGCAGTCAACCAAAAGAACAAGACGCAGAGGGGCTAAAACTGCCAAAAATAACTTTTCCCTCTTTTTCGACCTGGGACATTTTTTTTGCGCTACTGTTGTAAAACAAAATATGTAGTGCTGAAAAAAACTGTTTCAATAATTTTATTACTAAGTTATAGTCACAAATAAAGCTGCATAGATCAATTTTTGTACAGGGAGGTACGTAATGAAATGAAATTGATTCGTTTCAGATTATACAGCTTGACCTTCTGTTGCCAATGTTTTTTTCACGAATCTGTATAATGCACTAATTCATAAATTCAATGGTGGAAGCCCTAATTTTGTGTAAAACACTTTTTATCACATATAGTATAGAAACAACTCGAGACTATAGTTTCAACACTAGCGTATCATCTCCAAACGATACTAGAAACTGAGAAAAATAACAAAATAAATTTGCTAGACCTTACCCTCTCTCACCATAATAATATCCTTACTTCCAAAATTTATAGAAAACCGACATTCATAGCAACAACTGTTGCCAATTCATCTTTTAGTTCCCGCAGTCACAAATTAGCAGCTCTATGATACATATATCCTTTTCACGTGTTCTTTCTCCTGAAAACCTGAATGAAGAATTGAATATAATCAAGGTTATGGCCATTAGCAATGGTTTCCAATCTCAAATTATATCCAAATTAATTGACAGAAAAAAGACGAAATCAAGCTACTCAAGTACAAAAAATTCTGATTCCTTATCAAAATATGTTTCCCTCATATATTTTGGTACCGTAAGTGAAAGAATTGCAGATGTTTTATCGCAACAAAATCTAGAAGTTAGCTTCAAACCTCAAAATAAATTGTCCTATTTTTTTTCAATGCTAAAGATGAAACAAAAAAATTTAATAAACCTGAAGTATGTTAACCTGTTCAGAGTGTGATAACTTTCACATCGGTAGATCTAGTCATAATATAGAATTTAGATATAAGGAATGTTCTCGATCTTTTAGTCTTAATGAAACAAATTCATTTTTCTCTAACTACAGTTTAGAAACAGGGCACACTTTTCCAAATTTGGATGAAGTTGAAATTTTACATAACCAGAGTAGAGGTTTTGAATTAAACACACCAGAATCAACAGATATTTTCAGAGGTATTAAAAATAATGACAATAACATTTTAAACGATCGATCAGATGAATCTATTGATAAGAAATAATCACTCTTATCCACTGAAAATATTATTAAAGTACTGAGAACCTTCCGGCTACCAAGTAGTCATCATCAGAGTAAACCCTGGGTTCACTCTGATGATGGTTCAGTACTTTAATAGTATTTATAGTGAATAAGGGTGATCATTTCCTATGAAAAGTGTGTCAATATGTCCTCAGTGTGAACTCTTTTATAGTTTAATCAGATTAGTATCACAGAATTGTCTTGAAAACCTAAAATTCCCCATAATACACTTGTGCCTTCATAGTTTACCTCAGCATTAAAATTTTCTAATCACAATGTTAACTTTACCTCATTATTCAATTTCAATCATACTATTCTAACAATGTATTTCCCTAACCGGAACCTCACTAGTAACCTGTGTTTTATATTGTGCCATAAATATTCAAGATTATTCATATCTCCATACTACTGATAAGAAATAATAACCCTTGTCCACTAAAAATACTATTAAAGTACTGAGGAACTTTCCACTACCAAGTAGCCATCATCAGATTAAACTAAATTATGAATCAAAATGTTCCTGTTTAAATACTATTTGGGGATAATATGTAAACAAAATGTTACCCTCAGCTGTGAATAAATCGAAATTTAATAAATTGCTTCTTCGTTTATACATTTCTATCCCTTGTAAGTTACCCAGATATTTGTCTGTACTGTGTTTTAGAAGTGACGAACTTTCTATAGAAATGGTGTACTGTATTCAAAATGTGTTTGGCTACCGCTGATTTTTCACCATTATTTTTCTTTATACTGAGTTCCCCATAATAGACTACCCATTTTAATATTTGAATTAACATTTTTTCAGTTAACAAAACAGACTTTTTATTTTACTCAATTACAGCTGACTCTTTATGATTTATGATAACTTATAAATATTTGGCTGATTTAATTCTAACTTTTGAAAATCACGTCTTCTAAATGACCTCCACCAACTTCAACACATTTTTCAATATTAGATAAAAAGTGGTTCATTACACGGCGTAGCAAACTTTCGTCTATTCCTTCAACTTCTTCACGAATTTTGACTTTCAGTTCCTCGATTCTACCTGGACGACTCGCAAACACTTTGGCTTTTGAATATCCCCAAGTCGGGGGACCTCGAAGGCCAAGGCAAATCTCCGAATCGAGAAATGAGTCTGCCATTAAACATTTCTCGCAGGACACTCATTGAGTTTCTGGCCCCATCTTTTTGGAATAGTAAGGCATCGTTTAGTAATCCTCGTCTATTTAATTCTGGAATGAGGAATGTATCTAGGATATTAACGTAGAGCTCGGATGTTACTGTTACAGGGCGGTTATTTTCATCCTCAAAAAAATAAGGGCCAATAATACCAAAAGACCCTACTCCACACCACACAACAACTTTTGGATTATGGAGGTTCTGTGTAAAGGTTTCACGAGGATTTTCATTTGACCAGTATCTAAAATTCTGTTTATTGACCATGCCGTTCAAATAAAAATTTGCTTCGTCGGTCATTATGAGACTGTGAATTGCTCCTTGATGTAAATACAACAATGTTTGACAAAATGCTAACCTTGCTTCTTTATCTTGATTGCTAAGGTGCTGTGCCATTTGATATTTATAGGAATGACATTTTAAATCCCTCTGAAGAATTCGATCTAAGCTTCCCTTCGATATTCTATAGGATAAGGGTGTGTCGATTAGCAGACCTTTTAGAACTTCTCGTAGACGCAATTCTAACTCATTCAATATTTTCTGGTGTACAAACTGTTCTTCGACGTCCAGGCTTCTTCAAATTTTGTACAGAACCATTTTCACGCCAATGACGAACAGTTTTACGATTTGGCGCGTGACCCCTATTGTTGAGATTAAACTGACGCCGAAATGCACGCCTAACTTCTTCTATCGAATTGCTTCTTATGTAAGTTTCTACACAAAACACACGTTGTTGGACTGAGTAATCCATGAATGTTCAAACGGATGTTGAAATAATGTCTGAAAGCAAAAAAATTAAATAATTATTGATGAAAACTAACAAACTTCTCGTAGAAAAATGGCGTTCCACGAAATTATTAATTTAAAATTTATTTGTGACAGGTGCCTACTTGATTAATAATTTACTTAAATCCCAAAGACTACAGAAGATAATCCCACAGAGAACAACCTATTTAGTTATCTCGTAGGGAATTTATTAATAATATAAAATGGTTAGTCTATTATGGGGAACACGTATAAGCAAAATGTTCATTATATCGAGTTAAAATGTTTCTTCTAGTTTGACCCACATAGCATTTTGAACATGACTCACAATTTATTTTGTAATTCCCGGATTTTTGGAAACCGGAAACTTTAGCAAAGTTGTAGCCTAAGCGGTGTTTTAACTTTTTCTTACATCTGTAAACTGGTTGTATTGCAAATTTAGAAAACAAACTATTATGGAATGTATTGATTACTGAAGAACGATAAGTGAACATTTCAATTTTATTGAATTATTTGAAGATGGTGGCTCTAATTTGGTTAGTTGGCTACGTTCAAATTTCCTTTTTTGTTTCGAAATTAAGTTCTTGATCAAAGATTGTTGTAATTTAGCTGACTAAAAGGGACATTCAATAATCTATGAACTAGACTATTAAACGGAGCTATTTTATATCTAAATGGTGTAGCAAATAGTATTCAAACAGGAATATTTTGATTCATAATTTAGTTTACTCTGATGATGGCTACTCGATAGCCGAAAGGTGGTCAGTACTTTAACAGTATTTTCAGTGAATGAGGGTTATTATTTCTTATCAATAGTGTTATAATATATCGTGAACTCTTTATAGTTCCTATTTCCATGCATTAGTATCATTTGAAGATGACACGCTAGTGTCGAAACTATAGTCATGATTTGTTTCTATAATATATGTCATAAAAAACCAAGTAAAAGTTTTCTATTTCATTATATCAGTACTAATTCATTGATTATTAAGCACATAAAAAAGTATATTAGGTTGAAGAATCATACGGTCAAAAAAAAATACAAGACCTAGATACTCCTATGTAACTCATTAAGACACGGGTTCAACGTTTCTGTTTTAAGACCAATAACTAATGTTTCAAGTAACTAAAACATTTGATTGCTTCTAAATAGCCTCCTCATAGAATTTCTTACAGCTATAGCGTTGTTTGGTTCGGTTTCCCACATATGAAATTGGTACGACGTTTTACGTGGTATTATGTTACCAACATGGTGAAAATTTTAAATTAGCAATACACGCTTTTGCGGTAATGTAATAGTTATTATGGAGATAATTGCGTTATGTATAGAAGCTTATGTACAGTGCAATATGTAATTTATAGATTTTTCTTAACGTGCTTGTTACTGAGCATTGTTCACCATTGATTAATTGCGGTATGTATAATAGTTTGCAAAGAAGAAGTAGTACCCACCATAAATCAAACAATTAGTAGGATAACTCTGTTACTTGTTTATTTACCTACCTAACAAATGGGTACATTTTAATTGGAAGATACTGTAAATGCTATTGTAGATGGAAGAATAGATTATTCTATCAAGTTTCTATGAATTAGTCGTTACTATGACTATTATAATGGATAATTGGAACCTCGGATAATAATGTTATTGTAAGTTCACAGGACCATGAATAATTAGTTGTCGTGATTTTGAGATATTCATTTCGGAAACGTTTGTTTGATCGGTGAAAATATTTACATGTGCTCATCTAAAACCACTAGCCGGAGGCTATGTTGCATCTGGTCACTCTTATGTTACGGCACGATAATGCTTCTTTTTAGGACCTAAATGAGGAATTTCTGTTCAAACGGGGTTGCCCCCCTTAAACTGAGTCCTTATTTGCACGCCATTTTGGTCATTTTAATCGTAGAAACTGATTTTCAAAACAAAAACCATGTATATTACGAGTAATTATTGCAAAAATTACTACACAGGGTTCCTTACGGTAGTCATTCGTTGGAAATTTTCATGGTTAGAAGAAACTAATAATTCTGATATTTTGGACTCCAGAGTTATTCAAGATTTTCTTTCACTTAGAAATATTTTCACCATGCCACTTCCGTTTGTAACGTAAGTTGCTATTAAAACCGCTTAACGCGCGAATTATTTAGCAAAAGATGAGTAAAATATCATCGATTTATTTTACCTTATATTTGAAATCTACATACAGAGATATTATTGGTCTAATAAAACATAAAAAACACATTATTTTACGGAAAAAAACAACATTTATTATCACCAATGAGCTCACCCGAGTTAACTCGGGCTTAGAAAAACAAAGGAAATAAAAATTATTATTCATAAAGGAATACAAAATGAGCATGAAAAATGTATAAAACGCAAAATAAATGCCTCAAAAACAAAGGTAAATTTAAATAGTAGTGATTGTATGGTATACTCTAAAACAAGGAGTAACACAGAGTGGCATATCACAATCTGGGCAGTAATAGCGAGTTTCTCTGCGGATTTTTTTCCCACGGGCATCACGAACTCTGCAGATTTATCTCCTCCACATTTTCAATATACTACGAAAGAGTTCCATAATGCCAAGTCCAACAAGTGAAAGAATAGTTTTTTGTAATATTTCTTGCCTCTCTTTCGCGGAAGACTGTAATCTGCTAAATGCTGATCAACGCGATCAACTCCTCCCATAGTATCATTATAATCAACAACAACTTTAGGTTTCAACTTTGTTTCCCCTCTTTTTTCTATCTCCACACAAGTATTTGAATGAACAGTAGAATCTTTCCATTTTAGTACGGTTACTTTTCCCCTTTTATATGAAGCTGTTTCTCCTTTCTTTAGTTTCTTAGATTTTAGTTCGTTGGGAACTTCTTTTCGCGATAACTTCAATGTTCCATATACATCAGTCTTATGTGTTAGTAATAAGTCAGCAAGTTGCGGTGAGTTATAAAAGTTATCCATTGTTAGAGTATAACCCAAATTTAAAAGTGGCTTCAATAATGTCATAACAACTTGATGTTCGACGATCGGTGGATTGGCCCACGGGGACCCTGGAACAGGCCACTCGATCACCCGATTTGACCCCCTTGGATTTCCACCTCTGAGACCATATAAAAGAACTAGTGTACTGTAGGACTGTAAACAAAATAGAGAGGAATTATTGAGCCGTGTTCACGATGCGTTCAATAATCTTAGTCCAGACGAACTTCGGAGATCTGTTTCGCGAGAAGTATTTGATAGGGTTATTCAGTGTTTAAACCAAAATGGCGGTCATATGGAAGAATTATTGTTATTTTTTTTCATGTCACTTTTTTTATGTTTTTCATTTGTTACTACGTTCTATATTTTGTTATGTTCTTGTCTTGTTTCCATGTTCTAAATGAAGGGAATTTCTCTCGTTTCAGTCATATTCATTTTGTTCCGAAGGACAAACGATGTTTCGGCTTCTGCCAAAAATCAGATTGAAATAGAAAATATTGATCAACAAGAAAACCTTTAGAACTAGGTATAAGGAAAGTTATAGCGAATCGATGCATAGTTTAATTTTGTATCCGACCATCTAATAAATTCAGGGTGTCTCATTTGGAAAACGAACTTTTCAACTTTCAAAATGATATAGTTGGTCATCATATCAAATTTTGGATACCCTATATGCGATAAATTAATTGTCAATGTGGATTTCGAAAGTATCATTCCTGTGCCTCCGTCTACCCTAGAAGCACTCACGATCAGTCGGAAATGGGAAAAAGGCGCAGTGTTCTTAATAAGGCTATATCTTTCAAAATTTTCAAATAAATCAAGATATCTAAGAAAAAATTGAAAATGGGTATGAGAAAACCTGATGAAACTCATCATGAAATTTTCTCAGGAATCCAAAAATGGAATAATATACCGGGTGTTTCTTTCAAAAGAAGGAAGTTAATGGCGTTTTACGATACAACTGCAAGTGATATAACATTGAAAATATTTGGAAATAAAACAGGATCTTGAATAATCCTGGAGTCAGAATTCTAAGTTTTTTCTAACCACGAAAACGAACAGCTACCGTGAGAAACCCGGTATATATTGCGATGATTATGAACCAATATCTGTATACCTAATTTTCTACTTTTATTTGAAGATTTTAATTGATCGTTCTAGAGCAATAATTATTAAACAATCTTCTACTTGTGTATTTAATAATGAAGTAAGCAATATCCTTCTCTGTGTACCTTTCACAAAAAACAAAATTTTGAATAGTCTTCACCTGTTATATGCTTCAAAACTAAATAATAATTGGCGATATTTTCCAAACCTGTCTTCTGATTGATCTGTCCGAAATTTTCCTAACATTATTTAATTTAGATTAAGCTCATGAAACTATACGAAATTCAGTGAACTGTGTTTGACCATGCAGTATGTATCGATGTTGTTAATCTATTTCAACCCGAACTAGGCTTCCACGTATCTAACCAATTTGAAATTTTTTTTAAAACTTGATTTTGGAATCATCCACCAATATTTACCTTTAACGATAGGTTCCTGGAAAACGTCAAACGTCAATGTATTGCTGTGGTGTTATTTACTTGTCAGAATGAGTAATATGAAAAATCGGTCGAAATAGAAATATATACTGGTGAGGGTATTCGGTCATATACTAACGGGTTGTTCGTGGAAATACCTGCTGTTTCCTATGAGTTGGTAGTTGTCTGATATATGGAACGGGGGTTAGGGCGAAGTAGTAATTATCATCCTCCTGTTACTGCTTTTGTTGAGAACCCTTCTGTAAGTGGCTAATTTTTTTTCTTCTATAGCCAGTAATTTATGCATTGTGTTATCTTCAACACTTATTTTTTCAATGTAGTACTGATCTCTTGTGAATCGGTCTCAAGTAGAGGTTCGGATTCATTTTCTATTTCTAAGTTCTTTTCTGTTTTTGTTCGCGGTCGTTCATAATCACTGATGTCTGCTACTTCTGGTGGTTCAATTTCTTCCGGTTCATCATTAGTAGCATCTTCTTGCCTCTTGTTGTTTGTTTGAGTTATGTCCAGTTACTTTTCGAGATACAAACCAGTCCCTAACAAGAAGCTTGTAGTCAAAAAATTCCCACTTGGAGGATACTTTCTCGGCATCATCTTCACTTTTTTTTCTGTAATTTAGCAAGCTCTTTTCTAAAACTGTCTCATAGTCATCTCTACTTCTGCAACAAAATATTAATAACTATAATATTAAAATATTAATAAATAAAAATTTTAAAAATGTGTACATAACCGCTTATCCAATTTTTAAAATAAATTAAAAATACTCACTTACTACAAGAGATGATATAGCACACCTTACAAATTACATGCACTCAAACATAAATAAAAATAGTAAAACAAAAAAGACTCGAAAAAATTTTATTTAGTGATAAAAATATCTCTCATTTTGACAGAATCTATAAAAATATAACAAATAATTAGTAAAGACATGCATATCATTGTTACTATCTCAACATTCACGAAGATTTACTCTAGTTGTTTTTGTTAAAAATTCTAATGAAATTATTATTATTATTATTATTATCATTTACTACTGAACTTATTCCATCTCGAACAAGGTAGTTTTAACATACCTCCGCCAAAGGCCCAACCCAATAAAGATGTTATTGTACAAAATGTTTTAGTAGGAGACACAGCATATCCTTAAGAGAACTATTAAATGAGATCATTTTCAAGATAACACTTGGGTCCAGACCTAGACTTTTTAATCAAAGCCTATCTCGAGCTACACGTCTCATTAAATACCTTTGGTATAATAATAGCAAAATAGAGATTCTTAAAAACGGAAATTGAAATTTATTCTGACCATTTTGTTGTTACATAAAACAATATCGATTCAGAGGGTACCCCATTTAGTTAAGGAAACCACTAAAAGTCTAAAACAAGTTCAAAACAAAAGACTGACAACGATGTTTTAATAGATCCACTGTTGCAACCTACGAAATGAGTAATACATTTTTACAATATTTCAAACGTGTTAACTAATATACCTAGCAATAACTTGAGAAATATTTTCACTTTAAATAGTTAAATACTCTCAAAATGTCTGGTGAAATGTGAAAATAATTAAAAATTACATACCTGTTAATGTCATTTTCTTCGCCACTTCCCTCCATAATATTTTTGATCCCATAAAGACTGCCTTTCTTTCTTCAACAAGTTTGAAAGAAATCTTTCAATTTTGCAATAAGTTCCGATAGTCCAGGTAATGAGCCGGGATTTCAGCTATAATAAAAAAAGGACATTCAGGTCCGAATCGAAAAATTTTTGAGGGATTCGATTCGTGAGGTTATCAGGATCATTCATAATACATAAAACCTCAGGGGTTACCCTCCCCCCTTGGGGGCCAGGGGTCTTATGTGTTATGAATGATCCTGATAACCGGACGAATCGAATCCCACAAAAATTTTTCGAATCCGGCTTACATATCTTTTTTTTTCGGTTCGTTGCCTGGACTACAAAGAGTGCTTCACAGACAAACTTGGTGCGGCTTGGAAATTGCTAAATTCCTTAATTAAACATTTTACTATGTTATAAATAGCACAATTAATGTTTGAATTGATTGGTCTCATGGAATTACCCCGTTCATGAATCTTAGTTAAGCAATATAGTTTAGGAAGATTATAATTTGAAAATCTATATCGGAGATTACAGCTGTACACGAAGTGTTTTGGAATCACCATAAAGTAACGACTTCTATTTTTTGAATCTTTAATCATATCTTTATTATATACGATACGAAACGATATTCCATCTGTATCAAACTATCATTTAAATTCTTGTGCACGTGCATTTACAGTATTGTAATTTAAACACTAGGTGGTGCAGGTTGCACTACGTAAAATACAGATCCCACTAGCATGTGATGTACCTAATATGACCCTAGAAAATCAGAGATTCCAGCTGTTCTCTTTAGCCACATAATGGAATAATCCCATCTAATTTATTTGCACTTAACTTTCTCATTTGTAGTGCTATTAGGTGCTCGAAATCAATATTTTTAATCACGTCATACGTTGTAATCCTTGAATTTCGTTAATGTTTCTCAAGCGTGTAATTTTTAATTCATTTTAAATTATATCGCTTGAATGATGAATGAAAGAATGGGAAAGTATAATATTGTAGCAGGCTATGTACGACAAATAAAATAACTCAACGATTGCAGATGATTGTATTATTTAAACCACATTGCAAGAAGAGACTGAATTCGAATTAACTATTTCATTTGTATTGACTGGGTTCCTAAATTATTTTATTATACGAGGGTAAGGTGAGAAGTTCCTGAAAGAATGATTTATTTGGTCAAAACTTATTTTAGTTCTCAACATAATCTCCTTGTAGCCCGATACATTTCGTCCGAAGTTTTTCTAATTTTTCGATCCTTCCAAATAATACGATTACGACAATCCTTCAAAATAGGCTTTTGTTTCGGCGATGACATCATCGTTGGAGCAAAATCTCTTTCCCCCGAGCCCCATTTCTTCAAGTTTGGAAATGAATAAAAATCGGAGGGGACCAGGTCTGGAGAATATGGTGGATGACGAACCAATTCGTAGCGCATTTCGAACACTTTTGCCATTGCGACTGCGGATCTGTGCGCCGGTGCTTTGTCCTGGTGGGAGAGCACTTTTTTCTGTGCCAAGTGTGACCGCTTTCGCTTCAAATCGACGTCGAATCGATTCAACAGCTCTGCATAATAAACGCCGCTGATTGTTTTGCCCTTTTCAAGATAATCGATATGGACAATACCAAATGCTTTCATCCTAAAAAACTGTTGCCATTACTTTCTTGGCCGATAAGCCCACTTTGGCCTTTTCGGCTTCGATTCGCCAGGACATGTCCACTGTTTCGACTGTTCTTTGGTCTCTGGTGTGTTGTGATGGATCCATGTTTCGTCCACGAATACGAAACGGCACAAACACTCCTCTGAAGTTGTCACACGGTCGCGCTTAATGTTAACAGAGAGCAAACGCGACACCAATCTGGCAGATAGATTTCTCATATTCAATAATGTATTCAAAATGTTCCGTACCCGTACGGTGGAGATACCCACAGATTCAGCAATATCGTGCACTTCAACTCGCCGATCATCCTATATCGTACCATGGACAATATTTTGGATTTCATCAATCAGATGAAAAAAGTTCCTCATAATGTATTTCGAAAAAAATTCAATTATTGCTAAAATTATTTTTATACGTTTCTCATATAACTTAACTGATGGGGCTGTTACGAATGATACTGTAGACCCGATTAGAATATTTTCCTTATGATTTTTAATTAAAAATATAAAATGTAGGGGAAATTGATAAATATAAGGAAGTGGGATACCCTATTGAACGATCAAAAAATACTTTAAAATTTTCCCTCATCAAATTTGTATAACTATATTTTCCATTTGCTACCAGTTTATCGTATAATCCTACCGTATAATGACTTAAACTGCAATTAGGTGAAATTCCAGTAACCATCTATCCTAAGATTATCAATAAATTGTACAGAAAATCTGTAAGGAAAATATGACTTTTGTGTAAGAAAATTACCGAAGCTATTTATTTTATAAGCCGTTAGCGGAGCATGTGAAGAGCTCGAACCAAGACATTTGGGAATATAGAAATGTTTTTTGGATTTGATATACGCGAGAACAGCAGGTCGTAGAAAAAAATTCTGTGAACAAAATTATGGAGAACAATATTTACTATTTATTTCATGCTGTCGCTGCGCTACAACCAAAGTACAAAAGGCAGAGGGCTCCAAAGTTGCCAAAAATGACTATTTCCTCTTTTTTGAAGAGAAAAATAGGTTTTGCGCTACAGTGGAAATATAAAAGTTGTAGAGCAGGAAAAAAATACAAAATATATGTGCACTGTTTTCCTACGACTTTCTGTTACCTCGGCTCCTTATTTCCAAGGCAAAGCAAAACTTGCAGCACCACTCGTGAAGGATGAGATAGTGCGAAATAATGCAGAGATTTCCAAGAAACCCCGCATCAAAAAAGCGTCAAGGTCACTGGCACAGACATGCTCCAAGAAATTCACTCAACCTGTGACCAAAAGTAAAGTTAACGAGTCAACATTTGTATAACTGCAAACATTTTTTTGCATCATAATCAACATATTTATGTTTAATTGATGGCTAATCTTTGAATTAATTTTTAACAAAACCTTGTTATTCTATAAGTTGATTTTGAAAAGTATAATACTTTCTACATTCTATTGTCTGTGAATTCTCATTACTCTGCATTCGGTGGGTATTTACAGAGTAGTCCATATTAGAAAATAAAAGCACTATATCTCCGTAACAGTGCATCAAAGGAAAAACAATAGTGTATACATCTGGTAGGTTTCTCGGTTCTACAACTTCCATTTTTCTATTGTATCACAACAATTTTCTTCCCCATCAAAAAAGAGGAAAAGTAATTTTTGGTACCTTTGGCGCTCTCTGCATTTTGCACATTTGGGACTGCATCTTATAAATTGTAGAGGATATAGTTCTCTTCAATTTTTGTCTATACAATTTTTCTCTACAATCTACAATTGTCGCGGAATATCAAATCCAGAAACAGTTTGATATTGATGAAAATGGTCAAAGGGCGGGTGACAACTTTTTGAATACAAGCTCGTCACATGTCTCGCTAACGGTGATGAATATCCACAAAATTTTACAGATTTATTGTACTATAAAGTTATATATTAGGTTAGCTATGGAATATTTATTCGAAAAAGCTAATCTTAAGTCGCATTTATTTATTACATTAATGAAAATCAAACTTGATAGTTATTTTATTTACATCTTGTCTTCCATTTGAACTATCCATTTTTGAATGCATAACCCATTGATTGTTGAAAATGTGAAAGGAAACAGTTTTTTTTTTTGACAAAATATTTTGCGAAATACTGGAACTTTTCATATAGTCAGTAGTTAATAATGATTATAAATCCTCGGGAAATAGGTCACGCTAACACATATGTCTTCTATTTTCGTCTTTACGTACGTTTCGAACTCCCGACCATCATCGGTATAACTAAGTACCTATATAAATATGTATAAAAAAACCGCAGCAAAGCAGTTTTTCTATGTTTATTGAAGTCATCTCCTGCAATCTGAAAATAAGGCTGACAAAGCAAACTATAACACACGCAAGTAACCACTTTCAAACCAGATATTAGAGATTTATGAGGTAATAGGAAAAGGCTGCCAGATCTTGCAGATAAATATCAAATTCTTTCAACATTCCAGCTAAGATATATTTTTAACATTATAATAACGTACGTAGGTATTTGCAAGAGCTTAATTAATTTAATTTGTATAAATATGACTCAATGATTGAACGTCCGTTCTATCATTTACAGACTTAGAGTCGTGTTTCACGTCAATTATTCTCATGTTTGGTTACCCAGAAACTTTTGACAACCTCATCATTAAAGAAAGAATAAATAAAATCTATAATGGTACGTCATATACAGGGTGACCCAGGGTTACACCGCCAAACGTTCAGGATCGGTTTATTAGGTAGAAATGAAGTTTTTTTTCAGAATCATCCTAACTTTATTCGTTTTCGAGATACTGGGTGTTAAAGTTTTTAGAAAAAATCAGTCTTTAATTAATTACTCGAAAACCTTTTGGCTTATCTTCATAAAACTTGGCATGGTTGATTGCGGTGATGAAGATCTTCCTTCATCTAATTAGAATAAAATTATTGATTCCAGAGGCGACCTTCAGGGTAATCTAATTGATATTAGGCCAAATCATTGTGTGCCACTGTTTTTTTTGTATATTTATTCTTGTGGATTAAGCAGCTAAAATACAATTTATTGGCTCTTCAATTTTTTTCGTATCTCGCTTCGTTTTTGAGACCCTGCATGGAACATTAAAAAATTCACTTCAACGAAAATCAGATCAAAGCTAGCCTGGGCACAATCTGTACAACAATCGAGGGTTAGTTTGCGTCAAAGTTTGACAGCAGTTTGATCAATACGAGTTTTAATTCATTTTAGATGCGTTTATGCGTACTCTGCGGAATCGTCAATGATTTGTCCTGATGACAATTAGATTGTCCCCTGGAACACCACTGGACCTAATAATTCCGTTTTTAATACATTAAAAACAGCCCTTTGTTACTGCAAACAAGCATGTAATTAATGAAAAACTGAATTTTTCCAAAAACTTTGATGTCCTGTATCTCAAAAACGGGGCAAGTTAGGACACATGCTTCTGAGAAAACAAATCTCAATTCCACCTAATAAACCGATCCTAGACGTTTGGCAGTTTAACCCTGGCTGATCTTGTATGAAGAATATGAACGGTAATGAAGAAATTTTATAACATCACCATACATTCCAGAGACCTTAGGGAGAATCAAGAAAAATTTTAAAAAGTATGATGGAAAATTCCATCGCCCTTGTTGCTATGATTATAAATTATAAGCTTCAGTTCGATAACAAAAATTTTAATATTTTAAGAAACCAATTATCATAAAAGATATATACTGGTGATGATTCACATAAAACGTGACTCTACGTCTGTAAATTATAGAACGGACGTTCAATCATTTAGTCATATTTATATAAATTTAATCAATTTTACCCTTGCAAATTTCTACGTACGTCTTTTTATGTGATATGTATATTTGGAGTAGAATGCTAGAAAAATCAATATTTCTTGGTAACGTCTGACAATCTTTCCCTATTACTTCATGAATTTCTAACATTTAGTTCGAATGTGAATACTTGAGCTTATTAGAGTTTGTTCTGTCAGTCTTATTCTCACATTACAGGAAATGACTTCAATTAATATAGTAAACAACTAGCTTTGCACTGTTTTATTAATACATATTCATATACTTGGAACATCAATGTCTTACAATTTCGATTGCTCGTGTTTCTGTCGGTTTCGGCGAAGTAGGCATTTTTATTTGAAATTAATGGGATAAGGACGCGTTGTGCTCGATACAATTGATTTCTAGAAATCCCGTTTTAGAAAGTGATTATTTTTGATACGTCTTCGGATGATGGTCGCTAGACCGAAACGTACGTAAAGACGAAAATAATAAACATATGTGTAAGTGTGACCTATTTCCTGAGAATTTGTAAATAATATATATATATATATATATATATATATATATATATATATATATATATATATATATATATATATATATATATATATATATATATATATATATATATATCAGCAGTACAATATTAATATGAAGCCAAAAGAACGAGAAACGTTCAACTGTTCCCGGTATCGACTATTAGAAAATTTAGATTTAAAATACTGCAAGGCAATTTATACTTTGAGCATGGAATAGATATGTCCAAAATTAGATTTCCCAAACCAGATCGATAGGACGAACATTGTAGGATTATAAATCCCCAAGCAAACTGTTTCCGGTACAGTAAATCGATGCGCGCTACAATTGTCTACTAGTCTGGGTCGCCGCGACGTTCGAAGAGAGTACCGACGGAAATGATGTCATCACCGGGACATCACAACGATGACGTAGCAGATAGAAGCGCGGGCTCTATGACGTCACTGCGGCTGTGACGTCAACACGAGCGCGAACAACGGTTTTATAATAAGCGGATTGAGAGTAGCAGGGATATAGACAAATGACGATCGCGGTAAGGAACAGTCGCGTGCTTTGCGTTGCTCCACGCTGGACCACTCGCGGTGCACAACACACAACAAGAACTTCCAATTAGTGAATTAAAACTGTTCCAAGCCATTGTAATTCCGCTTATTTTATATCGAAACCGATAGTTACCAGTGAAATAATTCCTTGTTAAGTAACTTTAAGTGCAAAAACTGTAATATAAACTTTCAACAAATTATCACCGTCTGTGCCCAAAAGTGTCAAATCAAGTATCGAACCGGAACGGATTTAATCTACGTAAAGGTACAAAGACAATCAAGATAAGAACTTTATTATCACACTCATCATATCAAAAATAGTTTCCACACAGAAGAAGTTTGTGCCATTGACAGTTATTATATTTAATGAGTGAACTCTGAACTGAACCATATTTACCATTACGGCTTTAGTTTTAATATTAATTGCTTTGTTATAATTTTGAAAGAACTAATTCAAAATTTTCTCAACTTTAGACTTGAATCGTACCCGAAGCATTGTGTGTTGTGCAGATGTTACATATATGAAGTTTCTCCGAATTTTCGAAGTGGATTCCCCCGAACGAAAAGAGGAAGGTTCGCGCTCCTCAACTCCTACAGACTTGTTTCTGGAGAGTTCGCCAGGTAGTTGATGTTACTTGTGATGTTTTAGTTGCATGAACAGTAGTTGTTTATATGTTCCTAAAATTCAAACTCCATTTACAATCTCTCCAGACTTAGTGCCAATAGACTTAGAATTTTTTAGTTCGAATACCTGATTTAGTGCCGATTGACTTTTTGTTGACTCGAAGGACCAGTTTATTGGGAAAAAAAAGACCATGCTCAACGGTTAGGCGGTTTTGAACTATTTCAGGATTGAGAGAAAGTTGAAATGTTACCGCCACGAGATGCGTTCAGGTCCGCCGACGGTAAGACAGATCGGGCTCCATCGACATTATAGAGTGGCTCAATCGCAGCACACCGACAACAACAACAATTCACCAGTTTATTCTTGCCATCTACCGAATAATAAGTGTATGTATTTTTTTATTGCCAACAAATAACGCTTCTTCATTTCTAACTAACACGATGATAAAATGCGAAATGACGTTTTATAAACAGTAAAATAGTTATACAGATCTGAAACCTATGAAGGGGGCCACATAGATCTTCCAACCTATGTTTTGCAGTTTGAAAAGAATATCATAACTAGAATCGATTTTCACCTATGTCTTGTGTGCATTTTAATTTGACCCAAGCGTTAGTTTATTGCAGTTTATTTTCAAATCCTGTTCATCAATTATTGTATATACCTGAGCTGATTTATTTATATATGAACAGACTCAGCTCTACTTTTTTGTATTCAGTTAATTCCCTCTGTTAAATGAATAAATCTTGTAATTTATTACAAATAATCAATTCATGTCCGAAAAGTCACCAATGCCTGATTAAGAAATATCTAAATTATACGTTCATTTGCTTTTGGTTGTTTAATAGGTCATTTTTGGAATGAAATGAAATTCTATTCAGAAATGTTTGACTTGTAATCACACTGATAGGTTATTACAACTATAGGTACCACATATAATTTTTACATTTCTGAACTTACCTCAAATAATGTTTGCTTAACGTTCATCTTCATTCCAACAGTTATCTTCAGATGAATAATTGTTTTCGATTCGAAACTCAAGAAGACTTTTTTTTTGTTTTAATTTGTTTTCTAACACTTAATAGCATATATAAGAATTGTTTCGACATAACCCTTATGTCGTTTTGTCTTGACTCGATTTTTTCGGAGAAAATTGTGAAAAATAGAGAAAAACAGAGCGGAATATTCAACAGTATTGAAGCAGTACTTTATTTTGGAGTAATTGTATTGAACTGTATCATATAAAATATGAAGGAGGGAAAGCAATAAAAACTTAAATTAAGGAGAAAGTAATTGCTGTACTTTATTTTGGAATACTTGTGTCGAACTGTTTCATATAAAATGTAGAGGAAAAGCAATAAAAACTTAAATTAGGAGGAAGTAATAGCAGTACTTTATTTTGGGATAATAGTATTGAACTGTATCATATAAAATGTAAAGGAGGAAAAGCAATAAAAACTTAAATTAAGGAGGAAGTAATATCTGTTCATAACGGCGAAAATATATAGAGAAGAATACTTGATATAAATGAACTTAATAATATTATTATGATGTCAAAACTTGAAGAATCGTTCAAATGATTTCTTTTCACTTTTACGCAAGATTATTGAATATTTTCAAGTCGATAATTTCCAAGGTTTATTTTTTATTATTATTATATGTGGCTTTCACTTCCGTTTCACCGTTATATTTATAATATTAAAAATGTGTCTTCATCAATACGTGATAAAGTAGTTTATTATTATTTTGATTCGATCGTATATATTTCTATTCTCAAATTTGATAATTCCGTAGTGGATGGTAAAGTGAAAAATCATTTTCGTATAGTGGTAAATAGTACGATATTGAATCAGAGTTCGAACTTAAATGAAATTAATGGATCCATACTTCTTGTTACTTTCACTCTCATCTCATTATTATTGATGGATAATTTATCTTGATGTTCTCAGTTTGATCATATAAATAGGAATGTAGGTATCTCGTAATATATTAAATCAATCATTTCGAATTTGCGAGAAGAATAAACTATAATATATTCACTAAAAATACTGTTAAAGTACTGAGGATCTTTCGGCTATCACGTAGCCATTAGTGTAGACTAAATTAAAAATCAAAATATACCTCTTTGAATACTATTTGGGTATACTAATGTGAACGAGGGGTCGCTCTCAGCTGGAGACAAATCGGAATTTGATGAATTCTTTCTTCCTTTATGTATTTTCATACCTTCTAAATCATCTAGATATATGGCTGGCGTATACTGTGTTTTAACATTGATAAACTTTCTTGAGCAATAGTGTCACCTGTATTCAGAATATGTTAGGCTAACGCTGATTTTCCCCTATTATTTTCCTTCGTATGAGCAAAATGTTCTTCATACCGAGTTAAAATGTTCCTTCTAGTTTGACCCACATATCATTTTGAACTCGACGGATTTGTCAAAGTCGAGAACTTTATGAAAGGTGTTGCTTAAACGGTTTTTTAGCTTATTCTTGCTTCTATAAACGGGTTGTATAGCAAATTTATAAAAATAATTATGAAATTTATTAATTACTGAAGAATGATAGGTGAAACATACAATTTATTGAACTATTTGAAGATATTGGCTATAATTTGTTGAGACGGTTGCGTTCCAATTTCCTTTTTTGATTATAAATTAAATTATTGATCAAAGATTGATCGTAACCATAGTCCAGCACTATTTGCTGAAGTTTCTCAACTTGTTGTTATAATTTTTGCTGGCACTAAAGGACGTTCAATAATCTATGAACAAGACTATTAAATGGTGCTTTTTCATGAATAGCTAGTAGCTTCATTATTAGCTATTAGCTAATAGCTTCAGCTACACCATTTGGTCATAAAATAGCTCCATTTGATAATCTTTTTATAGATTATTGAACGTCCTTTTGAGTCAGCGAAATTATAACAACAAAGTTAAGAAACTTCAACTAATAGCGCTGAATAATGGTTGCTACAAATCTTTGATCAATAATTTAATTTCTACACGAAAAAGAAATTGGAACGCGACCAACTAACCAAATCAGAGCCACTAGCTTCAAATAGTTCAATAAAATTCAATAGTTTCACTTTCACTTTCATCTTTCAATAATTAATACATTCCAATACATTGTTTTCTAAATTACAATCCACCTTTGCTAAAGTTTCCGTGTTTAAAATGATATGTGAATCAAACTAGAAGGAACATTTTAACTAGGTATAAAGAACATTTTGCCCATATAAAAAAAAATTGTAATAAATCAGCGTTAGATGAAACTATTTCAAATACAATCTTTGTCAAGAAAGTTTTAAGACAGGTACGGACAAATAGTTGGGTGATTTAGAAGGGATGGAAATGTATAAGCAAAAAAGCAATCTATTAAAATCCGATTTATCTCCAGCTAAGAGCAGTCCCTTTTTCGCATTATTATCCCCAAATAGTATTCAAACACATTTTGCTTAGTAATTCAGGCTACTCTGATAAAGAGTACTTGGTAGCCGAAAAATCCTCACTACTTTGAGGGTTTTTTTATTGAATAAGGCTGATTATTTCTGATTTATATTGCAAGAAGAAGTGAAATCGACATGGTGTTTTTCTCTTTTCCAGTTCCACAAATGATCTGTGGAAATTGGTTTCAACCCAAATAAAATATCACAAATAATGTTGGAATATACAACTGAAAAATAGAGTCTGAAAGTACATTTAAAATCGTAGTACAAAAGTACTTTTTAACAACAAATAGTAAACATGTGAAGATTAAAATTGGAGTAAATATTCAGCCAGAATCATTGATAAAGAAAAACGAATACGTACTGAATTTTGCAGATTCAAGAATTGAGAGTACAAGACAATTTGTTCATGAGTCATAATAAAATTTTTTGATTTAGCCTTATTCAACCGTTTCTCTCAAATATACCAAATTTCCATGGTCTCCATTCCAAGTACACTTTCTGATCAGGGGCTGATCCAACTTTCATTTCGATCTAACTAGTCTATTAAAATTGCTATAAAAAGGAAATCGCATTCCATAGAGATAAACCTTCGGAAGTAGTGTTTCACCTATTGAGTATAAAGTACCTACTATTATTGAGGTGTTAATCTGTGATAATATAATTTTTTGGAAGGAATGGTAAAAAGAAAGAAAATCAGATAATTCCAATTATTGTAGCTACACACTTATCAGCAAGAGAAATTCAAATTTTCTGTTTTACTTTGAAAATGTTGATACGACTTCTATATTTAATTCAATATCCCGATGAACATTCAGCAAAGCAATGCCAGTGAGCCTCTTTAGCCATATTTGCCCTAAGCCAAGTCAGGCGACGGATGCTGGAAAACGTAAGATCTGCTGTTGTTAACTGGTAGTGTAGCTCAAATTTCGAAACCTTGTGTATAAATGGGACCATCAGCGCAAAATTGATCTAACACCAATAAGCTTAATCTGGAAAATGATATACATTAGATTACATGATGCGATACCAAAAACTTCTGTTATGTTAATTTTGATAACATATTAAATAATGAATATATTTTCATAATATCAATAAATTATTATGACGTTGTTTCAAACTGCTCCTGTATCTATGTCGAACCGAACAAAATTTGTGGTATAACCCATTTTTATACTGACGGCTATATCGATAATTCCCAGTGAAGAATTAGGTATGTTAAGAACGATATGATTATACGTAGCTATTCATAATTCAAACTCTGGCACGGGAAAACAAACGAGAAAATAGCATAGATTCGCGATCTTCCTCAATGTATGTTGTACGAGTCAAAGAAACTCTCCGATCCGAAAAAAAATTCACATCTGAATAAATCCTCTCTTCCAAATCAAAAATGATATTTTACGAAACTACTTATCCGAAGACAGCCCTGACTGATGATTACTGGTGGATTTGACTGGAAAAGGTGCCCGGTGCCTTCAGCTCTACATTGAATTCACCAGCAGGCTTTTGCGTTGCAAAAACAGTTGCTGAAGAACAATATCATTCTATTTATTCTGCTCTAAAACTCTCATCGTATCTCTGGTCCGATCCGTTGCTCTTTTTAATAGCTGAGTGCCACGGCTTGGAAAACTTACTAATTTGAAGAAAACAATCCCAATCGATTCAATTATTCAGAATAAATTACCATTAATAATAAAATGATATTTTGGATATAGCTATAGGATATAAAAATTTATATCATATATAATTATTAATTATATGTTTATTTTCCATTTCCCATTTACGAGGGCAAGGTGAAAAGTTCCTGGAAAATTAAACAGATGGAACCACAATCGAAAATCCACTGTAACATTTGTGATGTTGCATCTTTAACTAGAACGCGTTGAAATTTTCAGACCGTTATCTCATTCCGTCCTGTTCTGGCACCCATCGAAGGCAAGCAAGCTTGAAGATTTTTGTAAACATGGAAAAAAATGAATTTTGCATTTTGATTGAACATTATTTCTTGAGTGGAAAAAACATTACGCAAATCAAAGCATCGGTTGATAAAAAATATGGCGACTCTTCACCATCGATTGGAACTATTCACAAGTGGTTTACTGATTTTCGTTGTGGTAGTATGACACAAGGACGCTGAACGTTTTGGTCGTCCAATTAAGGTTACAACGCCAGAGATCGTCGGACGATCGGCGAGTTGAAGTGCACGAGATTGCTGAAGCTATGGGCTTCTCAACCAAACGGGTACGAAGTGAATATTTGAATATGAGAAAGCTGTTTGCCAGATGGGTGCCGCATTTCCTTTCTGTTGACAACAATCGCGACCATGTGACAACTTCTAAGGAGTGTTTGTCGATGTTCAAGCGCGATGGAACAAACTTTTTGCGCCGTTTCGTAACCGTGGACGAAAAATTGATCCATCACAACACACCAAAGACCGAAGAACAGTCGAAACAGTGGACTTGCCCTGGCGAATCGAAGCCGAAAAAAACCAAAGTGGGTTTATCGGCCAACAAAGTCATGGTTACAGTTTTTTGGGATGCACACAGTATCGTCAATATCGATTACCTTGAAAAGGCCAAAACGATTACCGTCGTATATTATGCAGAGCTGTTGGATCGATTCGACGCCGATTTGAAGCGAAAGCGGCCGCATTTGGCAAATAATAAAGTGCTCTGCCACCAGCGTACAAGTCCGCAATCTCAATGGCAAAATTGCATGAATTGCACTATGAATTGGTTCGTCATTCACCACATTCTCTAGATTTGGCCCCCTACAATTATCATCTCCAAACTTGGAATCGCTGAAACAAACGCTTATTTTGGAGAATTGTCGAAGTCGTATCATTTGGAAGGGATCGTTGGACGGATTCTATCGGATTACAAGGAGATTGTGTTCAGAAATAAAATGAGTTTAAGCTAAATAAACCATTTCTTGTTTCATTTTCTGGAACTTTTCACCTTTCCCTCTATATAGCAACATATTATAGCTTTTGAAACAAACATTAGTTGACGTTCTTTTTTGACCTTCTCAGAGAACAGTGATATAATTATTAGGATATCTGATGGATTCGAGATAATCTTCCAATTTGTACATAAAAGAATAATGTATGGAGAGGTTTACAACATTACGAAACATCTCTCTATAGTACTTATTTAAAAAAATACCAGAGTAGATTATTTAGAATATTGCATTCTAAAGATTCTATGGTACTTATATATAAATGTCACATGATTTAAATGCGACTATTTAATATATTCTTTCTCAGAAATATCCTTTCTGTATCTTTCCAAAACATTCCTATATCAATAGCATCAGGAGCATTTCAGACCAGTGCAATATAAAGATGCTAAAAAATCAACATGACACGCAAGTATTTATAGACATTCACTTCGAAATGTTCAGTGTATTACGGACTGATCTTAAATTACATCCAAATATGTTTATCGTGTTGAATAAGAAGTATCACCGCGAACATGTGGTCAATTCGAAAAAATACATTCCGTTTCAGTAAACCGTTACGTGAATAAAGTTGAAAAGAATTACGATTTCCGGTATTCTACATATAGATGCAGTAGATCTTCAGCCATTTCCGTTATAAATTTGATCAGGTGCGCCAATGACAAATAAAGAATAATTGAAATATCTTAAATTGCATGTGTGGCATTACATTTCATTTCACTATTTTGAAAAACATGTCGACAGGGAAAGTTACGTTCGTAACATATTTTCTAGTTTTCTTATTTTTTGTCTAATAGTCCGTCCTCGGGTAATTGAAGAGTGATGCAACGAAAATTTAACTCGAAACTATAAACATGCGGCAAAAATACTCTCAATAAAAAATTCCACAGCTGCAGACAACTTGTGTGTGAAAATCCAATAAAAACTGCAGAAAACATTATATATCGGTAGTGTATGGAAGTACATCATGAGAAAATATTGAGGTATTGAGGTTTTATACAGGATGTTTATTAAGTACTTGTACAAACCTTAAAGGATGCATCTTTGACCAATATTAAGATAGAAAGTTCATATGAACATGGGTTCGCAACGGATTGGTTCTTGAGAAGCGTCTAAAAAAAAATTTTTGTTTCACTTTTTGATTATGTTTGTTCAATAACATGGCAATTCAATGAAATTCGGAAAACTGGGAGTATTAATGATGAGAAACTCTTAGTTGTTTGTTTATTGTTAGAGAGTGCCACATATAGTATTGTACCCAGATTGAAATAACCATAACTTTTTTGTGTCACACTAAATGTCATTTTTGACTGAACAACCTCATTTTCCATTTAATTTTACTTACAAAAGGTACGCCTAGTATTTGTCGCTGAAAGCTGCCGTTTTGAAAAAAAAAACGGGGTTTAAAGTTAAACATGCGTTAGAATTTTGAAAAATAAGTGATAAAATGTGTCTTTTATTGATTGTATTATGATGTGCCTAACTTAGATCATTCACTAGACTAAGACTAAGCTACTTCTACAAATAAGATGATGATATTCTCAATAATTGCTGTATAAGACCGCCGCCTACTGCAGCGCATGCATCAATTCGCCTCAATATCGATTGACGAACTCTTTCAAATAGACCTGGTGCCTGACTAATGATAGCATACGACCCAAATATCCTGTTTCTTAGAGCTTGTTCAGTTTGGACTGGAGTTTTGTAAACTAGTGAATTCAAGTGATCCCTAAAAAAATAATTGAAAAGATCCAAATCAGGTGATCTAGGAGGCCAGGTTTGCGGTCCAGCTCCTCCTATCCAACGCTTAGGGTTATTCTCGTCCAGAAATCGGCGCGCAGCCAAACTGAAGTGTTGCGGTGCTCCATCGTGCATCAACCACATCATATTCCTGGTAGCATTGAGATTATTCTCAGCTCAGATATGGTGATTGTGAAAGTTAATTATGGCATTACGAGAAAACGAAGTTTCATCTGTGAAAATCACATGGCTTAAGAAATCAGGGGTTCTTAATAACCTATTACGCAGCCAAATGCATGAGAGAAAAATTTCTAGGTGATACAGCCTGCACACGTTGCATATGATAAGGGTGAGGTTATTGAGATCTTGAAATTAGTCACACAATTATGTGTGTAAGATTCAATCCACAAGCAATTCTCCGTGTACTAATTTGCGGGTCTGCTTCAATTCTATTCAATACAGCTTCTTCAATCTCAACTGTTCGAACTCTCGCAGGCCTTCCTGTGATATATATTATCCTTTGAAAAGTGCCAGTTTCACAAAGTCTCCCATGAATGTTAATAACTGTTTGGAGGTGTGGACTGTGGAACCACCCGTTGGAGAAATCACGCCTGATTATTCGTCTTGCATATTATGCATTACCTTCAGACATTCCATAGGTGAAATGAATGTTTGCCATTTCTGCGTTGGTATATTGATACATTTTGGATACAACACCCAATGAATCATTACTTATAACATCAAAATGACAGAAAACTACTTCCTGTTTCTTAAATCAACTGTCATGACTAATTCTGCTGCCATGGAAGCCTCTGGATTGTTTTCCAAGGCTTGCTATGCAACAACCTACTGTTTTCTTGTGTACTGCCGCTGTGGAGGAAATATGCATCTTTATTATTATCAAATTTCCACTAATTTGGTGATAGTAATTTGTAAAGTGATAGTGTAACATAGCACATGACGCTAAATAAGTATCTTTTTCGCTTATTTTTCAAAAACTCCTAATGATTCAACGCAGGTTTAACTTTAAACCCGTTTTTTTCCAAAACGGATGCTTCCAGTGACAAATACTGGGAGTGCCTTTTGTATGTAAAATTAAATGGAAAATAAGTCTGTCTGGTCAAAAATGACATACAGTGTGACATAAAAAAGTTAAGGTTATTTCAATCCAGGTACAACACTGTATGTGACGCCCTCTAACATTGAAAATTGAGTAAGTAATTGAGTTTGTCATCATTGAAACTCCCGAAATTCATCAAATTGCCCTTTTATTGAACAAAAATATAATCAAAAAATTAAATTAAATATTTTTTCTGGACCTGTATCTCAAGAACCAAGCCGTTGCGTTGCGGACCCATGTCCATATGAACTTTTCATCTTGAAATTAGTAAAACATTCACCCTTTAAAGTTTGTAAACGTACTTAATAAACAGCCTGTATATTGCCAATTATGAATTTCAAAATCAAGAAACAGATGAAATTTGCTTTTCTATGTTGTCTACATACCTAATATGCTATTATATTTCTTACATTTCCACTTAGTTCAATATTTTTCGGAATTTTCAAAATGTTTTCCATGAATACTCGATAAACTATGCAATTATTACATTCTCACATGAGCTGAGATAATGCTATGGATTTGACTTAAAGAATTTTTTAGATAATAGTTTTAAAAATATTTTACTTCATGGTAAAATTTAATTGAAAGAAAACAAGTGATGAGTGAAAGAATCTTCATTTGGTCATGTTTAATTCTCTATCGAATCAAATTATTTTGTAGATTGTAAAAATTGGAATCAATTTTATAATTGAATCATTTATTTTTCGCATACTTTCCGAAATCGAACGTTTCTCATTATTCTTTTCAATAGCAAAAATCTTATATCGATGTCTTCGAAAGAATGATTTGCGTTTTACATGTGTGTATTTAGTGCAGTGCATTCTTTCATATATTCGTTTCCATTCAATCAACTAGTAAATTGGCCAAATTGACCAATGTATACTTTACCATACAACCAATGGGTTATTTATGGGAGGTATTTTTGATTGAAATAAATTTTGTGTGATATTTAGCTCATATGATTTCAGTGATTTGAAATTTTGTCATAATTTGGTTCTCATACTACTGTTATCTAAAAAATTAGTATAGGCCTCTCTTCATTGATCAGTCACAACACAGCTAAATGGTTCCGGACAGCTATTATTGGCAGTTCTATGAATTCTACTACAGAAAGTAGCCTAACAATAGTCTCAACAACTACGTCGATCTTCTTTGATGAATAGTGTCATTTTTAATTAATCTCTGACTATCTGAATTGATTAAATGTGTTGAAAGTTGAATTAGAGTTATGAATCTCAACATACCCTATCGTATCAAATTTGTGATTCAACTGTTTGCAAAGATTTATTTGTAAAACTAACGCAAACTCTCGCGATTAATATCATAAAACACCACGTGACTCTCAGCAGTTAGGATGTATTTAAAAAATTACATTCCTCGATGTCGATATGCGCGAACTCGCCAAGTTATAGCTTCGTTGATGTCGGCTTTTGCATTTTGACAAAAATATATTGGCAACGATTCTAGACAAGTCACATGGATGATGCTCTCACCTGATTCATAAAATTTATACTTATTTTCCGTCACATGTAGCTGCTTTGTTTATTTATGAACGTATCAGCAGACTTCAGTCACGACTGACAAATATGCTCGCGACCATTTAGGGATTCATCATTCATTTAGGTAATTAGTTCTGGCATAATATTGGTTTCTTTGCATAGTTTGTTCATTAAATACATTTATGTATCATCTATAATTTTATACATATGCGTACAAAGAATTTCCAAATTCAGAAATATGGTATTCCATAAGGGAATTTTCTTGGTCCACACCGTCTATTCTGTATGTTACATTAATAGATGCATTATTTATAAGTCAATAAACAAATAATAGAATCTGTGTTACACGTTAGACACATGTTCTCATCATCTTGCTGCAGCACCTGAAGAAAGTAAAAATGGACCAAACTAGATACACGTTTCCGATTGAGCATTTGGATAAGTTTATAGGAGCTACCACGAATTGGGGACGATGTTTTGCCAATACATACGAAGGTTGAAGGTTGTATAAGCGCTGTCAGGTCTTCTCGCACTGCGATCCGAAAGATATATGAGCATCTAGACAGCACAGTAGATGATACCTGTTCAAATTCTGGGCTGATTTACTTTCAGATGTAAGACACAAATGGATATTTGGATATATATATATTCATTTATCTCATGTTGTCTACTGCCAGAAAACAATGATGAGGTCTCTCTATTCTACAAACTAATAGTTGTAGATAGCTATTTTCCTCTTTCTTACAGAACTCATCAGTATTGAGGAGCTCTATGAGAAGAGCAAAACAGCTATCTAGAACTATTAGTTTGTGGGGTTACAGATCGATGTTTAGACTTTAGATGTTTCTGTTTTGGTGCTCTGGACATTTTTGTCTACTCATTATTATCTGATACTATCAGTAATGGAACAACTGGTGATTTTATTTGAATAGACTAGTAGGAACGAGATTATATAGTTACAATACGAGGGCAAGGTGAACATTCCCTGAAAAATAAAACAGATGGCGTCACAATCGAAAATCCCATGTGACATTTGTGATTTACCATTTTCAACTGGAACGCTTCCGAATTTTCAGACTGATACGTCATTCGGTTCTGTTTTGACACCCATTGATAGTAAGCAGCCTTGAAGATTTTGCAAACATGGAAAAAGGTAAGTTTCGCATCTTGATTAGATTTTATTCCTTGCGTGGAAAAAACAAATCAAAGCATCGCTTGTTAAACATTATGGGGACCCTTCACCATCGATTGGAACGATTCAGGAAGTGCCGCATTCCCCCTCTGTTGACATCAAACGCGACCATGTGACAACATCAAAGGAGTGTTTGGCGATGTTCAAGCGCGATAAGAAGGACTTTTTTTGGATATGAGAAAGCTATATTCCAGATGGGTGCCGCATTTGCTCTCTGTTGACAACAAGCGCGACCGTGTGACAACTTCAAAGGAGTGTTTGGCGATGTTCAAGCGCGATAAGAAAGACTTTTTCTGAATATGAGAAAGCTATCTGTCAGATGGGTGCCGCATTTGCTCTTTGTTGACAACAAGCACGACCGTGTGACAACTTCAAAGGGGTGTTTGTCGATGTTCAAGCACGATCAGGACTTTTTTTTTGTATATGAGAAAGCTATCTGCCAGATGGGAATCGCATTCCCTCTCTGTTAACAACAAGCGCGACCGTGTGACAACTTCAAAGGGGTGTTTGGCGATGTTCAAGCGCGATAAGAAAGACTTTTTCTGAATATGAGAAGGCTGCCAGATGGGTGCCGCATTTGCTCTTTGTTGACAACAAGCGCGACCGTGTGACAACTTCAAAGGGGTGTTTGTCGATGTTCAAGCACGATCAGGACTTTTTTTTTGTATATGAGAAAGCTATCTGCCAGATGGGAATCGCATTTCCTCTCTGTTGACAACAAGCGCGACCGTGTGACAACTTCAAAGGGGTGTTTGGCGATGTTCAAGCGCGATAAGAAAGACTTTTTCTGAATATGAGAAAGCTATCTGTCAGATGGGTGCCGCATTTGCTCTTTGTTGACAACAAGCACGACCGTGTGACAACTTCAAAGGGGTGTTTGTCGATGTTCAAGCACGATCAGGACTTTTTTTTTGTATATGAGAAAGCTATCTGCCAGATGGGAATCGCATTCCCTCTCTGTTGACAACAAGCGCGACCGTGTGACAACTTCAAAGGGGTGTTTGGCGATGTTCAAGCGCGATAAGAAAGACTTTTTCTGAATATGAGAAGGCTGCCAGATGGGTGCCGCATTTGCTCTTTGTTGACAACAAGCGCGACCGTGTGACAACTCCAAAGGGGTGTTTGTCGATGTTCAAGCACGATCAGGACTTTTTTTTTGTATATGAGAAAGCTATCTGCCAGATGGGTATCGCATTACCTCTCTGTTGACAACAAGCGCAACCGTGTGACAACTACAAAGGGGATGTTTGGCGATGTTCAAGCACGATCGGGACTTTTTTTGGATATGAGAAAGCTATATTCCAGATGGGTGCCGCATTTTCTCTCTATTGACAACAATCGCGACCGTGTGACAACTTCAAAGGAGTATTTGGCGATGTTCAAGCGCGGTAAGGAAAACTTTTTTTTGAATATGAGAAAGCTATCTGCCAGATGGGTGCTGGCCGCATTTGCTCTCTGTTGACAACAAGAACGACCGTGTGACAACTTCAAACGAGTGTTTCACTATGTTGAAGCTCGATAAGAAGGACTTTTCGTGCCGTTTCGTAAACGTGGACGTATATAAAATATAGTCAGGGAAGTAAAAATACATCATTGAGAATATCAATATTGATTACGTATTTCCCACGTTCCTTCTGCAGGTGCAAAACACTTCATTCGAGTAATCTTTTACAGGTTACGAGGATCAATCCAGTTTATTTCCGGTTTCTCTAATTAACAAACTGGCAGTTGAATCCTTCCCTACAATAGACGGCAAACTTACTACACGTGACTAGAGTACGTGAACAGATCCCATAAAATGTGTGAAATAATTCGAAAATACGGATGTATTTCAAGAAGAGAGCTAACGTGTGACGTCAAACCATTGTATAAATAGATGAACGTCGCGCCGTCCTCAATAATGACCCATGACGTCAGAAACGACGCCTCAACCCTTACTGCGGTATGACGTCATACCAGAATATCGATCTCCGACGTCATTGATCCCGCTTCTCCTTCGTTGTCGGTGATATCAGTATATACGTCCCTGTTTGGTTTGCGCTAGCGCTTCTTGCCACATAGCGAAAGTTTCGAGATAGTTTATGAACAGTTCTAGTTTCAAACGGTGTTTTTATTGCCACTCTGCAAAGTAGGTCAGCGGGGGATTTTTTCTTTCGAAACGGAACAACGGGAGTGTTTGAATAAATCAAAATATAAGTCACATTATAAAACGGAACAGGTATTTGAAATATAAGCCTGTAGTGATTACGTCAAAGCTCGTAAATGCAGCGGGACATGACTGATTAGAGAACTTGGTAAGATTTTATTTGAAGAGTATAATGAGATGAAAATATTTGAATTCTGGATGTTCAATTTGTATAAATAGTTGATGACGCGTCTGCAGACGACCGCTTCATGTAAGACGAGGTTATATTTACATTTAGAAATGGCTCTAGCGTAATATATTGTGGGTGTAACAAGAAAGTGAGAGAATGAGGAATTGAAAAGTGATGTTTGCCTCGCAAAGCAAATTGTTCTATTACTTTTAATTATCTACGACTATGTTACACTTCATAGTTGTATCTTGTGATCATTAACATTCCTTATAGACTCATAGACCAGTCTTAGATTGTTTAATCCATTTCGGTCATCTTTTTTCAATTATAACAAATATTTGCAGTTTATTGTTATTTGCTGGTACTTTACTGAGGCAAGCGAAAGACTAAAATGACCGTTAAAAATTACGTAATGTACCAATGGTGTGTCAATCTACAATTGCGGCATTTACCACGTGTACTTTATTACATACCCACATGCATAGATACCAGAATATACAGGCGCTCATGATGAATGATAATTCAAAAACTCAATAAGTGTCTTCCAAAATCGGAGTCATACGTTTTTCGATATATTTATCCATCCAGATTATCCAATTTTTCACTTAACTGCAAAAAATGTGCCATGGGGAATCAGTTTTTCATAAATTTGTAGCACGCAATACATTATTTTGTAACAATGAGTTCATCTTGCGTCCCTGGAAATAAGAATCAGCCTAGCAGGCCTAAGGCAGTACCGAAGGCTAATATTTTGCATGGACTGATATTTCTAATGGCTTCAAGCGGCATATGTGTGCTGCCGAGGAGTTGTAGTCTAAAAGAAGCCAGTGCTGGAAATTCAACTAGGATGTGAGAGGCAGTTTCATCCGCATCTCTACATCTACTACAAGCTGAGTCTTCAACAATGCCCATTGTATATAGATGCTTATTCAGATGACAGTGTCCTGTCATCAGTTTTAGACCTCCCTTGCTCATAGAAAGTGGGGTTTAGAGAGAACTCTCTAATGTGGAGCTTCGACTGCCTCATGCCAGAGGCATCACGCCAGATCGAGAGCCACTGTCTATTCAGTACCTCCTTGAGGGCGTGGAGCCCGGTGATCAATGAAATTCTCATCGTTGAATCGGGGCCAGAGGCGCTCAAGGAACCCCGTTTGGCCCATTCATCGGCCACATCATTCCCTTCCATGCCAGAGTGGGCATATACCTACACTAGCTGGAGTTTGTTCCTTTTGGCTAATACAGCCAGAGTTTCCCTGCACAAGCCTAGAAGTCACTCTGTGGGCACGAAGTGCTCCCAGGGCTGTCCAGCTATCAATGCAGATGTAAATCCGCTTACCTCGATAGTTTAGTCTCAGGTTTTCCAGGGCACAGGTCCGTATTGCACAGACCTCAGTGAACCCCACACGAGTTCCCCATGCGGAAACGACAGCAGGCGCTATCGAATCTTGTATCAGTATGAGGATCAGGCAGTTTTCGGCTGCTAAATCCCAAATTGTGCCATGAGGCCATTGTTTTGTTATGTAGCTGTAGAGGGACGATACCAACCAGAACCTCCAGAGCTCTGGGCGGGGGTGGTACTCATAGCCCCTGTTATCCCCACGCTTGCAAGTCGTTGAGCCTTGTGCAGCGCACATTTTTTTGTAAGTAACTTTTGCGATTGTATTCACATGAATAATGAAGATGATAATAACCGATCAAAGGCTACCTACATCATTTTTCCCACTTGGGCCATTACCTGATTATTAGTTAGCATGATCGTTAGTACAACATGTACATATCTTAAAACGGGTGAGATTAGGAATATTTAGCACGAATACCTCATTGGTTGTCCTCATCCACTCAGTGGTGTGTCATATAGGCAATATCTGGACGTAAGATATCTAGGTCTGTTATAAGATGTACCTTTATTAGTAAGAAGAGATGTGCGGTTTAAACAGGTAGGGGCTCATGCTCATATCAGTCTTACTCCTCGTTAGTATCCTAATGACACTCTTGATCAGCTGAGACTATCTAGGTCTCCAGACTTGAGTCCTCTGGATTCTTTCTTCTGGCCATATCCCAAATCGCTTATTCATGGGTCGCTAATGGTTGATGAAAATGACTTGAGAAACCGAATTATAGATAATGTAAATGTCATACGCAACATTTTGGACATGTGTTCATCGAAGGTTATATTGCAAGTTGAGATCTTTGTTAGCTCCATCAATGAATGAAGAAAAATCTTTATTCCATGTATTTCATTACAAATTATGGTTTTTTGCGGCTCTGTGAGTTCTCTTGGAAAGAGAATGTAAAACCAACTTTATTTTATAACATTCATCAAGAAACCAAAGACTGGAATACTGAGTGCGTTCCAATGACCGAATATAATATAAATAGACACAGCATCGGCTATAAGTCATTAAAGCAGTGTTTGCGGCCAACATCGTGCTAGTGAGGGCAAGAGAAGATTGATGTGAGGACACTGTTTGCCTCAAAGTGAATTTAGAAAGAAAAAAATATTGAAAAAAAATAATAAAAGTTATGGTAGGTTATTTGCACAAAATGAAGTGCACTTCGACACCACCACAAATTCATGAGTGATTTTTACTCCCTTGGGGTTCATAGTTTCGTAATTCCGTGATGTCAGTCAGAAAGTGGTCTTTCAAAGATGTATTAAGAAGATATCTGAGCTGAATATACTTGATTCATCACCTCTAACCTCTCCTTTGCTGCCAACTAACATGTATATGCATAACTGGATCGTTTAGATCTTTTCCTACCACGAGCTTAGATACAATAATAGGACTAACCCCCTTCAAATAGCAATACAAAGAACTGCGGAAGAGACTAAGAGCATAATATTATAAGGAAAAATGAGTGAAAGGGAAATATAAATCTTCGGTGCAAGGATAATGAGTTTGTGAATATGGATCATCCATTACTCGAGGCACCATCTTGTTAGAAAAGGAGCAGATATATTGTATGCCCACCAAATATTCCGAAACAAGACCGAATAAGAAGCTATACGATTGGATTGGTGAAAAATATCAGTCTACCGGGAGGAACTGTGGCTAAATTCGAATATAAATGACCCTTAAGGGTACCATAGGAACCCCTAACGTTAATCTTCATCTTAATATTGAGCTTACGCTTACTTCTGAAACATATGAATCTTAATGAGATCCCAACAACGCGATCCTCACTTTGTGTTACAACTATAAATTGAGTAAAGAAGTACAAAAAATGTAGATTCTGACGTAGGATTATTGCAATGAAAGTTTACATGGTACATATGGCTTGCCGAAACCTAAGAAGACGATGGTGATGTACCGTAAAAAATAAAATTTATGAACAGAGATGACAACAGATCTAAAAGATTTCCCGCAGTTGTGTGTTATAATAGTACATATAGTGTCAAAGTTCAAACGTAACCTGCATGACTGGTGGTTGAATTGATCTCTTACTTTGTCCTCTAATTTATCACAGGCATTTATTCTCTCGGTATCTTATATTCAAATGAGAGGCAGAAAATCTTATAATCGACTAATTTTTAGATTCTTGAAATATTCGTTATTTATTTAAATTACCCACTATTGAATTCTACTATAAATAACATATGTAGAACGATTATTTTGAATATTCAATATAAATTATCCTCTTATTTTCAAGGAACTGTTGAATGCTAATTACACACAACTTTTCCTTTTTACATATTAAATCGATTCAAAGTGTGCTAATTAAAATTTTGGTCTCGATTTTACATATGAAACGTCTCGCAATTAAAAATCTTCCCATATTTCATCTTGCCGCCCATAAATCACGTTATGTAATATGAAACATAAAATTTAAAAACAAAGACACAACCATAATGATTATGTTGAAATAGCGCTGAAACGAATTAGATGAGCTCCGCTATATATTCTTCGCAGGTTATATCAATTAGTTCGTAATTCTTTTACCTAGATCATTATAACCTGAAGGGTTATTCAATTAGCGCCTCTGAACTTTGATGTCAAAAACAATATTGCTCCGGGGTATAAATGTTAAATCTCCATGACACATTTGTTCAATACATTGTGTCAAGTTAATATGGAAGATATACGATTCAACAGCACTTAGAAATTGTTCGTAATTATACCGTCGAAATGCGCGTAGGGTTTTCTAGCGAATTCGAGCCATGCTCGTTTTTAGCGGTGTTTTTGTTAAAAACCTCTATTGATTATTGTTGTGGTTTGTTTCTTCTTTATCGCCCATTTTAGGCGTTAAGTACAGCGGGTCATATGCCACTGTGCCTCTGATTGCGGGGTTTCTATGCGTTTCCATCTTTTGGTATGTGTTTGTTGCCTTATTTCCTCAATTTTAGGTATTCCTGATCCGTATGGAGCAGGTCGTTTGTTTCATAATATGGTGCATTCAGACAGGATCTTATTCTGTATTTTTTGCAAATTCTTTTGTTGTGCGCGGTTTCGGCGGCGTATGTTATTGTCGGTTTTATCATAGAAGTATAGATGCTCAATTTCCTTTTGGTACTTAATTTGCTTTTCCTGTTGAGTAGCGGATAAAGGTGCCCCTTTATCTGATTTACCTTTTTCTTTATGTTCCTCAGGGGGAGAAAATAAAAGTTAGCTTCCTGTCTAGCGTTACTCCCAAGTATTTCAATTCTTCCTCCCAAGGTATCTTTTTCTTGCTTATCTCAATATCTTTCGTCGGCTTGTGTTCAATGTCTCTAGTTGAGAACATTATCGCTTGGCTTTTTGTGGCGTTCACTTCTATTTGCCATTTGTTGAATCACCCTTCGAGTACGGTGACGTATCTTTGCAGCCTTGCTTGTACGCAATTTATTGCTATGATATGATATGTTGGTATAAGGCACCTATGTCGTCTGCATATTGTGCCAAGTCTACTCCTATTGTCTTAGCTATACGAATCTACGAGTATAAGCTTCAGGTAGGCTATTGGTAGGTTGTGTCTGCACATTTTATGTATCAGTCCAGTATGCCATACCTTGTCAAAGTCTTTGGCTATATCTAGGAATACTGTACCATTAGGAATTTTCTTGTTTTGTCCTTCTATGATCTTTCCAGCTATTCTAGCTAGTTGGTGCGTCGTGATATGCTCTTTGCGGAACCCATGATGTTCATCTGGGATTATATTTTGGTTTTGTATTATCTGGTTCAACCTTGTGAGTATAGTTCTCTCGACTATTATACTCACGTTCGATAGTAAACTTATCGGTCTATAACTTGATGTATTATTCCTGGTTTATTCGGTTCGGGGACCATTACTGTTTCCGCTGTTTTTCAGCTCTTTGGCCGTTTACAATTTCTACTAAATACTCTATAGCATTTCACGGTATATTTTCCAATATCTGATTTGTAATCTTATCGCTGCCGGTGGCTTTTCGGATCTTTGTGCTTCTTATTATCTCTTTGATTTCCTCTTTTGTTACTTCTGTGAATCTATACTGATCCTATATCCTTAGGATAAGCTTCATCTCATTTTCTACTTTCTATTTGTGTCGCGGTAGTTTACTTGAGTTTGGAGTGAATAGGACTTCAAGCGTCGCAGCAAATGCTTCTGCTTTTTCGAGATCTGTCACTGCTGCGCTGCTTTTTTCTAATTTGAGTACGGGTATCGCGGTGCTTGGCTGACACTTTGTAAATTGCGAGTTATAGTCAACTTAGTCGACCGATCAAACGATATCTTTATCGTTTAGTTGAAATGTGTGAACATACTGGCTCAGATGCTGATAAGTCAACGTTTACGGTTTGTCGGGGCACCCAATCGGATGTCGATATTTCTGCTGTAAGGGAAAGTGAAAAAGATCCGACCCTCTCAATATGTCGTTTGGCAGGGAGAAGTTCGGCTGGTCTCAAGCTTGATAATGAAGTGGTGACTAGCTTGAGGTCGTCTAGTCCACCTACCCGGAATCTCTCGTGGTTTCGACTTCTCAAGTACTCGAACTTTTGTTATAGGTATTTGATATAATTCTGGAGCCGAGTCGGAGAAATATATTCTTTTACTTTCAAAACACCTTATAATTATGATGAATGTATGTTTCCTAAAAGGACCCTGCATGTCCTAAACTCCAGTGCCGATTGACTGTTGAGAGTTTGGCTCTGGTGACTGTTGTGATCGAGTGTGTGGTGTGGCTTTAAAGCGCTCGTTTGATCTGGTGCAATATTTTTCAAAATTTGAATAACTTTATTTATGATAACCTATAATTCCCCCATAATTCACTAACTTGTACCTGTCAGCATCTTCAATTTGAATTTTCTAATTACCTTGATAACTTTACTGTATTATTATTTTCCCACATTCAAACTCCGACCCCACTTGTTAGTTTTAGCTTATATTTGACTATAAATATTCTCCCAAATCTCCTATGTTTGTTCATACATGTTTTGAAGAGGCCACACGCTGGTATCGAAACTATGGTCACGTTGGTGTTTTGTAATAATAGTGATAAGAGTAAAACTGTTTTTATTATCAAATCAAATCAAGTCTCAAGACAGGATTCCAGTAGACACAACGTACCACGATTTCTGCTTTATTATACAGTATTACGAAGTAAGTGTTAGATGACAAATCCCGGGCTTGGCCAGTGCGATTCAATAGTGTGGGTGGACAGTTGACTAACGCCACGAGAAGAGGCCAGTTAATGTTGAGATCAGCCGGTTATTTGCTCGGACAATAAAGAGTTAGATTCCTTAGTTAGAACTACTTACAATGAATGTATACAGTGTAGGCTGTTATTTGACACATCCTGATACATATGAATGCTAATGTACACAAGTTACAGATACTACATGTTATTTCAATTCCAATGCAAATATTTTAAAGGGTTTGCTACCATTGTTGTGTGTTAACTAGCTGGTAGTAGTACCAACACATAAATATTGGTTATTGCCTTCAAGTAAACATAATATTTTTGAACAAGGAACTGTCAACTATTTTATCGCTGAACGATTTAGCTGGAGTGACGGATAATATAGAATACCGTTTTGTTCTACTTTCCTACTGGTTTTCAGTTTTGTTATCTACCTTATGTGAACCCAAAAATGTGACCGAAGTAATGTTCATCGGCAGCCTTTGATTGTCATTTTGGGCTACTTTTATATTTAGATCATTGTTTATCAGACACCACAAGATCAAAATTGTGAGTCAAAAAATTTCTTATCTAATAATATTTTCTATCAGCTGCCCTCACATCTCTGCTCTTGATCGTGCAGCTAATAGCCGCGGACTTCTAATCCCCATTTTCTGTCATTATTATAAAATATGCTATAGTATAATATAATACAAAATAAAAGGGGCTGAAAATAAAAATCTAATAACAAACGTTCTTCAGTTTATTGATAAACGTCTTAAAATAGTATTGCTGCTGTAGTTTTGCATATATCCTTTCCCTCACTATATTTAGCATAGTCTATCTAGTCTTTTTCAATAACTTTTTTCAAATTCTTGTTTTGAGGTTTTGAGCCGAAATCTGCATTTTCAAAAAAGATATTGACAAAACGAAAATAAATAATTTTTTCGTTGATGTCACGAGATTTTGAGATCAATTGGGTAAACAGTTTGAGGCTGTAGATTAGGTCGTTTTTTTCGATATCTTGTTTATAATGGGAGATATAAAAATACGAGCATTTCTTTACATTTTTGAGCTACATTAACATTCGCGCACACGGCTTGTAGTGCACCCAAAATAAGGATGACCACACGACTTAATTTTCAACTGTCCCATGTGTTTTAAGCTTAAGTAATTGTTCAAATGGTTGATATACTTTATATATTTCATAAATATACAAATGTCAACCATATTCGTTACTTTTTCTTTGAATTATTGGGCGTTTTTATCAATATTTTGGGAATTTTTGGGTCGTCATTTTAGAATTTGAATTTTCAGACTTTGGATTCGTAATCTGCTACCCTTTAAATCCTGTAGATATGATTTCGAAGCCAAAATACCCATTTTTGAATTTACTGAATTTTTACTTTGTTGAATATCACTTTATTAATTTATTTTTTCTATTAATGATTCTTGACCCAGGTATGGTTGATATATAAATTCTCGGGAAGTAGGTCACACTAACACATGTGGTTCTTACTTTTGTCTTTACGTACGTTTCGGTCTCACAACCATCATCATAAGTTGCATCAATTTCTAAAACGTGATTTCTTAAAGCTAATTATATCATCACAACTTAAGGTTCATTATCAAAATATGCAGGGTGTCTCAGATTTTAATCGGGAAAATTCAATAGACGATAGAAAATTTGATTTTGAGAAAAAAATTCCTGATAACATATAATCACAGACGCTTAGTTTTTGAGATACGTGTTGAAATTGGAAAAAAAATTTCGTTTTTTGCAAATATCTCCGGAACCGTTCATCGTACAGGAAACAGCTTCCGCAAGCATTTTCTACTCATAGTAAGCTTTGTTCTGTGTGATAAATTTTTTTTTTTTTAGTCATAATTGGTGAAGATTTTGAAGGGGTAATTGGTGTTTTTCTCCCCAACTTTTACGCCACTGGAAAAAAAAACGGTTTTGGAACAAGCATTCGAATCGCCAATGTTTTCATTTCAAAAAATATACTACTGGTCATAAGCTCTAAAGTTGACCGTTTTCGAGAAAAATCAACTTTTATGTTGAAAAACATGGTCAATTTTTTGGTTTTGTTACTTGTTCTAACGTTTGAATAAATTTTGTTTAATTAGTAAGAATTGACCACGTTTTTCAACATGAAAGTTGATTTTTCTCGGAAACAGTCAACATTAGAGCTCATGACCAAGAGTACATTTTTTGAAACGAAAACATTGGCGGTTCAAATGGTTGTCTCGAAACCGTACTTTTTCAAGTGGCGTAGAAGTTGGGGAGAGAAACACCAACTACCCCTTCAAAATCTTCACCAATTATGACTAAAAAAAAATTTTTTATCAAACAGAATATAGCTTACTATGAGTAGAAAATGCTCGCAAAAGCTGTTTTCTGTACAATAAACGGTTCCGGAGATATTCGCAAAAAACGAAATTTTTTTATTAATTTCAACACCCTGTATCTCAAAAACTAAGCGACTGTGCATATATGTTATCAGGAATTTTTTCCCAAAATCAAATTTTCTATCGTCTTTTAAATCTTCCCGATTAAAATCTGAGACACCCTGTACAATGAGAAAACAATGAAATTTTACAACTATTTGAACTTTATATCTCAGAAAATTACCTGGAGCTTAATAACAATTTTTATAAACAAAATCAAGCTTTAGGAATGGGTTCTCCATTAAATGGCTTATTATCTGAAATATGTATGCCCAACTTTGAGACAATATTTTTCGAATCATTGCAATCAACTTTCTTTTGAATAAAGTGATACTTAACAAAGTAAAATTTCTTGTTTATCTTATTAACATATTCTTTATTGCGAAAGGGGGAGAAGTTTCATGGTTCATGAGTGCCTTTTGATCTTGGTACTGAATTCAACATTATGCAAAAAGAATTTTTCAAAAAGCACCTGTAGCTCAAAAATTCCAGGCTCAGCTCTTTTTTCCCCTAATTGACTTAAAATAAATTTCGAATGAAACTCGGGGAGAAGAGTTTTTGATATGTCTTGTTAGTTACGTGTTTATAATTGGAATATAACAAGGTTAACTCTTGTTTTATAATCGGAAATAGGTCATTCTGAGGAGCTTTGAGTAAATCGAAAATACGAAAATAGTAGATTTGTCGTAAAACGGATATTATCTGGTTTACGGAATTATGCTGGTATCCAATTTATCTCCATGAGGCTTGATTAGTTTCCGGAAATAAATGTATTTTTATCGAATCTAGATATAAAACAACAATTCAGTAAGCCAAGAGACGCTTGATGAATTTTCCCTTTCAGCTTTCCCTCTTGACGCACAGCCTACACCGAACCATATGATTGGGTACGGTATTGATTGATTGCGTCAAAAGCGTTGGTAGAATGACGTATCCAACAATCCCACGACATCAGTTATGTGGGAAGATCAGCTGATGCGATCAATATATCCACCGGTATGTTAAAAATAAATAGAACTCCTACACTGGAAACTATTGATAATTCCAGGAATAGACAGCTCAATTCAGATCTCCTTATTTCCTGATTGGGTGAAATATACAGGGCGATCTGAACTCGAACCACAACGTGACCTACAACTTTAAATTAACTGTGATCAATCGATCAATGACTTCCCCCACTTTTGTTAGGAAAGTATCTTTAGACGCCTCTGCAGATCAAATGTATAATTATATAAATAGAAAATATATTGAACTATTCAAGCAAAAATAATTAAAAGAGTCTGAAAGTCCATATTATACTAGCAAGTATAAGACTAATCGCACCCTCATGATGACAGGACTAAGGCGAGCTGCGATGCAAACGTTACAGACCAGTATCTGTCTTGACCATATAGTCCTGTAGTTTCAGTCGTTTTTTGACCGAATAATCGAACCTCACTGTTTTGCTGGGATTTTTGTAGGGAAGTGTAGGCTTTGATATCCGAAAACATGTCCCACTATTCCGGAAAATCAATTTTGTTGGCAAAAGGGTAAGATACATATTTATATATAATTTTCCACGTCTTTCGGCCAATAATTGTCGCTAGCTCAAAGAGGGTGCATTTAATCAAAAAACGTTTCGATTAAAAGTGGTTCAACATCAAATTCCCCATGAAAGTCGTCTATTTGAATTCAAATTTCAAACGGATTTTCCACACCAGAGGTGGGAAATTAAAATATATATTTCTTTTCCAAATAATCACTATTATCGAGAAAAATCGCATTCAAAAGTGGAAAAATCATTTGGTTATCGTTCAAAACAATCTGTATCAATGTGAGAAGTGATAATTAATGGAGTTTTCCAAAAAATAGCCTAATTTTTCAATTTCCGGAAAATTGGATTTTTTCTTTTTTAGCCGTTCAACATATCGATTATCAGGTTTTCAGTGGCGCTGATTTTGATATTGACATTACTTTTGTTGTGGAAAATCCAGAAAATTCAATTTTCCAAAAAAGAAAATTTTCAAAATCAGCTCCCCAAAAAACCTAATAAACGATATACTAAGTAGGCGAAAAATCGCCTATATGTGTTGATAAAATCTTATTTAACAAATTAGAAAGGAATCTTCAACAATTAGATGACATGAAAAATTAAACTCTTATTAGTCAGTAAGTGCTACTACTTACTTAACACACCTTGGATATATTATAACACTATTGATAAGAAATAATCACCCTTATTCACTGAAAATATTATCAAAGTACTGAGGTCCTTTCGGCTGCCAAGTAGTCATCATCAGAGTAAACTAAATTATAAAATAAAATGTGTTTGTTTGAATACTATTTGGGAATAATAATGTAACAATGGGTTCCCCTCAGCTGGAGATAAATCGGAATTCAATAAATTGCTTTTTCGTTTATACATTTCCATCCCTTCTTAATTACCTAGATGGTTGTCTGTACTGTGTTTTCGAAAGTGATAAACTTTCTTGAGAAATGGTGTGATCTGTATTCAAGATATGTTCGGCTACCGCTGATTTTTCCCCATTATTTTTCCTTATATGGTCAAAATGTTCCTTATAACGAGTCAAAATGTTCCTTCTAGTTTGCCTCACATAGCATTTTGAACATGACTCACAATTGATTTTGTAAATCCCGGATTTGTCAAAATCGTAAGCTTTGCGTAAACTATGTTCTAGCTTGTTCTAACATCTGTAAACTGGTTGTATTGCAAATTCAGAAAACAAGCAATGGAATTTATTAATTACTGAAGCATGATGAGTGAAACTTCCGAATTAGAAGGTAATGGCTCTAATTTGGTTAGTTGGTCTCCTTTTTTGTTTAGAAATTGAACCATTGATTTGTAGTAACCATTATCTGACGCAATTTGCTGAAGTTTCCCAACTTCGTTGTTATAATTTTGCTGACTCAGAAGGACGTTCGATAAACTATGAACTAAACTATTAAACGGAGGTATTTCATATCTGAATGATAGCTGAATCGGCCGGGATATAACTATTTGTTTGAGAGGGGTTTTCCATGTATGTCGAAATGCAAGTGATTAGGTACCATCCAAAAATGCGGGATTTACAAAATCAATTGTGAGTCGTGTTCAAAACGCTATGTGGGTCAAACTGGAAGGGACATTTTGCATCGTTATAAGAATACTCCCATGAACATAATAATTGTTGAAGCAGGTACTGCCATATACTGCCATTTCAAATATCTGTCTCTTAGTCAATATTTAAATATGTGTAATTCCATTTCAAATTGATTGAATTTAGAAACTACTACCGTCTATTAATCAAAATCTAAATATACCATATGTAACATTGAACTTGTGACTTGTATATCCAATTGTAAATTGGCACCAGTACTGATAAGTCTATCTATCTATCTATCTTTTGACTATGTGTTTATAATATCTTTGCAAAATTAACAAATGTATTATGGAATAAATTCTTCCAAAGTTATCCATAAAATATGGGAACATAATGATGAATAATATCCATCCTAATATAATGAGGATTGAGAGTATCAACCTTTAAATCGGTATTCGAGAGGGATGTCATTTCAAGAGAAACATACAGATGTTCCATTTATTGATGTCTATCGAATACTAATCATTATTGCATAAATTAAGGAGTATTGCGTAATTTTTATTCTGTAAATGAATTAACAGTTTTGCCAAACCAAATAGGAACAAAAATTTCAATTCCATAAGTTACTTCTGGTACATGCTGTATTACATTATAATAGTTTTGGAACTATCAATATACAAGTTACATTAAGAAATAGAAATGAGAGATAATAAGAAGACGATGAAGTGGTAAGTCCTCGGCTCATGGAGACAATTATGTGATACGTCAGTGAGCTGCAAAAAGTGTCGCCCATATTTAGAAGCGCCTTGAGTTGTGTTGAATGAAATAGCCCTTGTGTTAGTGGAATGGACACGGTGCTAGCTGTCTAGTTATCTGGTCGTAAACATCAATTCACTAGACAATTGCACAAGTAATTACAAAGTTGACCACTACCGGTAACTGTTTACTTACATCACTTTACAGCTTGTAACTACTTTGTTTTTCTAAACGAATAAATCCCAGTTGGTAGGTGAGTAACGTCGGTGCCTTTTATGCCGTCGTTTATTTCACAAACACACTCTGTGGAAAAAGACACGTCTAGGGAGGATAGATGTGATTACGAAGATGGCGCGGATCAAGTTACGAGGTTCATCTGTTTATCATTCATCGACAGTCAGGGAGATTGTCATCCGAGCACCATCCAGCTAGACTTATGGGAATAAAATTGTTATTCTATGTTCGATATCTACGCATGTGGGCACTTGGAAGGGGCGTCGAAGAAGGCATTGTACGTGTTATAATCAATATGACAACTGAGATTGATGTCAAACTCTCCATGTTCAACTTATAAATGTTCGAAGAACATCGTGTGAGCCAGCGGTGGATTGTTGGGAGAGGAAATAGGTCTTGGAATTTTCCTTCAAGATTTGGAGGTTAAAGGCATAGGGAGAAGCCTTACTAAGTGAAGAGTTCCTCAACTTCGCTGTTCGATAAAAGATTTGGTAGGAAGAAGTTCGGCAGGTCTCGAGCTTGACAGTGAAGGGGTGACAGACGAGATGTCTGTTGAACACCGACTATGGGAATATCTATAGAAAAGGGAAAGATCTCCCACCTTTCTACGATATTCTAGAGAGGTCTATGAACTTGTAAGTGTGACATCATCAATCAAGTGAATAACTATCTTCTGGATAGAATCCAAGAGTTTCAGCGTATGTTTGGGAGCCAAACTTCAAACATGTGGATAGTACTCCAGGACAGGTCGAATCTGTACTTTGTAGATTGTATGGAGCTGCTGTGATGTAAACTTGCTCTTGGCACGGAATGGGGAACAATGTTATTGTGAAGCGGTTCTGATAATGGACTTCACATGATCGTCCCATGAAAGGGTGCATTGTTATGGAAGACTCCATAGGGGAAGTTGTACCTGACACATCATATTGGGGAGAGTGGAAGTCACTTTCTTGGAGAAGATGGAAGCTTGAGTCTTGGTTGCATTATGCTCTACTGGGTTATCAAATCCCCATTTCATAATCATTGCCAGATCTCAAAAAATTGAGTCGACCTGTCCCTCCTTTAATTGGATGGTGTAAAGCTCCCGATTATAAAGCGGTATGAAGTGTCGTATCATCATCTAAAAAGATGTGGACGGGACAGGTGGTTACTTCTAGCAGATCGTTGATATGGAGTAGGAAAAAAGTTGGTGCCAAGACAGATCCCTGTAGAACACCAGCGTTGTTAGCCATCGTATCGGAAGATACCCCATCAACCATCACATGGATTGATCTATCTGAGAGAAAACTCGATAGTAAGCGACAAAGTTCAGGCAACAAACCATATGACGGAAGATTCCCAAGAAGGATTTGATGCCAAACTCGGTCGAATGCTTTGGAAATATTCAATGATGCAGCTAGAGATTCCTCAAGTTGTTCATGATTATGAATAATTCAAATTCAATAGCTCCTGATACTTCTCATTCACAATAATTCGATTATATTCAACATTTGCAATAGACCTAATTCTGTTTATGAATATTGTTTACGTGAATACAAAAAACTATAAGACATTCCACACTGTGGATACACTACAACACTTTAAATGAGAAACAATCACCATTCTCCACTAAAAATACTGAGGACCTTTCAGATACCAAGTAGTCATCATCATAGTAAACTAATGATGGCTTCTTGGTAGATGAAAGTTCCTCTGTACTTTAATACTATTTTTAATAGATTAGGGTGATTGTTCCTCACTTATAATGTTATGTGAATATAAGTCGGATAAGAAATAAATATGTTAGCTATTGCCAAATGTTCTTCGGAAGCGAAAGAACAACATAGTCATTTCCCTCCAAACCATGTAACATTTAATGTCCATTCAACACCTTGTAATTTCTTAACAATCTTTAAATCAAGTCAACACATTGGGAACAATATCAGTATGGGAAGGCGATGTGAGATGACAATAGTAAGCTACACGTGATTTCAACATAACATCTTGGTTTTTCTCAGAGTCATCTTTATACATTTAGATTCAAAGGATATTTTTGTTACTTCAATATTTCCAAATTCACCTACTTTTTTAACTTGATAATTTGATGTAATAATCGTTATCTTGGCCTCACATGGAGATGAGATGACTCTACTATGTGGGTAAGATGACAAAAGCAAAATAGTATACTCAAAAATATATTCTATTTCAATTCACCAAACTCAGAAATATATAAGCTTTGCGTTCTGATTCTGCTGCAGTTAGACCAGAACAGGTGGCATCAGCCCACTTTCGACACCAGGAACTGGAGTACCAAACCTTATCTTCACCTGAACCGGTGCAAATTAAATACTCCATCTATATCTCCCACATAACCTAGATATTTGTCAGTACTTTTGTTCAAACTTTCCTGAGGATTGTCGTGACCAAGAGTAAAAATATGTTCTGCTAATATTGATTTTTGACTATTGTTCGTATTCATATGGGCATAATATTCTTCATGCTGAGTTAGAATGTTCCTTCTTCTTTGACAAACATAGCATTTTGAACATGACTCACATTCAATTTATTAAATTCCAAATTTGTCGAAGTCGAAAACATTATCAAAGATGTTGTCGATGTTCTTACATTCTATAAGCGGGTTTTATTGCAAATTCTGATGATGGCTTCTTTGTAGCTGAAAAGTCCACAGTTGTGAATTATTCTTCAGTTAACATAAAATGAATATGGTAATTTGGGTTTAAGTCACAATATAATTTTAAAATCCAAGAGTAATAAATATTTGTATAACTCAATATTAACGAACATCGCTTAATTTTTAGTTTCCCTATATTCCGTAATCAGTGAATTCAATGTGAACAGTCACTGTATCAGTACAAAATGGAAGCATATACATATTGACTGGCCCAAATTTGATGAAACCACGAAGTATTAGACATTTCAAATTTTCGCCCAGCGCATTCACCATAACATGTAACGAATACTAGATTTTCCTGAAGTACATTTCCATCTGCCTGTTACGTTGATCTTTTTCTCTCAGATTTGTATATGAGTGTTTAGAACAATGATGTCTTTCTCATTCATTATTATCAGGGGTTTCTTCAAGACATTCGTTTGTTGGCTTCTCGTTCCTATTTCGAGGAGGATTATGCGTTTTGGATAGATTGAATAAATAGGAAGTCTAATTCATATTATATTAGACTGGGTGGAGGACAATTGTCTTTATATTTGCGAATTCAAGCTAGAATATTTCATTATCATGAATGAAAAGTTTCTATTATTCATTCACATCCTATTCCCAACAATATTTTCTTCTATATGTGTACAATTTGCATTTCCTTCTGAAACATATTTGTGGAAAATTTTGGAACGCGTGAGCTTCACTTCAGTATGAAAAAATTCGCAGATATCTCAGACAGCTTTTGTCCGTTCAGTCTATCTTCAAGCCAATTATGTCAAATATAGGAATATTCAGGACTCCTTGACAACATCCTATATAGCATATATAAACCAGATTAGATTGATGATGTTGTTCCTATGCCTTCCTTAATGGCCATTCTTCCTCCTTCCCGGAACTGTTTCACAGTATGCCAGTGTCTTTAAGATCATTCAAGAAGACTATATTTTTCCCGGGTTCAATGTTGTAATTTCGTCTATGGTCGTATAGTATGTCTCGAAGTATTGGGTTCTGTGGATGAGTGTAATTCCGCATTCAGTGAGGAAAAACGTGATTCATCTTAGGAAGAAAAAGACAAAGGCATATAACATAAGGTCAAGATCACGTCAAAAATACATCTTGTGGGGAATAAATCAGAAATTCTCCTATTCCACTCTTCCACAAGGACCTGAACATATTTCCAATAATTTCTTATACTCTCGACAATGTCCAGATCTCTACAGCTATAGTTGTAATTCCTAATCTTTGAATTTCTCCTGGAACTGTGGTTCCCTTTGTGAATAATTTCCTTTCGTCATATCTCATATCCGTCATATGTTCTGTGATCGAATCAAAGAGAAGTATGTTGGTTACGGATGGAATTTCTGGTAGAGCTTCTTCTTGCATTCTTGTTGTCTTGTGAAAAACAAACCTGAGTTATAGAAACTTATATTTCTATTACTGTTATCAAATGAAGCAGCGATTGCTGTCATCTTCCAATTTAATGACCATCCCCAAACGGCTCTATCACCAGTAATAATTGAACTTCCCCAGCATTGTCTACAATTCTTATTACGCAATTATGAAATCTGCCTTCAAATCATTCGCCAATATTCATTGGTGGAAGCCGTAAACTTACTCAAGTATCTATCCCTTTACAAAAAATTCTGATTCCTCATTAATATTTCCCTCACATATCTTGATACCGTAAATTGGAGAATTGCAGACATTTCATCGACTTATAACCTAAAAGTTACCTTCAAACCTCAAAATAAATTGTCCAATTTTTATCAATGCTTAAGATAAAACAAATAAGTTTAGTAAACTTGTTCAGACTGTGATAACTTACATCGCTAGTTCTAGTTGTAATATAAAAATTAGATGTAAGGAAAATTTTCGATCTATTAGATTTAATAAAACAGATTCATCTTTCTCTAACCACATTTTAGAAACAGAGCACGCTTTTCCAAAATTAGATGAAGTTAAAATGTTACATAACCAGAGTGGAGGTTTTAAATTAAATACATTGGAATCAACAGAAATTTTCAAAGGCATTAGGGATAATAATAAAAATTTCAAACGATCAGTTAAACGTACATTCTGTTGATGTCTTGATGAAGTAAATTTCCCATAATCCTCCTAATCCTCCCTAGTATACCTCCTCATTACAATATGAACTCTACCTCATTATACAATTTCAATCATACTATTCTAGCAGTGTATTTCCCCAACTAGAACTCCACTTTTCACCTGTCTTATATTGTACCATAAATAGCCAAGATTATTCATATTTTCATATATATGAAGATGACATGCTAGTGTCGAAACGATAGTCTCGATTTGTTTCCACAATATATGTGATAAAACAAAGTAAAAGTGTTTTACTCTATCATATCAATTTGTTAATTTTGTGATTATATCAAGAATCGAAGGTTTTCCACTTATCAGAAGAAAAGTTCCGTCACTTAATAATCATTATTATTATGTTATTATGTACATAAACATGTATTGCTAAGTATACCCGATTTCTTCAGTGTGTGTATGCAAAAATTTTGTCCTCTAGACGTTTTCGATAGGTGTAATTAATTAATTGATTTATTACATTTGCGATCAAATATGCCGCCTATTTCCCCGTTGGATCAGGCAAGTTCTTAGTCAATTGCAACGGACGGTGTGATAAAAGAAAATTGAATTATTAATGCAGACAAGTATATAATAATATCACATAGAAAGAAATGTTAGGAATTCAGAACACAACAAATAAAAATATGTTTAATTATTGATAGAGGGAGAGAGACAGAAACAACGCCATCTTAGAATTCTCGAGTACAGCAAGAAGATATAATGATATACATTTACTGATCAGTTATGGATAATGTATTTGTACACAAATAACTGGAATAGTGTTGTAAGAAAAGTTTGAAAACTGCTATTTATAAGTTATTTATTCATACCACTATTTATTATAAATATTTATAGGAGTTTTATGAATTATTCAGATCTAATAAGAGCATAATTACTGAAGTTAATTATTTACCAAACATTACACTAACAACCTGGTAATGAAAACTCTCCTGAGGGCGTTTTACTGATATACTCTAATTACTTGTTAGCATTGTTCATAATCGTTGCCTTCTTGTGGAAATTTCAGCCTGAATTATCTCAAAAATAACTAGCTTCCCACTTGCTCGTAAACAGTTACCCACATAATTGAACAATCAATCCTTCAGTTTGTAATTTGTCGTAAATCAAACTGCTGATCTATTAAAATGACCTGATGTGGATATAACAGAGATGCTTATTCAGTGTCGCAATTACTACAGGGCACTCGGGGCACGTGCTCAGGGGCCCCCACAAAATAGGGGCCCCACAAATTTGTAAGAAAAAAGTTGTTGCCGCTACAGGCAACATTCCCTTGCTTTTAAAGGTATAATACGGAATATCTATAATACAATTATGAAAAAAAGCACTCTTAGTATTGAGTTTGTAGATGTGTTTGTAGATTACGAGAACGCAGCAAATTAGATGCATTATTTCGGCTATCAACAAATCTTTTGGAACTGCCGGAATCCCAAAATACACCATTACGAATAGCTGAGAGCGTGAGATGAATTTCAGTTAAAATTAAACTTTTTTTTGCAAAAAGAGCTATCAAAAATTCATCTAAATACGCTGAAAAAGATTTCTTACTTTAATATAACTTCATTTTAATTAGGAAAAAAATAAACATAAAATTTAATTGTTGAAATTAATAAAATAGTTCATTAAACTGTTTGAATAATATTAATAAATGATAAAAATAAGAAACCTAATAATGATAAAATTTAGAAATATTCCAAAGCGCCTAATGCTTTTTCAAATAATTTTCAGTAAAATTATTCATAATAAAATTTTAAAATTAAAAATTCCTACATTATATTTATTATTATTATTTATGAAATGAGAAATTAGAAATTATAGAAAAGTTCTTTTGAAATGTCATCTAAAACCGATAATAAAAGTGAAAAATTTCACTCCAATAAAACTGTTTGCTAATAACAAATGAATGAACAAATATTTCATTTATTTTAAAATTTAAATTATAAAAATAAATATCAAAGAAAAAATTCATAAATTCAAATAAAATTTTCAATAGAAAGACGATTTCTTGCTTCAACAAAACTTAATTTTTTAATTATTATTTTTAATATTTATTTTTCAAAATTCTTTTTCAATACTAATAAAACATAATACATTTAATTTTTTCTTTAAAATAATAAAAATAAATGTATTTCTTCCAAATTTAGAACTATAAATTTTATAAACAATTTTTCATACTTTAATAATAAATAATTTATTTACTTATGTTTTTATTCATTTAATTGATGAAAGAAAAATTAATGATGATACCCTAGAAAAAGGTTTCAAATTTTATTCTAAATTATGAATAAATTCGTTATATTTGAAAATCCATAAAAAGTTAATGGATGTATTGATAAAATTATTCATGACAAATTTAAAAAAAAATTATGAAAATATTTGCTTCAAAGTTTCATTTAAAAAATGATAAAGATGATGAATTTTTGATTAAATCAAACTTCCTTTACTAGTAGCAAATGAATAAACATATATTCATTCATTCTGAAATTTAAATTTTAGTAGTACCTAAACATAAAAGTGGATATAACAGGAACTCTGTTATATCCACACAAGTGGTTACCATTTTTATGATGAACATAGAACCGGGATATCGAAAATTATCTTGGTCAAGGGTGGTTGTGGAATGTAAAACGTGTGTCTTACTTTAAATTTTTGACTATGTTTTGTTGTGTCAGAATCTGTTAAGTCAAATTAATTAATTTAAAGTTTCAAAAAGTGCGAAATTTCGCACTTTAGACTCCGGGATTTTCACTTGGCCTATCGAAATTAGAAGGTTCGAATTGTATAAAAACACAATTGCATGAACGCCAAACGTCCTATGTAATTAGCTACGAACGTAATCCTTTTGACATATGCCTCGAGGAGCTCGCTGCGCGTCAGTAGGTATGAAATTTGTAGGTTATTGATGATGTCAGTGTGACAGTGACATAATTATTTCAAACGTTAACTAAGACACACGTTTTAGATTCCACAACCACCCTTGACCAAGATAATTTTTGATATCCCGGTATAACTCCTACCAGAGATTATTGGAGAGATCAGAAAAAGGATATGCCGCCCAATATACTGTATTGTTAGATATGGAGTTGCCCTTCCTCTCTCTTGCCCTTTCGTTTTTTCTAGCTAGTATGCTTCTTAGCAATGCATCTTTTTACTTCAAGCTTATTTATTCCGAGCTTCGATGACGCAGAAACGTCTAAATGCTCTAACTATCATGATTAAAGAGAGTGACATATTGCGAGAAACAGATTTTTATGATGTCAGCTCGTCCAACTATGACTCCACATCGAAACAAGTACTGCGTATCGGTTCTTCAGGCTACAACACCTCGGCAGTGCCAATATGCCACCTGAGGCCATAAGAGACATCAGCTCATGCAGAATTGTAACCTTCGACACTGTCTTAGGCCGGCTGGTTCGAGTTTTATTCCAAGGAGCGCACAATGGACCGAATCATGTGGTCTAAGTGCTCAGCACTTGTCCGCCCCCACTTTGATTGATTGATTGATCGATTGTAGTCACTCATTCATAATAATGTCAAGTATTTAAGAGATTGTTATTTCAAGAAGCAAACGGAATAAATCTAATAGATTTTCACGGAACATTCTTGTCTGAAGCAACCTTGAAACAATTTGGTCACACATACTTGATCAATATAATGAGGAATCTATACAATTTATACATTTAGTGCTGCGATTGAAAAGAGACTCCTCTGAAATTTCGAAACAAGTTCTCAGTCTATCATGAATAAGAATTTATAAGCCGAATTTCTCATATTATATAGATGGCATATTTCTAGAATAAAATTTGGATACAAAGACGAATTCATTAAAATAAATTTGATTTCTAATTATACTGAGATTACTTACTACCCGTTTAAATACAGAACTCAACATTGAATTGTATGTATTTTTATTTTAATAATATGGATCTGTAATTTGGCGAGAACCATCGAATTCTGTGGATTGATCATGAAATAAAAAGTTATATGAATTTCTATAGTATCTGATATTACCATTTTCTCCCTTCAAAACATATTGAATTGTTCTCAAATTCATTTCTATATGTGGAGCTTTTGCCATCTGTTTTGTTTTTTCAAATGGATCTACAGTGTTATCAATATAATTAATATATTAATTGAAGGGGCTAGAAGCGAAAGGGTGCAAGTGATAAATTTTGAAAATAGAGGAAATTGGGTTCAAAGTCTAAAGCTTATTATAAAATCTAGGTCAAAAAATGCCATTCTTATTTTTTATATATCTGTCGGGTTTAAGGAAGTATTTTAAAATATTAAAGTACATAATCAAAACATTAATTAATAACATTATTGAAAAAAAAACTATTCTGATTCATCATAATCTGACACCATTTCTTCATCAATGTCTTAGAGGTCTTCTACTGTGTCTTCAATATTTTTGGTATTTTTCTTTTTTGTTGCTGCTTTTTTTTATTTTTTGTTTCACGCTTCGAAGATGTATAGTAGTCGTGATGGATTGGTGAAATGTAAGGTAAAAGTTGGATTAAGTTGGATTTAGTTTTCATAAAGCACTTGACTTAAATGAGAAAGTTTTATATGCGGCCTTCCTTTTTGAAGAATGGAAGTTGTCTCAGATTGAAGAAAAGGAAAAGTAATGTTTATGCTTGGTTTAAATAAAAATGACAAAAAAAGATCTTTTTCATATCGGAAGCATGAGACATCACGCCATTTCAAGGGTTTTTTTTCTATGTCTTGTTAGGGTCTTTCATAATAGAGTGTAAAAATTGAAAGCTCAAAAAATCAGTTGCTATCGTATTAACCACCAGAAAGTTTTTGGACGACCTTCGAATAACATCTGACCAATGATCAGGAATATAAACATGCAAATTTCATTTTTGTCTTCCAATGAGATCAAATGAGCGATCACATTCCATGTAGGAATGTCCTGATTCAAAAAAATTGTGATCTATAGTTTTCACGCTTGAGCATTGTACTAAAAACATTAATAGCTTCGCTATAAAACAATAAATGCATCGAATTTATAAGCATAGTTAATTACCACTCACATTTCTGCTCATTAGGGTTCATTTCAAATACTACTTTGATACCAAAACAGCTGAAAAACTAACTGTGAAGTGGAAAACTAGGAAAACATGATAGTAAACAACCGACAAATGGTCAACTAAAACTATTCGTTTACTTCGCGGCAAAAGGAATCAAGTGAACTTGAATCCTTTTGCTCCCAAGAAACCTTTGCTTTTATGTAACAAGGTTTTTTCCACATGTTGATAGATAGCACTAGATCATCACTTGGCTCTCTTTACCACCAACCAAATACACATTTCATATTGCCAATTCTGCACTTAACTCGATTTTTTTTTAAATGTCACTTGCACCCTTTTGCTTCTAACCCTTTCAATTAGTATTATAACAACAGTATTTTCCTGGCTTTAAATATATCCCAATCATACCTTTAACTTGTGGAAGTGGCCAAATTTATTATTTCAAAATTCAAAAAATTACGTAACTCAAAAGACATTATTGTGTTCATTGTCATAGAGAAAATGTGTAATAGGTGAGGAGGTTTTAGTAGAATTTATCCCACCAAAAACATTCTGTAAAAAACTAGCCAAGTCCCGATGGAGCTGCTTGTTTATCTCTAAAAAGTAATGAAATCTAGACAAAGTCGTGCCAAGTTTAATGTTCCTTACTGCGATTTCTTTATTATTATAGTTAATGTTGTGTGACTTGGCCGTTGAACATTCTTTATACGTTAGTTGGTACAAGTCAATTTTGTTTACACTTAATTTTATCTGTTGTAACTACCTATGTTTGTTGAGCGAGATAATAGCCCATACTGGTATTGGTAATTGGACGCTAGTGTCTCATTTTAGGCTGTTGTTGATTGTGCAACACATGCATTCAGCATTGACAATGCTGACTTCTGCTCTCTTCTTTTTGGAGCGTCAAATCGACCACCGATCTAACATAAAATAGACGTACAGACAGACTTCTATCAATGATTAGAAGTCCGTCTGTACTGGAAATATTTTTTTATACTGTTTGTTTCAGGGTCGCCTAAACATAAGTATTATTGAAATACGCAGCTTTATCAAGCCTACAATTGACTGGTTATTGAATCAACGTTTTCCAAGTGGCAATTTCCCATCGTCAATGGGTACCGGTTCTGGCGACAGATTGGTGCAATGGTGTCATGGAGCACCTGGTTTTGTACCCTTGTGTACCCTTCAACGGCCAAGTCACACAACATTAACTATAATAATAAAGAAATCGCAGTAAGGAACCTTAGACTTGGCACGACTTTGTCTAGATTTCATTACTTTTTAGAGATAAACAAGCAGCTACATCGAGACTTGGCTAGTTTTTTACAGAATGTTTTTGGTGGGATTTCAGTTCTTTTTGTAGAAATGTGGGCATATTGATTTATTTCATTAGATTTTCTTATTTGACACATTTTTTTTCTTTTTAGGAGTAGTTTTTTTTATTATTACAAATCTTTCTTTTCTTTTTTTCCGGTTCTGATTTTTGTACAGTAGCAACAGTTTTTCGTATTGCCCATTCGCGTTCATTATTTATTCTTTTAGACGGTTTAGACGGTTTAATTTCTGAAAGATCGGCGCGGTATTTACGCCTAAGCCGGTTGTATTCGGTGATCGCTGAAGCTTGAGCTTTTATACTCTTGAAGTCAACATTTATGAGGTACACCACATGAAGATTGGTTACTCGTGAAAGCGCCACGTAGGCTTGGCCACAAGAGAATATGGAGGTGCCAATGTCCATGAGGGCATTTTTTAAACTTAGACCTTGGCTCTTGTGAATTGTTAGGGCATACGTCACACAGATTGGGAATTGTTCTCTGTACACGTATGCCCGGGGTATGATCTCAAATTTTGACTTAATAGGCAATAATTCGTGAATCAATTTCACGGCATTTTTTTATATACCAATTGTAGAAGGGGGCATTACCATATCTCTAATACAGCTGAGACAAGCTGAGGGTTCTTTATCAGATACATCAGACCTTCGATTTTTGACATCAAATGAAGAGGCAAACAAAGTTGAATATTTTTTGTAAAGGCGGTATGTCGATCTTTAATAGTTTGGTTGGGCTCTTGTGTTTTCAAATAAGGATCACCAGGTACTCCAGATCTTCGATTATCCTAGTTTTTATAGTTTTCCCTTTATGTGGCCATTAAACGCTAACTCTGTACCAAATTTCAGCTCTCTGAGTTTATGGGAAGTACTAGTTCTATTCTGATGATCATGAGAGAGTGAGTGAATGAGTGTCATAAATGCGAAACTTTGCTTTCGCTTAACTTCGGAACTAAATGACCTACAGACTTGCATTTTTTTATTTTAAGTATGTGATTTTATAGCTTACTGGATGACGAATTTCTGCGTTCTGGTCTTATCCAGAGGTTCTCAAATAGGGGCCTGAAAATGCGGCGAAATGATTCCAGTAAAGGATGGTACGGCAGTGTTTGCTTCGCGCTCGACTTGGCGGGGGCACTACCGTGCCCCCCATCAATGCACGTATTATTTCCGCAAAGAAGTGTGTTAGCAAAAAGAGGGTGAGGGAAGTTATCAACGGATCAGTTAATTGATCGTAATTTGAGTGAGTATTGTAAGAAACACTGAATGTATTCGATACGAAACTTGATGACGCCACTCTCATAGAAAGATCATATTGCATATTGTAACTTATGATTATGTAACAAAAAGGTATTCAATAACTCTAATTGTTTCTAAGCATGCCTTGGTTATTGTATAATGAAAACTATTATTTATTTGAGAATGTTGGTGATACTAGTCTAGATATGATAATAAATGAAAGAGGAATCGTCCAATAATACTCCATTATTGTCAACCCCCATGTAGTTTCAAAGTAGATACATACTTCAAATAAGATAAATTCTTCCAAGAGATACCATTTATTTGTGTCGCTTAGTACAAACTCGAACAATGAAGTTATTCTCAGAGCACGGTTGCATTATTTGATTGAAAGTTTATTTATTCGTTGACTTTTCCAAAGAAGACACATGAATAGTTTAACAACGACTTCCACAATGTATAAACGAGCACGATTTCGTTATAGGAAGTTCTAAAAGCGAGTTACAGAGATATTTCTAGCTAATCGCAAGATCTATAGAGTGCATTTGTCTGAGAAACGTGTACAACACAATCTAACAATCCCCTTTAATACTAACATTATATTATATTCTTCGATGTAAAATAGTCAATTGATAGTTAACTTCACTCGTTGCATAAATATAAAGATAATTATATTTATTATAAAACCAATTATGTCGTCGCTGGTTGTCGAGTTTCTTTCGAAACGTTTCGAAGGGCCTACGAAGGTCGCCTGTAAGTTCATAGTCCAATTAAAGAGGTGGCTAGCTTTATAGTTCCATGTAAGACCGGTCTTCATTGGTCTTTATATGCTTCGTTTGAGGGCTTGAAGTTATATTTTATAAGCTCGCAGGTGCGTAATAAGGAACCCATATTAACAAGCAGAATTTCCATATAACGCAATTTGTTGTGATATCATTCTCAAGATATAATCAAAAAGTTTTGTCCTGTTATGTTGAAGAATATATTTGTACAGGTTGTGGCTAAGGTGGTTATTCTCCCCAATTGCATCATCAAAAACAGTATAAGGGAATTAATTATCTTAATGGGCCTAAAAAATTTCCCCAAAATTTCCGTTTTGAGCATTTCTAAATTCATCTAGACTATTCTTGAGGTGATGTTTGTGTGCCCGAGCGTCTCAGAATGATTACTAAGAGGAAGGAGCTGTTGGTATAATTCTTGGAGAACCGAAATGTGGGCTGCATATGGCGAATCTATGTTTCCGTTGTCCGGCATTCTATTAAATAATATTATCCGATTCAAATGGAATCTGAAAGTACTCCTATGGGTGAAGTTTACCATTGACCAAATTATTATTGAAATAACGAAAAATTATTTTTAGAACTGATGGAATGTATTGCCAAAAGTTTTGTTTTTGGATGTCTCGGAACATGCACATGCTGCACAACTGGCCTTATTCACAAATATAAGTCTTCAACCGTCAGAGCAAACTACCAGGTCAGACGTAAACCGCTCCAAATGAGTCGTACCGGGGGTGTGAATATCTCCCACTTTGGCGTCTCCTAATCATTACGTTGGGGTAGCAAACTTTCCTCCCGCTGACTATTTATTCTGAGACCTGCGTGTATAATCTTCTTTTGGACATATATAAGGACTTCCTATTTAAATGGGGTTGCCAGACGTGAATTGAGTCCATAGTTGCACCCCATTTACTTTTTTAATGTGAAGAACTTGTCTCCTGATGGATCTGTTTACAATTTTCCTAATAATATATAATTCAATTGATACAATACTGAATTAATAATGAAATTCCGTGGTCAAGCATACATTATATGTAGAGCCTGTATAGCCTAAAGGGCTACTTCAACATTTTGAGATTCCAATTTTGTAGGATAGAGTGCTTTCAAATTCAGAGAATATATCCAAATTATAACAATTTATCATCTTCCAGTTCTTGTATTTATTTTAAAGCATAAAATGAGGCAATATCCTCGTCTCCCAAGTCAAAGTTGGGATACTGCATAACATATATTGAGAATGTGAACCGTATTGAATAAATAAAATAATGATCTTGAACTACCAAAATTGTTTATGTCTTTGCTATTGAGAGCATTATTGTCAGTTATAATTCAGAATATTTTGTATCAAATTTGTTCTAATTTCAAAATAATAAACTTTATAAAGATAAAAAATTATCCGTCATTTATTTTTGGTACAGAATAAATATGACCATCCTCTTTGAATTTTGAATCAATACCAACAATCATAAATATAAATGCTGTTGTTGCAAGTAACATATTATTGCAAGCAGTACCAACAATATTTCCGGCTTTACATCTAAAATTGGCTTAATAATCTCATCAAATAAAATTGTCATGTTATTTCATCATTTTTATTTGAAAATATTAATCGATTTTGGGCGTATGTGAGGAACATTTGTCTTTCTTCAACCACCGTATCGCTTAAATATAAATTAGAAACTGTCGTTAGGCGCGGCAAAATAAATACACTTCTTAAAATCCAGGTTCATGCGTGTAGACTAATTGTCTATAAAGTGGGGATAAAATTAGAGTATTCTTAAAATATCTACTATACCTTTCCAGGCAAGTTGTCAGCAGTGTACAATATGTTCCTATAGAAAGTGAAATTCAAAATTTTCAGTCAACATAACACTTTTATAAATCCTTATTTGCATATGGATTACCTTTTGAATCCATGGACATCAGGAAAGTTGCAGATTGATGGAGACATATGGCACACATAAGTGAAGATCAGAGAAGCCGAACCTGCAATACTAATAAGCCAATTTCATATCGGTTCAACTATAGCAAGAGGGGTCCATCCAATCCTATCTTTTCCAAGACGTAACTGTGTAGTAAATGGAACTTTGTCTGAATTCTACTATATGGGGTACAACTAATTTAATATAATTCAATTCAGTTTTCACTATCACCCGTTTTCCACTTGAAATTATAATTCATCTAAAGCCCTTTTCAACTGTGATAAATTATTATCTGAAGTATTGAAGAAAACGCTAGAGATGTTGGATAAAACTACCCTTGGGAAATTGGTTTACTCTGGAAGTCAAAAGCTGTTAAATTACCAGAGAGCAACGAAAACTGTAAATGTTAGAATTGAGAACAATTCAAGTAGTGCCAACCTATGATGGTTTCCATGTATTAATGTCTTTTTTGCACACTTTGAGGAAGCTGTACGACGACTCGGTTTTGCCAGAAGAATAAGCTTGTTGAGAAGTCTGATCATAATGGAAAAATGCGAGTCTATGGCGAACTACGTTGACCAAATTGTGGAAACGGGGCAAAAATTACGAGGCACTGGGTTCGAAATTGACGAAGAGTGGATTGATTCCTAACTCCTTGCAGGCATTCCAGAAAAATTCACGCCAATAATAATGGCCATTGAACACTCAGGTATCGCTGTATCTACGCACGCCATTAAGACTATACTTCTAAACTAAAAAAATTAGTATGTGTCTAGATACGATGCAAGCTTATTGTTCCGACAACAGGTTGATTCTAAATCCTCTTAAAACTGAATGTGTACTATTTTCAGCTAGTGAAATCAACTTTAGCATTTTGATTCGAATAAATCAAAAAACTATTCAACCTTCTAAATGTATTAAATTTCTCGGTTTAAACATCGACTTAAAATGGAACAACCATGCTGAGTTTTTAAGTAGGAAGCTATCTACCGCATGTTACGTTACATGGCAACTTAGACAATATATCAGTCTTGCCACATTAAAAGTTTATTACTTTGGACATATACAGTCTATATTGAACTATGGCATTATTTGTTGGGGTAACTCACCTAATGCTCGATATTTATTTGTTGTACAGAAGAAAATAATCAGAACTATGCTTCATAAAAACCTACTGATTCTTGTACAAGTCTTTTTAAATATTTAAATATATTGACAATACCATCTTTATATACAGGGTGTCCCAATATTGCTGGGACACAGAGCTACCACGTATTCTAGAGGTCAAAATAAGTCGATTGAGCCCAATTTACCTGTATACCAAAATGTACCGTTTGTCCGTGAGAAGAGTTCAAAGTTTACTAAAAAAAATACATTTTTGTATGTTGTTCCGAAGTGCTTTATACAAATTTAATGAAATTTGGTAAATGTGTATTCTAGATGATTAGCTTACTTTTAGTAATCAAAAAAACCCAAAGAAAATTGTAGAGGGGTTGGAACCACCCTCACCCCTTGGCATTTTTTCCCCCATTTTTGTAGGGGTGGGAATACGGTTTTAAGACTTTTTTATCTGGAAGGCCTACTCATTATCTTCATTTTCTTACTCTTGTAAAAACTCCGTATTTTGCGTAGTTTTCAAGAAAAAAAATGTTTTCGCAAACACTGATAACCGATTTTCGGGTATAGGTTTAATAAAATTATTAGACACAAATTACACAATACATTTACACAAGACAAACAATAATTTTTATAACAAGTGTTCAATGTGACCTCCACCTTCATTAATACAGAGGTCAATTCGACGTAAAAAATTGAAATGCACTCTTCTTAAAACATCGTCATTTTCTCGTAGCGCATTTACAGCATTTTGAATTCTATTCCACAGTTGTTCGATGTTATTTATTTGAACCTCGTACACTTGTCTTTTTAATTCTCCCCAGATGAAGAAGTCACAAGGGTTTAAATCTGGAGACCGCGGAGGCCATTGAATGGGTGCTTCTTGTCCCCTACCTATCCACCTGCCACCAAATTGTTCACCAAGATATTCTCTTACTGCACGTGCAAAATGAGGTGGTGCACCATCATGCATGAAGAACGTATTTCTACGCAAGTTAAGAGGCAAGTCTTCTAATAATTCTGGCAAATTTTGTTGAAGGAAACGGAGGTAACTATCGCCATTCAGACGATCAGGTAATCGTAACGGTCCGACTATAAATTCGCCAATAATTCCGACCCAGACATTAATTTTAAATTCACGTTGATAATGTCTACTTTTAATGGCATGTGGATTTTCATCTGCATAAACATGATCGTTGTGTAGGTTTGTCATACCGCGACGTGTAAAACAAGACTCATCAGTAAACAAGATCTTAGTATGGAATCCGTTGTCGACTACTCTGCGCTCCCGAATAGTTTGTAAAAAACTTAAACGTAATTCGTAGTCAGGTGGCAACAATTCTTGCACTGGCTGGATGTGAAATGGCCGAATTAATTGATCTCTAATGATTCGACTTACAGTGCTTTTTGGAATTCCAGCTTCTCGTTGCAATCTTCTAGTACTGGTATTAGGATTGTTATCAATCATTTGAAGAACAGCTTCTTCCGCAATAGGTGTTCGAGCTTGTCGAGGTCTTCCAGCGTTAACTCTTACTGGGGTCAACCTCCCCGTTTCTCGAAGACGTCTTTCGATTCGGGCAAAAGTTTTATGGTTTGGAATTCTCCGGTTTGGATACCTCTCTTGATACACGCGAACACTTTCGCGGCAGTTACCTTGACAATATCCAAGAACTAATAACATGTCGGTCTGTTCATTAAAAGGAAAATTCATAATTGTGGGACGTCAAAGGAACAGCAACAACAGCAATAACAATTAAACAAAAACAGTGATGACAATAAGAAATAATAAAAAAACAAGCAAAAGAGAACAAATAACTGACACATTTACTGTTAACAATAAACTATGTTTCCTGTCAAAATCATAACATTTGGTTTTGTCTTTGTGTCCGCGGCAAACTAAATTTTGTATTACAATTTTATTAAACCTATACCCGAAAATCGGTTATCAGTGTTTGCGAAAACATTTTTTTTCTTGAAAACTACGCAAAATACGGAGTTTTTACAAGAGTAAGAAAATGAAGATAATGAGTAGGCCTTCCAGATAAAAAAGTCTTAAAACCGTATTCCCACCCCTACAAAAATGGGGGAAAAAATGCCAAGGGGTGAGGGTGGTTCCAACCCCTCTACAATTTTCTTTGGGTTTTTTTGATTACTAAAAGTAAGCTAATCATCTAGAATACACATTTACCAAATTTCATTAAATTTGTATAAAGCACTTCGGAACAACATACAAAAATGTATTTTTTTTAGTAAACTTTGAACTCTTCTCACGGACAAACGGTACATTTTGGTATACAGGTAAATTGGGCTCAATCGACTTATTTTGACCTCTAGAATACGTGGTAGCTCTGTGTCCCAGCAATATTGGGACACCCTGTATATTATCTTCTTTAACTTACATAAAATCATATTTGAGTAATTCTATTACTTATTCAAATAGAAGCATTGATTATAATTTAAGAGATAAAGATAAAATCTTACTTCCTCATCACAACTTATCCATTACAAGTAATAGTCATTTAATTATGCCATTTAAATTGTACAATCATTTGCCAGCTTCTGTTAGATCTATTTCTGACATAAAACTTTTTAAACATAAAATCAAGGGAGAACTGTTAAAACATTCCTTTTACACGGTGAACGAATTTCTTAATTCTAAGTCCTTATTTACGTAGATAAGTCTATATTTAATTGTCTGTACTTTTATATGTCTAAATTTAACATTGTGTTCTGACGTTTGCTCAAAAAAATTTTGTTTTGTCAAAATTTTTTATAATAGCAATAAAGAAATATTTATTTATTTATTTATTTATTTAAATATAGAGGCTGATGTAGGAAGCGGAGCGGGTAGTGCATTTCTCGGGAAAGCTGGTTGGACAAGTGGCATTAGTAGCAAACACTTTACAACCACACAAAGACTAAACGGTACTGTCGTAGCTATGTCTCTGCTCCAAGCCTTTTGTTAATGACGTCACACTCACGTTTGATTGTCGGCGCTCAGGCCTGTATATAGAAGGTATTGGCATAACTCACTGTGGAGACGATTCCGCATTCCTAATGCTCGTGCGGATAGCTTTAAAGTGATGAAAACAGGAACTGTATGGTTCTGGGGCATGATAGCCTCCTTGGATGAGGTACATTTGGCATCCGTCTTCAGTTCTTCCAATGAAATCTATAGTACTTTTTGAATGACTGTTTTTGTATTTATAAATATATATCATAATCTTACATTCAACCTGCAGAAGTGTCCGGAATTGATATTTCAGAATTAATCTGATGATTTTCAAAACTCAACCCATTCTATATCATTTTTATCTCATTCCAGACGTTCAATTGAGCAAAATATCTTAAATATGCATTTTTTTTTTATTTTTCATCATTGCGTAAGCGAGTATGTAGATCAATATCACGTAGGTATGTAGTATTCTTATTTGTGTATGTACATACCGTTACCGATTGGGATATTGAGTGAACATGATTAAACTATGCAAATCGATGATCAATTGGATTGATTAATTAGTAATGAAACTTGCAAGATACTCAGTATGACAGTATTTGATAAGTAGTTTACCTAGTGATTTAATATCACAACATTTTGCCCAGCAAATTTCCGGAATGCAAAAATGTAAAGGCTAATGTTCTTGCGCGACCTTGCGGATTAAGATCGATTTGATACAGACGTTGATTAGATTGGATAGTTTAGATAAAGTGCTTTTCCATGAGATATTCAAATTCAAATATTCAATGAATAAGTGTATTCAAATTGAAAATAGAAATGTGTTGCCACTAGGAGAATAGATAAATGGTGGCAAAGAAACTGTTCACAAATCAGTTGATTTGGTTACTGATTTTTATATAATCAGCACAAAACGTTCTTATCGCACCAATTTCAATTAAAAATGCCCATTCCGCCGAAACGAACAGAACCAAGAATAATCGAAATTGAAACACATTACTTGCGTCTTTATAGTGTTGAAAGTATATTTTCGGTAAAATGCTCGAATAGCAATATTTCTAAAAAGGTTTCACAACCTTTTTCTGTTACTTCATGAATCTTTAACATGGTTCTAAAGTGGATGCTTGGGCGTTATATTTTTTGGTTTCACTCGTTTATAGACTTTGTTTGACATGCCTTCGTATATTATAGAAAAATTGCCAAGTAGTGGATTCTTGATACATATTCATATACTCAAAACAATAATAATTTCTAATTTCGATTATTCGTTTTTCTGTTCGTTTCGGCGACGTGGGAATTTAAATTGAGATTGGAGCGATGAGGACGCTTTGTGTTGATACAATTACTTTAAAGAAATTCCGTTTTAGACATAATACGTCTTCTGATAATGGTCGTGAGACCGAACCGTACGTAAATACGAAAATAATAAGCATATGCGTTAGTGTGACCTATTTCCCGAGAATTTATATATAATTGAATCAAATAAATCATTTATTTTCATTTGCTGATATGACTATCCTTGTAATTCATTTATTTTGATCATAGTTCATACTGTAATAAGGAACAATGAACAGTTCTGAATTTCATGTTCTTCTGGGATTAACATTTAAATTAAAGGGTTCAATTAAATGGTCAACGTATAACGTATAACCTTGATAAATTTAAAATGTTCAAAATGTCAGAATATTCACAGTCTCCTCCGATATCCAAGTTCAACTGCATATTATCTTAAAAATGAATTACGTACTGTTGCAATTCTATTGACCCCATACAATTATATTCAATAACTGATCGAATGAGAGAACATTACAATATTTTAGAAGTGTGAAGGGAAAATGTATCTGAAAATCTTTTAATGAAGCCCAACAATTTAAATGATTCAGAAACAATATTATCAATATGTGTCCTAAATGTTACTTTAGAGTCAAACCATATACGAAGATCTCGAACACTATCAGCCACGGACAAATTAACATTTTTCACTTGGTAAGAATATTGAATTGGACCCATAATCCTCGAAAATGTGATTCAATAACATTGTTTTTGTTATTGGTATTTTGTTGAAATTGGAATGAAAGCAGTTTCAAATTAACTTACATTTACTGTAAAAGTTTTGTATCTATTCAATCTAAGCTTGGGAATTTATTATTTATTCAAATTTTCAATCCTTAAGAAAAGGGTGTGATTATTACACGATTCCCCCTGAAAAACAATGAAGTTCGTCACCGAATTGCAAACGATTTTTTGTCAAAATTTCAATATGATGACTTTCATTCTTGAGGTATCATGTAGACAAGTTTCGTAAAATACATCTAGACAGACAGACAGACGGATCGTTTCAAAGTTGCTTAAAATTCGATGAAAAATAATATAATGAAGACATTTTTATTCTAGAACTCTTTTTTAACGATTCTAGAAATAGCACGAGTGAATGCAATATAGTCTTCGGACATCGTCGCGTGAAATTTGATAACATAGATGAAATGAGAATATTCCCAGCTAATAGAATTTCGGATTGTATAGTTACGTTCATTTTTGATACTAACCAACACTGTTTATCCACTTCTCACGACCTCAAATTAAATAATTTTACATAAAATACGAAGAAGTTGACATCGAAAACATTTCTATTTAGATGTTAGATATGATCGACGCACAGCCCTGCATCTCGTTTGTGATTAATCTCGAATAAAAACTAATCACCGTATCGATTAACTTTGAAGCTGTTGAAGATTTTAATCAGCTTCAACTAAGATAATTAATAATCAAACTGATAATCTTTGCCTTCATGTTATATTGACGTTTTATTTCTCATAAGGAATGTTTCATATTTAACCTAAGTCGATCAAATTACTTAAAAAAAAATAATTATCCGGAAATATTTATTAAAGTATTTATCACCTAGATATATGTCCTTTCTGTGTTTTAAAAGTGATAAACTTTCTTGAGAAATGAATTCAAAATGTAATCTACCGCTGATTTTTCACCACTATTTATCTTTATATGGGCAAAATGGTCTTTAGACCGAGTTAAAATGTTCCTTCTAGTTTGACTCGCATAGCATTTGGAACACGACTAACAATCGATTTGGTAAATCCCGGATTTGTCGAACAGATTTGAAAAAATTTAATTCGACAAATTCTGGATATACAAAATCGATTGTGAGTCATGTTCAAAATGCTATGTGGGTCAAACTAGAAGCCATATAAAGAAGAATAATGGCGTAAAATCCGCGTTAGCCAAACATATTTTGAATACAGGTCAGACCATTTCTCAAGAAAGTTTATCATTTTTAAAACACAGTACGAACAAAATAGTTGAGTAATTTAGAAGGGATGGAAATGTATAAATGAAAAAGCAATTTAATAAATTGCGATTTATCTCCAGCTGAGGGTAACCCCTTATTCAATTATCACCAAATAGTATTTAAACAGGCACATTTTGATTCCTAATTTAGTTTACTCTGATGATAGCTACTTGGTTGCCAAAAGGTCCTCAGTACTTTCAGTGGATAAGCACGTCTTAAACACTGGTTCAGATGTGTCATGAACTTCATCCAACTCGGCTTCCTTCCTATATGCCCTTCATATTGTGGAATGAACAGCTCCAGAAAGAAGTGTGCTGCCCATGAAAGTCAATCTTAATAGCATCTCTAAATACTCATTGTATCTGAAAAACATCTATCTGACAAATTGCTAAGCACATTGTTTGAAATCCCAATAGTAATAATTGCGGTGTAATAAATGATCAAAGATTCACGTAGGAGATGATATTTACTGTATTCGTTCCTTGAATATCCACGTTTTCTTTATCTATGGTACTTAGAATCATTAATTGTCTATTTATTACATTTACTATTTTTTGCATTGCATTTGATAGTATTATAGTAATTGGTATAATACTCGTCTCATTTCAGATAATAATTATAGGTTTATTGATATTAGTATATTAATTATTTACATTCTCTCCAATCAGCACAGGTTTTATATATTCGTAGTATATACATTTATAAGCATATTCAACCGAAGGCTTAAAGTCAATTATCGTTTTATTATTTAGCACTTTCAAGAAGAATTTCAAGTCGATTCTCTAGCAATCGCAGTAATCTACTTCAAACTGTTGCATTTCTATTTTACTTTTCATTACAGATCATTGTACAAAGTAGCCATCATCAGAATAAACTAAATTATAAATCAAAATAAGCCTGATTAAATACTACTTGGGGATAACAATATAAACAAGCTGGAGATAAATTGAAATTTAATAAATTGCTTTTTCTTTTATATATTTCCATCCCCTCTAAATTACCTAGATATTTGTCTTTACTGTATTTTGAAAGTGATAAAATTTCTTAAGAAATGGTGTGACCTGTATTCACAATATTTTCGGCTAACGCTGATTTTTCATCACTATTTTTCTTTATATGGGCAAAATGTTCCTTATACTGAGTTGAAATGTTGCTTCTAGTTTGACGCACATGATATTTTGAACACGACCAATAAACGATTTTGTATCTATAAACTGGTTGTATTACAAATTTAGAAAAAAATATGGAATTTATCAATTACTGAAGGTTGAGTTAAGCTTTTGAATTTTATTGAAGTATTCGAAGGTAATGGCTCTAATTTGGTTAGGTTAGGTTAGCAGTTCCAATTTCCATTTTGTTTAGAAATCAAATTATTGATCAAAGATTTGTCGTTACCATCATTGAACGCTATTCGCTGAAGTTTCTCAACTTCGTTGTTATAGTTTTGCTGGCTCAAAGGGACGTTCAATAATCTATGACCAAGACTATTAAATGGAGCTATTTTATATTCAAATGGTGTAGCTGAATCTGCCGGGGTATACCTTTTTATATGAGTGGGTTTTCTGTATTTGTCGAAATACAAGTGATTACCATCTTTTATAATGATAAAATCAAGGAAAGGAACCTGATGATACTGTTGTCGTTCATTAACTCTTTACAAAAATGCAAGAGATGACGCGCGCGTGGCTAAAATCGTTTGTTTTTGGAAAGTGTCATTACTCATTACTCAGTAGACAGTTGTTGAAGTTTTGGATATATCGCCCACGTGTTACTATGTTTATCGTCGATTAAATTAGAGTACTTTTGTTTATTTAGAAAAATGGAAAAAAGAGAGTTTCGAGTGGTGATGAAACATTTACATTTAAAGGGTTTAAAACCGAAAGACATTATAGCAGAGTTGAATGAAGCTTATGGCACATCTGCACCAGCGTTTGCCACTGTTTACAATTGGATAAATGAGTTTAAACGTGGCCGAACATCGACTAAAGATTACCATCGTTCGGGACGGCCAATAGAAGTTGCTACCCCAGAAATGATTGAAAAAATCCATGATATAGTGTTGGTCGATCGGTGCATCAAAGTGCGGGATATAGTTGAGGCCACAGGCATTTCACAAGGTACAGTGTTAACAATTTTACATGAAAAATTGGGTGAAAAGAAGGTTTCTGCAAGATGGGTGTCGTGTTTGCTTACAGAGGAAAATAAACGCAATCGTGTGGTAAACTCTCGGGCTATTTTAGCGCCTTGTCGTCTCATTTCGGATGAGTTTCTGCGTCGATACATAACTGTGGATAAGACATGGATACATTACTACACTCCTGAGACCAAGGAACAATCAATACAGTGGGTTTTTGCATCCGAAAAGGCTCCGAAAAAAACTAGAACGGTAAAATCGGCTGGAAAGGTTATGGTCACCGTTTTTTGGGATGCGCATGGAATTATTTGCATCGACTACTTAGAAAAAGGAAAAACGATAACTGTATTAGGCGTCGTTATTGCACAGGTTGAGTGATGGAATAAAAATTAAACGGCCTCATTTGAAAAATAAAAAGTCCTTTTCCATCAAGACAATGCACGAGTTCACACATGTGCAGTTGAAATGTCCAAATTTGAGGAATTAAAGTTCGAATTATCAGAATATCCAACGTATTTGCCAGATTTGGCCCTCGGTGACTTTTTCCTATTCCCAGATTTTTAAAAATAGCTCGGCGGACGACGGTTTGGGACGAACGAAACAAATGGCTATTTTGAGGACCTTCCGTAATCCTACTTTTAGGACTGGTTGAAATGGTTGGAACACCGTTTAGAAAAATACGTAGAGCTTGAAGGAGATTATTTAAAAAAATTAAAGGAAAATTTCACCAAAATACTTCGTTTTCTGAAGAATTAATTATCTACCCTCGTATGTTTCTATTCCGACAGTGAATTTCAGTGAATCAAATTGCTATAAGGCTTGTTCAAAAAGCTATGTGAATCAAAATCTTTACTTATAATCGCAAAAATACCAAACTTTAGGAAACTGGTTCAATTTTGATTTTGAGGAGGTTTCAAGTTCGCTTGAATTAATTAATTAACGACCCTCATATGTTTCTATTCCGACAGTGAATTTCAGTGAATCAAATTGGCTATTAGGCGTGTTTAGAAAGCCATGTGAATCAAAATCTTTACGTATAATCGCAAAAACTGATTCAATTTTGATTTTAAGGAGGTTTCAACTTCGTTTAGGAGAATATTATCCAAAAAAGGAAGGAGAGAGGATGGCTCATTTCACATAATATATCCACATGATAGACATTCCAAATGATACACAAGGAATCAAAAAAATTTATAATAATACTTACATCTATAACTATAAGTAAAATTTAGAATATAACTTCAAAATTTAAATTAGAACTATATGAATAATTAATTACCAAAATACGAGACAATGACAAAATATTTATTCATGAATAATAAATTTAAAATTATAAAGAAATAGGAAGTATGGAATATTCACGACAGATTGAACAACTATAATAATACCTACATAACTACGATCAGTAAAACAGTGCAGTTTCGAATACAACTTTGATATTTAAATTGGAATTATTTGATTAAATGATTATTAAAATATGAGAGAATGACTTATTGATGGACGATAAATCAAAAATTCTTCCGGAATTACCATAGAGAAGAAATCCTAATTAATGCCACTTTAAACTGAGTTTCCATTGGGACATCATAAATATATTTTACATATAAATTGCTGCTTAGGGGTCATTACAGATTAAATAATTGATGATGGCATCAACGAATGAAAAATAGAGATAAGAGCAATTGACCGGATGAATACATTAAATGAAATTGTGCTCTATTCAAAGATGTTTATCTTTATTATACATAATGTTACACAGATTACACTATTAAACATAATGATTATCATTTTCCAAACGGCTTTTACTTTCCTCATCAGAAAAAAGTTGTGTAGTCGTTCTAATCTAGGCTCTTAGATATTTCGAAGATTGCAAACGTTCCAATTAGGTAACGAATGGATAACTCTATATGCAATTTCTAATATACAATTAATAGATGCTTAAAATTTTTTTTCATGAATACTGGCATCTCGGTATTTCTTGTTATAGCTTGTTTGAAAGTAACAGTACACAATCATTTAGTCACTAACTTACCGAGAGGTTTATTTGATGAGGCGATCAACGATAGAACAATATCCTAGTAAGAAATCATTAGTTTCCAACAACTTATTCACAAAAATAAGTCTGAGTCTGAGAAATTAATATAATTTCGATATAATATAATGCGATCGATTTCATTTGTGCCCTAAACCCACATTTTCGCAACGGAAAAATTTCGAGATGAAGATACAGAAAGACGGATTAAATTTTGCACACTGATTACCAAATAGGCGTTACTGAGCTACATCTTCTAAAATAAATAATCATCGATGAATGGCTTCTTACTCAGTATTGTGAATAATAGCCTAATTCCAGATGCATGTACACCTAACCCATCACATGTACAATATTTGCTTTTATTTCAAATTAGAGTAAGGTTTATAGAAATTGCACCCAAACTATTAGAAAGTATGAATTACTTACTAAATTTTGTTCCATATTGGGAAAAATATTTGCTATTACAATGCAAAACATAATGTTGCTCGAACTTTATTAACTTCAAAATGCGCCCAGTTCAAATGATTTATTATCCCAGTATGGATAATTATTATGTTAACGTAGTAATAATTTAACAATGCCTCAAAATTAAGTAGATGCACATTGATTTTCATTAAGCTCATTTTGCATTCATGCCTTACAGAATTGACGATTATCCATCATTTATTGCGTGTATATATCGCAAAAGCAAATAAGTTTCTTTTTTTTATACCAAAATACTATAAAACCTAAACTTCATTTCTTTTAACCCGGAAGAATAGGTGGAACAAGTTATAGCGGAAAGTGTTTCAAACAAGTCGGTCACAAATTTAAATAAGTTTTTTCATTATTTAGCAGTACAATGTACTTACTGATCCCATGGATTGAAATAGAGATGCTCAAACTATAAGGTAACAATTTACTATGGTTAAAGAACTTATAAAACATGGTAAAAAAGTTTTAGTTAAAGAGCCTTTGCTTCTAAGAACGAGCACTTAACAATTCATTGCCACCAGAACCGGTTCAAGCAAGATTTGGTTAAATGCCGCTCTATATTAACCAGATAATTTCGAAAACTCCAAAACAGTTGAGCTACTCGAGACAGCCATTAATTCAATTGGAGACTTTGAAGCAGTTACAAGAGTTGAAAAATCACTTTAGTGTCGGCAGTCTGGGACAATAGAGTCAGAAATGAACCCAGCAAATGTTGCTGAATTTAAACATGCGAACATTTCAGTTCAAGCGTCTAGCCTGCCCTGAAGATGCCACCTGTAATGGTTGACGAAACGTCGGCATCAAGTCGTGCTATTGTGACGCGAAATCTATCCGCGAGCCTAGATTTTCAACTTTAGCTGTCCGCTGAAGTCTACTATTCAAGGTCTATAACCATTGTTAATGTGGAAACTAGTTTTTCGGATTACAAAACATTTTGAGTGAAAATTAAAATCACTATTTGATTATTGCCTGTTTCTATAAAAACCAATTTCGATAAACCCATTGATACATTAGAAAAATTCTTATTTCTATTTTCTTTTTTTATCATAGGGTGTATTTGATTTTTGAACTAAATAAATATGCTTTTGAATACATTTTCCCGTTTTAATCCATATTTTATACTTTTTACGGAAAAATCCATGCTTTTTAAGCACTGATGATTGAAATGGGAACTATACTGTTTTTGGGCGCGTTCGAGCGGTATTTTTTATGTCCATCTTCAGTTTTTCATATGAAATTATGGTATCTTATTTAACTATAATAACAACCCTGTCTTTCTGGATACAAATATGTATCACACGTATATATTAAACCTGTACAAGTCGATGTGAAGTCGCAGTCTATTTTATGCGAATACTCAGGGGCAAATTTTCATAGTTCATGTGACAGCAGGTGCCAGTATAAAACATGAGTTATGAAATACGTCATGTAGACCATTTGGGTAAAATTTCAATGTAATAGAGTAAAATATAAACGTCATTCATTAGCGGTTTCTAAGTCATTTTCAATATATTTTATGTTCCTGCAATCATTCACATTTGACTTGCAGGAGTGTCCGAAAGCTATTTTGCAAAGAAAAGTAGGGGAAGTCAGGTGATCAATTGATCACAGTTCATGTTTTCTATGAATTACAACATTTAAAATACCACTGTATGACATGCTCGATGTAGAGTCATTCGTCAAAAAAAAAGAATGACACATTTTGGTTTTGCTACTAATTTGAATATTTACGATTGAATAATTCTAATTCAAAGTCTTTATTTATATATTAAACGTTTTTATCACTCTAAATTTATGTCCAATTGGAAATTCTTTATTTACAGGAAGAGCAGTAGTTGACAAATATTTCAATTTATGTATTAATAAATTATACCGAATATTAAGTTGAATATCCAGTTTTATATCTATTGTTGAAAACGATTTGGGAATTAACTAATTAAATATTCTTATTCCAATTTGAATAGGCTATGATTATTATTCTGAGGTGCATTTCTTACAAGCCATTACATTGATAATACTGATGTTGAACATGGACACATTAAAAATATAAAGAAGAGTATACTTAAAACGATGATTTATTCTTATGGTCTTTAATCTCAGAACCCTGATCTGAAATAAACCATTTAACGATCGAAAAGTGTTCCGCGATCTAATCATAACAGCATATCTCTAGTAATAAATTAGTAAGTAATTAATAATTATAATTAAGATAAATGTTTCGAGGAAAATATACGGAATATAATTATTATAAAATTATATTCATAGCTTCGAAATACAAACAAACAACTACTGAACTATAATCATCACTCTTAAATAAAAATGAAATTAATTTTTGTCTCATAAAAAATAGAATTTTGAGAAGATCTATTTGGAAGTTCGAAGTTCGGTTAACATTGATATCCACACTGATTGATATAAAATCAAATATACCACTAAACCGCAATATAATTTTGAATTTGGTATATATTTAATTCGACAATTAACAACGACAAAAAGGCAGGGTAGGTGGCGTTGCATTACCGATGCTTTATATAAAATCCGGCTCAGGAATAAAGACCGGCTTCTGGAATATCAAACAGCTTCAGGTGGCAACCACATTCAATATCACATCACTAGTTTAGCCCGGCGTCACAGTAGACACACTGTTCAATACCATATTGTTTGTTTTATTATATATTTCTCTTATAGAAAATATATGATATGTTATTAAAATGTTGGATATTCTATGTGAGCGAAATATTCTTTAAATCAAAGACGACTGTTTATTCCGTTCATTCATTATAGTTATCGTTACATTCACTACAAAAGTATTTCATAAATTTCTATCATTCCAACGATATTATCTTAAGTTATTAACCATCAACCCTCAAATAGTATATGAGCAGTGGTTGAAAATAGCCACTGTGAACGAAAACCATCATTCTGATTATTTGTTCACTATCTAATGAAAATTTGACAAATTTTTGCAATTTAGAAAAATATGCGTCAATGCAAAACATCAAGAGATTGAAGATTTAGTGGTTGTCTCGAATTTTTTATATATAAAGGTCTAATTAAAGATTACAAATAGGAAACAATCACCATTATCCATTGAAAATACTGTTAAAACCTTTCAGCCACCAAATAGCCATCATCAGAGTAAACTAAATTAGAAATCAAATTGTGCCTGTTCAAATACTATTTGGAAGTCATAAATAATAACATAGATTACCCTCAGCTTCTAAATTACCTAGATATTTGTCTGTACTGTGTTTCGAAAGTAATAATCTTTCTTGAGAAATGATTTGACTTCGGAAGAAAGATACCTCTCCATTCAGATTTCCGGGCGAGGGGTGCTCGAGGGGGCTCAATATTGGAACATATAAACTTGAAGATAGACCTCTGTAACATCCGAGGCCTTAGCAAAAGCATAAATGATGTTCATTACCACCTGCACACACAAACGAAACATACTGGCCTTAACTGAGAAGCAGGTCAATTCATTCACAAGCATGATCTATATGCTCTGTCCAGGCTACGAGCTCCACACTCGTTTCAGATTCAAAGGAAGTATCTGCTCCTATTCTAGAAATGATCTCTTATGGCACCGAGAGGAGAATCTAGAACCATAAGAAATCGATGTAATGTGGTTCGAGCTTGATAATTACAAACAGTCAAAATGTCTCTATTGTCTTTATTTATCACCAAATGAACCAGCTCATGGTGCACTCTTTGAATTTCTTTCTCTGAAACTTGACCTCGTTCAGCAGAACTATCCAGCAGCTGAAATTATCATCATGGGAGATTTCAACGTTCACAACCCCGCTTGGCTCAAGTTCTCATTATCTATGGTCTCGAGCAGTTTATTAATGAAACAACACGGATCCCTGATAATAACTATCATTATTCCAATACGCTTGACTCATTTTTCACTAACAATCCAGATGCCTATGAAGTAAAGGTTCATGCACCATAAAAGAAACTCACAACATTCAATCATCACTACGACCTATCCTTATACCACCACACAAACCAATCCAACACCTCCACGCGCAGTTTGGCATTACAACTAAGCCAACTGGGATGGTCTTCGCATGTGTTTCTACGAGTTTCCTTGGAGAAGCATACGTTTTGAATCTGATGACTCAACGCAATGTGCCGCAGAGATCTTCAGAGGTTTATATACCTAATAATATGAATATGAAATAGAAATTTTCATATTTAGTTCTCATTGGTTTTCCGGCGAGTGATTTTTGTTGTATTAGTGCTGAATGTGGCGTCCTTGGACTAATGCTGATAGTGGAGCATTTTGTCATGTCACTTTCAGAAAATGCATTAATCTTTCGATGCTAAACAAATAATTTGAAATGTACATCAATTTTAATTCAAGTGGATGCTTCAACCGAAACAAAGTCAAATTAAATATAAGAAGGAATAATGTTTCCGCCACATTAACATTAGAATTAATAAAAAACATAGTAAGTAACATTTCTTTAGACAGTTGTAAAAACTATTGTAATGATTTCATTCCATAAACAATAAAAATTTAAAAATAATAACTTACCGAACTTAGAAAATCAGAAAAGATCAAATAAAAGATATTTATATGGAATTAAAAACAATAGTAAAAGCTAAATAATAGTTAGGATATTGAAATTAACAATGTAAAACATAATAAACAACAATGTAATAGAATAAGAAGTGATAAACAAGAACTTCAGTGAAAGTGAAGAAACGTACTGTGTAACGAAGGCAGAAATCATAATTAAAGTGATTACAAAACTATCATGAGATAGTACAAAACATTGAATAATGTTATAGATATAAGTTAGGATTAGTAAATTTGAGTTATGTAATGTTAAAAGAATGTTATTGATATAATATGGTATGTATTAGATTTAAGAATAAGTAACTGTCAAGAAAACCATAAATATGGGAATAATCATATTAATAATAACCTAATCATAGGTTATATTATACCAAAGTGTGGGGAAAAATGTAGGCAATATTAATTTAAAAAGAAGGAATCACTATCAATTAAAATAAGTTGAAAATCTCCAATAATTCAAAAATTATAGAATACTAAATTCTGATTGGTCGAGACGAATTCCTAGTGTCAGGCTGGTAACAATGAGATACTTCTGTCAGTTTAACAACAATTAACTTGGCATTCTTGATATGAAAAGAAGGCACCTAATAGGTGGAAAATGACATCAATGTAGCGTCGGTTTTGGAGGCCTATAAAAGGATTCTGAAAGACAAGCCAAGAGTTTGCTATAATATCCAAGCAGAGACTGTGTTTCTCTGGCAACTCACCAAAATTTTCTAACCTAAGTTTATAAAATAAACATAGGTGAACGCAAGTGTTCCAAACTTCGATAAGTTCCAAGTAACCGAAGTTAGTAAAAATTATCAAAAGTCAATAAGTGTTCCAAGTATCTAAACCAAGTAAAAGGTTGTAATAACCTCCAATTTATAAGAAGTATCCAACGATTGCCATTCTTCAATATAATTCTAATAGAGCATCGAAAAGTTTATATCTTATCTAAAAGAATAAAACAAAGTATTATCAATAGTTCCTGATTCTCAAGAAGAAGTAACCAAAATTAGTTACCTGTGATTATCGTGAAATAGCAGAGTATTGTGTAAAAAGTGAATCAACGAAATTAAAAAGAAGTAAATTGAACATTGCCAACATTGTTAAACACACTTTTGGATATTATCTAAACGTAAGTTTGTTTATAATTTCTACATCATATTATCAGTATTATCTGTAAAGTAAAAGGAAGATTGTTGATTATAACAGTATAAACAAATATTAGTTGTAAAAGTGATTTTAAGGTTATATCATAGATCTTGTAAAACATAAAATTTAATTACCCGAGATAAAAAGAGTCATAGAAATTAAATATTGTGAAATCAAAGAGCATTGTGTTTAATTCCATATAAAATAATTCCATAAAAAATAAACTTCAAAAGTTCAAAAACTTCATAAACATTAATTCAAAGTTCAAATACAATCAAATTTAAAAAATAAAAAGCTAGCCGGTAGAATCAAAAATATAATTATTTAAAATTGTCACCACAACGTGGGGAAAAATAAAATAGTAAGAGTTTTCTTAACACTATATACAACATGCACTTACGGTGGAAAACTGTTATACATGTATAACTACTAATATTCAGCCCTTAATATAAAGTTTAGATTTAGATGGAGATAATAGTAATAGTGAGACAGAACTAAAATACAATTAAGTTGTTAAAAGTGATTATTGTAAAACTTTTCCGTGTACCCAAATTAATTTTTTTATAACTATTTTTAGTAATAAAATAAAATAATATTTTCAATTATTCATTATTATTTTCAAATGCCTTTTAAAATCAAAATGTAAATAAATCAATATGTAGGTATATTTTCCAGCTGACCCTGCACCCATGTCTTTTGGTATGAAGTTGTTGGAAGTAACACAATGGGGCTTAATCAGCTAGTTGGTTTATTGCAATAAACGTAAACGGTATAATATAAAATAAACTATAATTCTTCTTTGATTCAATCATAATGATAAATTACTATAGAGTAACGGCTTATACTTGATTTTTTTATACTGAGTGTCTAACGAGACATGGTTGTCATTTATATCACGGATGATAATTCAAAGCATTGTATGTTAACTAATGGACATTGGAACTTATTATTTATTTCATTATATTTTTAGTATTAGGCATTTCAATACAACTCACCCATTTCTTGATTCAAAACGCGTATGTGAAGATTGCTCAACTTTCTTGAATGGATCACACTGTATAATTTTTATAACGAAGTTCGAAAGATATTGCGAGGGCCTCCCCCAACCCCTTCTTCGCTACGCCTCTGCAAACTAGCGCTTGGATCGGACAACACTATCAAATCCATTATACAATTATGAATAATTAATATATAAAATAATATTCTATACTTTATTGTGTGAGAAAAATCCACTTGCTAAACAGCAAATATAATTATTATTGTTATTGTATACTAACAAATTGCATTCTAAATGTACAAAATTAAAATAAAATACTTAGAGTGGTAGAATTTTGAGTCGCCATGTTACATAGACATTGAATATCAAAAGACCACGTTGGATGATAGTGAGCATGGTGACCTATACTATGTTATTGAGTTAATATATGCGTTATTACGAATAGATTTAGGAATTACTTAAAAACTAGTTCTATATTATCTACCGCCAAGGTCATGCAAATGCTCAGACACGTAAATATTGCAAATTCACTATCAAGATGATAGTAAAATTAACATTATAGTAAGATAAAATCAATAAAAAAACGAAACTTCTCTCATCTATTCATAATTAAAAATCAGCATACCATCTTTTACGAATTTATATTGATCAATTATCATTATCTGTGAAGCACCTCTCAAAATCAAGCAAGACATCAGTGGTAGTTCTACGTATCAATTTGAAAGTATAATGAGGAGCCACATTGATTTCTCGCATATCGGAAATCGTATTTGATTTGCATCTTTCGACCATTACTTATTTAATTTAATGTTTTATTTCGAGCCAGCAAAAAAATGTATTCTCAAATTCAACATTCTTGAAAATCTTTGTTGCACGTGTAAATGTTCATTATATCTCCAAGATCGAATAGGAATCTACGTAACCGATGTATCTATTATTTCACTTTTTGTAATGAACAAGAAACAATCAATACAATCAATTCAATCATTTCCGTTATTCTTGCAGATTGAAAATGGCAATAATCACACACTGAAAATGTTATTGTTTTCTGAATGAATTATGTCTCACTGGAGCATTGAATCAGGGTTTGAAACTGACTATCCTTTACAGTATCAAGTTTCTCTTACATTTCTGGATATTAAGTTTGTGGACAAGCTGGTGGCACTGTGGCACTCCAGGACACTCTTTGTATGAGAACCTCATGCACACCCCTCTTTCTCAGCACTATTCTGCTCAAAAATAATGAACGGAACAAAATTCTTTCCATCGATCCTATTAACTAATAGTCTAGTTACGATACTCGAGAATTCATAATCAAATACAATTCATCTGATGCCCGAAATCAAAGTTTTTTATCCACTGCATTCTTCCTTCACATTGTCATAGATGCGATTTCTTCCAAAACTCTTCATTATATCCGCACACTGCGACCTTCAGAGATCTATTACTTTGTCCCCTCCTGGTATTGAGCCATTCAGTGTGTCTCACTGACTAAACCCGTTCCTCAATCACAACGCTCTTTAGGAAGTGAAAGATATTGAATAACGTTAGCTTAGGTAAGTGTATATTTTCTATTTGATAAGCTCTCAGGTATAATGCCCTTGCAATATTGTGGGGAAAACCTATTAGAGAACAAAGACATAAAAGTTATCATGAATAAAAATAGTACAAGAATGAACGTAACTATATATAAAAATTAATGTTGACATAACTTCTGGTATAACAGGAAGTGAAACATGGATTGAATCATGTTTTGAGTTGCTCACCCACATGTTAGACAATATTCTCAATCACTAGAATAAATTGTAAGAAAGCAAAATGCTAGATGAGCTTACAGCACAGGCCTTCTGTTATACTTTCCATCCCATCCAAAGGAAGACATGATTAGATACCATCTTGTCCAATAAATGTCACCGCCTTCTTCCTGTGATATGTACGATATGTATTGAAAAAATCTTAGTCGTCTATCAAAGCTCTAAACGGTTGTGTTTCTGTCTGTAACTTGGAAAATATATACGCTAAGGAATAATTTCAAGAAATGGCTAGTTTTTCACGTGTTCCGGAAAAACTCGAACAAAATACGTCTGAGAAAAAGTTGTCGAAGAAAAAGAAACTTTTATTTCTGTCATACATTAACCTGAATTTTTCAGATTCTTACATTCCCACTCCTCCACTTTAGGAATTTTCGATTCGCCATATCTATGGAAATATACATTTTCAGAAAAATTTGCTAAGGTATAAACAACTCATTTTGGGAAAAAAAGGTATTTATATTATAATTTTTTTATTTTCACCCAAATTCTCTCCTGATTTCGTCAATACCAAGCACAATGTTAGCTTGCTAATGGTTCAATGCAAACGATGCATTTACTATGTCCTATTAGTCAGGTAAATAAGCCGAGAAAAAGTGCCAAAAGTCTAAAAGTATTCAACTTAACTCGTTAGCGGGCAGCCAAAATGACGAAGTTAAGGGCCCTCGAATTGCACCGAATTGCCCCCGAAATTAAACTCTCAAATAAAATTTTTTTCCAATGACAATATCACCTTGAAAATCTGTACTTGGGGGTCTTCTAGGTCGCTGATCACGAATCCTAGGTTCGACTTAGAAAATTCGACCGCAAGTCGAGCTCTTATCCATAAGCAATTTTAAAATAAACATTTTGCTTCGGGGGTTTTTGAGGTCGCTGATTATGAATCTAAGGTCTAACTAGGTAAATTCAAAATGGTGGATCGGAAGTAGAGTCATCTTCTCATTAAAATCATGTTTTTTCTTAGTTTTTTCGCTGAAAATGGGTACTCGAGGGCAGTGGCGGCTCGTGAACTTTTCAAGAGAGGAGGCTGGACATAAAACGTTCTTGTAAAAATATACTCTATTCAGCAAATAAATTTAACCTTTGCACAGCGACCGTACCAGCTACTTCAGTGCCAAAATTAATTGTTGCCAAGCAAGAACCAACGTGGAGGTGTAGTTTCTCTTGGCAAAACATTTTTTTGTTCGTTTTTTTATCTTTGGATTTTTGATATTTTTTATTTTTTTTTTGGAAATTTTTCATATTTTGTTTTTTTTTATCATTTTTATAAACTTTTTTTATATATTAACGGAATTCTGCGGTCTTTAGTTTGCGAAAAATGATCAATAATATTATCATAAAATGTATCACTTTGTTTTAAGTGTTTTACTGAATCTTTTTCAATAGATATCAAACTAACATTGTATAAACGATTTTGACTCACTGTATTTCGCATATAAGTTTGAATTCGTTTGAGAGTAGAAAATGATCTCTCCACCGATGCCGACGTGACAGGAATGGTGACTGTCAAACAAAGTAGTTTATAAAACTGAGGTAAAACTTGTTGCAAATCATTGTCTATCATATATTTTATCACATCGGCGTGAATGTCGTACTGGCCTAAAATATCTTTATCCGAGTATATAACCCATAATTCATTGTGCAGTGCTATTTTATCAAAAAATTTATATTTTAGAACTAAGTTATCTAAAAGTGTATTGGGAAACTCTTTTGAAAAATATTCGAAAAATCTTCTATTCGTCAAGTCGAAAAATTTCAATTCATGTAAATCGGAAAATCGAATCTCAATTTGACCTTTAATAGTATCTAAAATTTCATAAAAAAAGTTGTTTATAATGTAGTTTCTTGTCTACCAAATTATATGTTTTCCTCCTTCAACAATATTCTGTTTACCGGTTAATTTAAACTTAATACTCGATGTAATATGTTCCTGCGATTTTTCATGTCTATCTATACCACGAGCTAAATTTTTCAAATCATCATAACCCGAGTGTCCCCAACATGAAGTTGTATCAGATGTAAATAGCAAGCAATATAATTTATTGTGTATTTCGCTTTTGAAACATACCTGTCATCGTCACCACTAATCCTTTCAAATCCGGTAAAGGCCGTTTATTTTTAACAAAACACTTTTCTATCATATGTTAATCCACTAAATGGATTTTCTAACAACCCAGCAACTAAGTCACTCATCATTTTAACGTTCACCGATTAGATAAATTATAACTTAACTACTTAACCTTACTTCGCCTCGCGGTACAAATTACAAAACCAAGAACTAACGGAACACGACACGTGTGGCATTCTTCTAGCGGAAGGGTGGTAGCAAGTAATCATATTTCATTCGACCGACGATTCCATACGAGAGGCCAGCTTCCATAGGATGTTGCCATATCCGCTCTTTTACCCTATCTAGCAATTGAACTGCTTGGAAAACGGCAACTGTGTTGACCACACGTATTTAACGTTTGAGATATATAGAGAATCTAGCTTCTAGCCACTGTTGCCAGATTAAAAATAACTACTGAGAACGGGGAATTAATTGTGAAATTTAAAGAATTATCAGAGAAACAGGAAATAAAATGGAGAATGATCATTGAGATAAATTGGTGAGAAGACTGAGCCTCCTTAGCCTCCTTCGAGGAGCCGCCACTGCTCGAGGGTTTCCGACGTAGCTGATTACGAATCTGAGGCCTATTCAACATAAATTATAAAATTATGAGTTATAGGAAATTTTTCAATGTCAGCTAAAATGAAAAGAAACTCAAGATTTTTATGGGAAAGTGACTCTACTTCCGGTTCGCCATTTTCAATTTACCAAATTCGACCTCAGTTTCGTCATCAACGACCTCGAAACCCCCCAGTACCCATTTTCACCAAAAAAAAACTTAAAAAAAACGGATTTTCATGAGAGAATGACTCTACTTCTGGTCCGCCATTTTGAATTCACCAAATTTGACCTCAGATTCGTAATCAGCGACCTCAAAAACCCCGAGTATATATTTTCAAGGCAAAATGTCCATTCTAAAATTGTTTATAGGAAATAGCTTAACTTCTGGTCCGCCATGTTGAATTTCCTGAATGGGACTTCGGATTCGTGATGAGCGACCTCGAAAACCCCCGAATACAGATTTTCAAGGCAAAGTTGTCATTTTTTTATTTTATTTTTGAAAACTCAATTTCGGGGGCAATTTGAGGGCTTCAACCGCCCCTAACTTATTCATTTTTGCAGTCCACAAACGGGTTAAGTGTAATGAATACTCCTAAAGGTCCAAGAAACACGATCCCCACTTTTACACGTAGCCCGGCTTATTTACTGGACTATATGGACACCTGGTGAAGACAATCTTGAATATAGTGCATAGTAACTACTGAATTTTTGACATGTTAGTTTCTTGTTTGGTGGGAATTCAGTGTTTATAGATACAAGAAACCTGTTTGACTCTATGGAAACAGATTTGTTAGCGCAAGGAAATGTACAACATTATATGGTCATTAGAGTTTTAACGATTCCAGAAGCTTTAATTGCATATTTCAACGATTACTATACGAGACTGGAACGAAATCTGCTTGTCAACTTATTCAAAAATCAACATTAGTATTTCAGAATTGAATTCGTGACTATTTGTCTGATGACCGCTCAAATCAGGAGATCATGTAGTGATGGAACCTGTTCTGTTCTCATCGGCGGAAACAAATTCATAACTGAAACAAAATACAACCATTCAGCGATCATTAGAATTTTTACGATGCAAACCACATTTAATTGCATAATTAAACGATTACAAATTACGGTATTAGAATACCTCGTCATTTTTATTCGAATATTAGTAAGTGTGGAGTTAACTTTTCTATAGGTATATAATTCGTTGAATATTCTCAGCGAAAGGGAACGTTCCAGTTATGTTAATGTAATCTTTATTTAGTACATACGTAATTTCATACCTTTATGCGGATGTACTGTATTTTTTCAATAGCACTAAGAATACAGTGCCATAAATAGTTGAGTTAATGATCAGATATATTACGACGATGCAAATATTTGTCAATAATTTATTTACATCAGGAGGATGCATCTTTATACGGTTAGCTCAAGGTTGTTTTGTCTGTTGCAAAATGTCACTCTTTCTCTGATCTCCCTAATATTTATTTTTATACACGAGAGGGAAACCTATCATGTTCGAACATCGTGTCAGAGATAGGCATTCGAATTTTTGACACAGGTCCGTGGACTATAATATGTTATGCTCCTAGTTTTGTAATAGATTTGATGGAAAATTTACTCAACGGAAGAAATGGAAGGAACAATCGTCGCTTGATTGAACTTAATAAAAACTGAAGCTTTTGTTTCTCGGCCAAAATAGTCTACAATTTCTTCTAAAATGTTTGCGGTGCTGCAAGCTCTCGACTAGCTCTCGATGAATTGACATCATGGCAATTTATAAATTTCCTGGGTGGGGCAACCCTCTTTGATCCCTCTTCCGGGCGTTTTTGTTTGTTGGCCCTCATTCTATAATGTGAAAGATTGCCTCGTCATTGGAAGAGATTTGATGCATTATATTTGAAAATATTATCATCACTAGGAGAAAATACTTTTACCTGTGTCAATATTTCCATATTCGTTTCCAGTCGAGAATAGGGAATTCAATAAGAAGAAAGAGAAGCTTCAAATTTCCTGACATATATTTTAAACATAGCAAGATTGGATCGATTCATTTGCGATATTCCAAACAGAAAGGGGGATTTTATAGGAGATATGGCACCGAAGTGTACTATAAATTTAAGAAATCCATTGAGCTCCACTAAATACGGTAGGTAGGCGTTTACATTTTCTTCATGGTGGATGGACATATAAAATGCCTGTCGAGATAGTCATCATAAAGTTCACAATGCAACCAGCTTTGGAGATTTTAGGCATAGGGAAGAAAGACCACGGTCGTATATACAGATCTGGAAACTATGAGTCTCTTACATGTCGCCAAACTCGTAGTCCCTCGCTCAGCCAACAGCTGGCGCATGGATCGAAATATATAGTCAGGATTAGGCGCCATATCGTTCCTTGTATTCACAAGTCAACCATAACAGTGTAATAATTCGACGGATTATTACTTTTTGTTTTGGGGCCTTTGAATAATATTGATTTAAATTCAAATTGAAAATTTTATAAATTATTATATCTTGAACACGATATACCAGACAGACCTAGCGACGGTAATCTGAGTCCACTTTCCTGTATCATTGGCCGGTCAGCCATGAACCATGTTTTACAAACGTAAGCACGGCACGAGGTCAATGGTACTTTTTTCCCTGAGTCAGGAAAAGTTTACGTGGAGTTGAACAGAGCAATTCTTTCGCCTAGTTAGATTCCTATTGGCTGTTGTTATATTTCATGGGCGTGTTCTGATCCCGGAATTCGCAATTGAACATATTTTCTAAGATTGAGCGTGGGGTGGCCCCCCGCTTCAATGATTTCATAAAAACCAATTACTTTGAGGAAAAAAGGCAGTTCTCAGCCACCTTCTGATAGTTCTTAACTACCTACTTGTTCGGTAAGTCAGCTTGCTTTATGTCCACAGGAATGCATTGAATCTAATCAATTAATACCATTTTGTCAAGATTAAGAAAAACTAAACTCCAGAAATGTATAGAGATTAAATTAATTCATCAATTTGTGTTCATTGCAACAAGGGTTATGCATCCCTGGGGGCTAACAGCAGCGCTGGACTTGTACGCGTCTTCCGCGTCACGCGTAAAGTGTTTGTTCCCTTATTTAAAAATCATTTTGTGACAATTTTCTATCATACTAAATTTAATCCGATGTAGAAATCGAGTGTTTAAATCCTTTGTGCGTTATTACTACAAGGGGTTCGAGATGAAATGGTGCTATTAGACCAACAGGGTACGTGCATTTTGATTGCCAAAGAACAAATGTTATATTGACTTCAACCTCGGAATCGGCAATATAATATAATGTGGTTATTTACCAGTCAGATCATGTTGCGCCCGCCACTGTTTTACTTGTTAATATAATTTTTTTCCTGCGATTCAGGCTATTTTGAGTGTCTATACAAATTCCGCTTATCGGAGATTACTTAGGGGAAATGATAGAGCATCAATGTCGTTAGGTTTACCCCAGCTTACCAGAAAGGGAGGAATTCTTTAATTTTTTTAACATTATTTATCAATCATCGGCGTGATCGAGCGCGAAACCGATCACTGTTCCGTGTGTGCTAATTAGTCTTTCATTTGATTCAAACTCTCCAGAGATCCTGGCAGGAACTCGCTCGCTGGCGAAAGGGGTAGAACTAGCAACCTGAATTAGACGTTTTTAGATCTATGCTATCATTCCTTCAACCAAATTTTGGATTAATTTTATAAACGTTCGTTGTTGGTTAATGTATAATTTTTTTTTCGTTAATTTTGTTTTATTCAATATACATTTATTATTTAATTTGATTTACGAGTTTAACTGGAAATCCCTAATCACCTCTCAGCGAATACGTCCTTCAGAATTTACGCTTGAATAGATATAAAGATATAAGTATAGGTAATTGTACGAGCCGGTCCCTTGGAAGGGATCGCGACCTCATAGTCAAAAACAGCTTCTAGGTGGACTGTAATATACGCCTAGTGGTGGCAGCTTTAAAAGAACCTTAAGGGTACACGGATCAACTAAGATCTCTGATACCCGAACAGGTTCCAACAAACAATTTTAAAAATTCACACAACATGTCGATGAGGTATTAACGCTACCTGAAATGATATCCAGCCGACTGTTACAAGTTCAAGTGTTACAAGCAGTGAGATAGGATTCCGAACCTATTCACTTATTTGGGAAATATTAAATCTAGAGCAATCTGGAGTAAGTTCAGATTTATTATTACAAAAACACAACGCTCGGCGGAATGTTACAACAGTTGCCAGAGAACATCCCCGACTCATGCGCCACCCGTGACGTCTTTGGTACTACGCGACAGCTGACACTTTTCACATAGGAAACAGCCTCGAGTTTCCAGACCTGTGTATACGACCGTGGGAAAAATCTCACTGAGCAAAGAGTTGCACAACTTCGTTGTTCGATAGAAAAATGTAGTCTGGAAGGAAGAAGTCTGACAGGTCTCGACCTTAACAATGAAGAGGTGACTAGCTTGAGTCCGCCTATCTGGAATCTCTTGCAATGGAACAAGATACGAGATTTGTGATGAACACCGATTGTGGAAATATCTATAGAAGAGGGAGAAATCGCCCACCTGTCTACTATATTCTAAAGACGTCAATGAATCCGTGAGTTTGACATTACCAATTAGATGAATAGTTCTCTTCTCAATAGAACCTAAGAGCTTTAGGGTATAATAAGAAGACGAACTCCAAACATATGAACAGTACTCCAGGACAGATCGCTTTGCAGATTATGAAGAGCTGCTGGGATATAAAAAAGCTCTTGTTTGTCACTGAATACGAACCCAAGTTCTTGTGAAACGATTTTCGCTATGGACATCACATGGTCGTCCGATGAATGTGAGCAGCTAATGGTGATACCGAGCATGAATGTGATGACCTGAGATCATAATATTAGGAAATGTGATCTCTGTCGCTACTCCGACTTCATCAGACGATATATGGGCTCCAGATGAAAAAACGGTATGAAGTGTCCCATGATCTGCAAGGAGTGGACGAGGCAGAAGATCATCACGCTTTCAGAGATTTTATTCAATGTTGATAATATAATTCAATCGGAGAAATATTCATGGAAATAATGATTACACATTTATTTAAGACAGTAAAAATAACAAAAACTAGAATAATGCATTTCCATTGTTCATGTAATGTTCAAAATATGTGTGGTAAGTTTATTCAGCATTAGGTTCTATACTTAATCCGAACGAACACTCTAATTTTCAACCAGCTCTTATTTTTAAGTAATTCCGGGCGTTCTGAAATAAGATCTTCGTATTCTATTCTCTTTGGAAGACGCTCCTCTTCGATGTGGTTTCTGAAATGAGGTAATACCACTTTTTTCTGTTGTTCTGTCCTGGGAACTAGAATACGCTTCTTTCTCATTGCGGCTGTTCCCTTTTTCTCATTGCTACATTCAACTCCTGAATTTTTGTCTTTATGTCCTTCCAAGACATCAACTCCGGCTTCAAGACTCTTGTTTTGTTCCAGTGAATTACCACAATCATCATCTAACGGTGTCAGTTCATCTACCTCTTTTGAAGCATCTTCTGGTTTCATTAGATTTTCATCAAAATTCACATCAATATCGTCTAAGGTCTTACCTTCAAACCGTCCTACCTTGCCATTTCCATAAGAATGAGAAGTTTCGAAATCTGGCAGTTCGATAGATATCATCTGGGAGTCTGTAGGATGATCGATGAACACCCAGCGATTGACCCATAAACGACGCTAGTGATTCCATATCATTCTCACTCATGTTGAACAATTGAGTCAATGTTTCCTCAGTCGAGTACAGGTGAGTGGCAACAGAATTGGTGCCAAGACAGATTGCTGTGGAGCACCGGTGCTAATGCTTCGGAAGATACTCCATCAATCATCTCATGATGTGATCTATCAAAGAGAAAAATCGATAGTACACTAATGCTCATGTTGATATGTATAATCGGTTGCATACCATAACTAACGAATCGAGACTTGCGCTTATAACTCAGTGGTAGTGCCTCCACATAGCCCACTCCTATACTAGCCACCACACCTTTCTACGATGTTCTAGAGACGTCAATGAATCAGACAAATAGCTCTCCTGGATGGAATCCAAGACCTTCAGCATTTGTTTGGAAGCCGAACTTCAAATATGTGAACGATACAATATTCGCTAATCTGACAAACGTTATTATTTATGATCCATGCAGTTTTTTCTTCAAATAATAAAATAATTATTATAATTATGCAGACACACTAAATCTAATCTAAGTTTATAGTGGTGATAATTATTATGATTTATTCGATATAATAAGGAAATTTGAAAGTTGAAGTATAACATTGAATGATAACCACACAACTATAATCATATAGTGTGCTATAAACCATCAGATTACGTATGTTTAATATGACTAATTCCGGATAATTGAGATATTCGATTTACGTCGTAACTACATACATAAAAAAAGTTACCAATCGTGCGCACTTGATGTGAATCACATGTATTGTTATTATTCGTTCCTTGTGAGTGTCCAAGTGGCGTCCTCTGCGATGCAGAATTCGAACAAACGACTATAGTCGAGGAAATAAAGCACTAAAATAGGCCAAGCCTTCCAAATTTGACGCAGTTGAATGTATTGAGATGCGGTTTTCTGCATTCGATTCAGAAAGTGATTTAGAGAATTTGACCGGTAATTTTTTTTTTGCGGAAAAAATTTATTGCATTTCTACAGTCAAAAAATGAATTTTTCTGAGTGCACTTTTTGAGATGAACAAGAAAACGAACTCGAATTGGCTTCTCGAGGTCCCCTTGGACCTCCCCGGAGGTATCCGGGCGTCCGAAGAAATTAATTAAAAAATTATTTTTAATGTTTGTTAACTGTTCAAGAGGTGATATAAAGGTTGCTAGTGATGATTACGACGTGAAAAAACTCTTCTGCAATACCTTATGTACCCACGTCATCTTTTAGGAATTTGTTAATTTTTCTTAATTAAATGTAACAAATTCTAGCTCTCGGTGGTTTCAAAGTCGCCGATCACGACTATGACACTCGCAATGTTCTGCAAATTACCTGGTGGTGTTTCCGGGTCTCCGGAGCCCTGTGTATCTACGTCATCTTCTAGGAGATTTTCTTAATTGAATGTAATAAATTCTAGTCCTCGGGGGTTTTTATTGTCGTTGATCACGATTATGATACTCACAATGTTCCCGAAAACATCCCCAGGGAATTTGCAGAACATTGTGAGTATCATAATCGTCATCGGCGACAATAAAAACCTCCGAGAGCCCGAATTTCTTACATTTTATGAAGAAAAATTAACAAATTTCTAGAAGCCGGCGTAGACAAACAGGGCTCCAGAGACCCCCGAAAATCAAAAGTGCAGATTTATTTGTTATTTCAGCTCTTAAAATATATCAGTATAGCAATGTTCTTTCAATGAGATTATTAGTACAGTCATTTTATGGTTTATTTGAGATTTGGTACTTTTTTCCGACTTAAGGTTTGAAAATACAGAAAGTTAGGAAATTTTCTATAGATTACGGAAAAAATAGTGGCTGAAAACCTCCAATGAAGGACAATGTCTTAATTTATATATATATATATATATTCTTATTTTTTCTTCGTTTCTTGGAGATAAGGTTCATTTAAAAAGCAGAGGTTGTTATTTCATATGGTTTAATAACTAACTCCAAACGTTTCGGCCGGGGTTTTGGCCTTTCTCAATGGAACAGACTAAAATATAAGCAAAGTCAGTTGATTAACAAGAGAAATTTTAACAAAATCAAAACTTACCATCAGCACAAATTAACATGTTAAAATAATAATTATACACATATTACATATGACACAACATATTTAAGACAAATACGTGATAGAGAGCTAAGATACGACAATGTTTTGATTGCTTTACAGGTTATGTTGATTCAGAGCGAGAAGTTATACAGATATGCACGCCGAATCTGGTGAGCGACTAATAGTTATTTTGGTTATAATTATCACGTCTCAGCAGCTGTGCGGCATCTCCCCTAAAATGGCAAAGGAACTCCTAATCCATAACGCCCTCCCACCAAAAATTTACGGTTTACCTAAATTGCATAAACCCGGAATCCCAATGCGACCCATAGTATCTTGTGTCCAATCACCGCTCTCCGGTCTAGCAAAGTTCCTCAAAAATATTTTAAGCAACATTGTCAACAAAAATGACTCTTATATTAAAGATTCTTGGCACTTTAAAGAAAAAATTAAAAACATCGATATCCCGGAAAAATATAAAGTAATCTCTCTAGATGTAGTGTCATTATATACAAATATTCCAATAGAGTTAGCACTGGACCTTATTAAAAATAAATGGAACGAGATTAAAAATTACACCGATATTCCCCTTGATGAATTCCAAAATGCTGTTGCCCTTACCTTAAACTCCACCTATTTTCTATTCAAAAACAACGTTTACAAACAAATGGAGGGTTGCGCTATGGGTTCTTCCATCTCTAGTGTTATTGCCCAACTCGTTTTAGAAGATCTAGAAAACAAAATTCTACCAAGACTAAAGTTCTACTCACCATTTTTCTGCCGATACGTCGATGACTGTCTAACTGCCATCCCTGACGGCGAAGAAGAGTATCTATTAAAACTGTTCCACGAATACCACCAAAAAATTAGGTTTACCATTGAATCAGAAATCCACAATAAAATCAACTTTTTAGACATGACCCTTCATCATAACTCTAACAAAATTGAGACCGAATGGTATACTAAATCTACATGGTCAGGTAGATACCTGAACTATATGTCAAACCACCCTATGTCTCAAAAAAGATCAGTCATCATAGGCTTGGCAGATAGAGCAATTAAACTGTCCGACAATAAATACAGGTATAACACTATCCAAAAAGCTAAAAATATACTTAAAGAAAACAGCTACCCCAAAAAACTTATAAACTCCATCTTTTCGAACAGATTTAACAAATTTCAAGAACAAAACGAGGCACAACTAGGTAACAAAAAAGAAAACAATAAATATCTAACACTACCTTATATCTCAGGACTATCGGAAAGTTTCAAGAAAGCCTTTAAAAAACAGGATATTACAGTATGCCACAAAGCATATAACTTATTGCAAAACAATTATAGTAAGCTAAAAACCAAAACACCTAAAAACAAAAAAACACACGTAGTATATGAGGTTCCTTGTGCAAACTGTAATCAGGTTTATATCGGTCAAACTAGCCAGAATTTGGAGAATAGGTTGAATGGACACAAATACGATAAAAAAACAAAACAGCCCTTAGTAAACACGAACAACAACTAAACCACAAATTCGATTTTCTAAATACTAAAATAATTAAAACCGAGCATAACCAACTCAAAAGAGAAATACATGAAATGATCCATATTAAGCAAACCCCAAATACTGTGAATTCTAAAACTGACATAACAAATCTAAACAAGATTTACTTTAATATTATATAAATGCAACTACCTTATCCAAATGCTTATAGCAACTACCTTATGTTAATTAAAAAAAAAAAAAAAAAGGAATGGTTGCGTTCGGTGTCGGACCCTGGACCTTTGGATTGCGGGGCGGACGCGCTGCCGCACAGCTGCTGAGACGTGATAATTATAACCAAAATAACTATTAGTCGCTCACCAGATTCGGCGTGCATATCTGTATAACTTCTCGCTCTGAATCAACATAACCTGTAAAGCAATCAAAACATTGTCGTATCTTAGCTCTCTATCACGTATTTGTCTTAAATATGTTGTGTCATATGTAATATGTGTATAATTATTATTTTAACATGTTAATTTGTGCTGATGGTAAGTTTTGATTTTGTTAAAATTTCTCTTGTTAATCAACTGACTTTGCTTATATTTTAGTCTGTTCCATTGAGAAAGGCCAAAACCCCGGCCGAAACGTTTGGAGTTAGTTATTAAACCATATGAAATAACAACCTCTGCTTTTTAAATGAACCTTATCTCCAAGAAACGAAGAAAAAATAAGAACATATACAGTGGTTCAAGAAAATAAACAAAACTAACTATATATATATATATATATATATATATATATATATATATATATATATATATATATATATACGATTTTCCGTGTTTTTCCGGGAAAGAACACTTATATCTTCAAAAATAAGCATTTTAGAAGGAAAAGTTTCGAACAAAAGTTGTTCAACATTAAATTTTACATAGGAATTGACTATTTTGAATTTAATTTTCATCGAATTTTCCAAGCATTGGATGGGAAAACAAAATATTTTCGAATAAGAACTATATATGAGAAAAAATTGCATTTGGCTGGTAAATATGGTATGATAATTTTCCGGGTTAGGAAAACTTTTCTTCTTAGAGCTGTTTCCAAATAGTTCGCCCAATGAGAACACGTCATGTAAAAGTGGAATACTGTTATGCTGGAATATACTATGTTAAGGGCTTATTTTGCATGCAAATTCCCGAAAAAAAATTTATTCTCTCAATCTTTATAATATTTATTTAATTTCTTATCAGTTGTACCAACATGCCCCTGGATTGGGGCAGGGTGGTACAATAGACAACATCATAGAAGATACTTTTTGTCAGTTGAATTTTTGTGTGATAATATTCTATAACTTTCACAGGAAATTACCCTATGACTTATAATTTCCAAATATTATATATATCTTTTACAAAATCGCATTAAAAAATAATAAATGAAAACTAGCCCCGATCCCCCTTTCCGATTAAATCATTGTTCTGTTACGGAATTATAAAAATGGATAAAAATTGCATTTCACATCATTCGGGAAGTGATTATCGCAGTACCTAATTATATATCGTTTGTAAATTAATTGGTGAAGATGTTTCATAACGAACGGCTTCTGTTGAACTCTCATGCAAGTTCGACTGGTCTGCCTAGAGAGCGAATGCTTTCGATTTCCACATTAGGCGATTCGCACCTACAGACGCCGAGTTTAATAACACGCTACGGACCTGATGAGGAATGTAAATAAAAAACTCGCTAAGTATTTTATTTGCAAATTGCATGCGGTTGAGTAACACTAACAAAATTATGGCTATTTTTATACCAGATTACGTAAGAAAATGATACATACGCTATAGAGAAATAATTTGCAAGAAGATTTAGAAGATGAATGAATCGATTGTTTACCACCTATTAGAAAGCTGTGTATTCAATTATAGAATTTCTAATATTATTAGTTATGAAGCAAAGCATACTTCTCTATTGAAATTATTATGCTAGATTTGCAGGCGTCTATGTCCTTCGAATACAATCTCTTACTCTGATTGAATTTTCAGTTTAGACCCATGATTATACACTGTCATAGTCAGACCAGTTTATGAATTCATTCCGTTCAGGAATGCATCAATCAGTAGAATAATAATAATAAAGACATCCAAGAAATATTCATTGTGTTAATTCAAACGATAGTAATTAAATAGTAAAACGTGTACCAGATTCAGAATCCAGAGGCTTTCTAATGGCTACTCCTCCCTCAATTACAAACATATACCAACTAAGCCGAAAAAGAAAATCTGAAATGTTCATGGTATATCGTGTGTGTCAACTGTGAAATATTGGGAGAGGAGGTAGGCATTGTAATTTTTCTTGTTTGGAGATTATAGACATCAGGATAGATCTTACTATGCAAAGAGCTTCATAACTTAATACCAAAATGTAGTCATCTGACAATGAAGAGGTGACCAGGTTGAATCATCCAGTCTCCCAAATTGTAATCGGTCGAGGTGGGTTAACACACGATATTCTAGAAAAGTCAGTGAGTGTAACATCCACAATCGTTCGAATAGCTCTCTTCTGAAAATAATCTAAAAGACACCATAAAAAGAAACCATACACCAAAAAAACTGTTAAAGTACCTACTGAGGAGCTTTCAAGTCCTAGTAGCCATCATCAGGCCCGACGAGATGATATTGAAGACAAACAAATTTTCATTTTTTACAAGTAAAAGAAATTGTATTTTGAATATATCCACAAGATTTGGAGCAGCTAAAAAACTGTTGACGTTATGGAGAGTTTTAAGTTTAGGAGATATAGAAATTGAGGAGCAGGCCAATTATCTTTAAAATCATTAAGACACAGATATCAATTCAATTCAAAGAATAAATAAAATATCTTAAAAGTATTTTTTCTGCAAACTTTCAGGACACTGACGTTACCCCATTTAATCTTTCAAATGAAATTCACAAATTAAAATTAGGTACCTTGTTTCCAAATATAGTTATAGCATTAGGAATTTTCTGTACTCCCCCTGTATCCTTAGCGCAAGCAGAACGATCTTTACTCACCTTTCCAGAATAATTTTTTTTAGGATCTACCTTGGTTCAGGAACGGTTGAGCGCTCATGGTATATTAGCCTATTGAGTCCAGATTGGATAGAAACTGCGACTTCTCTCAAATTATTGAAAATTTTGTGTCTGCAAAATGTCATAATGCTCCCTTAAAATTATTTCTACCTGTTATTTTACGAGTAGTAATTTGTAGCAGTCGTAGACATGTCTTGTAGATTTTGTTAGTTCAATTTGTTTTGTTATACATACTGCATACTGTTTTTTTAGTAAATAACAGGAAACGTTTGTTAAACGAGTACGCCTGTGAGTTTTTTCACCCCGCTGTTTGGGTCAGGTGTAGACAATTGATTCCCTTAATTCCGACTTTTTTTAATTAGATTACTCTTATGCATTTGAAATATTTAAAAAATCTAATGAATTATGTTTTCAAATCAAATAGCTTTGGGGCAATGCCGTATAAATTCATTATTTTAAATGGTTTGACCTTGAACAACAACAACATTGTTGTCTGCGGCGAATTTTTTTTTCTGCGTCATTGAGGGGGGCCGTGATTGTTGTCTATACCAAAGCCCGACACGGCTCTCGGTAGCTCTGGTCTCAATTAGTAATTAATGAATTGCTTAATTTGTTTTCTCAATTTGCAATACAACCCGTTTATGGATGTAAGAGCAAGCTTCGACAAATCCAAGTTTTACAAAATCGATTGTAAATCGTGTTCAAAATGCTATGTGGGTCAAACTAGAAGGAACGTTCTAACTCGCTTTAAAGAACATGTTACCCACTCAAATAAATATAATGGAGAGAAATCAGCATTAGCCAAACATATTTTGAAAACAAGTTACACCATTTCTCAAGGAAATGATGTCAAATATCTAGGTCATTTGGAAGGAATGGAAAAGTATAAGCAAAAAGCAATTGAAGGAATTCAGATTTATCTCCATCTTTCATACCGTACTAATAACAAATAGTATTTAAACAGGCACATTTCTAATTTAGTATACTCTGATGATGTTGGCTACTTAGAGAGCTACTTGGAACCTTGAAGGTCCTCATTGTTGATTACAACTTTAATTGAAATGGAATTTACTTAAAACGCCGCCAGAAGAAAATATAAAGAAATCAATGTGTGTTTGCATCTTGCTTGACCGTTGAAGTCTCCAATCTTTTAAGACAAATGTTATGTCGTTTCTTATCATCATCTACTAAATGACGGAAAATAGTGTCATCTTGCCAAAAATAATGATCTTGGTCATGATAATTGAATCAAATGGAAAATTTGGCCTGTTCCTCTATGTCGCCATTAGCCAGGTCGTTAAGGTAAAACTGAGAACAAATATACACTTTCTTTTATTGACAGTATTGACAGTATAAAACATAAAACCGAGAACTCAGTCATGATAAGGCTTGATTTGAATTGAGCTCAAATTGTGTTTTGTAATAATATAATGAATTTTCTCATCACAATATTCTTCGACTCTTTTTGAAAATTTCACATCCAGTACCTATCAGAGCAAGAACTTATAGAACTCTGGCTGATTCAACGAATGTGTCCCAGTGCTCCAAAACAAGCATAGAAATCGTCACTTGAACACAAAGCGCGCGAGAGGCCGCTCAGCTGTCCGTATTGATATAAATCCGCCTACCTCGATAGTTTAGTCTGAGGTTCTCTAAGATCCTTGGTCCGGAAAACGGTTACGTGAACACCTACAGGAACTTGAATAGGTACAAACTAAAGAAGAGTCTCAAGGTATAAAAATGAAAAATGCATGATATTTGCTTGAAATTGACAATTATGGTCCGCTTTTGGTACGGAATGAGAATTTCTTCGCTCACGTTTCAGGAAAACCTTGTTATCACACATGCACTGACACACGAAAACACTACATTAAAGTCACATAACCTAAGAACGGATACATTCTGTGGAAATTTAATTTGTGATCTCTGTTATATGCGAGAGCTGTTTGAGGAAAAAGGAGCTTCATAGATCAGGTAATTAAGCTATTGCATATAGCTTTTATCGCGGGCTTTGAGCGCGGCGACCGAATCAAGAAAAAAAAACAAAACACAAATACCGTAGCGGAAATAGCTTAAAACAAAAAACAAATACCGTAACGGAAATAGCTTAACGAAATATCCTGACACCCACCATTCCGCCTACCATGTAGCTCGGCCGAGCTTAAAATTGTCGAAATGTTTCGAAATGTTAACTTTGAACCTTCTAAAAGGTCGTGATAGCCTCAAACTGGGTCGAAAACTGTTTCGAATTGGTTAATTTTCGATAAATCGAATGACGTTCACGTGAGAAGCGCGTAGCTCGCGAGTTAGAAAATTGCAAATTTACGGTACATAAAACGTCTTAACGAGGACTTCTTGCATGCGGTTTTCACTCCATGTCGTTAGTTTATGAACGAGGCCAACTAAATAGCATAGTCTCGGGCCCCAAAATGTCGATTGAATAAGAAAATTTAATTAAAACAGTTTTGAGCTGTCACCTACTAGCAACTGACGTGCCATGTACGAAAGGAAATTTTCTAGCTACTTAAATATACCGAAAGCGGGTAAAAGCTAGCGGCCAATAGCCCAAAATACTTTACAACTGGCGCCGGCCGCACGGGGTTAGAAACGGCCCCAAATTAACAAAATAGAGGTAAAATGTATAAACTCTAACTTACGTGCAGCGAGCTCCTGGAGGCATATGTCAAAATGTTTGTGTTCGTAGCTAATTACATAAGACGTCTGTCGTTCATGCAATTGTGTTTTTATACAATTCGAACCTTCTAATTTCGATAGGCCACGTGAAAATCCCGGAGCCGGAAGCGTTATCGAGATCTGAACGTTAAAACTTTCGTATAAAATTGTGTTTGCAAGTAACTGTCACCATAGATAACTCTACTACCGGTAGTAGAGTAATTTATGCTTGTCACAGAATACTCTTCATAGAGATCAAGATGATACTCTTACGTGACGCCTTTTATGTTTCCCCTACGTGGCGTCTTTTGGTACTACACTATATGTTCAACAGTCGATAGAAAATTTGATTTTGAGGAAAAAAGTTCCTATTAACGTATATGCAGACGCTTAGTTTTTGAGATACAGGGTTGAAACTGAAACAAAAATTTTGTTTTCTGCAAGTATCTCCGGAACTGTTTATCGTACAGAAAACATCTTTGGCGAACATTTTCTACTCATAGCAAGAAGCTATGTTCTATGCGATCAAAACATTTTTTTACTCATAATTCGTGAAGATTTTGAAGGGGTAGTGGATGTTTTTCTAACCAACTTTTTCCAGTGGCGTAGTGCTATGCAATAGCTTTACCGCGGCAGTCCCCGAATGCCACACGTTTCATTTTTTATATTGAGATACACACTTCAACTTTACCACGCTACGACATAAGAGTGGATCAATCCGTGACAAAGAATTTCGACATTAAACGTCCGTTGAACGCACAGTGGATTACAACTTTAATTCGGAAGGAATTTACTTAAGACACCTCCAGAAGAAAATAGAGAGAATTCAATGTGTGTTCACATCTTGCTTGACCGTTGGAGTCTCCAATCTTCTTAGATATGAATGTTGTCTTGTTTCTTATCAATATCTACCAAATGGGGGGAAATAGTATAATCTTGGCAAAAATAATGATCTTGATCATGATAATTGAATCAAAAGGAATATTTGGTTTGTTCCTCTAAATAAAACTGAGAACAAATATACAATTTTTTGTATTGACAGTGTGAAACATAAAACTATAGAGTACTCTGTCAGTCATGATAAGGCTTGACCTGAATCGGGTTCAAATTATGTTTTATTATAATTAATCAACTTTCTCATCACAATATTCTTCGACTCTTCTCGAAAATTAAATCTTCATTACTTATGAGATCACGCAAGAACTTATAAAAATTAAGGATGCATGATATTTTAATTAAAATTACCATCATGGTCCCACTTTGAGAACGGAATGGGAAGTTCTCCGTTTTCGAAATCTTATTATCACACTTGCACTCATACACGAAAACACCACATCAATGTCACGTGACCTATGAACTGATGAATTATGTGGAAACATAGCCTGAGATATATGTTATATGCGAGGACATTGTGAGAAAAGAGGAGCTTATTAGGTTAGGTAATTTATATCAAGTTACACACTTCAACATCACCACGCTACGACATAAGAGTGGACCAATCCATGACAAGGAATTCCGACATTGAACGGCCGTTGGACGCATAGTTGAATACAACTTTAATTCAAATAGAATTTACTTAAGACGCCGCCAGAAGAAAATAGAAAGAATTCACTGTGTGTTTGCATCTTGCTTGAGCGTTAAAGTCTCCAATCTTTTAAGACATGAATATTGTCTTGTTTTTATCACTATCCACTAACTGAAGGAAAATTGTGTAATCTTTCGAAAAATTATCATTTTGATCAGTTTATATTCTCAATCAAATCACACAGTTCGCTGAGGTAAAACTAAGAAAAAATATACACTTTTTTGTATTGAAAGTGTAAAACATGAAGCTATAGAGTTCTCAGTCAGTCATGATAAGGCTTGACCTGAATTAGGTTCAAATGATGTTTTATAATAATATAATGAACTTTCTCATAACAATATTCTTCGACTCTTTCCGAAAAGTTTACCTTCATTACATATCAGATCGCGCAAGAGCTTATAGAAATAAAAGATGCATGATATTTTCATAAAATTGACCATCGTGGTTCACTTTTGGTACGGAATGAGAATTTCTTCGTTTACGTGTTACTGAAATCTGGTTATCACACCTGTACTGACACACGAAAACACGACATCAATGTCATGTGACCTGAGAACGGATACATTTTGTGACAACTCAACCTGGGACCTCCGTTATATGCGAGGGCAGTGTGAGAAAAAAGGAGCTTATTAGGTCAAGTGATTTATTTTAAGATAAACACTTCAACATCACCACGCTACGCCATGAGAGTGGATCAATCCGTGACAAGGAATTTTCACATTGAACGGCCGTTGAACGCATGGTTGGTTACAACTTCAATTCAAATGGAATTGACTTAAAACGCCGCCAGAAGAAAATAGAAAGAATTCAATGTGTGTTTGCATCTTGCTTGACCGTTGAAATCTCCAATCTCTTAAAACGTGAATGTGGTTTTGTTTCTTATCACTATTTTCTAAATGAGGGAAAATAGTGTAATCTGGCTAAAAATGATGAAATATTATCTTCATTACCTATCAGATCGCACAAGAAGGAAAAAAGGAAGAATTCCATGTGTGCTTCCATCTAGCTTGACCGTTGAGGTCTCCGAACTCTTGAGGTTTGAATGCTGTCCTGCTATATGTGAGGGAAAATATTGTAATGTTGCTCAAGATGCTCTTGATTATGACAATTACATCAATATGAAAATAGAGGCAACATCACTTAATATTTTCAATCAAATTCCTCTAAATAAATCTACAATCTTGTATGTAAAAACATAAAACTATATAGTGTATAGTTATTATAAGGCTAGAAGCATATTAGTTGATATATGGTTGCTTTGACTAGTTCAGACACGTCGAGTGAGTTTTTTACAGTGAATTTAGGTTTTAGGTTAGTACATTTATTGAATTTCTGATTCAATTTGTGTGAAGATCTCGTGTCGGACTATTAATGTCGTATAGGGGCGTTATCATAATGATTTTCAATAAGTTCGTAGAGCTTAGGAGAGCATGGATTAGTGTTAATAAGTTTATATTTTACGAAACTACTGTCAAATAGACCTTCACTATTTTGTGAGAATTGTTTTGGTTTCAATTGAAAAACGTTGGTTGGATCTCATGTATTTCTCTCAATTCAGCTGGAATAAATACAGACATTTTATTTTCATAATCTTGTTTAGGAATGATTATTATTTCATTCGATTCGTCTGTTTCGGTGAGGGTTGGATTAATTTTCCTCACATTAGATGCATCTGTATTAATTAGCAGTGGCGGCTCCTCGAAGGAGGCTGAGGAGGCTCAGCCTCCTCACCAATTTATCATAATGATCATTCTCCATTTTATTTCCTGTTTCTCTGATGATTCTTTAAATTTTACAATTAATTCCCCGTTCTCAGTAGTTATTTTTAATCTGGCAACAGTGGCCAGAGGCTAGATTCTCTATATATATCAAACGCTGAATACGTGTGGTCAACACAGTTGCCGTTTTCCAAGCAGTTCAATTGCCAGATAGGGTAAAAGAGCGAATATGGCAACACCCTATGTAGGCTAGCTTCTCGTACGGAATCGTCGGTCGAATGAAATACGACTACTTGCTACCGCCCTTCCGCTAGTAGAATGCGACACCTGTCGTGTTCCGTTAGTTCTTGTTTTTGTACCGCTAGGCGAAGTAAGGTTAAGTAGTTAAGTTATAATTTATCTAATCGGTGAACGTTAAAATGATGAGTGACTTAGTTGCTGGGTTCTTAGAAAATTCATTTAGTGGATTAACATATGATAGAAAAGTGTTTTGTTGAAAATAAACGGCCTTTACCGGATTTGAAAGGATTAGTGGTGACGATGACAGGTATGTTTCAAAATCGAAATACACAATAAATTATATTGCTTGCTATTTACATCTGATACAACTTCATTTTGGGGGCACTCGGGTTATGATGATTTGAAAAATTCAGCTCGTAGTATAGACAGACATGAAAAATCGCAGGAACATATTACATCGAGTATTAAGTTTAAATTAACCGGTAAACAGAATATTGTTAAAGGAGGAAAACATATAATTTGGTAGACAAGAAACTACATTATAAACATTTTTTTTAATGAAATTTCAGATACTATTAAAGGTCAAATTGATATTCGATTTTCCGATTTACATGAATTGAAGTTTTTCGACTTGACGAATAGAAGATTTTTCGAATCTTTTTCAAAAGAGTTTCCCAATACACTTTTAGATAACTTAGTTCTAAAATAAAAATTTTTTGATAAAATGGCACTGCACAATGAATTATGGGTTATATACCTACTCGGATAAAGATATTTTAGGCCGGTACGACATTCACGCCGATATGATAAAATATATGATAGACAATGATTTGCAACAAGTTTTACCTCAGTTTTATAAACTACTTTGTTTGACAGTCACCATTCCTGTCACGTCGGCAACGGTGGAGAGATCATGTTCTACTCTCAAACGAATTAAAACTTACATGCGAAATACAATGGGCCAAAATCGTTTATACAATGTTAGTTTGATATCTATTGAAAAAGATTTAGTAAAACACTTAAAACAAAATGATACATTTTATGATAATATTATTGATCATTTTTCGCAAACTAAAGACCGTAGAATTCCATTAATATATAAAAAAAGTTAATAAAAATAATAAAAAAAAACAAAATATGAAAAATTTCAAAAAAAATAACAAATATCAAAAATCCAAAGAAAACAAAAACGAACAAAAAAATTTTTTGCCAAGAGAAACTCTACACCTCCACGTTGGTTCTTGCTTGGCAACAATTAATTTTGTCACTGAAGTAGCTGGTACGGTCGCTGTGCAAAGGTTACATTTATTGGCTGAATAGATTATATTTTTACAAGAGCGTTTTATGTCCAGCCTCCTCTCTTAAAAAGTTCACGAGCCGCCACTGTTAATTAGTTGTTTTTTATTAGACATAGAGTGATTCACCTATCTCTCATTCTGTTATTTTAGAATTAGTTAATTCTAGTTTCGAGAAAGGTGTTATTTTTAATATGTGGAGAAAACATTGGTCCCTCCCTTATTTAGTAAACAAAGTTCTTCCTTTGAAAACTTGATTTCAGAGTAGTTATTAAATCTCCCACTAAAATAGAGAAATTGTGGGGGTTGTTATCGCAGACAGGTTAATATTTGAATAAAATATCTAGCTTAATATTGGCGGAGTGGTGACGCCTTGAAACCCCATAACAACCAATTATAACCAACTTAGCGTCACTCTATTTGGAACATTTCTTCCGTTTTCTATATTGCATTTTCCGATAAATCGCGTATTTGATGTACTGTTGAAGACGAGAAAGCTGGATTAGATTATGTGATCTACAACTTTTTGGCACGTTAACACATTGTAACAAATTGACTGATAAAAATGTGGATTGTCGAACAATTTGACGGAATCCCCAACAGTATATCTATTGTTTCATAGGTGACTTAACTAAGTAGGCTTGTTAGTCCACAATGATAGCTCAAACTTTCCTGCAGAATTAATCTAGCAGGTGTTACTAACCCCATGAACATTTCATGCGATCAAATTCACAGACAATTTATTTCGCCATAATTATTAAAATAACTATGTGGAAAATTGAATTGTGGTTCGAGTCGGACATAAATGAAAGAACGGTGGAAAATTTATCTGAATCTACATCATCGCCGTATTTACAACACTTGGTTAATTCGAATGAATCATAATAAATTGAATGGTTTATCTTGACCTGTGTTCATCACAGATTCGCAATACTGCCGGCGGTGCGTACAAGAAACAGGACACCACAGACCAGGACCGGTTTGGAATAATATTATCATCAATCTAATAATTTTTCCCTGTCTTCTAGCGTTAGATGTGCAGTTACTACGGAGGACAATCTGTAATTTATGGAAATTCATGTATATTGCTTTTTAAGAATCATTTTCATATGATACAAGTCTGAATCATTAGGCGTAGGTGTTATGCAATACAATTTTAATGGCACAACTTGGTACATTAAAAATGGGTTAGTTGAACGATTGGAATGCGTCATTACTATCTTTATAGTTAGGAGTATATAGATAACATTGATAACTATTCCATGGAGTGTTATTGATATCGTCAACTGAAACGGTTACTAATAATGGCGGTACTTCCTTTCAAACTAGTTTCAATTTATCGGTCCAATTTCTTAATGGACAAAAGCTGTAGATTCCGTAGTTTCGTGTTTTTCTTCACCATTATTATCGTATCTTATAATGTAATATAATACTCTCAAATATACATAACACAATTGAAATGAATGTGTTCCATTATTTCCAGATATGTGATGTTAATGTTAAATATACTGATCACTTTACGAGTTTGTGATGTACTTCAGAGAACGTTCCATGTTTGTTCTCTTATATATAATAACAATTTTATTACATTGAGGTAGTCAGCAAAGACTAACTTAATATATTTCACATATGCAGAAAACTTTCACAAAGCTGCAAAAAAGATACAACAGAATCAAATGCAATTTAGAGGACACGAAAAGTTATAAAAAAATTTAATATATATATTGGCCTTCTCGATACGTTAACTGAAGCTCCCCACCTCATGTGTCCTAAGTAGTCTTATTGGACCTAGAATGACTTTCTTCTGCATCCGGTCTATCAAGATCTGCACCGTGTTCTTACAGGCCAGAATGATTCGAACGCAGCAAAGACCGAACTCCACCAAAAACACCAATGATCAGAATCACTAATACGGTCTTGTGGTCTGGGCGTGCGAAGCTCGAACAGGAGATCTTGATGCTTTGTCCATTTTTCCTCCTCTTTCAAGACTATGTTCTTTTCTGCCGGAGCGAAAACTTCGATGACATACAGTCTTGGTTTGCTTATCGAGGAGGACAACGTCAGGAATATTTGCTTGTATGGATCTGACGATCGCAAATGGGTAATTCCAGTGGACCTGGCATTTTTGAGCCGGAAAGGGATTCAATATCTCCTGGCATGTGAAGTAGCACCGACTCTTGGTCTATTCCGTACGAGTTGCTCAGATGGTAATACGACACCCGAAGGGCCTCATTATGGCGTTGGGTGTACGCCTTTGCGGACATAACAACAGTAGGTGGAAAAGTGTCTCAGGCGCCTTTCGACAGGCCCTGCAGCTGACATCGGGAACCTGCACAACAATCACGTTCTGGCAGACCTAGGTGTTGATTACGCTATCTTGGCAACTTGCGGTAAATCCCTTGGTCTCGGGTGTAAGTTCGACTGACCCTAGGTAGTCTGTTGATAAGCCGAACATAAGATCTTGCTCCGCGGTATTTATCTGGGCTTTCAGGTGAGAAGGTTGCAACTCGAGGTCGCCCTCTAGTTGGCCTTCTTGACTATATATGAATATTTGGATCTGAAGTGTGTGAAGGTGTATCATGAGAACATGTTGAGGTTTTATGACGTACATATGGCGAATTACTTATTGACACAATTTGTTTTAAGAAAGGTGTAAGAACTAATACATAATAAATCTTTTTATGTTAAAAATACAGAACCAGAAGATTTTTTATTTTTGTGGAGTAAATTATCAAAACGACTCTCAAATAAATGGCACAAAACACTGAAAAAAAAAGTTAGACGTGAGCAAGTCAAACCTATTTAAAAAATCAATCCATCAAGGGTACATTTTTAGTAGTGGGTAACCAGTTTTAATATATTTATCATTTCACTCAATCTAGTTCTCATTATTACCTCTATCTAATAATGTATTACTTTCTTGTTCTTGTGGAGATTGTTTGAATTTGTAGGTGTTATATATGTTTCACAGCTATTCAACTGTGGGATTTCCGAAACTGCAAAAAATCTTTGCTAATTCAATTAAACCCACATCTTTAATATTCCTAAAAACGCGACATGAATCAGGGATTTGTATAATTACGATACAAAGACAGAGACCTCGCATGCTTGATTGAATTGGATTAATTAATTGCATTATGTATTTAACTATTGCAATGTTAAATAAAATAATTGATTATGATTAAAATTGCCGACGTGCTACACTGTGTATAGCAATTGTGCAAATATTTACACGCAATGCCATGTTTGTTTCGAAAAATCAAAGACATATTAATTAAAATTATTCTTCCGCTAGTATTCTACAGCGTCACCACTACAATTTATTCGACATTGCATAAATATTTGTAGATAAATATAGAGCAGAATCATACGCAATTAAAAATGTTCTATTTATCTGTTGTTAACTATATTCAGTTTTCTTTACAGCTTGATGCATTTATTCAATTTTCTTGTTTATCAATATTCATTTGTACTTAGTCTGACTTAGTAAGTGACACAGTAAGCGCATTACTTGCTATTTTGGTTCCTTTATACTATTTTGAATGAACTTCACTCCTTTCCGACGTTTCGGAAATGTATTCTTTTTACTTATCAAAATTCATTTTATTCATTATTGTTTCAATGTAAATTAGATAAAAATGAAAGTAGTATTCTCTCAACACACTCCGCATAGTTGGGCAAAGTGATGAAAATCCAGCTCAATAGTTCATTTTAGGCCAATCGAGTAGATAATTCAGCCTTATTCCCAGCAACCGACCATATTCGATTTTTGTTGTCATTGTGAATACGGTACAATCTGCAATATCTAAACAGACAGAGAAGACACCCATTGAGGCACTCTCCCCACTATAAGACTGTGAGAATTGGGTAACGGTAGCCCGATTGCAGATAGGTAGCTCACGACACGAACACGAAAACTGCAGAGAACAGTTGAATGTTGGTCAATCCGAACTTTCGTCTTTTGTTTTGGTGGGGTTCGCTTTACTACCGGTGTTCAGTATCAATAATACTATTATTATTGTGAAGTATTTTGATTGTTGCGGTGCTGAGAAATATAAATAAAATTTCCACAGAAATGAATCGTGCCTCAAATGAAATATAGTCCCAATCATGTGCTATTTACAATAGCAATGATGCATCAAAGTCATCTTTCTATTTCAATTTTGTGGCATCAATTTGTAAGCTTTTCTTAGAAGAATTACTAATTCATATAACCTGTCATCTAACTGTTGACATAACGCGATTGTAATCATTAACATCATGAGCTTGTGGGAAAATATCTGATGAAGTTAATTTGATATATAATTGCGTTATGGCAATTTCAGATTACAGCTAAATGTGACTAATACACCATCTTTGATATGATCCCTTATTAATTTAACGCTATTCTGATCACTAACCCGGGTATGTCTTTATGACAGTTCAAACTAGTGAAAATATTTCAAATTAGAAATTATGATATTATACAGAAATTAAATGTACAAGTGAAAATGTTAAACGTAATAACATAATATATGGTATCATAGTTGGAAGAATTCCAAGACAACGCTGCTACCAGAATCGTATATTGTATTGAACTCCAATTACTTGTGATTTCCAATGTGTACCATCAACATGGAGAATACAGAAATTTTAAAATATGATTCAGGTGGCATCAGCGAAGTTGTCCACTGTTTAACCAAAGAATAGACACTTCACGGATCCAAGAGCGAGTTTTTATATAGAATAAAATATCTCTAACTTTTATAATACGTCTAAGATTTTATTCAATTATTCAATTAAAGATATTATTCAATAAAAAAATTAAAATAAATTCAATAGGTGGCGCCTCTATTGGTACAGTCCAACGCATATTTTCAAGTTGTGTGAAAGTGCGAGGGAGGACGTGAAACAATTTTGAGGATTCAACCTTAAGGAAATCGCAAACTTGCAGCTCCGCAACTGGCAAATGAATAACTGAATACAAGACAAGTTATTTTAAGTGACAAAACAGTAATAAGGAACTCGGTTTAAACCCGAATCGCTATTTGAGATGTCCTCGTGTTCCCCCACGTCACAAAATCAGACGGTTACAATTTGCAAGAGAACATGGTAACTGGATTGAATATCAATGACCAAAAGTTGGTCTTACAGACGAAACAAGAATAGAAATATGGAAGCCTGATGAACGTAGTCGAGCATAAAGGAGACAAGGGAAACGTGTCACAGGATGTAATCCTCCCAAAATACCTAGCACATAGACGTGAATTAAAGGATGGTTTTTTGTATTACAACTTTATGCAAATGGTGTAATTTTTTTGAAATCGATAAACCAGTTATACCAGCAAGTATGGCTTCACAGTAAGTTTCTTCTAACATTTGGTCTAGGTCTACTATGTAGACCTCAAACACTGTTTCACTATGGGGACAAGATGGAAAGTCCCTGAAAAATAAAACAGATGCCGCCACAATCGAAAATCCCACGTGACATTTGTGATGCACCATCTTTAACTAGAACGCATTAAAATGTTCAGACTGATATATAATTCAGTTCTGTTTCGATAACCATCGAAAGCAAGCAACCTTGAAGATTTTCGTAGACATGGAAAAAATTGAATTTCGCGTCTTGATTAAACATTATTTATTGCGTGGAAAAAACATTACGCAAGTCAAAACATCGCTCGTTAAGGATTATGGCGACTCCTCACCATCGCTTGGAAAAATTCACAAGTGACTCTACTGATTTTCGTTATCATAGTACCTATAACCACAAAGGACGCTGAACGTTCTGGTCGTCCAATTGAGGTTACAATGCCAGAAATCGTCGATAAAATCCATGGTATGATATTGGACGATCGGCGGGGAAAAGTGCACGAGTTTGCTGAGGCTATGGGCATTTCAACCAAATGGGTACAGAACATTTTGCATGAATTTCTGGATATGAAAAAGCTATATGCCAGATAGATGCCGCATTTCCTCTCTAAGTAAAATTATCGGCCAACAAACTAATGGCGACAGTTTTTTGGAATGCACACGGTATCGTCCATTTCGATCAATTTGAAAAGGGCAAAACGATCACCGGCGTATATTATGCAGAGCTGTTGGATAGATTCTGAACCGATTTGAAGCGAAAATGGCCGCATTTGGATAAAAAGTGCTCTTTCACCAGGACAACATACCGGCGCACAGGTCCGCAGTCGCAATGGCAAAAATTGCACGAATTGCGCTACGAATTGTTTCGTCATCCACCATATTTTCCAGATTTGGCCCCTGCGATGAGATCATCGCTGAAACAAACGCCTATTCTGAAGGATTGCCGAAATCGTACTATTTTGGGAAGGGATCGAAAAATTAGAAAAACGTTGGACGAAGGGGCTACAAGAAGATTATGTTGAAAATAGAATAAGTTTTGGCAAATTAAATCATTTCTTGTTTCATTTCTCAGACACTTTTCACCTTGCCCTCGTATAATTCATAATGCCGGCTGTCAACTTGGACTACTCAAAAATTATTAAAGACAGAATAACCAAAATATATACTGGTACATAATATATGAATAATATGAACGATAATAAAGATAATTCTATAATATTACCATATATTCTGGAGAACTTAGTGGAAATTAAGAAATGTTAATACCTGAAGATATGCAAACCCATACGGTATATAAATTGAGTTGTTTGAAACAGGCTACCAGATCTTACGGCAAACTAACTTCACGTTAACAGCTTATCTTTCTGAAAATACATTGCAATACATTTATTTTATTTTTCTCATGAATCCTCAACTTTTCTAAAATAATTGAGGAGATCAAAAAGTTAGTAAATGAATGGGGCTTTCTAGGCTTGTTTTTTTAAAGAGAAAAGTTTTATCGAAAAAAAGTTCTAGGAAAAATTGTCTTGGGGGTTGATTATTTCAACTCCTTACAAAAATACTTCAGGGTACACCAAGAAAAATTCTATATTGAGCTATATATACAATTTTTCTTGAATTTTATACCAAAGACCCCCTTTTCATGAGAGATGCACCTCTTACATTTTTTCGGTGTTATTCAGATACACCCCACCCCCTGTATAAAACTTTTTAAGCAAAGAAAGAAAGGATGAATTCAATTTATAATCAACAGAATTCGTTAATCGTACCGTATGTATGACCTCCTACCAGTTGAAGCATCTCATTACCGATGACTAATTATCTTGAAGAGATTAAATTTAAAAAAAAATCATGCAGCTTAAATTTCGCAAATGAACTGCATATTATAAAAGTAAAAGTTCTTTGCTCTTCATTGAGAATGGATGTTGGTTTCACTTAGTAATAATGCAAAAACAGGTCTGGTAGAGCAGGTGCATATATGCGGAAATACGTTATTTATCATTTGATATAAAATTCTACACGTATATAAATATATTAGTTCCAGCAGCAAACAATCTAGATTACTGGAATTACTCTATATTTTACTAAAAACTGAAACGTATCTTGGTATAATCAAATTCATTTCTAGCAAAGGAATGCAATAACTTACATGTTGGTATTCATTATGATAAAAACAATCTAATCAAACTGACACCGATGCGAAGAACATGATACAATTCTCTATGAAATGGATAATAAGAATTCTTGATACTGATGGTCTAGGGATTCCAAAGGAATCCTCTAGATCGACCAACAACGCAACTAAAAGTTCCGGACAGCTGTTCAGCCCTTTCAGGCTCCTCAGCGAAACGAGTAAATTATGAAGTCATAATAGCTAACATGAGAAATCTGTTGATAACAGCTAACAATAGATTATTCAACAAGTTGATACTCTCATTGGGAAGAATATGAATATAAACCTGGAAACAAATATGTACTCTCGAATGTAAAATTGTTAAAACGTTTTAATTTCCTGAATTGTGTCACAACCACGGTCGTACATACAGTTCTGGGGACTCGTATGTTTGACATGGGTCTCTTACGCGTCGCCAAACTCATAGTCCCTCGCTCAGCCACTAGCTAGCGCTTGAATCTCGAAGTGGTAAAACGATTTCTTTCCGGAATCGCAAGCAGTGTTACTAAGTATTCTGATTTGAGAGAGGAATAGAACTGTTACTCTTGTCAAAATGTATTACTCACCTTGAAAATAACTTCCCCTTTTTCGTTATACATGCTCGCACACATAAAAGACCTCGTTAAAACGATTTCTATCCGGAATCGCAAGCATCCACTTTTCTCGCATTTCCGCATCTTTCGGCACTTTAAAAACAGAAGTTTCTTGCTTTACATTTTTGTACCACGTTTTGCATTTCGGAACAATGCACAGTTTCGTAATTTGTTTCTAAAAACGCAGGTATTCCTTGTGTTTACAACTTAAGAATGACAGTTGTCAGAGAATACTCTCACGTGACGTCTTTTGGTACTATGCGACAGTCGACGCTCAGCGGTTCCACTTCTCATATAGGAAACAGCCTCGAGTTTCCAGACCTGTATGTACGACCGTGGTCACAACGTATGTTCTGTAACACTTATTCCAATTTGGGGAACATCATAACTTTGGCTGATGCTACGTCGTGGAGTTAGGAACGCTGAGAAATTTGGATTTTTGATGATCTTATCGCTCTTGTGTCATCAAGGATAAAACGTCTTGTACCATGATTCGATCCATTACTGATTTATAAGGCACCAATGTCCCCACACTGTTAGTATGAGTGAACAAGATTTTCTCCACATAAGATCCGTCTACATTAATGAAGTTTCAGTGGGTGATTAACCACAATCGACAAACCAGTTATACCAGCAAGTATGATTTTATGGAAAGTATTTTCTATCAGCTGGTGAATTCTTGTGAAAGATTGTGTCAACCTGTTCCTGTCTCGCTCCTCTGGTTTCATTGGATGGTATGGGGCCTCCAGATAAGAAACCGGTATGAAGAGTACCATCATCTGCAAAGCTGTGGATGGGACAGATGGTCACTTCCGGCAGATCCTTGATATGGAGCAGAAACAAAGTTGGTGCCAAGACCATCTCTGTGGAACACCAGCGTTGATAGTCATTGTATGGGAGGATACTGTGAACGATTTTCATAGTTTACAGCAAATTTTCACATTGCAATACTGCTCGCGTAAGTAACTCATCAAGGACTATCTAACATTTAGTTAAAAAGCAGAGAAACTATGTTATGGATCAACTAAATATAGAACTTCCGTTTTTGTCGTCTTTTGACTACACGAGAGGATAACGCAATGTGAGCCAGTGATGGAATGTAGGTACAGTTAATCATAGGAACTTTTCTTGAAAGATTGGATATTATAAGCGAAGAGTTCAAAAACTGCGCCATTTGATATAGAAATGAAGTCCGGAATTTGGCCCAATAATGAAGGGATGGCCGCTAGTCTAGCTTTGTCTACCTGGAAGCGAACGTGGTGGAATTAAACGACGAGACTTCTGATGGAATGGAAATATCTATAGAAACGGGACAGATCGCCTACCTTTCTGCGATGTTCTAGAGAAGTCATTGAAACTCTTCTGAATATAATTCAAGAGCTTCAGCGTATGTTTGGAAGATGCACTCTAAGCATGTGAACAGTAGGTACTCCAAGCCAGCTCGAATCTGTATTGTGTAGACCATGAGGAGTTGCTGGGATGTAATGTACCACTTGGCCCGGAATAGAACACCAAGTTTCTGTGGAGCACTAAGGGGTGCTCTTGGTGGTGATACCGAGCATGAATTGTGGAATCCGCCTTCTTGGAGAAAGTACAAGCTAGAGTTTTGGTTGCATTAAATTTCTAAAATCTTCGTATATCTACCTGAGTTTGTCTGACACATCTGGCTTCATTGGATGTTAGAGATGCTCTATAGAAGAAATCGCTATGAAGTGTATCAACATTCGCATAATTCAAAATGTTCGGTAACTTTCTAAGCGTAACTCATCTGACGACACTTTGAACTTCGACCATGGTCTGAAGATGATTTATGGAATCAAAAAGCTTGAAATTATATCCGATATGATGAAACAATCAAATTTTTGTCTAATTTTGATTCATGATGGAGATATGAACAAGCTCTTCATGCTTATTTCCTTACACATGATTTTCTTATTTTTTCTCACAGCGGGAAAGAATGGCTTGATCAAAATCTATCAATTCTGCTTACGTCATACCTGAAAGTTCCAAAGTAAGGGAAAGTCAATAAAAATATTGCTAAATTTAGCATAACCAAATGAAAATCATTCTAGAATGTGATGTTGAATACAACAAAAAACATTATATGTTTTGGAATCCAAAAACTTCTTTGGTATTTCGAAATTTTCGAAACTCAAAGCTGTTTTAGACACAAAACCGATAACGAGTTGTGTATCTGTTCCGACATTAACGTCGGCTCTCTTCAATTCAAGTCTAGTCATTGTAGAAACTAGAGCATTCAGTGTTATGTGACAGTAAACAAATGCGTCTAGTCGTTAGAGATCTAATTATAGTAATCACAGGAAACCTCATACTTTTGTCACAGTCAATGAGAACGTGTTTGTTGATTTCTTAGGAAACAGTAAATACAGGTGTTGATTTTATAAGAAGCTGAACTACATTTACGCTGCACACGAACACATTAAACTAAAAGATAGCAGCTTACACCACGGGACAAATAATATGAAAATTAACATAACATCCAGATGAAAAGCTCACATTTACTAGCATCACTCAGCATCTTCACTTAATAATTAAAATTGAAAAGTATAATGGAGAAATGAACCAGTTCATACATTTTTTTTTGATCTTATGGAGGCTGCTTATATGTCTATGTAGATCTGGTCATAGATTCACTCTGGCTGGTATTTCCTTGATTAGTCTCATTTGACATTCAATATTTCACAATATCATGACTGATATAAAGATTCCCGACATGATCTTCCACTATCATTCATTTTAGCTGCAAAATTGTACCCACATTTGGTACCAGTTCAATATATGGGAGATTTACAGTGGATGGAGCAGGCTCAGGTTGATTTGAATTGTTAAGCGAAGTGTAATTCTGTATGGCTTTTTGAATGTTATAATGGGAGGAATTATTCGATAAGACATATTAATTCTGATACCCACATTTGGTACCAGTTCAATATATGGGAGATTTACAGTGGATGGAGCAGGCTCAGGTTGATTTGAATTGTTAAGCGAAGTGTAATTCTGTATGGCTTTTTGGAATGTTATAATGGGAGGAATTATTCGATAAGACATATTAATTCTGATTTCATGGATTGGGGTTGAGACAAGTTGACAGCTCTGTGGACCAAGGAGCTTATGACAAATTGCTTTTGGGCAGGGTGGTGGTGAGAAAGGTCATTTATCGGTGTGAGTGGGTGTTCGGTACTCAGAACCTCCCAAAGAACATTCTGACGACTAACTAATACTTCTAGGAACGGGAATGAACCTTTCGATACTACTTTCATGGTGAAAAGGATATTGGAATGTGATGAATTTAAATGATTGAAGAAGGGAACAAGATTTTCGCGACCTTGTTGCCAAATAACAAAAGTATCGTCGACATATCTAAACCAATATTTCGGCTCAAGAACAAATGAGTCAATAGCATCTTGCTCAAAAGTTTTCATGAAGATATTAGCTTTGACCGGAGAAAGTGGAGAACCTATGGCAGCTCCCGAGGACTGCTCGCAAAACTTGCCATCGTACAGAAAGTATGTAGAAGATAGACACAAATCCATTGAAAAGTTTTTCCGGCAGGTAACATTTGAGAAATTATGAAAGAGTGATTCGACGTTGAAGCTGACGAGCAAATCACCTGGGTCAACTTTTAGCGTTTGAAGTTTTCACACGAAATGGAAGGAATTTAGAACAAAACTGTTGAAATTACCTACAAGAGGTTTAAGAATAGATAACAGATATCGAGAGAGTTTATAAGTAGGAGATCCGATAGTGGTCTCAGGGGAACATAGTGTTTCTTTGGTTTGCTTTTTCAATGCTAATGTCAGTTTTATCTGCCATTAAATACCTTTTGTTATGATGATTTCAGTCCAGCATCTCGTGACTTTTATAACTGTTCCTGCTATGATTATATCATATCATCAACGTCATTCATATTAGATACAAAAAGACCAAAGGTACCGACACTGAGTGAGCATTCTGTTTGTAAATGTTTAACAAAGAAGGTGGTAGTAACAGTATAAGAATTAAATTACTCTCTCAGTTACGTATGTTATTAGAACAGAATGTAGGTATATGGAGGCCACAGAATTAAACATAAGTTTATAAGCACGCATGGGTTAGAGAACCCATAATTCATGTTCTGAAACACATTAATATTACTCTTCGAAGTAATCAATGGCCTTAGTCGAACCCAATTCAATACTTCATTTTCTCACTTTTGTAGGTTACGAAACTAAATAACTATAGGTAGCTGCGTTTCAGCCAGGCGAATTTTAACGAATAAATTAACGATTCTTATTTGCATAAATCCAAGGCTTCATTATTTTATTTTCATGTTGTATATATTTTATCTTAATTATTGAAACTACTCCCACATTTTTCGTGATATATTGAATGTTCATTTTGTCCATTAAGTCGGAATTTAACTTATGGATGCGAAGAATATACGTAGGCATCTTTATAAAATATCGTAACTGGTTCCATTTATCCGGCAATAGTTTATCGAATTGATCCAATGATCATCACGTTATTTTATTGATATCCTTGAAATAACAGATTGATAAAAATCGAGAATCATTGAGATCATTATTAATGATTACGTAATTAAAGTAAATGTAAATTCCGACTAAAATAAACATTCAATAGGAATAATATAAGATCGCCAATATGCGACACATCAGATATTTCTCATACCATCACGATAGTCCAATCAATAGGCTGGTAAATTTGGCCGACTTTCAAACAAAAAAGCAAGCCGTCGTATCGGAAAAATTCTTTTTGCATGACGTTCTGTGGCCGAGAGATTTTCGTGGTCACTGATTAAGGATTTGATGATTAAAAAATTTAATATCTGTTCCCGGAAAAACTGAAATTTTTTTTAAGTATTCTTCTTTTTTTAAATAAAATTTTTTGAGGGTCGTCTTGTAGATTCCTTCTCACTCCGTCTCAACCTTCGGGCATACGCGAAGGGTACTGACAAGTCTTCAATTCATATGACACCTTGTTGGTTTCTACATAGATGTCGAACGGTGGATCCCATTCACTCAAAATTATCACAGAATATAGATATGATGCGTTAAGTTTACTGGTGGATAAAATGTCGTACCTCAAGCCGTTTTTGAGTCACATATTTTAAACGCCTATTCATACCTTTGGTAGTGCTAAAGAATAGAGCTCGAGCTACAAGACAGACTGCAGCTCGCGCTCTTGATCGGCTTGTGCTAAAGACGGGGTGAGCGTAGCAATACCGTTAACCTCTCTCTATGAGAATGGTGAATAATGTTTGTATGTTCAATATTCCATTGAGAAAAGGTAGATAAAATGAATGAAATTGTTCTTATGACAAAATTCCAAGAGTTTAACAATGGTTTTAGTAGCCAATCTTTTCTCTGGATGTTGTGATCACTTTTAATTCCAGTTCAAACAGATTTGCAGAAGAAGTTTAGTCTTATACTGTGGAACGAAACCGTGAAACGTAATGTAATGGTTTGAGCTTCAACTGGTGTTTTAGAAACATAGACATACATCCTACAACCACTTGATTAAGCTTTTCGAGATTTTGAATCGTGTAGAAACACACATTAATTCCTTTAACAATTATCTAGAAAATATGTAAAAATAATTGAGATCTATGTTTAGTTAGAAATTTATATTTGAGATCATACATACCCTGATGCTGATTATGTTTTACACCTATGCGTACGTTTCGATCTCACAATCCTCATCAGACGTTATTGCACGTAATAGCATTCAACTGTTGCTTCCCATTTTCCATAACTATTAGCTTGTCATATTTTCAACATTCAATTAATACTGTGAATGAATATACTCTCAGATAGATGGTGAATTTCAATCACCCGAATCATTTATTTTGCCTCCGTGCATGCAAAACAAATGTTACCTATGAATTTAATTGACCTAGATCGGTTCGGAATGATTTAAAATATTAGGATTTTACATCATAGCAATTTCGTTATATTTCTCTTAGCGATCAGGATGCTGATGTGTCTTAATTGGAAAGACTTATAGTTTTATCTAATGGGTGATTGATTATGGGATTTTTATGTTAATGCTTACAAATCATTAAGTTTTATCTTTCTTAATTATCTGCTGTTCTAGCCGCATCATGTAATGTCTCAAACGCGATTCATGACACAGAAAAATTAAATTATGATCATTGAGCAATACGTATACGCCATAAAATTTCTCAATTCAATTGTCTATTGGACGATCCCTATGTTAGGCTGTTACGCCTCTGATCTCGAACATATTAATGGTGGTCTTTGTTTGAACTAGCAAGTTTGATTTATACAATACCTTCTTGTTTTGTTCGTCATAATATAGTCATTTGCTAGAAATATTCATAATGTTTCTATGGTTTCGGTGTTTACGTAGTGTAAAATCATTTTAACTTTCGGAAGTTTTTGCACAAATCATTTAATTTAGAATTATTGTTGACAAATTGTTTCACCACACTGGGGCGGCATTATCAGACCTAGGAGTTATCAACTAAAGCTAAGTCTTAACTTCTGTCAATCAATCAATCGTGATATGATACAAATTGAGAGATGGGGATAGACAATGATCTGGGTGTGAGCTTATTACAAATTTGTTGACAGGTAGTCGAGGAAATAAAGCATTCCACATTCCAAACCCGGCGCAGTTGGATGTATTGAGATGCGGTTTTCTGCATTCGATTCAGAAAGTGATTTAGAAAATTTGTCCGGTATTTTTTTCTCGCGGAAAAAATTTATTGCATTTCTACAGCCAAAAAATGAATTTTTCTGAGTGCACTTTTTGAGGTTAATAAAGAAAACGGACTCGAATTGGTTGGTCGCCCGGGTTATCCAGGCGTTCTGATGCCCTAGATATCAATGAAATTAATTAAAAATATATTTTCAATGTTTGTTAACTATTCAAGAGGTGATATGAAGGTTGTTCGTGATGATTACGACGTGAAAAAACTCTTCTGCAATACCTGGTGGTACCCTGAGACCGGGTACGTTTGGAAGGATCTATTTTAGTGCTTTATTTTATCGACTAAAGTGTTAAATGATAGATATCGATTTATATCATGTTACATAGTGATCTAAATGACTCCATTTCATACTGTCCGGTAAATAACTATTTCTCGGACTCATTTGCGGGTGGTAAATCAGCAATTACAGTATCAGAGCCGGTAAGTGTATTATTAGTAAACTATCATAAACAGCAGGTATAAAGTGGGGTTGTCTATTGTCTAAATCCAGACGATTTTGACAAATAAAGCCTTCAATGAATGTCAAAACCTTTTACAAGTTATTTGAAATTGCCTAATGAAATGCTCAAATGAACAGTAGGAATAAAATATTATACGATACACTTCCGTTAGTAGTAGGATGTATTTAGGAAAAAACGAACGTTCTGTGGATCGATAGAGCTTAGCGGTTTTTTGCATTTTCTTCCTGAAGGTATTTGACAACTTCATTATATGCGTTTGATTGGGACGTTTGATGCACACATTTTTTGAATGCATTTTACAGCACTTTTTAATGCACGGTTTCAAGATCTCTCATTGTGAATCTGACTTTGGAATGATCAAAAAATATCTAGGTAGCATTGAAAAATGCATTTCATTTCGCACTTTTTTCTAAATTTCTTTAAAATTTCCTGAAATCGGTTGAAAACTGGTACTCGCCGGTTTTCGAGGTCGCTGATTACGAATTCGAAGTCAAAGTTATTAGAAAATTAATAGACTGCAAAATTAAATGCAATTTATGTTGCATTATAGGTTATACTTTTTTAATATTACATGAAATTAGTTGAAAATTGGTATATGTGGGCTTAGGAAGTGGCTGATTACGAATCTGTAGTCGAAGTTATTAGAAAAATGATAGATTGCATAATAAAATGGCATTCAAGATGCATTATTGCACTACAACTAATTCCAGAAAATATTAAATAAATTCAGAAAAAATACATAATAAAATGCATTTTTAAATGCAACCTAGATATTTTTTAATCATTTCAAAGTCAGACAATCAGGGACCTTGAAACACCCAACTACAAGTTTCCAAGTAATAACAGCATTATTCAGAGAGTTTCCGACTTCGTCGAATATTCCGGGATTTGCAAATTGGTTCTGACTCGTGTTCGGAATATTATGTGAGCCAAACTAGACGGAATATTCCAACTCGGTATAAAGATCTTTTTGCCCTTATAAAGAAATGGCGAAATATTCAAAGAAAAACATTTAAATTTTTATATATTTTCCATTATATACGTTTTTTTTGCCTTGGATTCCAGTTGGTTGGATTACAGGATCATCCGCAGCTCTCCCTATACTAGTTTATCCGGATTCTTCACCGGTTGGCTGTTGTACTCTTCTAGACACAGCCTAGGTTTTCCGAATATTGCTTGTCTTCTACGTATAATGCCTCGCATTCTGACAGTGTGTGTTTGACAGCTTATGTGCCTTTGCCGCTTTGTCTGCAGAAAAGGTCTGCATTGTACGGGATGTTTCAAATTGTTTGATTTTAGCAGTTTTCCCTATTTTCAGAACATGCAAATAAAAACTGACGTATGGGTCTAGAGCTCAATTCTTGTGAAACCTGGATTGTTGAAAACCGCAATTCCATATTTTCAACCGTTTCCAAAATATTGTCAAAAAATTACATTTGACAGATGTCGAGATTTTGAGAAAATGTCAAAACTTTTTTATTTGTGGATATTTTTTGAAACGGTATAAACTTTCTAGAGGCACTTGTCGATGTAGAATAACATACACTTGTCAAAAAAAAATATCGTTCATCAATTGCTTGATATCAAAATCATAGTTGCTTTGACTCCAGAAAGTCGGAAGAAAGTAGGCTTACCAGAAATATATATATTGAGATATGTCTAGTCATCCTTGCTGCAATATAAAATATTTCTCTTTATAAAAGTCTTTTTGGTGACTTTCAAAACAGTTAGCCATGGAAAGCAAGAATTAACGCTGAATTCAGATTCAGATCCCCGACTAAGGGTGATCCCTTATATACCCTACTAATTACAAATAGTATTTCAATAGACACATTTTGTTTTCTTATTCAATTTAGGGTGATGATGGCTACTTGGTAGCTGAAAGGCTTTACTATTTATATACAGTATTTTTAGTGGATAAGGGGGGGATTGCTTCTTATTTAAAATGTTCTAGTATGTTACCTATGTCTCTGAATTAATTCCTTGTTCAAATTCCCACATTTACAGTAGTAATGAGGATGGCAAGTTGATTGATAATGATGTAGAAAACCATGTCACACAAAAACGAATACAGCTGTATTTTAATGAAGATGTTAGTTACACAGACATAATTCTCTTGACTTTTTACAATTTGTTTAATCAGACTTGCATCTTGACCAGCGAAGTGTTATTTATCGAAGGTACCGAAGCGTGCACAGGTGCACACTAGAATCTATAAATATAACGAAATAATGCTACTGAAGTTATTTCCCTCCCAGCGTTGAATTAAATACCTAGTTTGAAAAATATTAATATCACGAGAGAATATGTAGAAGCCATAATATGTTTCAAAATTGCCACATCTTAATTTATCTCGATTGGTAACGACTTAGACAATATTTTCCATATTGTTATTTGCGCGTAATTAATATAAGATGCTGCTGAAAAACTAGTTTTTAAACAATATAACGGCAGCTTATCAATTACGTTTGATCTGCTCACTACTGAAATTGTTAATTATCGTTTATGCTGAAAGTATATGCAAGTCATAATAATCTTATTAGTTTTCTTAAGAGTCATTATATGGAAATTGTAGCGGCTACCTCTGCTGTGTTTGCTTAGCAGTTCAATAATAAAGAGACAGAAATATTGGCCGGAAGATTCTTTCACGTGAATTGCGGGGTTTTGTGCAATTTTATGCATTATTTCGATTAGCTGGCCATGAAAAAGATACAGAAAATTAGATGAAATGTTTAAGTGACAATGTATCAATTTTTTTAGATTTTCTACAGAGTATTATGAGACAAATAAGCAATCTAATAGGATGAAAATTCATTCATAGAATAGAAAGCATCACTTACAAACTATATATCTATTAAAAAATGTTACATCTTGATATAAATCACATCGACCGATAGATTTATCGAAGATACAAAAGGATGTGTTATAGCAAACAAAGTCGCCTCATCGACTTAGATGATAAAAAGTATGTCCTCGTGTAGCGGTCAAACGGTAGGTAACTGCAATCCACTTAAAATTTTGACACAAACTAAATATGAAGCTGAAAATATATAATAATGATTCAAAGTCGTATCTTGAGCCATTTTCGAGTTATTGAGCAAAGCGGTCCGTTAAAATATTCGCTTTGTTTCTCACGTCGTTCGGTGCACTATCTATCTGGCCAATTGTAGAAGGAAAGTGTTCGCTGTCAATCGCATGTGCTCGTGTAGCACCCGACAAAGGTCTAGCGCTAACACATACACTACTTTCAATCCTGATGATCGCGAATCCGTATTGAGGTCCGGCGTTGATTGAAATAGTTTACACTTTCAACATATTTCAACATATGACAACAACAACAAATGAGATAAAAATAAGAGTTTGATTTCCACTAATTTAATTAGAACGGGATTATGCGAAAGACAGAGTGACCATAGCGAACAGTAAAATAAACAATTAGAATAAATATGAGAGTTTTACTTTAACTTAATTGAGAGGGGCCTATGCGAAAGACGGAATAAGCATAGCGAACAGTAAAATGAACACATGAAATAAATATAAAAGATTGATTTCCACTAATTTAATTAAGGCGGGTTTATGCGTGAGACAGAGTGAGCGTAGCGAACAGTAAAACGAAGAAATAAAATAAATCTAAGAGTTTGATATTCACTAATCTAATATAATAATAATATAATATAATATATAAGACGGAGTGAGGGTAGCCGAACGGAGTCTTACCTCATTTCCCCTCAACCACTCATTCCCTCTTAACACTTTGGGTATATGCGTAAGCATACTAAGCGACCTCATAGTATAAATCAATCCATTATCATTACAAAGTAATAGTTCTGGACAGATGTTTAGCTCTCTCATCGATCTCATCAGTAGTATTAGATAGTTTGCGATGAGAGCAGCTGTCCAGAACTATTGGCTTGTAATGTTAGTGATCAATCTAGATCGGAGAGAGCTTATAATGATTATTAGTAAACATAGAATGGTGGTGTCCAGCACATCATGCTTTTTCTTGATCATTTTATGTTGACTTTGATTGTACTGAGGTTTTTTGCAATTTCCGTCTATTTATGCACTCAACTCAGTGATCGATTTGAGAAAACTAAGGTCACAAATTCGGAAGAGAACTGTAAGGAAACAAATCCAGTAATCTCAACATTTTCCCGAATCAATGTATATCCATTCATTGATATAACAATATACTACGTCTCCCGGTAGTGCTGACGAAAGGTTTTCTTTTTACTTCACTCATTCGTTACAATAGAAAGGAAAGTTCTGATTCATTTCATTTATAATCACTGTTTATTGAAAAGCTATATGTGTGAACTTTCAGTTATATAATAAAACGGTTGGTAGCAATAATTTATTGCTTTCCCGATCGTGACACAATAACGCTAGAAAAAGACTGGTTATCAACTGTCTACGCTTTGCTATCATTTAACACACTTAAAGCTTCTTGAAATCACTCGAGAGGAACCTATATTAGAACCTCTCCAACACCTAAATGAATTATTGAACGCAACCAAATTTAATTTAGTGTATTTTAATTTCCCTTGGAGCTCTTGTGTGGGTGAAAGTAACGGGTCTTGATTTATCATTCAGAAGAATTACATTATTGGGATGTATGAAAACCATGAAAAAAAGTTGGGGAAATAACTAATGGATCTTCAAATATTTTTCAAAGTACTCCATTTTCAAAATATGTGATACAACATATTAAACGATCCAAATCAAAGGTAATGCTGTACAATTAAATATTTTAGCATGAAAATAGAAATACATCTTCCATGCGTTATGTGGATATCACGTGTCTGCTTTATTGAACAATAACATATTTATCCAGTTCAATTCTCCTCGGATCTCTCAAGTGGGTAAAAAAACCACCCAAGTGAAACTACTTAATTTGATCAGAATAGAATAGAATAGAATATAATAGAATAATTTATTCATGCTGAATAACAAGTATTGGCTTACATTCCTCAAGATACAAGAAACAAAAAACAAATTCAAATCATGATACAACAAAGAAGAAAACTTAAAACTATTAAATCAGAACTGAAAATCTGAAAATTCCTTAAATGTATAAAAATAATGTTCAGTAAGAAAATGTTCAATGACCCTTGGAAAATTGACTCTAGTCAGTAAAGGCAGTTTATTGAAAAAAGTTGGACCCCAGTAATTAACGCTATTTCTGCTACGTTTTATGCGGTGATAATTAATGTGTAAAATTTGAAAGCTCATAAACTATAAAACGCTTAGAAATAATACAAAGAATATTTTTCAAGTCTTCGGAATATTCAATGCAAATTATTACAGGAAATGAATCTAACAGAATAAATTGTCTTCGAATCTTTGCAAATAAAATAGAAGATATCTTCTTTCATACATCATCTTTTTTTTATTCTTTTGCTATATAAATGAAACTGTTCGATTAAATACTAAGACTTTGGATGGTTTCGGTGCTTACTTGTTGGAAATTCATATCTATAGTTTTATTAAAAAATACACTTGCAATAAATTTCAAACGCAGTGGCTTTATTGAACAATGGTTTTACAAATTGTGGTTTATTCCTTGAGAATTAAAATTAAGGTTGAGAAGGAGGGGATGAGTGAGGTACGTGTACAGTAGGATAAGAGCTATTTACAAAGAAGGTTTCCTGTATTTTTAAACTTATCAATTTCAATTGTCTCTAAGTTGTTCAATACTTTACTTACAATCTTTTTATGATAGGGTATTTGTATATTTCCAATTCCGATTCATTTCAAATATTTTGAATTAATATAATCCTTTTTGAGTAGTATACATTTTGTTATTGAATTGAGAATAATTCTGAGGAGAACATGATTCGAGATTGCGTAATATTTCTTTTATTATATCAATTTTTGTATGGTTTTCTCCCAAGATACTTTGGATTACCAGTAATGTTTCCCCCGAAGCTATAATTTAATGGAACACAAAGATTTTATTCAAAATTTGAATAATTTACACTTCAAAATTAAATCAATGGTTGAAGTGGAAGTCAATCAAACTTTTTTTTTTTTGACTTAACTATAACTAAAATGAATAGTAAACATTCCTGTTCAATATATCATAAGCCTTCACATACGGACATTATTATCCACAAAAATTCAAACCACCCCATACAACATAAACTGGCTGCTCTTCAACTCATGATACATAGACTTGTTATTATCATCATGTCAAAATTAAATTATCATAAGGAAATTTCAATTATAAAACAGATAGCAACTAATAACGGCTATAATGAAAAAATTGTGATTGATTTACTTAAGAAAAAAGGTTATAATGAAGCAATGAAGTTATTTTACCCTAGTACAGTCAATACTCATAATTATGGATCAATAATGTATGTGGGTAAATTTTTTGATAATGTATGCAATTTACTTTATAAATACAATGTTACCACATCTATGAGAATAGATAATACGGTAGGCAAATATATTAAAAACAACAAAGATAATAATAAAAAAGATCAAGAATCAGGAGTATACAAGGTAGAGTGTGAAGATCGTATTACATTCTATATAGGCCAGACAAAGAGATCTTTCAAAACTATAAAAAAGTTTGAACAAGGGAGATTCAAAAGTTGTAAACCATATTAAAGAAATCATTTCAAAGATGATTTTGAGATTCTCCATAAGTCAGTTAAAAGAAAAGTTTTAAACTTAGGGACAATTGAAATTAATGAGTTCAAAAATGCAGGAAACTTTTTGAATGATTAGTAAGACTTTACCTATTCTCCATTATCAAACTTATTTGTGAGTAACTCTTACCCTACTGTACACGTACCTCACTCAACCCCTCCTTCTTAATCTTAATTTTAATATTTAAGGGATAAACCATAGTTTGAAAGACCATTGTGTATTTTTTAATAAAACTGTGAATACTAGGACATTATATTTCGAGTGAATCATGTATAATGTATTAGTTTTAGTTCATTTCAATTGTTCACATTCCATACAGATACATATCTCTTCACACTGCACCCATAGTATCGATATCATAGAATATCTTCGTATCTACAAAATCGCCGATCTATAGGTATATCTTAAGTGAACAGTGCCAAATGAATTAACTCAAACACCACATGAATATTTCACTCAATACGTATTTCGGATACTAAGTTGATATCTATGTATTCCATTTCAATTGCAGACTAAATTGAATTCATTTATGTCACAACCTACGTTGGCCATTTGTTTTCGCAGCATAAGGTATTTCACAACATACAACTTTCAAATGTTTGATTTTATAGATCCTAAAGATATAATCGGTAAGTCATTGAAAATTATTTTACCTTTATCATAAAAACATGTTACATCGACCAATTAAACAGTAACATTATAACTTTCGTTCATTAATTAACTGACAATATATCATATGTCGATGACATCGTCATATTATTAATAATTTTCGCTAAAAAATCCCTCCATAAAAGTTTATTTAATCAATAAAATTCAAATTGAGTACATCTACACTTTGTACGGTTGGATTACTTAACGTGTTTCTGCTGTTTTATCGTTTAGTGTAATATTATCTGCATATTTTCTGTAATACGTATTATAAGCACTGGCAATACTTCAACAATATAAATTGTTGTACTTTATTTGAATACTGAAACCGTTATTATTCATTTCCCATGTATAACAGATTAATATGGATATAATTAATAATTTTAATTGATATACGATACGTCACCAGTTTTGAAAAACTTTATGGCGCAATGTAATACATTTAAAAGGCTCATTAATTACGGAAATAATTACTTTTTAATTTGTCCTGAAAATCCATCATTTATGCTTGGCATATATGTAAGTTTATATAATTGTTGAATAAGTTATCTGTATTGTTGTTCAATGCGAATTGAAGTTGTTGATCCTTGGAAACTCATTACATGATTGATATATGGTGTTGGTTGCCTCACCGTGCTGAATGACCATTTGAAATGAAACGCGTCAGGGTGGCAGTCATGATTTACAGAGATTGTCCCGACCACGTCAGTTCTTGTTCTAGTTCCATTGTTGAAGGAATTACCTTTTTTGTCGTTTTGCGAGCTGCCCATATCGTAAAATACGCTAGTTTATTCGTTAGTTCCAGAAGTGAAATGTTGATAGCTTCAACGTGTTCTTTATCACCAAGTATCTTCTTTAGTTTTCTTGGATATATCTCAATAATAAACAGATGCAACTACTAAATAACTAACTAAGAAACCGAGTATACGCGGATTGAATGGTTCTAATGGAGTGGCATTTTTACCAGAACTATCGGTTTTTGGATTAATAATAAGATAAGAAACGCTCTTCGGTTCTCGTTAGTCCTAGTTTTCATTAAGAAGAACTGTGATATTGGTTTTTAAGGCATTTCTCAGCTCACAATGATGTCTCTTTTCGCGTTGGGATGGAATTATTTATTTTGTGTTGTGCTGAGCCAATTCACAGTGTTCCTTTCTGGTATAGTTGATATTTAATGGATGAAAGCTTCTATTGTCATTCATCTCATTCATTTCTTTCTAAGAATCGAAATGGAAGTAAATTCACCAGTTAACCATTTTCAAGCAGCCAAGTTCACTTGAGTACCTTTTATCATACATCTCCATATCTCTTTTTCTCAGAACCGATTACTCTGACGACCCGATTTCGTGCCGGAGTGACGACCGAGACATTATCTATATATATCGTAAATATCTCAGGCGTAAGGCGGAGATATTCATTGGGCAAGATAATATCTAGTCATGCCTCCCTTCGGATGGGGTGTAAAACTGTAGTTCTCCTGTCCTGTAATATATCACTGCACGTTGAAGATCCCTACTTGCACTTGGAAATAATAATTCCAGGTTGGGGTCAGCTTGCCTCCTAGCGTCAATAATTACCCACAGTAGCAGAGAAAGGTCAAATTTGGATAAATAAATGGAAGACAAGGAAAGAAATTTGTTGTTTATATAAGTTCATCCGATTCTGGAGCTTCTAATGATGTTTATGTGGAACGTATATGAACTCGAAGAATATGAAAATTCAGTTATTGCTCTCGACAAAAAATCAGACCCAACAGTTAAGTATCAGAAAGATATCAAGGAATCTCTGGTACGTAGTAAAAGTCTTTTTGGCAAGAAAGAAAAATACAGCTAAACATTCATGAATCACGCGTGTAACAGCTCCATCAGTTTGAACAGCTAGAAAATTAATTAAATCCTGTTAATTTTGATAGCAACTTTATCATCCAAAGTTTTAAAACCAGCAGCATCATTTCGAAAAAAATTCAACAAAATCTGATCCATTCAATCAAAAAAGATAAATAGTTTAATAATGTGCGTAACTAATGAAAAACAAAAAATCTATAAGCAATGGTTGAATAACCTAACAGACACAAAAATTCCGGATGAGATGCAGCATACATTAGCTGGGTTCGAAATTTGAATTGCCCGATAATGAAAATTGCCTATCGACAATATAATGGCTGATTCAGAATGCGGAATTAGACTTAAAAATTTAGAAGAAAAAATAAAATTGGAAGTAAAATTAGTAACATCTTAACAAATAAAAAGAATAAACAAACAGTAGGAATAGGCATAGCAAAACATCGTTTAAGGTATCATACAAGAAGGACAAGAGAATTCTAGATGCTAGAGCATGGATAAATATAATAAGGCATATAGATGACTACGAAAACAAAATAGTTAATCTATTAATGGTGAAACAACTTATTAAGAATTAAAACTGACATTATCGGTACAAAATCAAATTAATAAGTTAATAAATAAATGGTACAGGAATAGGAAAATCTCTACTGACTTGAAAAATAAATTAATTTGCCATAATGTGCAAGCCCCTTATATCTATGGGTTTCCGCAAGTTCATAAAAGTGATATAAAAGACCCATTGTAAGTAATATTGGAACGCCTACCTACAACTCATTTTTATCAATATCTATCTACAATATAATAGGAAAAAATTAATTTTAAGTGAAGAGTTGATGGCATATTAATGAGTTTGCAAAAAAATCAATCCATACCCATAGATGTTCAATTAATATCCTTGGATGTTGTTTCTTTATCTACAAATCTACCAATCGTTGTAACATAGAGTAGCATGAAAAAACGTTGAACAGAGATTGAAAACCACACACCTCTAGATCAATCAGAATTCATGAATGCAGTTTTTGTTTTGGGATGCACTTATTTTCAATATGGTGAGCAATATTTTGGAAAAATATTCGGCACGGCAACAGGATCCCCCATTTCAGCTACTATTGCTAACCTAATCATGGAATGCCTAGAGGAATCTGTAATGAATTCATTCTCAATGATAAAACTCAGTATTTAATTAATAAATTTAACAATTTTCACTGTGAACTTCAGTTTACTTGTGAAATAGGAGTCAATAAAAATATAAATTTCCTTGATATGAACATTATAGGTATGATTCAGATGGAAGAATAAAAACATTATTGTTTACTAGATAAGTTTGGTCTCAATGATATCTTCACTTTTTCAGTCTTACATAAATTTGAAAATTGTTATACAATGGCAATGAATGGCTACCCAAAAATTGTTTTCAACCCCATCATTAAACAAAGAATAAACAAAATCTATAATGAAACGTCATATATAAATAACATAAACAGTAATACAGATAATTTTATAACCTTACCATACATTCCGGAGACCTCAGAGAAAATTGGAAAATTATTGAAAAAGTATCATATAAATGTTGCGCATAACCTACTGACTGTGTTGGTGAATATTTTTCAAATCTAAAACCTTTAATAGCTAAAGATAAACAAGCTCACAGAGTATATGAATTGAATTGTTTAGATTGCGATGGGACTTATACAGGAATCTCCAAACAATATTTACAAAAAGGAATAGTACTAGAAACAAAAACTCCCACCGTCCTTGCCAAACATTGTTTTGACTATAGCCATCAATTCGATTGAAAAATGTTAATGTTTTAACTAAAGACACCAATTATAATAAAAGATCTATTCTGGAGACGATTGCAACTTCCTACATGCGTCATGCTAAAAGTATATTTTAGAATGCTGAAATAGCAATATTTCTAGTAAGGTCTGACAACCTTTTCCTATTACCTCATAAATCTTCAACATCTGGTTTGAAAGTGTATACTTGAACGTATTATAGTTTGGTTCCAGTCTTATTTTATTTATCGCAGGAGATAACTTGAAATATTAAAAGTAGATTGCTATGCAGTGGCTTCTTGATTCATATTCATTTACCTGAAACATTAAAGTGTTAAAATTTCGATTACTCGTGTTTCTGTTTTTTTCGGCGGAATTTTCAATTAATTAACTCTTTTTGCTTGAAACAATTATTCTTAAGAAATCATGTCTTAGACATTGAACCGTCTTCTGATGATGGTCCTGAGATTGAAACGTACGTAAACACGGAAATAATAAGCATACTTATATATAATAGAAAATTAATAACAGGGTTGATTTTTCAATATTTCGTATTCCCACCTATACTCACCTCACAATTCACAATACTTCAAAGCATCCATTTCAACATAAAATAGGAGCCACTATAGTTTCATACACGACCCACTCAACGTCAAACGTTAAATATCATTAAACAAATCGCGATACAAGTTAGCTATCAACACAGTGTTTTCTACGATGGAACAAACCTATTCTTTTGATGGTATCACATATATGGGGCCACCCACTACTAAAATTCCAAATTGTCTTAGTAATTTATGTATATAAAATAATTTATCAAAAATAATAGAGCTAAATGTGGTGCTCACCACTATACTTCCGAAGGCAAGTACAAATTTACAGATAATGAAACTCGAATTACAAGTTCATTATGTGATTGATTGAGTAATTGAAAGTATTTAACCAAATCCAACGAGTGACTTCCGAAGGCAAGTACAAATTTACAGATAATGAAACTCGAATTACAAGTTCATTATGTGATTGATTGAGTAATTGAAAGTATTTAACCAAATCCAACGAGTGAGGAAAGTCATGTGATCAATTGATCATAGATTTCTTCTTATTACTGTTTGTTATTCTTGGAATTCAAATTATTGATGTTTGTTCACTTGTAAATTTGCCAATTCCACAACCACAACTCAATTTGGCTTCTACCTACTCGTATATGTTGGTTGTAGAAATAAACCAATAAGAAAGTAAATATATTTCTCCTACAGTTTGCTTGTTATCATGCCAGCAGTGAACATTGTTTTAAAAAAATGTAATCTTCATTATTAATTGCTACCTTCCACACATAATGGAGCATCGTTTAAGAAAATAGCGTTTCTATGGAATAAAATTACAGAATCAAAACTCAATTTTCATTCTAAAATACGTCTGGCTCATACTTTCGTTTATTTTGAATTATATAATTTGATTGTAACTTTATCAACGAAGAATGAAATAATAAATAATGGTAATGAGTATAATTTATTATGGAAACTGTATTTACGACTTACATAATATGAAGAAACGAGCAATCGGCGATTGCCAAATTGAAAAAAACGTTTTTTCAAAGAGTGTAAATGATTGCATTATTCAATTAAACGATAATGGAGAGCAATTTCAACTCATTAATGTAAAGAAACGCCAGGCGCCCTTCTGTTCGCTCATTTCACAAGACAACAAGTTTACAAAATTCGGTAATGAATGTTCAATACAGGATGCTATCCTCACGCACATATTACCTAAAATTGATAGTTGATGGCCTTATAAATAAGAAATTAAGTTAGCTTGCGATCAACAATATGGCATTAAGTAAGTACGATGTCTGTTAAATGTGCTGTTCAATTGATTATTATACGATAGAAAGTGTTCCCACGATGCGATTTCAGAATAATCCACTCGCGAATCTAGCAAGCCTAGCGGAATAACTTAAACAATTACTCGCACAATAAACACGCCTACTATAATTTACATACATATCTAACCATTGAGATATGCACCTCCGACTTCGATGTAAATTGTCACTTTTATATTGTCGCTTTTACCATTAGTTATTGTTCAATTAAACGCTATTGCTGTTTTGACAACTGATGCATCAACTTATCTACTGCTACAATACGATATCGGTTTTCTCCCATCCTTCTTTGGGCTTAGCAGAACCGGTATCTTTGCGAGAAGTTTGGACAAAGAGATTCAAAGGTATGCGATTTCGCTCTCATCCGAAGGTGCTGCATTTGCAACAATTTTTTAGAACGTTAAATATGTTGTAGCGTCAATAAAGTGTTAATTAGTCAAAATATCTGCAAATTCACGTAAAATAATAGTTGTAACTGCAATTTAGCACAAACAATTTATGAGAAATTCAATTTAAATCTCTAGAAAACAAACAATTTGAGCAAAAACTGAAGCAATTGCTCATTTCAAAGAGCTGTATAAGTTATCCGATTATTTTAATGACAGTTTCTAAAACTTGCTTTTTATTTTAGAATTAATAATTAGGTCTACATACGTTATGTTCAACTCATGTAGGTATGTTTTAATATAAAAAACAATTATAAATCTCTCGGAATGTTCAAGTACTGGTTAGATTTGTATGAGGCTTATGGCTTAGGAGCCTCACAACCGCGACTTTTGCAGATCTATTGTGTATGCCCTCTTGTTCCCCGTCTAGACCCGTCTTTATTAGTAGAGTCCCTACACCAGACTTCAGGAGCTCCATATAGTGAGAGAGCTATGGTTTTTCCTTTCTTATCGTTGAGAACCTTAGCCTTGTTAGGCCTTCGCAGTAGCACAGTATGTGTATTGAAGTCTCCTCATCTTCTTGTGACAAAACCTGCATAGAGGTGTATCTGCCAGTTCAATGTTGTTCCTGTGTTTGTTGAGTCTATAATGTCCTGTCAGGAGCCCAAACAAAATTCTAGTTGATCTTCTATGGCGATGGTTTTTCCCTGAAACTCTTGCCTTGATAGCTCTTCGGTACAGTGATGTATTGCAGCAACATCTACCCGGAATATCGTCACGTATTTGCCCAAGCTCAGTGAGATTCTTGGTTATATATATTCCTGCTCCTGCACCTTCCTCGGTTTTTGAGCTGTCTGTGTAACAGGCGATTTCTGGGGGGTCTTCCTTTCTATGCCTGTCATCTGCCTGTTATGACTCTTTTGAAGTTTTTTCCGAAGCCATACTTGGGAAGCATTTCATTCGATGGCATCCCCATTATGGTCGGTTTCCAACTCATTGTATAGCTCGTTGTACATTTCACCATTCAATTAGCTTATGTGCGCCTGCTCTCTGGCCAGTCTACTGGCTTCGCCTTGTATGTTAATGTGAAGTGGCGGTATGTTCAGCAAGCCTTCTAAGAGACTGTTGGGCTTGTTCTCATAGCTCCCGTGACAGACAAATGATCATATTGTACTTGTTCTTCTTTATTTATTTTTAACATTTTCTGTGCCCTATGGAGTTTTTCTTGAATGAAGAGAATAATATTATTATAAAAGTAATTGCATTTTTGACAAGATAGCTTACAAACTCCAGATTTGTCAGTTGTCTCTGTTTTGTCTTTATTATTGTATAAAAGTTGTCCTAATTCAGAATTGGTTTTAAATGCCCAGCTCCGAAATTTCAAAATGTTTTTTTGCGTGATTTTTCCAAAAGATTATAAATTCTTCTCAACTTGTGAAAAATAAAACGATAGAAATTTCTGTTATGACTTGAATCGGTCATTTTGTTTTTGTATGCTTACAACAACTTACTTTCTGGCATATCCATCAACAACCGGATGAAACTGGTGTTGGTGTCAGGCGACCAGGGCATGAAAAGGGAACGAAATTGCAGACCTGCTGGCAAAACCAAGGAGCCAACTAAGATATTTCCGTCCAGAATCTACAGTTAGCATTGCCTATTGCACCGTAGTGAAGCAATTCGAAACAGCATCAGACAAGGCAATGCAATGACTAAATACTAAGCAGGAACGAAAAGTCTTATCAATCCAAATTATTTATAGTGACCATGCAAACGGAAAACTAATGAAAGAACATCTACATAAAATGGTGTACCACCGATCAAATGAGAACAATCACAATATGTTTCCCAGGCCTTAGTGCTATGGGTACTGATAGAACCACGTCAAAGTACCGGGATATCAAAAATTATTTTGGTCAAGGGTGGTTGTGGAATCTCAAACGTGTGTCTTACACTATGTTTCAAATAATCATGTCACTGTCACACTGACATCATCAATAACCTACAAATTTCATACCTATTTATTTCAGTTGTAAAACAATAATGAACTACAAATTATGAAATAATTATGTGAACTATGAACCTTTTCAGAGGTCGTGATAGCCACAATCCGGGTCAAAAACTGTTTTGAAATAGTTAATTTTCGGTAAATCGAATGACGTTCACGTGAGAAGCCCGTAGCACGAGAGTTAGAAGAGTGAAAACTGGTTTTACCTAATACGGCTTTACGACGACTTTTCGCGTGCCGTTTTCGTTCCACGTAGTTAGATGTAGTATCGGACCGTGCCCGACGGCCCTTCTATTTTCGATAAATGTTCATTAAACAGGAAAATTTAATTAAAACAGTTTGAGCTATTCTCAGATCTCAGCTACGTGCGTCTAACGTGCGACGTAACAAAGGGAATCATCTCGCGACTAAAATATACACGAAGCTTTATTACAACTGGCGCCGGTCGCACGAGGCAAGAAACGGCCCCAAATTAACAAGACCGAGGTAAAATGTATAAGCTCCAACTTACGCGCAGCGAGCTCCTCGAGGCATATGTCAAAATGATTTCGTTCGTAGCTAATTACATAGGACGTCTGGCGTTCATGCAATTATTTTTTTAGATAATTCGAACCTTCTTATTTCGATAGGTCACGTGAAAATCCCGGAGTCCAAAGCGCTAAAGACTTCTGAGTGCTACAATATTCGTATAAAATTGCGAAATTTCCAACTTTTAGAAACTTCAAATTAGATATGACATAATTATTTCAAAAGTAAAGTAAGACATACGTTTCAGATTCCACAACCACCCTTGACCAAGATAATTTTTGATGTCCCGGTACAAGAATATAACCTCTTTGAAGATGCAGTAAGGTTACGTATTCAGTTTATCGCCAATAAGTTATTCCATCATAAGTGAAGAAGGGTTTCATTGTTAAAATTCGAGGAGATATTTGTTGAGTGACGAAAAGTACGAAATTTTAATCACAACCACCCGACCGAGGCATATCATAAGACCTCTCACTTTCCCATGTTGTGGGTGCTTTCAGAAAATTAAATGCTCTCAAGGATTAAAAGTATAATTTCATCTACCCACCATACCCTGTTCCGAATCGATACAGTTGTGAACTGGAATTACTTAATTTGCTTAAAGTTCATGTTCGAAAGTATGCATATCGTTGTCACTTCAACAATAAAATAATTTGTTATTTCTGCATTGTGAATAGTCGTGATGTATGTGGAAATATTTTCGTAGTGAATTGTTAATTCAATTATCGCCAATCTTGGTGTTTTGTTTTCAATTACTAGAGCGTTGGATGAGAGAGAGTTTGTGTTTTTGTTTTTCTAATTCCCATGCGATGTTATCCGCGAACACCCACAGAGGATTTTACATTTTACAAGTTGATACAACACACACAGAACACTTTTGCATTACCGGTAGGTACCACATGGTAATAATAAGGAACATTGTCTAAGAATGGTTCGATTATATCAATTGGAACAGATCGATTTTGCAACAGTTATTTGTCAGAGAGATTAGAATACAGTGTGAACAATCTGAATAGAAGAAGATATGAATTAGTTAACATAATCCGGCTCTGTTTGATTACATAATATGATAATGAGAGAAAATACCATTCAAGCATGTACAATAAACTAGACGGATGTTAATCATACCAGAAATCTAGTAGTAACTGAATCTCATTCCGAATGTATGGTTATTCCCTCTACATGCATGTAGTCTTTTCGTTTTTGTTAAATGTCAGTTCAAAATCTATATATACAGTGTGTCGCATTTTTCGCTATTTAGAGGAATATCACTTCATATTTTCATTGATTTACATCTGCCTTCATTATCTCTCTAATCAAAAACGAACTCTTACAAATTTCTACATACATTCTACAAATTCATACAAAAGCTTGTATCTTGATACCGATTGATTGAAATATCGCTGAGAAGATACACTAATATGTCCATTTGAATTATCTTCCAATTTAAATCGTGAAACATATTTTAATTTTTGAAATAATGAATAATTTAACATTTTGGAAGATTTTCCATTACAGCTGAAAAGAAAGATTTGATTCAATTGCCACCTTGCAATCCATCGGATTTTTCTCTGTGGCGTTACGTGACATCTATGGTTTATTCTGAACTAATAAACACATGAGACGAGTTGTGGAATATAATTGAAGATGCAGCCAATTGAATTAGAAATAATTACCCCACATTTTCAAAAGTAAGATAATCCTTGAATAAACGGTTAAATGTGTTTATAAGAGCTGGTGGTGTCAATGTTAAGTTGAGTTGAGTTATATAGCTTACGTTTCATTAGAATAAGATCTTGTAATATTATTTTATAATGTTTGTATCATTTTATTCTAATATTCAGGTCAAATAAATACAGTTCGTTTCCAAACCAAATTTATTTCATTGTTGACCAACGTTTTGAAACATCCCGTACACTATCTCAAAATAAAGTAAATATATTGCAAATGATTCAGAAACTGTTAATGCAAGACGTTAAATCATATTCTATGTTACACTGAACTTTTTCAAAATGTTCAACATGTACTCGTATTTCACTACTCTATATTTCATACTGACCGCTGTCAGGTTCACTTTCGCAATTTTTCATACTGTAATATAACCTTCTTCTATACTGACACTTGTTGTCCCATGAACTATCAAAATATATCACAGAATCAAGAAGTTTGGAACTTCTTGCACAAAATTAAGACATGATATAAATCGTGACGTCACTTGAATCTAAAAATGAGAATTTCGGACACAGGTTGAATATACACGTGTAATATACATTTATAATCAGGAAAACATGGTTGTCCTTGCGGTTCAATAAAATACCATAATTCCATTTAAAAAAATAAGATGGATGTCAGAAATACTATTCGAAACGGAGCTTCCAAGCCCAAAAACAATACAGTTCGTATTTTCAACACTTAAGTAGTCTAGATCGATTCAAAAATGTTCCAAATGAATATATCCGCGAAAATCCGAAAAGTTTATTTAGGCCGATTACAATAGATATTTCCCTCACTCTTTTTACAACATATAATGTGAAAAGTAAAAATAACTGATTTAATAACAAGAAGTATTTTATTTTTTCGACTTTAACACCTGTATCTTAGTGAGGAGTAGATTTAGCCCCATTGTTGTTTAGTGAAAATATTATTATTTTTGCTTTCTGAACGTTTAGTTATAATTATATAAGCTATTTCTTATGAATTATCCTTAATCCTTTGTTGTATAGAATTTTACATAGTTGATTAGCGAATTTTTGAAGATTATTATTGTCGAATAAATACATTTTTTAGATGAAAAAATTTTAAAGATGAAATTAATTTAAATATACGAAAAATTGAATTGAAATTATTAATTAGAATTTAATTATTTAAACTTTTCAAATTTGAGTTCAACGATTATTTAAAATATAAAATTAGTAAAAATTTCATTTTGATGGTTTTTTAGATGAACTTTGTAGGTAATTATATAATTTTTATTTTAATTCTTTTAAATATATTCATTCATAAATGTATTGAATTTTTAAGGTTTTTGAATATAGCAAATTTATTTATATTTATGATGCGGAATTAGATTTTAAAACAATTTGTAGGGAATTACTATTATATTTTATTCAATCAGTCGAATAAATAAAAAGCATAAGTTAATTATCTATTATAAAATATTTAGTTGAATCTATTTGTTTGTAGGAATTAATTTTACCCAATTCTTTTAATATTTGCAGCGAATTTTTAAGGTTTATTAATTTTATAAAAATTATTTTTTTATTTAAAAAAAATTGAAGATGAAAATAATAAAAAAATGTTTAACGGAAGCACATTTGGAATGGTTATTTATATATTAATAATAATTGAGTTCCATATTTTTATTATTAAATGTAAATTATTCATTAATATTATTTAAATTCATTCTGGCGATACCATTATGTGGTGATAAATCATCGATGTATTGTTACTCAAGAAACACTATAGTATTAAATACAAGTGAATATTCTATGTAGTATTACAAAAAAATCAAAATACACAGTATATTCAACTAAGTGGTACATCGGTGTAGAAATCTCGAGAATGAAACAGTTTCTCGACACGAACCAAACATCCCGTCATACATTTCGTACATACTGTAGTCTCGTGACATAAGGTTATAAATAAGATATCTACATACATAGAACTAATTGCGCATATAACCGCAATAAAGTATTGTAATGTATCCCTCTCTATATGTATAGCCTGTTTCGTCTCATATACACATATCGCAGTCTCCATTAGAATTTCACCTTTATCTTGTATTCGAATCGCCACGGAAATTACATATAAGTCTCCAGACTTTATTATACGACATTAAATGATCGAATAATCTAATAAATTGCCTTCAGCCAGTGTGTTTATACGATTGAAATGTGCAACAGGATGAAAATAAATAACAATAATTCGTCTAGTTGTTAGGAAATGAATTGCACATAGTACCAACTTCGTATTGCCTTTTTTTATCGTCGTGCAAGATGAATTTAATAATCGTACATGCTACGTATATGGTTGGAATACATTCAATTATATATATTGCAATAAAGATTTTGTTCCACGATCTACTTTTTGAATGGTTGATATTATATTGGTTCGTTTCATAAAAAATAGCATAATACTAGCAATATGCAGTGGACTGCAAACTTGGTATTTTTCAAAAACACCAACTCAAAAACGATACTTTTCAAATCCATGTTTGATACACAGTCGACCTAGATTTAGACGGGGAATCCAAAAATGGCCAAATATGTAGGGTAGTTTATTTTCAAATTAAAAAGTAGTATAACGTCCAGGTGAAATGGAGCATCCTTTATGTCTTACATAAAATGTATTCCTTCATCCTAATATTGCAGACTTCAGAACCTCATAAGCATATATTTATTCATATAATATGAAAATATGTGAATCAAAAAAATTCGAATGATAAAATGAATTTAATATTTCATATACCAGTCAAAGAATAGAATAACTATAACCAGTGTTCATCTGTTTTATATTCAGGTGCATGCATAGAAATTACCTTCTTAAAATTTAGAAGCACCTACATAGAAAACAACATGACACATTTATATCTAAAATAGTTGTTGCGAATTTGCTGAAATATTACTAAAGAGTGCGAGTAGATTTGAAGGTCACGAACATTCTTATTCACGTTCACTACGGATAATAGTTCTGAAAAGGTATCGACAAATTAATTTTATCTTGATGAAATGGATATTAGCATTTTCTTCTTTCAAAAATTAGCACATAGATGTATTGATTATTTGTCCTATAGTGATTTTGATATCACACGTTATTTTAAAGTACATTATTATGAAATAAATGAATATAAACTGTGATTTTAAAAGCTATAAAATTATCTACAACAAGATTGTGTTAATGAAATTTGAATTGGAAGAATAAAGTAGCTATGAATAATATTCTGGTTCTGATTGATATTCCTTCCTTATTAGATTTAAATATTCAACATCTCCAAAATGTAATTTTGCAAAGTATCCAGATATTGAACACAAGATTCTAAGTTTGACTAATATGCTATCCGCAAAATCGGTGGAATTATGTCAAAATATTCATGAACATATGAACATATTATGTGTTAATACTTTGCAAAATTGTGTGGCTATATAGACTCAGCACCTCCTCTGACCGCCAAGATTTTTTCCAATACTTTTTCGATACCTTGGTGATTATTATGAATCAGACGACAAAATTAGAATCTATTAATTTTATCACGATCATTTACTTCCTGAGTAGATGGCTACGAATTAAGCACTCAGTATACAGTTTTCGATGAAAATTACGTTCTATGGTTAATTTACGTTGAGAGTGATACGTCATGGATCAAGATCAGCCATTGTTGTCAGGTTGAGCAGGTTTTCAATGTTTTTGAATATAACTAACCAACTGATTCAATAAACTGCTTACAAACAAAATTGGCAGTTTTTTACATATTATATCATATAAGACAAATTCTTAATAATCTTAATTGTAATTAATAAACTGTTGGTGTCTACCAAATGTTTGAAGAAAATAAACTAGTTAACTAACCTACAAACTGTTTCTGATATCACCTAAAAGATTCAGATAAAGATATGGGAAATTTACTTCCAGCTTCAAGTCAATATTATCAATTCATACTGTGATGTTAGAGTAAGCATTATTATGGAAACAAACCCTCAATAAACCAAATTATCAAATATTCAAATCAATGCATGATTTCTAAATCTATTTTCGATTATCTCGGTAACACTAATATAATATATATGTATTATATATTATATATAAGTATAATATTTCAACAAATATTCAAGTTAGAATACATTTTTGGAGCCATACAAGTTGGAAGATTGTCTTTTACATTACTTTTCTAGGATCATGTGAAAGTTTATTTCATTTGGATACTTATGTATTTATGATATTGATCTTGGAATTCCCAATATCTGGTAGGTCGGTCCATTGTGTAAATAGATTTGAGATTTATTTATTATAATAATACCGGGAAAGATAAATATTTCATTTATTGTAGCTTGCTTGGAAATCTCATTTACTCAATGCATTTATAACCCTATTCAGTAAATTGATAAATGGAAAAGATTCCAAGAAAGTGATTTAATAGTCTCACACATATATTTGGAAATCATACTATTGTAGGGGGTTATTGTCACCCCACTACACAAATACAGGCAATCGTCATGTCAGATTTGGTGGTGAGTATCATAAAATTATTCGACCTGTAAACATAAGATTGTAACGAAGTCAATGTGTTGAATATAGTGATTATTCAACATTACACTTTTTCTGGGGTCCATATAGGTATACATGAGTGAACCCCTATCTCAGCCGCTACTTTAGTGTTGCATAACAAATATAAGAAAAACAGCAAAATCTCCTCGCAATATTTAGGAAGTGCCTTCTCTGTAGCAAACAATGGATATGGGTAAATTTTGTTCAACATTCTATGAAATAAAGCGCTTACTTACTTTGGTAGCACTACATTCATCACTCATTAGTTGAAAGAAAATCGAGTGGAACTTATTCTTGTCAAGATTCATTTCGGTTACATCTTGCATATATTTTACAAGAGCATGAAACTTCTGATAACAAATAGTTTCAAATACAGGTATACAAATTAAACTGCACTAGGAATAAAACCTGATGTACAACCAGCATGAAGTACGATATACATACATTGCTTCACCAACATTCATTGTTTTCACAGTTTTAGTGCTAGAATCTTGCCAGGAATGACCAAAGGTACCATCTTAGAAGGTCCATGTTCCCTCGAGATAAACAAATAGACGCGTTTCCACTTCTGTTTTACAGTTCAATACACTGATGTAAAAACATTTAGGTACAGATAGAACGTAGAATTGCAGTCCTGGGAAGAATGGTTTCTCTACTTTTGAAGATTGATTTCTATTAAAATTCAGATTCACAACAAATCTATAAACTGTCAAGTCAAAACAAGAAAGATACAATTCATATCGGCAACTCTGCATTGTGTTACCAACTGTACAACTGAAATATACCTAGTTTGACGAAGGGAAATTGTTGCAAAAGTAATCAAATATGAAATCATATCATTCTTGACGTCAAAATACTGTAGTTGTAGTTTTCAAAACTGGACTGTGACGAAATTAACCAACTAATTATGCAGCGTAAGATAAGCAAGTTCTGGGATGATTGAATTTGGTAAGTTTCACCATCTTCTTCTGTCCTGTTATAAGGTACAGTGACTTTCTCGGCACACACTAGCTTGTATTGTTTCAATGTTTTATATGCTAATCAGGCAATTCGTCTCGGTCACTCAAACTGTCTAATCTTATTGAATTTCATCGCTTGAATCGTAGTGTCAGTCATTATTACGTTATAACATACCAGTTAAGTATGGCTCAGTTTATAATACTTTCCATTTGTTGATTGAATATGAACATAAAGCTCTGAGGCATCCAATTAAGCTGTTACTTCAATTCGATGTGTCATTTGTGAAATTCGCAACATCAGGTCATTTGCTATTAAGGTTTTTGAGAAGACTTAGTCTCAGCACTGCATATATTCTTATGGTTCAGGTAGGAGGAGTTGAATAGTCTGCAATGGGCAAGGAAAAGTTTTGCGACACATGGTCACTTTAAGTTTCAGTTCAAATTGTGAATTTTTCAAAAATTATTATTCTTAGACATTTTAAATATTCATGTGGTCAACATTTGGCAACATTGTTTACATCATTTTCTGTGGTCTGAGTTTCACTTTGTGGATATTTGTAAGGAAGATTCAACTGTATTGCAATTACACATTGATCTATAATCAAGAAACTGTAGATGGTTCACAGAATGGTTGATTCAAATTTCTCTATTTGGTACTTGCTTGGCATGGTATATGTACTGTAAAATATCTTGTAGTTTTGTTTAGAAGGAATCACAAGCACAAATGAAACTACTGATAATTTGAACCAATTAAAGAGGCTTTTGTTGGGAGGTGGTTTAAAACCTTTATGGGCAACTTATGGGCCTATAACATCCCATAAGGTAGTGTGGAAGTCCCTGGCTCCTAGTTTAATCACCTCACATATACCCACTAAACTCTCCACCTCGTGTGGTAGGTTCGATTCTGCAACCAGGGCAGTCTCGATGACACTTTGGGCTGACGGCCCATTGTATCTTACCTAACCATTTTCTCGGATTTACTTTATTATTCACATATTTGTAACAACTTCAATAAAATGGAGGGTAGCTATCCAAGTCTAACAATAATTTTCGCAGAAAATCTAAATATCTTGTCTCCGAATTGTGGCTGACTCTTCAGATTTACAAGGAGTATAGCTACACAATTACATTTTATGTACTTCTATTTGAAATTTCAACTAACATCCATGAAATAAAAAATATTCGATGAACTATAATAAAAAGAATTATTTAAATGAGAGTGAAAGGACTCGCAAGCGTTCGTGGTTTTATTTAGAGTTGAAGAAGCTTCAGCCCAAATGTGGGGTAGAAAAGTGGCTTCGTCGGATGTAAAATAATCCACCAGATAATCAGCAAATACAGTTAATTTATTGTCACTTGGTTTCATCGCAAGTAACTTAAAAACAAAAAATCTTTTACTAGATTTGGATTTAAAAAACCATACCAAAACAATAACGAAGCCACTTTCCAGTTTAGCGAATTTCGTTTTTATATTCATCACTTAACCCCAAATTTTGTATTTTACGCCACCAAGACTGGTAAGATTGAAGCGGCAACCACACTTCACGAACTGTCTTATGGATGGCCATTTCAAAATCGACCACTACTCTCTCAGGAATAAAACTAAAGTTGTTAAAAGAACGAAAAAACTCAATTTTTTCCAAGCAGAGTCTATAAGTTTCTTCCGAATTCTTTTTCAGTAAACTAAACATTAGCGGTCCATTTATGTAACCATGTATGGTAAATAGTTGTGTGAATGGAATGTGCCATTCATGTATATAAAACTCGACTTACATAAAAATTTCAAATTTTTTTGGCAGCTAAAAATTACAGTTCCATTTCGGAAATCATTATTCAGAACAAAGTTTTCGTCTCTTGACGTTTTGTACGAATGTTCTTGCAGATAACGGTGAACTTCGGTGAACTTCAACACCTAAAATATAATGATTATAAGATTGGAAACAAGCCCCTGTCTAGTCTTAATAAGCAATAAATAGTCGACTAGCAGTAATGATCAACATCCGCCCATCCTATATGTTCTTACCAAAGAGAGCTCTGTGTGACGAGTTTCAGGCACCCTTGACCGGTCCCCGTAATCAAATTGTGACGATTATCGTGCCATCCATTATTATGGACAACTGGTTTTCAAAATCAATCTTCTTACTGATAAGCCGCCTTGACGAAGACAATGTTGAACTATAGAAGCAAGTACAAGTTGATTCTTTTCATTACGTTATGAAAAACTAAGGTACATATCTAATCTCTAGAAATGAAGGATGTGAGTGAGTACGTCGTTTATACTTGTATGAGTATCTTGATTTATAGCTATAGAATTGTCAACGTAGTTTTAAAAGTGATTTAAAAGCGGTCGGCTCCTCTACGTTCAGCGCAACCTAGATACTTGCTTCACTATTGCCGGATGGAAACAATCAGCTGGCATTCTTTGAATAATTCATTCTGTAATAACGTATTATGCACTCTATAGGTATGCCTTTTTATACCGAGTCTACTAAATCTATCGCATGACCGTTTAACGTAAAGATATCTACAAACATAATAACAATTATTATTTGTCGATATAAGGGCATTACAATAAACTTATACTTGCTCAATATCATTAAATTACTCATTGTCGTCGGTTGCTCCGTGCATTACTTTCTAATATAATACAACATAATGTACCGTGGATGTTTTGCTTTCTGGATTTGATTAATTGAAGGATACCTTCCTCGAACAGTTATTATTCTGTGAATAGTTGGGCAACTTCAAACTTGAAAAGCATAATAGTGTTTAGTCGTCCGATTAAATAGGCTGATTTTTCCAAAACGTTGGAAATAAGATCTGGAAATCGATAGAAATCTGCAGTTTTGTGCATACTCTTCGTGAAGCTATTAGGGAACTTGGTATGAGATGGGAATATTTCAACGACATTTCAAAGCACTTGTCACTTCCCTCGCTGTACGTAGTCTAAAAAGTATTTTAATCGGCTTAAAAAAGTTTCCGGATTTCCAAAAAAATTCTCGATGCAAGCTTACCTGAACCCATCTAGAATATTGTGATGATGCCGTTCCTATTTGCCTTACGGTTTTGGAATTCTGTAAATCGCTTCAAAGTGGTAAAAATAAGGACTGTGTTGTTTTGTAGTAAGTAAACCCAACCCTCTATATACATACACAAAACCTGGGGCTCACTACACATAGCCAGTACTGAGTGTATCAGGTGACAAAATTTGACAGAGATTTACCTGTTCCTTGTGGAAAATTATATGTTGCACCTCTTCCTACGGTGTCTTTGTATTTTTACCTGTAAATAAGCCTGTATAAGAGTGTTATGACTCAATAAAGTGCGTTGCAAAATGACTTCCTGACTTAAGGTTTATATTGATGGAGAAAACTGAAAAATTCCTCTGCAGACGACTTGCAAGGGAACGTATAGATCTCGGTATAAATATTCTGCAAATACTATGATTTCATCCCCACTTTCACATACAATTAGTCCACACGCATATAAGTTAGTTGTGAGAAGTTGTATTGATTTTACCTCATCCAAACAACTATGAAGACAGTTTCTAATTAATATTTAAGCGATCCTGTATTTGAAAACATATAAATGTTCCTTATTTACGCCCAAAATCAATTCAATTCTCAAATAAAAATGAAAATAACATGATACTTTTATCTGATGGGATTCATATTGAGCCGGAAATATTGTTGGTACCGCTTGCATTAACAAGTTACTTGCAACAACATAATTTGTGTTTATGATTGTTAGGGTTGATTCAAAATTCGAAAAGGTTTTGTCCATATTTGTTCTGTATCAAAAATAAACCATGAGTTATCACATTGAAAAACAAATGGGGTGCAACTAAGGACTCGGTTCACTTCTATGTCCTAACAAATGAATGAAACCTTTGTTTTACTGTCGGTATAACAGCATTTTTGTCGTTACATCACCCGTACTTAAGCTACAATATAGGATATGGCTTTTGACGTCACGATCGTGTGTTCAGGCCTTGTACTATAGAATTTTTCCCTGCTTCAAGCAATCACAAATAACCAAAATTAATGTGTTTTAACATCTTACATTTATTATTCATATAACAAATTATTTAAACTTTCAACTTCCAATAACTTGATTCACAATCATTGTAAACTTTATTCTTATCTTTATCTGCCCTAATTGTTGAATATTAGAATAACCTGTTTGAATATAAATACCAATGTATTCCTATTTAAACTATATTCATACTACATATTTATGTTTATCGATTGTATCTTTTTTGACTCGTATAAATAACCTGTATATTAGCAAGAATAAAATACTACTACAACTAATTAATTAACATGAAAAATGTTTCAACCTAAGTAAACTAATAGATTCATTGAATTTCGACTCATACCAGCTAACATTTTCATTTATTACGACTTTATTTAACATTTTTTATTTAATAATGAAGGGATTAATATTTCGAATTTTTCCATCAGGCTCATCGTCAGCAACCTCAAAAATCACCGAGTGCTAATTTCCGGTCCATTTCAACTCATAGTTGCCAATATATGTTATTCCACAGAGAATTCAGTGGAGTGAAGGGCCGTATTTCTGCTTGAATCCTATTCTTCGTCGTGAACCCACTCTTTGGGAATGCCCTGCTCTTTTCGAACCAGGTTTACCTGACTATGCCTGGGGATCATCACGGCTGATGACTCAAAGGATCTAAGGGTAAAACAGATCTCAGGATTCTGTCGAGCAGTGGGCTATTCAAATACCTCCTGTACAAACGTCTTTGGCCAAGTGCACCAAACTTTCTATTAAGCTTCTCAACCAATATCAATGATTGATTTTGATTGATGTCTCATAAACTATTACAATAAAACTTTTTGTGTTTCTCTTCCGAGAGAAAATTGCAACGAATAGAGACTTCCAAAGATGTGTCCTTTATGTTGCATCCTATATTTTTATCGCATTGTCAATTCAAACGTGTCTCTAGTCTAGCTGTTTTGAATCAAAAGATGCGAATGAAAGATTAATACAAGCGCAATGTGTACAGCAGGTAAGATAAAGCGGCGTGGAATCGGCACGATCGTCTGCTTTCACAATCCGAAACGCCCAGGGGATAAATAATAAGTCACCGTTCGTCGGTTCAATGAATTTGTATTGTACAACATATGAATCTACTTACAATATCTATTATATCGAATTTAAAACATGCTTACTCATATTACATTCTGCGTTCTAGAAAGGAAATACCGATTTCTTAAAATTATATTGAATTACGAACGATTACCTTCTATTACGTTTCATGTTCCATTAACACGTTTTGGAGGTTGGATGTGTAATATTTTCGTGGAATCAGAAAAACTTATGTTAAACGGTGCTAATGCGTTTTCCAGAATATTTGCTATTACATTACTAGTTGGCAACACTATTATATTCATATTTATTGATGAGAGTGAATAAAAGTAACAAATTAAACTGATTCTGCTTTCAACAATATTCTTCCGAAACCATGTATCATTCTCAGAACAGTGAGTTATAAACTAGTTCACATCTAAGTATCCTAAAGTTATATATGCTGCTGGAATAGTTAATATTTTAATAAGTGAACATAACTCCCATTTAGAATTAAACAGAATCATAGATAAATAACGGTTATTATGTATAGATAATAAATAAAATACTTCAAGATGAACTTAATAAAAAATTCCTTTACCTAATTTATTCATAGATTAATAATAATACCAAATTATATATGAATTCTCGGGAAATAGGTCACACTAACACATACGAAGTCTATCCCAAAAGTATCCGACTATCTCGATTTCTCGGCGCTTGGCTAATTCTTCGTCATCCGGTTGGTGGCATCCTTCAAAGTAGTCCCCATTTGATTGAACCACACGCTCATATCGATGCTTCCACTTTCTAAAGCAGTCTTGGATGTCAGTTTTTGGAATCGCCTTCAATGCATTCGTCGTATTAGTTTCAACAGTCTCTTTGTCTTGGAATCGGTGTCCTTCAAGCAGAGAATAGCCAAAAATCGCAGGAAGCTATGTTTCAATATTTTTGAAATTTTCGTCACTATTGATCATTTCCAGATTGTCCTGAGCGATTTCTGATCCAAGATCTTTTTTCTGTTCTAATAGCAGTTTTGGGATGAATTTTGCACACACACGAGTCATCCCCAAATTCTTTGTTAAAATTCGCCAAACAGTACTCACAGTCGAACGACGATCTTGTCCAATTAGTGTGATAGAATTAGCTTTTTGGAGCTTTTAATTCTGAGTTCAGAGAAAAAAATTACTTTGAGTAGATAATTATGATAAAAAGCGAAGGAACTAAATTCAAACACTTTTTGATCATCGCAAATGATCCAAAAAGAATGGTAAAAATGGCCAAAAAACCCATCAAAATCTTAGCTCTTAATCTTTAAAAGAACAGGAGTTATGAATTTTTGAAATCTTTAAAAGAACAAGAGTTATGACTTTTTGAAATTTCGACCAAAGTCGATGGTTTTTTGCAATTTACGGGGTCACCGCTGGACCAATCCGGTTCATCCACAGTTCATTTTCTGTGTTAGTGTGACCTATTTCCCGAGAATTCATATGTAAGTCATACCTGGGTCCAGAATCATTATCAATAATACCAAATCCAATTTCGCAGGTGTAACATATTTTGGTAATTGTATGTCTTGCACCCCACTTCGTTAGATAATGTACATAATTTAGATGAGAAAGCGGTATGAAGTGTACTCTATCAACTGGAAAGCTTTGGATGGGACAACAGGTCACTTCCAATAGTAATTATTGATAATTAGAGAATAGAACTGAACTAAACTGACCCCATAACACTATAAATGAGAAATAATCAACCTTATTCACTGGAAATACTATTTAAGTACTGAGGACTTTCCGACTACCAAGTATCCATCATCAGAGTCAGCTAAATTATAAATCAAAATTTGCCCGTTTATTTACTATTTGGGGAAATAATGTAACATGGGGTTACCTTCAGCTGGAGATAAATCAGAATTTAACAAATCACTTTTTCATTTATACATTTCCATCCCTCCTAAAAGACCAAGATATTTGTCTGTTCTGTGTTTTGAAGTGATATCTACACTTCCTTGAAAAATGGTTTGACCTGTATTCAAGATAAGTTCAGCTAACACTGATTTCTCACCATTATGTTTCTTCATATGGGTAAAATGTTCCTTATACCGAGTGAAAACGTTCTTTCTAGTTTGACCCACATAGCATTTTGAACATGACTCACAATCGATTTTGTGAATTCCGGATTTGTCGGAGCCGGAAACGTTATCAAAGGTGTTGCCTAAACGGTATTTCAGCTTATTCTAAAAGTTTGAAATTTTTCAATTTTGCCATAAGTTCCAAATAATTTTTCACAGGCAAACTTGGTGCGGCTTGGAAGTTGCTAAAAAATCTTTAACTAACCAATTTGCAATGTTATACGTAATATAATTGATATTTTGAATGATTGGTCTCATGGAATTACCCGGTTTAAGAATATTAGATAAGCAATCTAGTTTAGGAAGGTTAGGATTTGAAAATGTATGTTTGTATCTTGAATTATCGGGAGATTACAGCTGTACACGATGAATTAATGAATTATTAAATAGTTTAACGTATTTTGATAAGGGATTCCTAGTAATCTGTTCATAGGGACTATAATTAATTTAACAAGCTATTTATCGAGTTGTGATAATTCTCTTTGCGCATAATTGACAGGGATTTCCTTTAGCTGCTTTCAAGTAATAACAGTCTTTTTCTTTCAATGACTTACATATATTATTCAAGTTACTTTTATATGATTTATTTTAATGCTCAAGAATTGTTCTGCACTGAATTTGGAATACAACCAGCTTATAGAAGTAAGAACAAATTGAAAACCGTTTAGGCAACACCTTTAATAAAGTTTCCGTCTTCTACAAATTCGGGATTTACAAAATCGATTGTGAGTCGTGTTTAAAATGCTATGTGGGTCAAACTAGAAGGAACATTTTAACTCTGTATAAGTTGTAACATGTAAAGTAAAATAATAGTGAAAAATCAGCGTTAGCCGAATATGTTTTGAATACAGTTCACACCATTTCTCAAGAAACACTTAAAATACAGTAAAGACAAATATCTAGGTAATTTAGAAAGGATGGAAATGTATAAACTGAAAAGCGATTTATTAAATTCCGATATATCTCCATCATTGATGTGAGTCGTCGTTAAAAATTAAATCGGTCATTTTTCGTAACATTTCTTTCAAGGCCGACCAGTTTTATCGAAAAGAAGCTTTCAGTTGCCAACGAAAGGTTGTAGGTGTTATCACTACAAATGACTAAAATTAAGTTAATCAAGCTGGCATACCTGGCCAGGGTGTCACACGACGTTTTGACAGTTCAATTTCTCGAAAACTGTCAATATGACATATATGAAATTTGGCAGATATGAACAGTCGAAATTGATGCTTATATTTATTATAAAATAACTTCCGTTTTTCCTGCCATTTCGGGTCACGTGACCCCAACATAATTTTTTTAAATGGGACAACCAGTGGTATAATATTACAATTTCAAAAACAAATTCAACGATACCACACTATTGTATTGTGCAGTAATGATAATGATGGCTATTTATTTTTACTAAATTTATTAAAGCAATATTTTGCATTCAAAAATTTAGGTGGCTATGAAACAAATAACTATTGTAGCAACAACATAGGTTGTCATTCAGTATTGTTAGGTGAAGTTTATTCAAGAACTGTCATTAATTATTAGTCATAATCTTGTGAAGACACTGTAATAATAAGTAAATAATGCCTTCAATTTTTACTTACGATGAATATGTTGACATGCTACTTATTTATGGAGAATGTGGAAAAAACAAAACTCATGCTCAAGGTTTGTACAGAAATCGTTTTCCTCATAGAATAAATAAGTTCAAGCAAAAATATTTTTGCCTATGTCGAACGAAAGCTAAGAACTGGTTCTTTCCAAGCGGTAAAAATCAAGTTCCTCGTCAAAAGACCGCTCAGACAGATGACAATGTGATAAATATTTTGGGTTATCTTCAGGTAAATCCACACACCTCAATACGATTTCTTGAACAAGAATTACAAATAAGTAGAAGTTCAATACAAAGAGTATTAAAAAATCACAAATACCATCCTTATTAAATACATTTAACACAAGGTTTAGTTCCTGCAGATCCTGAAAAAAGATTAAATTTTATTGCTGAAATGTTAGTACAAAGTAATGATGACCCTTCTTTTTTAGAAAAAATATTATGAAGTAATGAAAATAGATTTCATAACAATGGTATTGTTAATCGCCATAATCGTCATTATTGGTCGCAGGAGAATCCAAAGTGGATGCGGGAAACCAATTTTCAAACAATATGGGGAATCAATGTTTGGTGCGGTTTATTTAACGGTCAGTTGATTGGTCCCTATTTTTATGGAGGAACATTAGCTGGCAAAGATACTTAGATTTTCTTCAAAATACTCTACCAGAATTACTTGAACATATTCCCTTACATGAATGGCAAACAATGTGGTGACAGCAAGATGGAGCATCTCCTCACTTTTTTGGGCCAGTTAGAGAATATCTTGATGAAACATTTTCTGAAAAATGGATCAGTCGAAATGGTGCGATTATGTGGCCACCCCGTTCTCCGGATATTGCACTCTTAGATTTCTTTCTCTGAGGTTACTTAAAAGGTCGATTTTATGTCATACCATCGACTGATGCAGATGATTTAAAGGATAAAATAAATAAGACAGGCATGTCGGACCGTAACACCTGAAATGATAGCAGCAGCACTTACAAGAAATCTTTTAACAAGGTTTGAACATTGTGTCAATGTACATGGTCATCAATTTGAACATTTTCTTTAATTTTTTTAAATACTTGTACTTTTCAATTCCCTGTGTTACGTTTTTTAATAAAATAATTTATTTTTGGTAGCTACTATTTGAAACTATACAGATGTTCATTTAATTGCCCCTATTATCATTACTGCACAATACAATGATGACAAGTGTGGTATCGTTGAATTTGTTTTTAAATGACATGTCCAAAATTGTAATATTATACCGGTTGTCCCATTTAAAAAAGTTATGTTGTGGTCACGTGACCTGAAATGACAAGAAGAACGGAAGTTATTTTATAATAAATATAAGCATCAGTTTCGACTGTTTATCTCTGCCAAATTTCATATGTGTCATATTGGTAGTTTTCGAGAAAATGGACCGTCAAAACATCGTGGGACACCCACTTGCGAGGCCGACCAAATGTCTCTTGGAATTCTATATTATTTCATATATTATAATCAAATTTCATCGCGTAGTATAATAAAGTATGTGAGACATTGTCAATCTGAAATTATGAGAATTGATTAAAAATACCAATAAACTTAAATCGTTTGATCTCGTACGATTTTTTGGATAATCGGACCTTATTTTACGGAATAGATACGATATGTCGAAAATAATGTCATGAGAGCTCGGTGTATAATGAATCTCGCTTATTCCACAGTAATACGATGCCAACCTTTCTTTTTGTGGTTTCCGGAGTATTTAACGTAGCTATGTTATTTCAAAACAGCTTATGTATCGGAGATGCAATAATCCGGCTCTTATGTCATATGCAAGTCATGATGATGACTCAGTGACAAGACACCAGCTAGCGGTGAAAATTGCCCCGGTGCCGGGTCTAGGTGTTATCTTGCTTCGGTAACACGTTGAAAATTGCCAATGTTTATTGCCAACCGCAGATATATTATAGACCGTAGGCACTTTATTTGCGGAAATATGTATGTATAACTCTCGTAGCTTTACCACAACCTATACGATATTAACAATATTAAAACCATAATGTACTTTTAACCGCTAATGTTCCATTTTCCAGACAATGAGAGAGCAGATTTTATTTGATCATAACTCTTAGCAAATAAACAATTATTTTGGTATGGTATAATGAATTGTGAGTTTTATCGACTCTTTCTCATTCAATTGGCGGCTTTACTCGCCAGAATAATCGTGAGATTCGTCTCGCAACATCAAAATCCAAAACATTAATTTGAGAATTTATTTAGTCTACATTTATCACTTCCTGAAATATATTTTAGACAATGTGTTAATTATTACTGGCAATAAGTGCTATGCCCGAAGAAAGGAAAGTAGCTCTTGCATTAACACGCTAAACAACTTTAGCAGAAACGGAATCAGACTCAACCAATTTTGGGTCATCAGCCACTCAAGAATAAGGGGAACGAAGTAGCCGATGAGTTTGCAAAACTGGGGCCAAAAAATGCCTAATGGGGACGATCCACTGCTGGGTTAGATCACAACAACGAAAAGAGTGGCAACAAGAGAATGGTTGCAGAAAGTATAAGGCATTGATTGTACCGGATGTTAGGGAGGAGATGGTTTAAACTGACACAGATAGTAACGGGCGGTGGCCTCTGGTACTAAAGGGCACAATGGCACGTGCCCATCCAACCACCAAGATGAAAACAGAAAGAAATTTGCATGCAATTCAGTGCATTATTTTATTCCGCACGTCAGGCGGAATGCTGACGCTCTAAACTATGTTCCGGGGAATGTTCTGAAGTGTACCTATTCCAAGTAGGATTCGGTTGACTACGGTTATCTTCGCCATATGCGCTTATACCGTCAGTTTTGGGCACAAAGCATCGCGTCTCCAGTAAACGTCTTGCCTTCATAGTGTACATTGTGTGAATTCAATTCGAAGACGTGGTGAAGTGCGTCTATTAGCAATAATTAAAGTTAATTGTGTGCAAAATGTTTTGAAATACCCGCTATCATTTGGAGGAAAAGCTGTTTATTAAAAATAAAGCAAGGCCTTTTCCTGATCTTCGAATAAACTACACTTCCACAAGAAAACTCGAACTTACAATGGAATATTCAACAAGAATATCTATGAAAAATAACATTTCCACATACGAATTATATTTATTCACTGTTACGTGCATCAATTTAATTTAATTATTGAACGAGCGGCACAGTGTAATAAAAAAGTAAAAATGTTCTTTGCAAATTTGCAGTCATTTTCAAGTTTTTTTCTCGATCGTCAAAACGAACAGTAATTCTTGATGAAATAGTCAAGACGTAGATTACCACACGCTGTTCCTACACGCTGGATTTTCAAAAGTCGAACTGTGAACACATTATTTGAACACCAGGATTCTTTCAAAGTATGCTAAGATAAAATTAGTTCGACATTTTGGTCAAATTCGTATAATTATTAATAAATAATTAATTTATAACAATTCAAAAATGTATATATGCATTTAAAGACCATAATAACAATAAAATCGTACTCAGAAGGCCAAAATTATCTGAAAACGACTATAAGCTCGACATTTTGGTCAAATTCATATTTTTATTAATAAACATAATTTGTTTATAACAAATTTAAAAATTTTCGCGGGTATACATTCGACAATATTGATGACAAAATCGAACTCAGAAGGTCTAAATTATTCTAAAACGATCCTAAGCTCGTAGTTTTGTACGAATTCGTCTATTTGTTAATAAATAAATTATTTATAACAAATTAAGTTAATTCAACTATTTGTTCAACTATTTCCATATGTTCACTGAACAAAAATAGTCTTTACCCGATCCTTTTTATGTAATCTCATAAATAAGCTAATTAGATTGTTAAACTATTGTTTATAAACAGTGCAAAATTTTTGCGCCCCTTTAGACGAGGTAGACTTTGTTTCTGATAAAATTCCGAAGAGAATGCACTTTGTCTCATCAAAATCGGTCCATTTCCCAAGGATTTCGACCTCAAATACCCATTTGACTGAACTAATAATTATATTATGTTATTATTAGTTTTGAATTATAATATGTATACAAATACACATACATATTTATCTCTGACAACAACTTCAATTCATGACCTAAAGCCTAACTATGTAATAGTGTTGTTAGTAACGAAAATTGATTTAATAGAACGGAATATTAAATCGTCAGTACCTATTAAGTTTCTTGATGAACTGGAGGCAGTATGCTTTGGTACAATAATTATCAATTAATTAGAGGAAAGAATCACCTACAATAATACCTAATCGAATATACGGTATGTTTCTCATTCAGAATATTAGCTTAGTTCAATGATAAAATGGTGGAAGCAATTACTTTATGGTAATTTATCATATTGATATAATAAAAAAAAACACTTTTACTTTGTTTTTATCACTGATATTATAGAAACAAATCGTGACTATAGTTTCGACAATAGCGTGCCATCTCCAAGCGATACTGATGTATGAAAATATGAATAATCTTGGCTATTTATGGGTACAATATAAGATATATGTAACAAGTGGGGTTCCGTTTGGGGGAATATTTTGCTAGAATAGTATAATTGAAATTCGGTAATGAAGTAGAGTTAATATTATGATGAGGAAATTTTAATGCGTAGGTATACTAAGAAGATACAAGAGGATTATTGGAAATTTTACGTTATCAAGACATCAAACAGAATAATGTAGTACACATCTAATTGATCATTTAAAAATGTTTATTGTTTATTTTAATACCTTTGAAAATGTCTATAGATTCTAGTGTGTTTAATTTAAAACCCCTACTCTGGTTACGGAAAATTTTAACTCCATTTAAATTTGGACAATTGTGCCCTGTTTCTAAAATATGTTTAGAGAAAGATGAATCTATTTTATTAAGTCTAAGAGATCGAAAATGTTCGTTATATTTATTTTCTATATTACGACTAGATCTACCGATGTAAAAGTTATCACACTCTGAACAGGAATTTATATACTCCAGGTTTATTAAACTTATTTGTTTCATCTTTATCAGTGAACAAAAAATAGGACAATTTATTTTGAGGTTTGAAGCTATTTTTTAGATTATGTTTCGATAAAATGTCTGCAATTCTTTCACATGCGGTACCAAAATATGTGAAGGAAACATATCTTGATGAAGAATCAGATTTTTTGTAAAAGGATAGATACTTGAGCATGTTGATTTCTGCTTTTTTCTGTCAATCAATTTGGATATAATTTGAGGTTGAAAACCTCGATAATATTCGATTCTTCACTCAGGTTTTGAGGAGAAAAAGGAAGTGAAAAGGCTATATGTATCATAGGGTTGTCTACTGCTAATTTGTGACTATGGGGACCAAAAGATGAATTGGCAATAGTTGCATCTGTGGATGTAGGTTTTCTATAAATTTTGAAAGTAATGATATTGATATAGTGCGTGAGGGTAAGGTCTAGGAAATTTATTTTGTTATCTTTCACACTTTCCAAAGTGAACTTGTAGTCCAGTAAATGAAGCATTTGATTCGGCGATTTTTTGCTCATGAACCGATTTTGACGTTTAAGGGTTTGTTTGATTCGTTATGATCCCTAGATCAAAGATGGACACTTTTGATTTCTGACAAATTGTTTATATTGTTAATAAACAATAAATAGTGTTAAATAATGGCTTCATCCAGAACGATCTTTAAAAAATTGAAAACTGCAGTTTTTATTGTTTTTAATCATCTAAATGTTGATTTTCATATCCCTAATCGGTAAACAAAGTGCTCTTAATGATCTAATTTGTTGATAAACTAATTGTTTATCAACAAATGCTCGAGAAAATCAAAGTTACCTAAATGTTCGATATTGGACTCGTTTTCGGATATTTTTTACTCAATAATCGCAATTTTGAATGCGAAATTACAATTAACCATTAATATAATTTATTTATTAACAAATTGTTAATCAACAATTGCTCAAAAAAATAAAAGTTATCGATATTACAGTTGTTTTCGGATATTTTTGAGTTAATAATCATGATTTTTGATGTGAATCTCCAATTAATTGTTAATATAATTTGTTTATTAATTTATGCTCAATAAAATGAATGTTATCTAAATGCTCGATATTACTGTCGTTTTCGGAAATTTTTGAGTCAAGAATCATGATTTTGAATATGTAACTTGGATTAATTGTTAATAGAGTTTGTTAATTAATAAATGCTCGAAAAAATGAATTTTATCTTAATGTTCGATATTACAGTCGTTTTTTTATATTTTTTAATAAAAAATAATGTTTCTTAATATAAAACTGAAATTAATTCTACAAATGCTCGAACAAAAAACCTGAAATCCTGATTATTGACTCAAAAATATCCGAAAACAACTGTAATATCGATAACTTTTATTTTTTTGAGCAATTGTTAATTACCAATTTGTTGATAAATAAATTATATTAATGGTTAATTGTAATTTCGCATTCAAAATTGCGATTATTGAGTAAAAAATATCCGAAAACGAGTCCAATATCGAACATTTAGGTAACTTTGATTTTCTCGAGCATTTGTTAATAAACAATTAGTTTATCAACAAATTAGATCATTAAGAGCACTTTGTTTACCGATTAGGCATATGAAAATCAACATTTAGATGATTAAAAACAATAAAAACTGCAGTTTTCAATTTTTTGAAGATCGTTCTGGATGAAGTCATTATTTAACACTATTTATTGTTTATTAACAATATAAACAATTTGTCAGAAATCAAAAGTGTCCATCTTTGATCTAGGGATCATAACGAATCAAACAAGCCCTTAAACGTCAAAATCGGTTCATGAGCAAAAAATCGCCGAAGTCGGGTCGATTTTGGGCTTCATTTACTGGACTATTGTTAGGAACACATTCAATTGTCCTAATGTACCTTTGAAGAAGAATGAAACATCATCCACATATCTAAACCAACATTGAATATGATTTCCAGCTAGAGGGAACTCATTATAGTTTCTTCAATATAATACATGAGAATATCTGCCAAAAGAGGCCTATTTACTTATAGCGTATCACGCACGGAGCTCTATGTTATCTTCGTTCGATGAGTTCCTCCATAATGAGTTAATAACAGCTCCGTTATCTTTGCAAAATATGGAATTTACAGAATTTCTTTGATCGGATACAATTTAACTATCATATCATAAAGGTGTGAAAACAATTATCCAATTATAAATTAACATACGTCTTCGTATACTGTAATTTCCAATAACCCACACATTCACTATTATATAACCGTTAACTCAATTATTTGACAGAAATGTTCATCACTTACCATTATCAATATGCATTTAATTGAAGCAATTTGGATTTTCCGTTGGCTTGTGAATGAAGAAAAGAGATGATGGAATATCTTCCGGCCAATTATGTTATATTACCTTCATGACCAAGTTTATAACAAATTCAAGCCCGAAGAAATAAGTTTGCATTAAAAGTGTAATATTGTACTGGATGAAGTGTTGTATTAAGGATGTTATCGATGGAATTTTTAACCACCAAGTGATCAAGCAAATCTTAAGAAAAACATTAATGTTACTTTGTCGCTTACAATCGAGTTTCCTCTCAGATAGATCATTTCATGTGTTGATTGTCGGGATATTTTCCGATCAATGACTATTAACGCTGATGTGCCACAGGTATCTGTCTTGACACCATCATTGTTTCTGTTCCATATCAAAGATCTGCTGCACCTGTCCGGTTCACAGCTTTGCAGATGATGGTACACTCCATACAACTTCCTCATGTAGAGCTCCTATACCATCCAATGGAGCCGGAGGAGCGAGACAGAGATAGGTTGAAGCGATTAATGGAGATCTAGATTCGATTTAGAAATGAGGATCTTTCAATCTTGTTGAGTTAGCAAAACTCAAGCTTGCGTCTTCTCCATTAAGATCCCTAATCCCTAACATGATGATATCTGGTATAACTATTCCTAAGACGTCGTCCATATCCATGCTTGGGATTACCACCAACAGCACCCACTCATGGGATGATCATGAGAGGTGCATTGCGGAAACCGCTCATTAAAACCTTGTTTTTATATTCCGTGCTATTTCACATCCCAGCAGTTTCTCATAATTTACAAAGCACAGATTCTACTTGTCCGTAAATATTATTCTTATGTTTGGAGTTCGGCTCTCAAACATACGCTGAAGCTCTTGGATTCTATCCTGGAAAGTGCTATTTGTCTGATTGATGATCTGACAGTTACGAATTCATTGACCTCTCTAGAACGTCGTAGAAAAGTGGGCGAGCTCTCACTTTTCTATGGATATTTTCATGGTCGGTGTTCATCACAAATCTCGTCTGTTATTCTCCCAAGAGAGATTCCAGGTAGGGAGACTGAACGAGCTCAAGCAAGTCACCCCTTCATTGTCAATTCCTACCACATTTTAAAGTGAGAAAAGTGAGAGTGGAACTCTTTGCCTAGTGAGATCTTCCTCATGCCCATAACCTCTAATTTGGCAAACTCTAATGGTGGCTACTTGGTAGCTGATAGGTCCTTAACACTTCAACAATATTCCTAATGGCTAAGGGTGATCATTTCCTTCTTATCAGTGTAATATATTTGTTTTTATTCTATAACTAAAGTGTGGTCCAGGGTAACAGAACACATCCTGCAAGGATAAATATATGGAACATCCAGATACTAGTCTATGTAAGCATAACAGGTGCAATGGGAACAAGCCTCACGGCTGCTATATAAGTAATCCTAAGGTTCGCCCCCCCCCCCTCCATAAGGTAGTGGAGAGTATGGTGATAAGGACAACATATAGAGTGACTGGAGAGAGAGAATCAACAAACCCCTCCCTTCAAATCAGCATACTTGGCACATGCCCCAAGACGAGATGAAGAAAGGTATAGCTTCATGAAAAAATTTAACCCGCTAAGTCGCAAAAGCGAATGTGACGAAAATACCAACCCGAGACTCAGAAAGTCCATTAAATGGTACAACGGGAGAAACTGGGATATGAGTATAATGGCTTGGAACCAAATACTCTGAAAGCTTAGGCAAAATGTGTTCAGTTCAATATAGAAAGACACTTCTGTAGACAGGGATAATTATCATGTCGCATGCAGCAATCGACGCCATCAAAGTGCTAAGCTCCTACGCAAGCAGCTTCAAGAAGGTCTGGGACAGCCTAAAAACTGAACGACCTGAGCAAAAACAATGCAGTTACCCTCCTAGGGATTCTGGGACAAAGAAGATGCAGACAATAAATGATCACTGAATAGAACTACAAGAACTGGGGCAAAAAAAACTCTGTAAGACTATTACCAAAAGAGATCTAACCTCAGCAAAAATAAACTCAGAATATCAACGGGAATCCTAACATGGCATTGCGGATTGGAATGACACCTTAAGCAGCTCGATTCAGTAGATGAAGAAGATTACAGGTTCTGCGAAGAGAAACACGAATTCTCTATCCACATTCTCACAGAATGCAATTCCTTGCGAAACTTAAGGGCACGACACTTAGGCGGGTACCAAACAGTAGGACATTCACCTATCTTGGAGCCCATCCGACATTCTGAACTTTCTATGAGCTACCAGAGTTGGAGGAACTGCTATAGCCTAAGCATCAGAAGGGGACACAATAGATCTAGGTCGCAGTTTGCAAATATCCCCAATAATAAAATACAATACAATAACGAAAAAACTACTCATGAATAATTCCAAACAGTGAACACAGAATAAAATCACTTTGTGATGTTAATAGTCATAACAAGAAACATTATATTCCAGTTAGTTATATTAACATTTTTCTTAAACTGTTCCTGGACAATCATCACACCTCGAAGTAGCGTAACTAATTTATTCCACCTCCTCGCAACGTCTTGTTAAGAGCTCGAAGAAAAAAAGCAATAAAGCTCTCTTCGTAAACCATTATTCAGTGATATATGACGGTATATTCCATAGTAGGCGCTTGCTTTAACGTTATGTTGTAGGAAATTATCGATGCCTATCTACAATATGCATAGTGTACAATATTAATAAAATAATATTCCCAGAAGTAATCAGTTGGCAATCATAAAGCAGCGTTAATAAAATCACCGACAATATGTTTTTGTAGATGCCCACATAATACAGCCCGGGCTCGTCACGGCCCATAACACGGATAGCCTGATTACAAGGGCTGTAAATATCAGCGACTTCGGGACTCAAGGGATTCACCTCATCATCGCAATATCTAGGAATATTATACGGTGACGCCATCTAGGCATGTACTATATAAGCGTACCCGTGCATTTGAAGGATTTATTCAATAACGGGATCAGCTGGGGCTACTTACGGCTCTGCTAGTTGTGGATATGATAATTTAGTGATGCTTGAGGTGGATCCGTAATTCAAACAATTAACTTATCCTAACTATGTGCTAAGTATTTTTAAAGCAAGTGTTTTGTATGTTTGACAGTTCGAATTGTTGTTAAACATCTATAATGAACGTTACCGCGATAGTTCAATGAAGCGTTTTCGAATGTTAACAAATTTAGTTTAGTAATAACAATTGAAACATACCCTAATTGTGCACCGCAAGTTATTCAACCACACGTGGATATAGCTAGTTGAATTTCTTGAAATGATTGTCATTACATTTTCATAATGTATAGTGTTGGAATAAAATGTTAACGCCTAACATACATGGTTAGTAGTAGATATTTTATTATTTAATTCAAGAAATATTGATAAAATAGATTATTCATTTCAAATTTAACAAATAATAATTAATTTCAATCATTTAATTGTCCTGACATAGCAAAAATTGATTTAAATTATGATTTATCCTAAAATTAATAACAAACAATTATACAAATTATATTAAATGGATTAATTCCTTTTGAGAATTGAGACAGTCTTAAGATATTTTCTATACCACAGTATGATAATAATTCAATAAATTGGAGTTGATCCGTTGTACAATGTAAATACATAGGATTATTATTATTATATTGAAATATAATAAAAATTTATCATCCATTGAATCAAATCATTTTCAAGGATGAAGATATGGAAAAATCAAATTCTAAATCCAAAATGTATTTCGGTATCAAACAAAACTGTTGACTTATGGTTTTATCGTCTCATAATTTCCATTTATTGAGATGAACTGTTATTGTATCATGGACCAATTTGAATAAGGATTCTTCAATATGTCATGCTACAATAATAATCCAATGGATTATTATTGTGTGTTTCATTTCTCAATTGAAGTTATGTAAATGGTTATTTTCTATACTTGCGTACCCATTAGAGGGGTTAATGTAAATGACAGAAAAAACTCTTAATACAAAAGTTGCATAATTTTTTTCTTATTATCTTTTAGATATGTAGTAAGAAACACATGAGCGTGCCAGGACGAAAGATCTCTTTCCCCTGATTTCAAAAATATATAGGTTGTTGATATTTAGATGAGCCGTTTTTGAATTATTTAAGTTTGCAATTTTGATAAATTGATGATAATCGAGTTGGCCAGGCTTTCTACATACTTCAATGTGACATAATGTGTCGCTTCACTTTAAATTAAAACATACAATTAGGAAAACGGGTTATCCGAAGGAAGAAAAAGCTTCGAGTAGTTTGTCCTTTTTATTCTAATAACAATTGATATTTGGATAAGGCGTTTTAGAAGTTAATTATTTTGAAGAAAACAATACTTATTAATGACGAACGATAATAAAAAAAATTTACAAACTTACACAAACATTGATGATATAAAGTAAAATAATGATTATATGTTTTCGATATATCCACCATGATCTCTGACACATTTTCTAATGATGTGATGGATCGCATTCGAAATAAAATGTGGATGATCTCTATTGAGCATGAATATTTCTTGTTCAATTCTTTGTCTCAACACTATTATATTTTCAGGTCTGTCATAATAAATCCGGTTTTTCAGAAATCCCCACAGGAAAACATCCAAGGAGCTTAAGGCCGGGCTATTAGACGGCCAAAATTTCAAACTTAAATAATTCAAAAACGGCTTATCCAAATATCAACAACCTATATATTTTTGAAATCGGAGGAGAGAGATCTTTCGTCCTGACAGGAAATATATAGGGTGTTCCGGTGAAAAAAAAACCTGTCATTGTTTTTCAACTTTGCGAAGCTCATGTGTTTTTTACTACAAATCTAAAAGATAATACGGAAAAAATTACGCAACTTTTGTATTAAAAGTTTTTCTGTCATTTACATTTACCCCTGTAAGTGGGTACGCAAATTTAAAAAATGACCCTGCATGTAATAAAATTCCTAAGTTTATATTATTGTATTAAATTTATGTACTTGATTTTAATTCAAAAATATTGACTATTATGAAATTAAAATTATGAATGAATTTAAACTCAACTCATAATCAAAATACGGCAACATTGCAAAACGTTACGTTCTCTCACTATTGGCTGGACTCACAATTCGAAAATCAACAGAATAAAAACAATGGTTACGACCCAAATATGATAGATGTAGTTATGAAATAAACCGTGAATAATAAAACTCCAAATTCATTTATTCCCAATATCTGGGTAATGACAAAAGTCAATTCACTTCTGTGACGTATACTGGTAAACTTTCAGCAACCATAGCATTCATTCAACTGAAAGGTAAATCAGTTGCATATAGAAATATATGTTCCTACTTAACCTTATACTAACAACAAACGTTCATCAATTATACAAAATCAAACAGATATGAATTCAAAAATTCTAGAGTTCATTATCGTAGCTGTAGAGATTGTGACGAATCATACATAGGCCAAGCGGGACGGTACTTCCATTTAAGATTTCGAGAATAGCTGACAAGTTACACTAACCATATCTTGAAATTTAATAATTCCACTCATGCTAGTGATATTTTGTACATTCATAATGGAATCCCTAGAAATCAAGAGGCGAAATGGAAATACTTGTAATGATACAGTACTGAACAATCAATAAGACATATATTTATTATTCACCTGTTATCAATAATTTGGTAGATAATTTAAATACGTTATAATTTTAAACCACCATTCCACAAATATTCATACTAATAGGTATTTAATGAATTACATCTTTAAACGTAATTTACTAAACCCTCTATTCTGACCATGCCACTATGTTTGTGTAACAGTTGTTAAAATTTATAAATACGTTTTGTAGTCAAGAAGTGTAAATTAAGTTTCCAAATAGTTATATTAAACTTTGTGTTTGTACTAGTTGAAGTGTTCATGATCTCCTAAATCATTTGACCACGTTTCTTCTTTATATAAATTTAAGAAAAACTTTGTTCTATTTCTATCACATCCATACTTGATTCATGTGCAGAGAAGAATGTAATATAGTTCATGATCCATAATAACAAATTGCACTAAATAGGTCAATTTTGATTGTTCTATTCCCATTTTAATCTATTCAGTTGAAAGAGTCAGTACATATAAACAGAATCACGTCAACGGCTGGATTCCACAGAGTAGCACCAAGGAACACGCAGAGAGCGCGAATATTCCCAGTTCTGTTCTTCAGAGGGCTATACAGATACGTGACAGATTTCGTCTGGACTCTCTTTGTCTGAGGTCGACTTTGATTAATCAATTTATCTGTTAAATTAATTAGAAGCAATCATTATATAATACAAGCTCCACCAGGCTGAGATTAACCAAGTTTGGCTATAAAGCTTCTGACACAGTTCGCCCTGGTCGCGCAATTACGAGGGCAAGGTCCCTGGAAAATGAAACCAGAAATGATTTATTTGGTCAAAACTAGGGGAATTTAACAAGAATAAAAAAATATGCACATATATAAGTATATCAAATGGAGTATTTATGTTCATGTATGAACTTGGCGGAAAATATTGCTTTATATAGATATAATTATATTATACATCAAATTTGTATGTATTTAATTTGAGAATTTTAATTTCTGGCGACTCAAAAAACATGTTTTGGAAACCTCAAATAATAAATTGGAAAAGTTTAGAGCCTTAATATACATTTTTTCTTGTCAAAATGATTTTTGAAATTTGAAAACTTTCATTTAAATTTGATGACATTTGATCAATTTAAATGAAACTGGCCGGCGCAACTTTTTTTGTTTCATGATAAGCATTATATAGGCTATCGAATGACAATATTTTCAAAGGGTTACCAGTCAGGCCAAAATATCTCTATGCATTAGTGTCAAAAAATGTGTTCTTCCATATGTGTATTTCTGGACTATGTACATTCCTATACATTTTATGACGCCAAATCGTAATTTCATATCCCAGAAAGTTACCATACATACCAACATTGGCCTAACGAACTTCGTTCTAAGAAACGGCCACTCCGATCATAAAAAACTTTGCATTAAAAAATTCTTTAAAGCGTGCGCAATGATTTGCACTATAACCCAGAAGGTTATCATCATTCACGGCTTTTTTATGTATATCAGCTCTTGTACTATTTTGTATCTGTCATAAGCTTGCCTGTAGTATTTATTTATTGATATCCTTAATTCTAATTTCAGGTACATTATTAGTACAAGGCGATCTCTCTAGTGCCCCTCTGGTGGCATCGAGTGCGCAGCCTTCCGCTCCCTCCAGTCCCCATTCAAGTATGCTCCTACTTCAGACACAGGTATGATTCTTCGACTTTTAATATGTTTTTTTGAAGCGTTAACACCATTTTGGGCGAGCAATCCATAGCAAGTTATGATTATTTCAAAGTTTTCTAAACATTTTATTGGTTTTATTCTCAACAAATATTTCCCGCGATTGAAAATCCCGTTATAGTACATTTAACCGCTAGAGATGGGACACTAAATCTTTTTAAATCAATAGAAATCTTTTGCACATCAAAGGTTCTAAAATTGTATTTAATGGCTAATTAGATTCAAGAAACTCCAGTCTGTTCGCATTGTTAATTCAAATTATGTCAAGCACTTCATGAATTCTTGTTTCTGCCTGAATTGTGGAAAAAGTACACCTCTCTCTTGAATGATTTAAATTCAGCCTTGATACCAAGACTGGTTACGGAACTAATTTTGAACCGGCTCGCCCATCTCGTACCGCGCCCGCGTGACAATAATATATGGCGCTATTATAGGAGGTATTCTAGCTTTTAATTAGTGTTGTATATTTCCCGGAAAAACAGGCTCATAGATGCTACGTACAAATATACAGATCAAAAAAAACCTACTCCATATCTTTGGAGATTTTTGAAGTATCTGATTGTAGCAGCAAAAATAAAAATGGTCGGTCTATCCAATAACACCATCCGACTTCCGACACTATCGGAAGTGAGCTCAAATTTATTATTGCAAATGGAACAACCCCATAAGTTATTAGACATATGGATACAGCGTTTTTCCCCGAATACGCTCAATCAGGTTCAATAATAATTAAACCAACAAACTTATTTGTACGATTTCAGTTTGACAGAATATTCCACTTATGGACGCTGTATTTTTTTTTGTTGGGCGGTTGTTGAAACCCTTTATGGGCACCTTATGGTCCTGTTACATCCCATAAGGTAGTGTGGGGGTCCCTGAATCCCTAACTTAATCACCTCAAATATACCCACTAAACACTCCACCTCGTGTGGTAGACTCGATCCTGCAACCAGGGCAGTCTCGATGACACTTGGGCTTGACAGCCCATTGTATCTTGCCGCACCACTTTCTCGGACCATCGGGAAAATTCAGTCGCAGGATTCGAACCCGCGACCAGCCGCCACAGTGATTAGAAGATCGATTCTTCTACCACTTAGCTACCTGACCCCTGGACGCTGTATTATTGAACGTGATTATTTTATAATGGTATTTTTCATGATATCAAATAAGTATTTTTACCTTGGAGGAGAAAATTGACAAGCTTGATGTGTATTTACATTCGGGAATAAAAAGGGTAAAATAAAATTAGAATGAAAAAGAAACTTTTCAAAGACAAGTTTCCACTTAAGAGTGTACTCACTAAAAAGGAAACAATAATTGTTTTGTTAGATTTGAATCTGTTATTTCCCGATATGAGAACAGAATAATAAACGTCTCATATTTTTGTCTATTCAGTAAGTAAGCTAAACTAAAAGCTTGTCATTATTACTATACTATAAAGTAATTGGTTTTCCATTGCACATAATACGATTCCCTAATTCGAACTTCGAAAGCTGAATATTTCAAAAAACCTCCAATATTAGTATAGGTATAGGAAATGGTTAATCAAGCTTGAAGAACAGTTGTTGTAGTAGATACAGTGGCGGCTCCTCGAAGGAGGCTAAGGAGGCTCAGCCTCCTCACCAATTTATCTTAATGATCATTCTCCATTTTATTTCCTGTTTCTCTGATAATTCTTTAAATTTTACAATTAATTCCCCGTTCTCAGTAGGTATTTTTAATCTGGCAACAGTGGCCAGAGGCTAAATTCTCTATATATCTCAAACGCTAAATACGTGTGGTCAACACAGCGAATATGGCAACAGAGTAGGGAGGCTAGCTTTTCGTACCAATTCGTCGGTCGAATGAAATACGATTACTTGCTCCCGCCTCCCGCTGCTAGAAGAATGCGGCAGCTCAGTTGTTGTTTTTATTCCACGAGGCGTAGTAAGGTTAAGTAGTTAATTTTCAAGTTATAATTTATCTAATCGGAATCGGTGAACGTTAAAATTATGAGTGACTTAGTTGCAGAGTTCTTAGGAAATCCATTTAGTGGATTAACATATGATAGAAAAGTGTTCTTCAAAAACAAACGGCCTTTACCGGATTTGAAAGGATTAGTGATGGCGGGGAAGTATCAAAATCGATCGTTTAATACTGATGATTATGAAAAATATGTATGGTTAACGGGATCTGATGTACACAATAAATTATATTGCTGGTATTGCTTGCTATTCACATCAGATACAACTTCATGTTGGGGGCACTTGGGTTATAATGATTTGAAAAATTTAGCTTAGAAAGACATGAAAAATCGCAGGAACATATTACATCGTGTATTAAGTTTAAATTAACCGGTAAACAGAATACTGTTAATGCGATTGATTCTACACGAACACGCGAAATCGAAAATCATAATAATACAGTTAAAGAAAACCGCGAAGTTTAAAAAAAAATCATTGATTTCTTATTGAATTTATCATTTCAAGATTTGGCTTTTAGAGGGCATGATGAAACTGAAAATTCAGTTAATAAAGGTAATTTTAGGGAATTGTTAGATTTGTTTTGTAAATACGACAGTAAGCTTCGCGATTTTATGACTAACGCGTCAGTATTTGCAGGCACCTCAAAAACAATACAAAACGAAATTCTTGATTCAATAAATTATGTCCTCCGAAATCACATAGAGGATGAATTATTTAATGTCCCTTTTTTTTCGTGGCAGGTTGACGAAACAACTGATATAACGTGTAAATCAGAATTATCAATAATTTTTAGATTTGTAAAAAATGGACAACTGGTGGAAAGATTTTTAGGGTTTTACGATGTTAGTTCGGGAAGAACAGCGATCAATTTATTTAATTTCTTAATGGAAACATTTCAACGATTTGACTTTGCGAATAAATTAATAGCTCAAACCTACGACGGCGCATCTGTAATGGCGGGACATTTAAACGGTCTTCAAACAAAAATAAAATCAGTTTCGCCTCAGGCTATTTTCACCCATTGTTATGCTCACAACATGAATTTGGTTTTAAGTAATGCATGTAATTCCATTAAGGAAGTTAGAATTTTAATTTCCAACTTATCGTCATTTTCAAATTTTTTTAACAAATCCACCAAACGAACTGAAATTTTGAATAACATAGTAGGAAACAGAATTCCCTGTAATGCTCCAACTCGATGGAATTTTACATCACGTGCAGTGTTTACCATTCACAAAAATAAAGACAAATTAATTGAAACATTTGATTTTATATTAAACAGTGATGACTTTTCGACAGATCAGGTTTCATTAAATGCTGCTGTTGGTTTAAAATCTTATTTAGAAAATGAATAATTTTTGTTTTTTCTTGATACTTTTAAATTAATATTTGAACAAACTGATCTTATTTTTCAAATTTTACAACATAAATTCACTGATATAATTTATTCAAGAGATCGTTTGAAACATCTCATTGATAGAATTTCAAGTTTCCGTAATACAGAATTTCATTTTAATATTTTATTTGAAAATTTTCAACTGATGAGGCTCCTCCCGCGAAAAGGAGGAAAACATATAATTTGGTAGACAAGAAACTGCATTATAAACAACTTTTTTATGAAATTTTAGATACCATTAAAGGTCAAATTGAGATTCGATTTTCCGATTTACATGAATTGAAGTTTTTCGACTTGACGAATAGAAGATTTTTCGAATCTTTTTCATAAGAGTTTCCCAATACACTTTTAGATAACTTAGTTCTCAAATATAAATTTTTTGATAAAATAACACTGCACAATGAATTATGCGTTATATACTCGGATAAAGATATTTTAGGCCAGTACGACAGTCACGCCGATATGATAAAATATATGATAGACAATGATTTGCAACAAGTTTTACCTCAGTTTTATAAACTACTTTGTTTGACATTCACCATTCCTGTCACGTCGGCATCGGTGGAGAGATTATTTTCCACTCTCAAACGAATTAAAACATACATGCCAAATACAATGGGCCAAAATCGTTTATACAATGTTAGTTTAATATCTATTGAAAAAGATTTAGTAAAACACTTAAAACAAAATGATACATTTTATGATAATATTATTGATCATTTTTCGCAAACTAAAGACCGTAGAATTCCGTTAATATATAAAAAAAGTTGATAAAATTAATTAAAAAAAAACAAAATATGAAAAATTCCAAAAAAAAGAAAAAATATCAAAAATCTAAAAAAAAATAAAAAACAGAAAACGAACAAAAAAATTTTTTGGCAAGAGAAACTCTACACCTCCACGTTGGTTCTTGCTTGGCAACAATTAATTTTGTCACTGAAGTAGCTGGTACGGTCGCTGTGCAAAAGTTAAATTAATTGGCTGAGTAGAGTATATTAAGAAAAAACGTTTTATGTCCAGCCTCCTCTCTTAAAAAGTTCACGAGCCGCCACTGAGTAGATATTCTTTTCGTGAAAGGTAACCAAACCTGATAATGAAACAATCCCTACGAGCAGGTTCATGGAAATATGTCATAAAATAGAATGTTCTAGTTAAAATAAGAAAGTTAAGGTCTTCTATTTCCGTTGAAACCGTAACAAGAAACAACAAGAAAAATTGCCCTGAAGTTTGGAATTTAAGTTACATCTAGTTTCTATAAAACGTCTAAATGGAACTAGCAAAGAGTCACTCTGCATATACATATACATCAACAAATTTATCGTTCAACCCAACATTTTATATTTTTGTCAAATATTCCAGAGTACTGATAGAATATCTTTTTAAATGATTACTGAAGTGTAATCATTTTTTCAAGTACCATTTTATTGTCAATTGATGAACTAAATGTTACTCGAAGTAGAACATTGGAAAATTAAAACTGACGCCATAAATTTAATGAATTTCTAACCTTAACTCATAACAACATCAACATAGTACTTTAGATAACTTCGTTTTGTTCTGCATAAATTAATCTTCATTAACTCACTAAAATTCAACAAATAAGATGCAATGTCATTCAAGAATAATATCACAGTTCCAAACGTAACAAATAAAAATAACCAGCTTTAGTGGTCATATCTTAATAAATTTATCAAGAAATGAATTTTATACCACTCCGTAAACTCAACAACTTCTTTTTTTCATTTTTAGTTGTGAGATATTTGATGATTTCTCATTCTGTTCACTTCCATGTAGCTAGTAATTCTTCTTTATTCAGTTCTAAAGCAATATCTTAAACTTTCGAATTCTGATAATGTAATCATACTCTCTAACCCTGAAAAAATCTCACATATTAATTTTGAATAGAATCTGACCACAATGACAACATTGTTCGCCATATTGAAGCCGCTATCTTGTTTTTCTCTCTTTCCTAAAAGCCATAATGCGTTGTCACCTGAATGATGGATGCCTACCAAATTTCAAGGTACTTGGACGACTAGAAGTGGGTCGTAATTCACTTGCAAAATTTCACCCGAACGTACAAATAAATAAACAAGGGAAATTTAATAAAAGTTTGTAAAAAATAGTTGTTCTTGCAAGATAATTTCCAAATAATTAGCAACGAAAACGATTCATCGTATACAGAAATCACCATAAATGCCTATAAAGATTCGCCAGTAAAACATTTGCAATAGCAAGATCGGATAAGAAGACTGGAATTCTGCAATAATTTCCTACAAAGACAGCAACAGGATGATCCTTTGTTTTATACAAGAATCTTATAGACCGATGAATGTACTATAAGAGAATGTTCAACCAAATTTCCATTGGGCCCCTGGAAATCCGAGAAACGTAATTGAATGTACAAAAACCTTTCAAAGTAAATGTTTGGTGTGATATTCTTGGCAATACTTGGTCCTATTTTTGTTCACGGGCATCTAAACGCAGATAAATATAACGAGCTGTTTATGAACTTGATTGAGAATTATGTGGAGGAATTTCCTTTGGTGGTACGCAGCATTATTTTTCAGCCAAACGGTGCCCCTGCGCAAAATGCTGCTATTAATGTTAGTAATGAATATACAAAACAGGCGTTCCAAGGGAATTGGATAGGTACTCTTGTCCCAATTCGATTGCCTATGTGCAGAAATATATCTATTGTTAAACCAGATAAGCCCATCAAATCAGGTATAAATTCGGGTTAAATACTGTGTTCAAATATGTAACAATAGAGTTGAGCTTACTTCCGGTTGAAATTACAGTTGGATAGTGGTCTTATAAGCGTTATTAGATAGAGCCGAAAATTATATTCTAGCCCTATCAATTTCCATTCGATAACTCAAAAATTTCCAGATATGAGAGCCCTTAGTCGGAAAGGGACGGTACAAGCAAAATGAAAGGTAACAAGAAAAATAGGAAAATAACTATGGATTTTTCATTTTCTTATTCGAAATTGAAATAAACTCGTTTCCTATTCAAAAAGCGTATTTGAATTCAAGGAATGAATAAGATACCCACCCGCATGACGAAAAAATTAAGAGCAAAACAAACAATTATTCTAATTATTGGTATTGACACCATGAAATACATGTCAACTTTTAATATATTTCTATTTTTAAGGTCATTTCAGTGTTTCAACTGTTCTGGATATCATTTGAATGCACAAAATTAGGAGGAAGAAATTTATTTATTTAATAATTTTTGTTAATTAAAGTCTTCGCATGATTTTTGCGGTTGAATGAGACTTGTTATATTTAACAGAGCAATTGTATTTTCATGTCTTTAAATTTTTCAACAAATCCTAATCATGTATTCACTCGGGATCAGACATCTTTATAAATCCTTAAAATTCGAAATAAAATTACACATACTATGAAAGATCTCACCGATAGTGTATAAAAAATGTTAAATGGAAATATTGTCCTTTTCGGGTATTCGTATTAAGTTCTTGTTTCTGCTCATATCATGTGAATATGTAAATATTGATATATTTGCATTTACTCAATGGTCAACAGTAGCACGTTAAAATTGAGACAAATTACAAATTCATATTGAAAAAAATACAAGAAACGCTTAACATTCAATCGGGTATATCAAACGGTAAGTTCATTACAGTAATTTATCTTCATTCGATGGAGGTCACTGCAGTCTTAATTATATCCTGAGTATTCATGCTGAAGGCCGAATAAAAAAATCAACTAATTTTCAGAATGAATATAATCAGTCTGATCTAAAATTAATTCTTTGGGAACCTATAACTATTGGAATTCGCTTAAGAACACATTGCAATTTTATTGATATCTATTCACATTTAAAGATGCAAAAAGAAATACTGTAACTCAACTTTATGTGAATTAGGTAATAAATAGTTGAATGAATGGAAATACAATTATTGCTTTGTTGAATATCACTGGTGGTATTGAGATACCTTATTCAGCTGGATTGATCAACTTGAATTAGAATGACTGTAATTTATTTTTTTTCTGATTGAAATGAAGTAGTTTTTAGTTTCAATCGAGATCCAAAATTAAGTCATTGACAGTATTATGCTTTCATTATTCTTGTACAGCGTACATTTAATTGAGCAATTTTTGAACTCACACGCCATTCGTGAACCGGATTTAATTCTCCAAACTTTCAGCCTCTATGTGCAATGATATCTATGTGAAATTTCAGCTTCTCGTTTTGTTTTTTGTAAGGTGCCTTTATTTGCTCGATTTTCCTTATTTTGAAGACTAGATAAGTACCCAATTTTAAGGAAAATTAAGTCATTTACCAAATATTATAAATATATTGTATGGCGAAAATTGTTATCAGCGACCTCAGAAACTTTTTTCAGCTAATTTAAATCGATAAGAAAGGACATAATTAGTTTGTTTAATAATATGAATCGGGCCAGAAAAACAACATTTTAACAGGAAAGCTTCTGGGGACGTGGTTAGATCTTCAAATTGAAAAAAAGCGGCGAAATAGAAATGCTTTTTTTTAAATGGAATAATATTATTACAATAATATTCTGTGCAAGTTTGAGCGAGTCCCACTAATTATTTCTATGAAAAAGTATGTGAAAATTAGCAATTAAAACTACTTTTTTATTAAAACTGCTAAATACTCTAATATTTTCACAATAGCCATTATGTGAGTAACTGTTGGCTTCATTTTTACATGTGTTCATTCTTGTAACTCCAGCCGGCAATATTTATAGCGTTGCCAGACCTCCGCTCTCGCCCGCCGCTTGCTCTTCTTATATTTCCCCTCGCTAACACTACCTAACCTCCTTAAATGAGAAAACAATTGCTTTGTTTCTATACAACTTCATAATAACATGAAAACACTACTATAGTTTCAACAGGGAAGTTCCATTATTAAACAGATACAAAATTATGTTTATTGTTACCTTCATAATTTTGTATCTGTTCGATAATGGTAGTAATTATTCTTTCATTCAATATCAATTGAAATGAAAACAAATAACCATTTTGGATAATCTAGCTTTCAATAACTGTGTGGTTACATAAAAATTATATCTCGCATTGAATGTTTTGATTCTTCTATTAATGTAGGTACTGCAATTTTCGAACATAAAGTAAATAAGAAACGTTTTTGGCACTGCAACAAACAATATTAAGTGAACATAAAATAAATCATAGTCATTGTAAACATACTATCGAATTTTTCTTGTCATTATGCAAATTCAGTCGAAGACAACGTAGGATTTTTACGAGATAAGGCGAACGGGCTTCAAATTTCACATTCATTGTCTCCTTGTGATTTATACAGCTATAATAAAGTGATGCTTATATAATAAGCATGTGTTATTTTTCCCTGCTAATAAATCTCCCGTACGTTGACAAAGTGAAAAGATATATCCCATTACAGTAAGTTGGTGCTTTAGATAAAATCTACTGCATGTATTCTCCCAGTGTGTCAACTCTATGACTTATGATATCGTACTCGCCAGGCAGACTTATAACGGGTACTGAAAACCAACCGGATGGTCTTTTGTGTCGTAAGCTCACGATTTGGAGGAACAACAATAATTGTCTTTCACTTCGGAGAGCATTGGGCATATTCGGAATCAAAAAAGATTGGTATCTGTGCTCATTACTGTCCTGATGAGCAAGAGTTATCCTCCATGTTATGAATATTAAAATCGGTCAAAATGTATTTTTCTGAAATCGCTCAAGAATGCTTACTTTCTTAGAGCAGCTTCAAACCCCAAAATACGCTAATCTAGTATTTTAGGCCGTTGCTAAGCAGCCGACCTAGGCCGACAAAAAAGATCCCCACCGGTTTTTTATACACATTTTAGACTGTAAACAAATACATGCAAACAACCAACTCACATTAAGAACATTTATTGAATATATTATTACACATATGCAACGTTTATTATAACTATTTTTGTATATTTATAGCTATGTTGTAGTTTGTACAATTATTACACATAGGCTGAACTCTACCTGAAAAGTCATTCTCTTTGTCACTTCCCCCTCTAAATTTATGTGTTATGTCAGCTGAATAGTCAGCGACCTTTTTGTTGTTTTCTTCTACGGCAATAATACTAATAGTACCTATTAGCAGATTTATCTTTGTCACTTCTTCCTCTAAATATTCTATCTGCTATGTCTACTTTATTTGTAAAAGATTCCTCTTTATATCCTTCGGCAACGGTTGAGGATTTCGATCCCCCATGCATCTTTAAAGCAATTAAATCTGCCCCAGCATTAACCAAAATTGTAGCAGAGGATCGACGGAAACAATGTCCTGTGTATTCATGTGCATATGGCAAATTAAAAAATTTTGCGACAATTTGAGACATTTTGCCAAACTGATGTAGGTATTCTCAGTACTTACCTGCGACCTTTCCCATTTGAATATTTAAAGAAAAAGCGGCAACTTCAAAGCATTTTGGAAGACATGCAACATATTTTCTATACAATGGCATATAAGTTTCGTTTATCACAAATGATCTTGGCTTGTTCGTTTTATTATCGGGTATTTTAATCGAGAGCTTAGATCCAAAATCTTCTATTTCATTCAAATTTAATTGATATAGTTCATCACGGCGACGTGCACCGGCAACACCAAATATTAAGGCAAAAAGTAAACGCTTAAATATCTAGGTAACTTTAAAATTGTTATATTCTAAACGTACCTTATTCATTAAGTATATATAATCTGGTGCTTGAGTAATAGACGTTTCAATTTGCATATATGGCAAAACTTTTGACTTCTTTGGTTCATAGTTGTTACTTTGACGTTTCAGGAAAGCACGTGATTTCGAATATTTTGTATTATCAATATCTTTTTTTGTACTAAGTATAGCTCTCAGCATGAAGTGATTCGACCATAACGTAGATGCCTTCGACTTCGTAGTTAAACCGGAAAAGTATGCAATCATGACATTTTCAGATCGGAAGGTCGTCTTTTTTTCTGGGCAATAATCCATAAGACGTTTGTAAGCGTATTCATACTTTACCTTAGATTTATTTGGCAATAAATTTAAGATGACATTTTCAGCAGCATTTACTAACTCTTGTGGTGTCCCGCACACCTGGACATCATCATCACTGTCCATTTTGAATACTTTTAAATATTTTTTAGCGTCAAGTAGATATTAAGCCGAAATATATAATGAATCTCTGACTTTTGTCACAACAATAAACAAACAGGATTGTCAAGAAAACGATTTCATAGGCAATAAAATGGTAATCAAAAATTGTTATGGATTTATTCAAATTCCTTAATTTATGATAACGTTGATTGCGATTTCAGAAAAAATAGTATTTGTTCCTCGTAGTAATAGCACATTACCAGACTTCAATGCTTGTTGGTCTCGGCTTGACGTCTCGGCGTTACATTTGTCGTCCGAGAATGTATTGCTTTTACTACTAGAAACACCATGTACTATTCTGTGATAAAGGCTGTGGCAATAAAAAGTTACCCGCCATTTTGTACACATTCGAAATTGACGTTTGAAGTTAGTATAAGACAATTGAAAACAAATGAATATATGAATATACTCTTTTATCTCATTTGTCACAAAACAATGATAAGGTTTTTCTAGTCCAGATCGCTCAGTAACTTCTCACAACTTATATTTCTAGACAGCTGTTTCGCTCCTTTCATAGAGCTCATCAAGTTTGCAACATTACTGAAAGCTCGTAGTCATAACCGGCCCACAACATGGTACAAAGACCAAAATATCTCACGCCATCTATGAATAGATGTTCTATTAAGAAATCAAACAGTGTGCCACATTAACTGTTAGATTTCTCGAACTTCACAAGAGTTACGGGTCATGTGATGGGCTCTATGAGAAAAGCGAAAAAGCTGTCTGGAACTATAATTTTTTGAAGTTGCTGATCTAGGCTAGAAAGTTCTTGTCATTGTTACGTGACAAAACGAACTAACATTGGTCGTAACAATTGTTCAATAAAATAGATCCATTTGAAAAACTGAAGACATAAATTTCAAATCCGTACTATCAATAGGAACGGTGCAATCAAAAGACATCATCTCAGAAATAGTCTAGACTAGATCGATTCAGGAAGGCTCAAAAGTATATTTCTGTGAATTTTAGACCAATCACAATTCTTCCCTCATCCTATGTTCAGCGAGGGAACGAAATAAAACAGATTATATTGATTTACACAAACCATAAAAATGGATAGGCAAAGGCTACAATAATGTAATGTAGGGATAGTTGAACTACAGCTTGGGGAATGTGAGGTTATTTACAAAATTGTTAACAATCGGTGAGCTATAAATTGTCCTTAACATTGTAGTCTAGGAGCCAGAGCGATATTGATGGTCTGAACATTAACCCGATGGCACTATGGTTTATCGTTAGAGGACGGTTCAATGAACAATTCGTCTCACAGACCGAATTCTCCCCGGCTGCTAGATCTCGAGATACAGCATCCGCATTTTTTCTTTTTTTTGACTGGAGGTTAATCCTTTCCAAGTTGCGGTTACTTGAGAAGCATGCCATTCTTATATACTTCCACCATGTGCCATCATTTTTATCGTGTCCGTTTATCAGGCCGACCAGTTAAAATTGAACCAAAAATGGACTGCAAGTTAACCCCCCCAAACCTGGTGGAAAATGTTCATTGGTGTTGGCAATTGTTAACATACCCTATGCCATCAAAATCATCATTTCCGAGTAATTGGCCATTATTTGGACCGAAAATATTTCTTTTTTTCATTTTGTGGATAAAACTTGCGGGTTACAAGGTAACATGATGGCACCATGTTAAATAACTTTACTGGAGGTCAAATAAAGATTCAAAATCATTGCCATTACTCCTTGCCTATTTTAACCCCCAAAACTCCATAAAATCATCCGGCAGAATGAAAAAAATAAATAAAAAAGAGCCGTTTCGATTATAAACCCAGCCAGAGTCTCAATAATTGACTAATTTATCATAAAATTGGTCATATTATCATATGATTAATATTGGGGGGGGGGGGGGATTTTAGAGGGTTTTGGGGGTTGCAATAGGCAAGGAGTGATGGCAATAATTTCAAATTTCTATTTGACATCCAATAAAGTTATTTAACATGGTGCCATCATGTTACCCACGAACCCGCGACTGGAAGCCACAGTAATTAGAAGATCGATGCTTCTACCACTGAGCCATCTAGATGTCTCTAATCATTTGCAATATATCGGTTAACTGTGTTAGCTGTTACCGCTCTGAATGTATATTACAATGATACATTTAATCCACGAGAGAAATTGATTATCTACAGATCAGTTAATTTATTTCAATTTTTAATAAAACTTTATCGTTCACCACTGATTTATTTTGATAATGATACGATGAGCATCGAAACTATAACCACAATTAATATTGTTCCAGGTGTGTTAGTAAAAACGAACGATTGTTTATCAAAATTTGTTGAAACGTTCCTTCCCAAGCTTTCTCATTCCTCACATAATAAATATTTAATGATTCGTTGCCATACCATTTGTGCTCAAAATCGTATAATCTTAATAACTATTTATACATTTTCTAATAGTCCATTGGCTTTCAACTTAGGTATCTGTCAGAAACGTTATTATTAATCAGTCATAATGTAATCGTCTTTGAATTGATTTCACTGTTGCAATGACATGCTGTATATGTACCTATATCGAATGCTTTTACTTACTTATATGATGTTGGCGTCTTTTCATACAGCTTCATAATACCTTATTCATATATGCTAGCTGTCAATCAATGGTGTGTTTAATTATGGAAATGAAACCTTTGTTATCCTTCTCATTAAACAAGTAATTAACCAATAAAGCAGCCGATTGCGCATTAACTGAAACATAATAAACGTACGTAGCATTTATGGGAAAAATCATATTATGTCGGTTTCAATTTCAATGATTAGGTTCCATATTTGGTATTATTCCAAAGGATGCAACTTTTTTCTGTCTGCTTATAATTGATACGTGTCTGTCTACGTCGATCCATCGACACTGCATGTGCATTCATCAAACGGCATTATATTTGAGTTCTTCGAACTGATGACATGTGTTCCATAGGAGATTACATTCTATTCCATTTGAAATTGTAGGAAAGTGTCGTAATCATAAGTTGTAGGTGATGCATTGTGAATATAATTACAGCAATCAGGGACATTTACATTCAAAATTGATGTAAAGATACTGACAAATGTGTTTTTTGATAGACATGCAAATGTAAGTCTTTTTTTTGATTTGTGTATTTCTCAGGAGTTCGATTATTACTCGGTTAATAAGCATTTGCTGCTTGGAATATTAAATATTCTGTAAAACTTGTTTCAATTCGATCAAGTCTCACTTAGTAGGTACTACTCAAATGAATTTCACCTTTGGGTCGTTAAAATGCATAAGATATAAGAGAGTGCATTGGTATCTTCACTACCCACATATATATGGGGTGCCCAGAAAGGCAGACTCTGAATAGATACATATAACCTTTCAAAAAAAGGCACATACAATTTCGTCCGACCGCATTACAGAAAGCCCAAGAACTCTTCACATGAATACATACAAAATAATGAAGACTTTCTAGTGTAAATCGATCAGTGACGTCACAAAATTATAGTTCCAAGCTGTCATAGTCATAACCAGCCTACAACATGGTGAAAAGACCAAAATATCTCACGCCATCTTTGAGTAGATGTCAGATGACATTGATGAGATGCTTCTAGTCCAAATCCGGATTTTCCCCGTAACTTTTGTAAGGTTCAGGAAATATGTCAATGTGGTACATTGCTTGATTTCTCAGTGGGACATCTATTCATAGATGGCCTGAGATATTTTGGTCTTTTACCACGTTGTAGGCCAGTTATCTTCAATAAAAATCGTTCAGTAACGTTGCAAACGTGCTCGTTCCACTTATGAGCTCTATGAGAAGATCGAAACAGCTGTCTGGAACTTTGAGTGTGTGACGTCACTGATCGATCTGGAGTATGAAGATCTTATCATTGTCATCTGACAAAAGTTAACAGTTTAGTTTATTATAAATGAGTATTGAAATATTTAAGAACCGGGATGCTGCTATTGAATGAGTACTGTCAAGAGTAATTGATAATCATAGTAATACTCTAACCTACACTCCTCACTTCAAAACGATTGAACTTTAAATGAATGTGCGTGAATAGTTAACCCGTAGCGGATCATCAAATCGCATTGTGTTCATCAATGATCTATTATCTTTTCAGAGGTTTATATTTACAAAAATATAAGACTCTGGCAGGAACAAAGTGGTGTAATTGGTAAACACACTGGACTAGACATCCAGAAATGTAGGTTCGAATCCCGCCTATGGTTGAATGTTTCACGATTATTCATCTTTATAATCCTAACTTCTATATCTCTTAATGTAATGTGGAATATATGTACAATTCTCCGGTAGATCCCCAAAACATGATTATAGTTAATAACAGATTGAACGCACAAAATAAAATAGCCTAATACTTTCATGGCTGATCTGATCCCGTAGATAGCGTATTACCCCACACATGCTGTTTAATCTAGATCTTAGTTGAGATATGTACTAGTTCCAACTACGAGAAAGGTCAGGAGTAACCCCCGAGAATTTAAAATTGTGTCTATTATGAATTGACTTGTAGTTCTGTCTTTCCGGAGTGATTCAAACCGAGTCTGTGCTAAAAGTCCAGTTTTGCATTCATTGAAGATCAATGAATTAGCTGAGGACCAAGACTCTACCTTTCCTACTAATATTGATGCTTGTTTCGAGAGTAACAATGATGCTACTAATAATGCAGACAGATCTTCGGCAAACTGGAAAGAATAACGTAGATCAGTGAAAGAATTGGTCCTAGAATTGTGACTTGTGGGACGCCCTGCGTCAATTCAGTTTTGTTGGAGTAATAATGTTATTATCTTTCAGAACGTACACAGTTTGTTTTCTATGTGGCAAATATGATTTGAAAATATCCAAACGCATACGCCTCTAATTCCGTAAAATTTCAGCTTTTCCAACAGTAAACTGTTGTCAATGGTGTCAAAAGCTTCCGTGACATCCAAGTGTAAGCTAGCTATTTCATTATTATTATAGATTTGTTTGATGATATAATTGATTCAGATGATGTGTCAAATCGTTAACATAGATGAAGAAATGAATTCGTTCTAGAATTGAGCCTTGTAGGACGCTCTGCGTCAATTCAGTTTGGTTGGAGTAATAATGTTTGTTATCTTTCACAACGTATACAGTTTGTGTTCTAAGTGACAAATATGATTTGAAAAGATCCAAGCATACGCCTCTAACTCTGTAGAATTCCAGCTTTTCCAACAGTAAACTGTAGTTAATGGTGTGAAAAGCTTTTGTGAAATCGACATATAAGCTAGCTATTTTATTATTATTATCGAGTTGTTGGATAATATCATAGACCTATTATCCTAAGAAGACAGAATTGTTTACATTTAAACGCGATCAGACATTGCCAAAATTTCGGGCCACTCAGACTGCTGTATATTATACAAGTATGGCCGTATGGAATGTGCTGTTGCCGGATCAGTTGTTCTGTGTGCCAGATTGAGATTTGTAATTATTATAAAAACGTCCATAGCGTTGTTTATTGGTTATATTTGAAGCAATACTGTTGAAATGTCGTTTTCTCTGAAAGATATTCCATAATTTATGGTAACCTGGAATGTACAATCGAATTATAAAATATTTAAATTTTTAAACATAGAACTATTCCATTCCATTGCATCATTTGTTCAGAAGGCGACAAAGCCGCGCACTTTTTATGAATGGGGATTTTGTTCTGTACTACGCAATTTGTCAGCTTCCGTATTTCTCGTAGCTATTTCGAAGCGGTGTTGCCTTACAAGTGGTACCAAGTTTTCAATTATAGTTACAGCATTGCCAATAAGGAGTAATTATGACTCGACGACTAAGAGGTCCGTTGGTTTAAATCTGGTTTAAAGCCATATTGTTGATTCATTGAGATTTTATTTTTCTGGCAATAAAGAAATTATTATTATATGATTAATTGTTTGATCTGAATGAAATGATCGATTATTCCAGAGTTCGATTGATCGTTGCCATCTCTACTCACGATTTGAAGTGCTGACCAGCGTAGAACTAATATACAATTTTGTTTGAAACATTAACAAAATAATGGAAAGAAAATATTCTCAAATTCGTTCGTTCGGTACATTGTTATATTCCTCCTAGCGAAATCGAGCTCACGCAAATAGACAGACTGCGGCGCAGGCTTTTTATATGCGGAAGACAGCGTGAGCGTAGCTAAAGCATAAGTCGATCCTGTCGGCACCAGTGGCGGCTCGTGAACTTTTTAAGAGAGGAGGCTGGACATAAAACGTTCTTGTAAAAATATACTCTATTCAGCCAATAAATTTAACCTTTGCACAGCGACCGTACCAGCTACTTCAGTGACAAAATTAATTGTTGCCAACGTGGAGGTGTAGTTTCTCTTGGCAAAAAATTTTTTTGTTCGTTTTTTTTTCTTTGGATTTTTGATATTTTTTATTTTTTTTTGAAATTTTTCCTATTTCGTTTTTTTTATTATTTTTATTAACTTTTTTTATATATTAACGGAATTCTACGGTTTTTAGTTTGCGCAAAATGATCAATAATATTATCATAGAATGTATCATTTTGTTTTAAGTGTTTTACTAAATCTTTTTCAATAGATATCAAACTAACATTGTATAAACGATTTTGGCCCATTGTATTTCGCATGTAAGTTTTAATTCGTTTGAGAGTAGAAAATGATCTCTCCACCGATGCCGACGTGACAGGAATGGTGACTGTCAAACAAAGTAGTTTATAAAACTGATGTAAAACTTGTTGCAAATCATTGTCTATCATATATTTTATCATATCGGCGTGAATGTCGTACTGGCCTAAAATATCTTTATCCGAGTAGGTATATAACCCATAATTCATTGTGGGTTATATACCTACTGCTATTTCATCATAAAATTTATATTTTAGAACTAAGTTATCTAAAAGTGTATTGGGAAACTCTTTTGAAAAAGATTCGAAAAATCTTCTATTCATGTAAATCGGAAAATCGAATCTCAATTTGACCTTTAATAGTATCTAAAATTTCATAAAAAAAGTTGTTTATAATGTAGTTTCTTGTCTATCAAATTATATGTTTTCCTCCTCTAACAATATTCTGTTTATCGGTTAATTTAAACTTAATACTCGATGTAATATGTTCCTGCGATTTTTCATGTGTGTCTATACCACGAGCTAAATTTTTCAAATCATCATAACCCGAGTGCCCCCAACATGAAGTTGTATCAGATGTAAATAGCAAGCAATATAATTTATTGTGTATTTCGATTTTGAAACATACCTGTCATCGTCACCACTAATCCTTTCAAATCCGGTAAAGGCCGTTTATTTTTAACAAAACACTTTTCTATCATATGTTAATCCACTAAATGGATTTTCTAAGAACCCAGCAACTAAGTCACTCATCATTTTAAGGTTCACCGATTAGATAAATTATAACTTAACTACTTAACCTTACTTCGCCTCGCGGTACAAAAACAAGAACTAACGGAACACGACACGTGTCGCATTCTTCTAGCGGAAGGGCGGTAGCAAGTAATCATATTTCATTCGACCGACGATTCCGTACGAGAAGCTAGCCTACATAGGGTGTTGCCATATTCGCTCTTTTACCCTATTTGGCAATTGAACTGGTTGAAAAAACGGCAACTGTGTTGACCACACGTATTCAGCGTTTGATATATATAGAGAATCTAGCCTCTGGCCACTGTTGCCAGATTAAAAATAACTACTGAGAACGGGGAATTAATTGTAAAATTTAAAGAATTATCAGAGAAACAGGAAATAAAATGGAGAATGATCATTAAGATAAATTGGTGAGGAGGCTGAGCCTCCTTAGCCTCCTTCGAGGAGCCGCCACTGGTCGGCACTTCGTCTTAACCCTTCGGGCATGCGCAGCATACGGACCGATCTCATAGTGTATTTAGTTGATGTTATTGCATCCAAGAATCAACTTACCAATAACCTACTAACCTAGAATTTCCGTTTGGAGATGATATATGTCCGAAATTGTTCACATCTCCATCAACTATAATCATATTGTTAACAAGCAACATGGCTATTACCGAACGGTCTGACGTTGAAGGAACATTATCCCGATGTTCTCAAGATGACTTTTTGTGTAAGACGTTTGCTACAAATAGACATACCGAGAACATCTATAGAATGATGGATGAGTTGAACGTATTCCCATATAAGCTCTGCATTCAATTATTGAGTTGGTAAATAGGAATGCCGCAATTAGAGTAATTACACTTATTAACAAGTTGCCATGTGTGTACATCACAGCAAATAAGTAAGGCATTCCGAATTACTAATGAGTAGGTACCTACCACAATTACTTTCACTGTACTGTTTATCTCTCCGTTTACTTCCACGTTGCAACACACAATTTATACTCTTCATGGGTATTGTGAAAATACAGATGCATCCGTCTGATTGATTATCCCTGTCTTCGTCCTGACCGACTTCGTTAATTATGGGTAGTAGATTCGAAAATCGCTTTAATTGGTATCCGATCATGTAACTTTGGAAAAATTTGGAAAACGTTAACGTTTGTGTCAATCAGTTTTAATTAACAGTGTGTATTTGAGGAGATGATTCAACGCAAGCGGGATCAAAGCGTGTTGCCAGATTAGTTTTCCGCCAAATTGGGAATTTTACAAAATAGTATATACACTCACGGACAAAAATATCGCATATTTTATTTCGGATCTTTTTGTTTCTTCAGTACTTTTGTGACCTCTATCGCTAATTCGTGATTTACGTGTAATTTCTCGATTTTGAATTTTAAGAGATTTTTACATGACACACCCTCTTCAGATCGGCCACGAAGGTGACCGTTTCGTTTTTTCATGTAGTTCCGGAACACCTGTATATACTTCAAAAACTGTAGTGTTCCATCCAGCTATCCTTACCATTCATGATGCAAATATATAATTTACATTTTTCTCAGCCATACCGTAGAATTCTAGTGTGACATAATAATAAAAGAAAGGATAAAGATCCCAGTCGGGTTACTTTTTCATTATTGTCAACAGCACATTCTACGTTAATTTGGAGAGCATGGTAACTAATTTTAATCCAGTCTGTAAAGTGGGGACTACTAACTTCGTTGCTGGAGTTCGAATCTGAAAAATTCTTTTTGCATGATGTTTTTTGGACCATGAAGGTCATTCGTGACTACTGAACGACTCTTCAATCTCCCCCAATTCACCCCTATATGCTAAATTAAATTCCAACCCCACTTTTAATATAATTTTTAATTTATCAAAAGATTAAAATTAAACCCCCAAATAGGTTTCAGGGGGTTTTTTGGGGCTACTGAACATGCATCCGAGGATATTTGCCCAGAATCATTCAATGACCGAAAATCGGGATAATTTAGTAATTTTCACACAAATTTACTAATTTTTCACGTTTTTATTGTTTTGTACATAATAGAGGTTGACAGTCGCTTATTTCGAGTCCAAGTAGCAAAAACCAGGAAAATTTGCAGAAAAGTGTGGAAACTTGGAAACGAAATCTTTCCATATCATCGAAATTATCGTGTGATAGTCTACCATAGGGATTTTTATGGGCGCTGATTAAGAATTTGTTAATTAAAAGTTCAAAAATATAATTTTCTGGAAAAACGAGGAAAATTTTACCATGAATTCTCCTTTTTTAGTGCCGTGTTGAGTTACGTTTATGTTTTCGATGTCCACGCTAAATTACAAAAATTGGAAGTAATGCCAAAAAAAAATAATTATCTTGAATAGTAGACTTCCCGTCGTTTTTATGGACGCTGGTCACGAATTTGTTAATTACAAAGTTCAAATATATCATTTTCCAGAAAAACGTGGAAAATTTCATTATGAAATCTCTTTTTTTTAATGCAATTTCCTGAGTGTCGTGTTTATGTTTTCGATGTCATATGTTAAATTATACAAAAATTAAAAGTAATGCCAAGAAAATTATTATCTAAAAATTTCAAAAAAAACTAAGAAAATCACAAGGAAAAACACGGTAATTTCTATAATGTTAGTGTATTCTTCCTTGTAATTTTCTCTGATTGTTCCGGAATTTTTGAATAATTATTTTTTTGCCATTACTTTTAATTTTTGTATAATTTAACATAGAACATCGAAAACATAAACATAAATCAATACGATATTCAAACAATGCCATTAAAAAAAAAGGATAACTAATAAAATTTTCCGCCTTTTTCGGGAAAAGATACTTTTTAATTACCAAATTCGTAATCAGCAAACAAAAGAACCCCTGTTATCACACGATAGTTTGACTACATGGGAAGATTTTCTTCACAGGTTTTCCACAGTTCCGCAAATTGTTGCTAGTTTGGATCGAAATAAGCGACTGTCAACCTCTATTACGTATAAAACGATAATCACTTGAAAAATAACCAAATACACCATTTTCCGACCATAGGGTAATGACCTCGGATTCGTGTTCAGCGACCCAAAATAAACTAGAACCCATTTTCAAGGATTAATTTCCGATACTACGCCCTGCTTTTTTTCAGAAAGTTTCCGGCCTATTTACTGAACTAATATGTTCGTCTCCAATAGGTTTTTTATACCTCATGTTCGATAATATAATAAACAATAACTGTTACGATCTTCAAGGAAGAATTTTTTCACATTTTCTTCCTTAGATTATACGATTTGAGGAAGTTCAGTAGAGATAGTTTTTTATGATAAAATTTTTGTAATTTTTACAGACCGTTGAGAATAACAATATAAGAATACGTCTGATTTTTTGTAGAGTTTCATTACACCGTTTTTTAGATATATCGAGTCGAAAAAACAACGTTTCAACATGAAAGCTTATGGCAACGTGGTTAAATCTTCAAATTAAAAAAAAACGGCTGAATAGAAATGCTTTCTTTTCAAATGGAATAACATTATTACAATAATATTCTGCGCAAGCTTAGAATTTTTAATTTATAAATTTTATTAATTGTTTTAAAACACGAAAAGAGTCGACTACAACCATACGATTATTATTTTTACATTTTTTTATTTGCCAACTCCAGCCGACAATATTGATAGCGTTGCCAGACCTCCGCTTCCTCTTCTCATATTTCCCCCCGCTAGGACCCAAGGATAAATGTATAGCTGTAGAATAGCTTATTTTCGGTATCAAATAAAATTATGATGAACTCCAGAAAAATTCCTTTGGTCATTAGTCCATGCATTTTGCAAGTTTGTACCTGCTTGATATTATTTTACAATTATTATTATAATAATCTCTCTGATGGAAAATGGTAATTATCAATTATAAATCTTGTTACCAACAAATGAAATTTTGGTATATTCAAATGAAGACAAATGTCATTGTTTCACTTGACATTACACACTGTTCCTTTTTGAACTACAATTAAACAAAAATTCCTCATTTTGTTCTGCATTAGTAGGAAACGAAAACACATCAAAACCATATTTCATTAACTCTATGACTCGCGGAGCAAATGAAAAAAAACAACAAAAACTACTGGAAGACGCTATACCTCAAATCCTGATAATATCTTAGTGTAACTACACTTGAATCTTATCAAGCATCCATGGATTGGAAATATTGTCACTTTGGATCTGTCATGTGGTACGGCAGATACAGAGGAAATATGACTTAACTGTTTTTCATTGCCTCGCGCTGCTGTGTTGCAGTCAGTGCCGGACATTCTACTAGGATATGAGAGGAACTGTAAGAAGCCATGTCCCTAGCTTTATACCGCTTTTACTCATGTAGAGAAGTGTTCTCGTCTCTCTGGACGATTCCCAGTCTCTGAATTCCCTCCAATATATAGATTTTGGAACTACTACCCATAGGAAATTTCAATGATTTAGAAAGAGTATGGTTAATATTAATATTTACTGATATTCAGCCCAAATAATATGGCTTTTCTTATTCCAAAAAGTAAATTACATACTGAATTCGGTCTGTAAAAACGTCTATTCCACATAAAAAAATTGTGAACGATATGACATGAAACTTAGTTCTCAAAGCTTCCCTATTCATTATTATTATTATTGCAGGAAAACCAAATTCAAAACTATCAAAAATTAGTAATGTTTCTGTAGGGGGTGAGGGCATAGTCACCTATTTCAGAAATTCAGTTCATATATTCTAAATAATGAAAACTATTTAAAGTATATGAACGATCTCAAAAGCATCCGGGGCATAGTGAACAATGCCGAGATCGAAATGAATGAAATGAATTAATACATTAATTAAGCGGTATTCATTATATTTTTAATTACAAGAAAGTTTAAATACTATTACGTTAAACACATAACTCGCAAGTGGAGATTCAGCATCTCCTGGTTCCACCCCTGCACAACTTATGTTCACATTGCCCCATTTGGAGGAAAAAAGTAGGTCCCATTTCTATAAGTATTCCAACAAGCTTGACTATTAATTCTGCCTTCAGTTCCCCATTTACACAAATAAAAACAACAAAGTTGTGATGCTTAAGAACCGAGAAAAATCGATTTGAATTGAGCAATTTTGCTGAATCAGATGTATAAAAAAAAGCAACAAATTGAAAAATTTTCGGAAACTAAAATCGTAAGATCGCAAAATAAAGATCTTTTTAAAGAAGTTAACAAAATTCAAAGCACTACCAAACCTCCTTCACCTTAATATCCACGTGAATAAAGTAGAACATATTCATCTAGTTCAGCTACAGAATCGAGAATTACTATTCGTTCAAAACACAAAACCTTCATGATGGAATAGTCATCAATATCGTAATAACGTTCGTTATACGCTATTTCCCAATTACGTAGTACATATGAATCTAAATAGGCATACAGCAAACACGATATTAATAACTAATTACATATCACGTTTGGCTTTGCTATCCATAAAGAGGAAAATTGAAATTGTATTGCAAAACGCATAAACTATACCCGATTGTAATGCGGTATGAGAATGAATGTCGATACGGTAATAAATAATTAGACATGCGTATCCAGCCCGCTACGGACGGAAAAGAATAACACACCGTTCCATTACCGTATTCGTCAGGCCACAGCCAAACAATGCCTTCTCCTTGATACGCCGGCGCTTTGCTAGTAGATCTAATACAAATTCTGTATATTTACTGAAACAGTTGCCAATGACAGGAAGCATTGAAAAATATTTACGTGGAAGTATTTCAAAAAAATATGGTTGCTTCTCGCTCATATTCTGCTACGTAAATTGTTGCTGAACAGTGGTTTATCTAGTTATTTATTATTTATTTTCGCACGCGGGACGCGTGTAGGTATTTTACACTCGTTGAACAGTGTGGGTAATAATTATTGCTGAATTAACTAGGTATTTCAGTAATTATGATCTCTTAAGTTCAATTTCTGCCTTTTAATAATATCATGAATGCATATATTTGTCAGTCCTTCTAGACACACCCAAATTTTTTCCTACCAAAACCAACATACTCACATAACTGATATCAACAATCATATCCTTTTTAATCCCTTGGCCCTATCAAATTTCTTACCTATATTTGAACTTCAATATTGATGACAAATACGAGGGCAACGTGAAATGATGAAACGAGAAATGATCTATTTGGTCAAAACATATTTTATTTTTCAACATAATCTCCTCGTAGCCCGATACACTCCGTCCGACGTTTTTCTAATTTTTCAATCCCTTCCAAATAATACGATTTCGGCCAAATCTGTAGAATATGGTGGATGACGAACCAATTCATAGTGCAATTCATGCTATTTGCCATTGCGCCTGCGGACCTGTGCGTTGTCCTGGTGGAACAGCACTTTTTTCTTCGCCAAATGCGGCCGCTTTTCATCGACATCGTATTGAGCCAACGCTCTGCATAATATACGCTGGTGGTCGTTTTGCCCTTTTCAAGGTAACCGATATGAATGATACTGTGCTGTATGCTGCTGTTGTTTACACTTCTTGTAAGACTCAGTATGATGGTAGTTGGTTGAAGAAATAGCACTTGATGATTTTAAGTTATTTATTCACACCTATATACAGTTATCTACAACTACACTAACAGAACTGAGTCGCCTCATTTATGACGGCTAGTTTCCCTAAAGTTGTAAGTCTCTAGGTTAACGTTTGATTATAAGATTGATGATACGTTAATGTTATTACAAGTAATAATGTTGCTCGTTGAAGTGATATCGTTGTGATTGTTATAGCAATGTAATGATGTTGCTCGTTGAATGTTGAATAAGTTTAAGACTAAAGTGGTCTGTAAAGAAGGGTAGTATCTGCTATCGTTGGCTACATATGTGTTGACCAGAAATCCCAGGCAACACAACAATTCTTAGAAGTACCCATATAAATAAGCCATGTCAACTCATCGATAACACTTCGTCGGCTGATGACGAATTGACACAAGAATCCCATTTACGACTGCATTACAGATGTGTCGTAAATACATCCACAGAGGCTATATTAGATAAAATACAGAAAATGATACTTTAAATGATTATTGTCAATATGTATAAAAATATGAATAAGTTAAGCTTGAACAGATACCGTCTGCATCCCAAAAAACCGTCGCTATGACGTTGTCGGCGAATAAACCCACTGTGGCCTTCTTCGGCTTCGAACGTCAGGACTAGTCCACTTTTTTGACTGATTTCTGATCTCTGATGTGTTGTGATCTCTGATGTGTTGTTTCGTCCACAGCTACGAAACGGCGCAAAAAGTTCTTCTTATCGCGCTTGAACATCGCCAAAATTCTTTGAAGTTGTCACACTGTCGCGCATGTTGTCGACAAAGAGCAAATGCAGTACCCATCTGGCAGATAGCATTCTCATATGAAAAATTTATGCAACATGTTCCGTACCCGTTCGGTTGAGATTTTGAGATGCCCATAACCTCAGCAATCTCGTGCACTTCAACACGCCGATCGTTCAATATAATACCATGGATTTTATCGACGATTTCTGGTGTTGTAACTACAATTGGACGGCCAGAACGTTAGGCGTTCTTTGTGGTCATACTACCACAATGAAAATCAGTAAATCACTTGTGAATCGTTCCAATCGATTGTGAAGAGACCCCATAATGTTTAACAAACGATGCTTTGGTTTGCGTAATAATTTTTCCACGAAAGAAATAATGTTCAATCAAGACGCGAGATTCACTTTTTCCCATGTTTATGAAAATCTGCGGGGCTGCCTGCTTTCGATAGGTGTCAAAACTGAACTCAATGACATATCAGTATGAAAATTTGAATACGTTCTAGTTGGAGATGGTACATCACTAATCCTTCTCACTCGCGATGCTCTTTCTCGAGCCTAAGAAATATGCTCTGAGAATCATACCAACGCATCCTCTGAAGCTGAACATCAATTTAATAAAACCTTAGTCTGCGTTAGAAATGCGAACCATTTCATATATGGTTTATAAATATCCTCAGCACCAAAGCCGGATTCTTTAGATGTTCTGACTCCAGTTTGCTCCTGGTTATAGGTTGAAACACTTTCAATATTTTGTTTCACTTTCCACCCCAAACTTTTCTATAGTGTCATTTCCTTAACAATTTCCTCGATTACCTTAGGTCCAGCTTGTTCATCTCTCTTTATTATCAAATGTATATCCCATAAATACCTACCCGTGTTACAAGTCAAGTTTCACAAATTAATTAGGCAGAATACTTGCTATCATGCAAACTTGGTAGGATGGGAAAACAAATCGGCAAGAAAATACCGTCGGCTGTATATTATAAACCTGCTTGGGAACTTGTACCGTACATGCCTTATCTGAGATATGAGGCATGTAGATTTTTATACAGAGTAAGGAACTTGCTAACTTCCTTACCTACTGGCTAAATTCAAAACAGCCTCTACACGTTCTGGGTTAGAATGCCTGGAACGGAAAGAAATGGTTTCTTTGTCAGTAGCATCATAACGGAGCAGGAGCTTCACCTGTCATTTTTGACCCGGGAAGGTGAAAAATTGCTGAAATTTTGAGCAGGTGGAAAGTTCGGTGGAAAGACGATCGAAAAAGACATTCAATAGCTGTCGAGGAGATGAAAATGAGGGTTTAATCTTCATCATGAAATTTTTTCTTTTTCACTTCAATTTGTTCATTTATAATAAAATTGTCATATGTGGCTATGTTATGATATGTCAGACTGCTTTATTGAAATTCGAAATTGAATCAATTTGTCTAGTGTTTAACAAGGTGCATTTTTGGACCAAAACAATGTAGAAGTATACGAAGGTTCTCTGTTAGTTGAACATTATAATTTTATTCTCTTCTGGTTAAATTACACCTAGCTTCATAACCAAAACAAAACAAATGCATCAAATATCCCCAAAATGATAATTGAATGACCTCCTGAACCAAAGAATAATGTTGGAGAATCTTTAGATTTGAATTTTGTCTTCAATTGAGAACAAAGACAATACATTTGATATCCCTTTATAAACATTTATGAATTTTACAGATGTTAAATCTCTTTGGGCTCCTTCTGAAGTTATTATAAAATTGATAACATTCCTGTATAAAATAAAAAAATTGTTTCGATGGGTACCTACTTGTATCTCGAATGTAGGAAAATTGTTGTTATTTCTGTCGGTAACCTCTATCCATCAAAATCTGGTAACTTGTACTGTTATCAATTTGCATAAAGTCATGATGATACTAATGACTATTGGTCAATACCAACTTCTAAAAAACTGAAAGGCATTAGAATTCGCGTATCATTATAGAAGTCATAAGCATCGCGAAATAAAAAACACTTGTATAGACACTATCTTCTATACATGATTCAATGAAATAATTAAAATTTCATAGTGTACACACCATGATTCATGAAGCAACATCTAATAAGTAGTGTTATAACCACTATATGTTCAGATGTGGTTTTTATTATCTTGTTATGGAGAAGCTATAGAAGTTCTTTTAAGAACCAGTGGACGTACCTAGGCCCGTTTATGGTGTCTTAATTTTCCAATTCAATCTATAATAAAGAAGTGATATCTGTTCTATACACTTTTTCATTCGTTTACTAGGTACTTTCTATGAAAATTTATTTAGATGGGCGAAAGTAGGTGAAATTTCGTAAAACGTTTGCGGTAATCTTCTTCTTAAAATTTCGTACGTCGGTAGTATCCTTTATTCTTAATAAAATTGTGATAACAATGTTATACGGCGAGTTCCCGATCAATAGTTGACTAATATATAAGTACCTGCAACCTTGGGCTCCTGGTAGAACAGAGATTCTCAAAATTTTACTTTTGCTTCCCCCTTTTTTACCCCCTGTATAATATTTGATAGACGAGAAAGATCCAATAAGCAAACTCTTATTTAATTCGATTAGGCATTAAATTGATGAAGCATTTATAACCTCTATAAGGTTCGTGAATTTTGTGCAGAGAGTTAGATCTTTCGGGGAACAGAAGTCAAATTACAAAACCTTATTAGCATCATGCAAAGTGGCTTATAATACTCCCCAGTGCAAGATGTCATGGTGGGCACAACGTTTTATCGAAAGTGATGCTAAACAACTAAAGAATATTCCTCTGATGTCAACTGGAGAAACCAATCAACATCTAACTTAACCAATACCTGAAGAGCTCCAAAATCGTGAATGGCAATATGGCTTTCGACAACAAAGCTCAACAGGGAATCTGCTTGTCCTTTAAACAGATATATGACAAACATCTATTGAGAAATATGGAGAATCTATAGCTGTAGCATTGGATATTTCCAAATCATTTGACCGAGTCTGGAAATTTTGTCGTTCAGATACTATCAAGATTTCTCTCAAATAGATCACTCCTTGACCGAATTTTATTCGATACAATGGCTGTTGACCTTGGTGTTCCACAGGGACCTGTCTTGGCACCAACTTTGAATCTGCTCCATATCAACGATCTGTTGAAAGTGACCTCTTGTCCCGTACACAGCATTCCAGGAGATACCATTTCATACCGCTTTTTCATCTAGAACCCCTATGAAGCCAGAGTAGCGAAAACGAGAAAGGTCGTCGCAATTAATGAAGATCTGGCAAAGATTTTGAAATGAGGATCTGATAATCTAGTAGAGTTTAATGCAACCAAACTGAAGCTTGAATTCCGGTCTTCCTACCCGACTTAAATTATTCTATCGAACGGTGACGTGGGGGAACTGTTGACCTACTGAGGTCTTTTCTCATGTCTATAGCCTTCAAAATCTCAAGAAAAATTAAAATGACCACCTCCTCTCCCAAAATTACACCGCTGGATCACACGATCCAACTTCCTCAATCGTGAATTGAGCAGGACGACTCTGACGACCATAAACTGGAAACAGCACACGTAAAATTGTTGCTCCATGATGAGTATTTTGCTAATAGATTTGAATGATTTGCAAACATAGTTTGAATGTATTTCTTTCCATGATTAATTGTTGAACATTGGACGAGAAAAATTCTCTCAACAATTCACCGGTGGCTCACACGATGTTCTTCGAACACTATAGGTTTCCCTCTCGTGTGGTCAAGGTACAAAAATGACTCACAGATCTGCATTTATTCAGTTCATAACTCTGCGGGATTAAATAATGTCAAGATATCGTCATCCATATGTATTTGTTTTTTCCTGCATTTTATTATTCAACAATAGATTGCTTGGTGAATTATTGATATCAAAATAAGGAAGACGTTTGACGGAGATCGCGCGAATAGAATAAATCAACCAGAGGCGGACTGAGAATAGTCTGGCTCAACGGCCACATAGATATGAGTGGCTTTCGTAGTAATGATGTAATGCCCTCTTAGAGAAAGAAGAAAATTCCAGAATATATCGAGAAAGCATGTATCATATTGCTTATCTTTTTTTTAAATTACATGTTTCTGTGTATCAATCAATCGCAATCATTTTCTTTGTTTCTCTCTCTCTCTCTCTCTCTCTCTCTCTCTCTCTCTCTCTCTCTCTCTCTCTCTCTCTCTCTCTGTCTGTCTGTTTGTCCATTTTGTTCATGCAGCATCAAAGATGAGATGATGTACTTATAATTCAAGAGTATAGTTAAACCATATATTCTTCAAGTGTATACATATGGTTTTTACTACATTCTAAAATAAAATAATTTACATAAGAGGCTTGACATTAGTTTCGATGTTGTTCCTACCTGGTTAATCATTTTCAATGACATCTAACAAATCTGACAATTTTGAATCAATATTTTTCCAGATTTTTAATTATTTTCAGCTTAGAAAACGACCGTTCACGCTACACTCGACTGCAAAGTAAAACTAGAACAGGATTGTACCTTTTGAAAAAATATACGATTTGCTGTGAAAATTATAGCTGTGTAGATTTTTTAAATATACAACAAATTAAATTGAAGCACTTTCCCAAGCACGGCTTCAGTTCATATAATGCAGCAATTCCAGTAATATCTGAAGTTTTTTGTTGATTTTTAAGCTATTGCGTAGCTTTAATCGCGGGTTTTGGGCGCGGCGACCGAATCAAGAAATTCCGTAACGAAAATAAAACCTAACGCCCCCACTCCGCCTACCATGTAGCTCGGCCGAGCGTTCGCTTAACGTGTTTGTATATAGTACGACTGCACGAAGCTCGCACGGATCGAGACGAGCTGTTCCGAAATCGGACGAATACGTAAGCAGCTGTTTGTGAGAAAGTATATAGGTGTATAGGTATCTATCATATCTTTATAATGCCACACTCACCGCATGTGCGCCCCGTAAGCATACATGTAGGTATATATACTGTTGTAGATATTGTTCCAAAAGGTGGGGTAGCTATTTACCAAAACAATAATAATTTTACTAATATTATGACTCCGAATATTGAAATAAATATTGCACACGCTAGCGATGTTAATGTTAGGCACTCATTTGTTGGAGATATTTGTGCGTGCTTATGCAAACTTAGAAATGGCCTACACATAGTCATGGTAGCAATTCACATTTCTCCGAATCCAAAATTGGACGAGGTAGAGCATTTTATTCATCGCACTTTACTGGAGTACACTGAAGAAGGGTCGAAAATACTTGGTACAAATGGTAATAAATTTCCACTTATCTTGGCTGGCGATTTCAACATCAACTTCGCTGATAAAAAATCAGAGCGTTTGACAACTTTTCTTTCGGAAAAATTGAATTTGAAAATGAATAATGATCCACAAGAATCCACAACAAAATATGGGGCCACCATTGACGCGGTATTTTCCAGATATTTAGAGGATATCAAGTCTCAAACTTATGTTTCTTATTTCAGTTACCATAAACCTATAGTTTCAATGATAAAAATTCCTGAATAACCTACATGTATTGTAAGATAATAAAAATATTTTAAACGATATTAACTTCTCATTTATTCAATAAAAGGAAAAATTTGTTTTCTTATCGGTCACCACGCTCAAAAAGTGTAACTTGAATTAATATCAAAGAAAAAAAAATACTACATAAATAAAAAATAAATAAATAATTATAATTGCATAAGTTGATAAAAAACGCTATGCAATAGCTTTACCGCGGCAGTCCCCGAGTGCCACACGTATTTTTTTTGCATAACACGCAGTGCTGTTTCATGAACCTTCCAGGCCCTAGGCCACATAAGTTTTACGGGCCCCAAAATAAAAATATGCAAGTTACTGCTAGCGAAGCGAGCCTTCTCAAGCCGCAGGCGATTTTTTTGTTCAAAAGGGGAAGTGACTTCGTACAATGAATTCCCCACATTATTAGGAAATTGCATGTCGAAAGTTTTCAGTTCACTAATTTGAATTAAAAAACAGATTGATGATATGTTATACTCGAAAACGAAAATCAAATACGTACAAATACATCTAAAATTCTAAATTGTTACTTTTCTGCCATTTTTTGTTGCTAATTCATTTATAAGTTTATCGCAGTCTAATTTTTGCACTTCTTTGCTTTCAACGTACAGAAATAACATTGCTGTTAATTTTGGCTGCCCTAGACTGTGCTACGCAAATAGTTCTTCGCTATTTTTAGTGCAGAAAAGCTTCTTTCATCACCGGTATTACTGATGGTTAGAGTCAAAAATATTTTGGGATTTATTTCAATAGTTGGAAACGATCCGGAGATTTTATTCACTTTTATGACGTTCAGCATTTCTTTCATAGATGTTTTTTCCATTAATTTCATAAGAAACAGAAAATGCTTCATCTCGTCATCTGGATCTTCGACTGATATATCTGTTTTGTAAGTTACTTTCAGATCCTTCTAATCAAAAGCGCCAGGAGAATCCAAAGAAGCAACGAAATTTACCATAAATATTGCGATATACTGTGGATCTTTTTCCAATTGTCTAATTAGCGAATCACAGATCACAAAAAAAGATTTGATACGACAGAGATCGTTTGTTTTTCAATACAACTTCTTCTTCAACACCTTCATCGGAAAATGTTTTTCACTTCCGATTCCTCTTCGTGGCATCTTGATACTCTTGATTCATCGATTTTAACCTAACCCCTTTTTTGATGTCATCAAAACTTACTCTCAAATGCACTGATGTGTTATATGGTCTTCCGTTGATCTTAAAACAGTAGATTCGTTTCTGATGGAATACATTGTGAGTGCAGGTGCAGCTATTCGTCACTATGCGCGCCGCCGTGCAGGCCATAGAAATTTCAACTAATTATTATAAGCAAACAAATACATTTTTTTTTCAGTTTACAAATATTTTTTCAGTGTTTACGGGCTCTTATTTGAAGCGGACATCGCATTGTGGGCCTATTACGACATGTCATCCTCGTTGCAGCTATGAATTTTTCCATCTATGTTGGTATTACTGATGCTGCTAGTGCTGAATCTGTCACTATAACAATCAATAGGTATATCGGAGTTATTAGTGATTTCGAAATAAACTTCGCTTAGTTTCAATGTAGCATATAGCAACGAAAAACATTTGAATACTTCTACTAACTCATTTTCATTTTTAATGCTGGTCAGAACACACAATCTTGTCAAAGTGAAAAGTAAAAAAGAAATACGATACCTATTATTTTTTTATCAGGTATAACATATATGTTTTTTATTCTAAAATACAATTTATGAATAAAATAATTATAATTTAGAAAATAGCACACCAGCATTTGGCCCAACGGCGGGTGGCCGTTCGGAATTACGGCCAGTCCGCCCCTGAATTCAACGTTGATTGTAAATTTAGACGCAAGCGAGCCGGCCAAGGCAGTCGGTGTATTTTAAAGAAACTGATGGTGTAATAGATTGATAGGTACAAGTTATTAGCGGTAAGAGTGGTATAGTACACACACAGTATAAATATAACGGCAGCTGGCTGAATTAAGAAGATCTGAGCCACGCATGAGGAATCTGAAGGCTGAACGACATACCGCCTGCATTCTGGCATTGAATGTGCTACCGATGTCTATTCGATCCGGAAAACTTCTGTTCATATATGAAATTCAAATACGTGCTGTGTCGAGGGAACATGAACCAAACATAGATTATAACAGCTTTTGAGCTAGATAAAGATCTCCGACTTTGAAGACGCTATACACTCTTCTGATATAATTGAAATCTAGTAATTTAATTAACATTTGAAAAGAAGCTTTCTAGTAAAACTCAGTCCTGTACTTTCCTTACATCGAATCAGTAAATTCCAATTTATTGATCTCAATGATGTTGAATAAAAATACTTTTCGCATTTTGTACAGTAATGCACTCCATTAACGACCTCAAAATCGTACAGTAATGGGACATTTTACTGCATAGCAACCAGTACTGCATAAAAACATCAATATCATTTAAAACACAATTTAACAAAAAAGGAAAACGTTTATTTTAAGTATTATGACAATAAATATTAAATTTATATTAAAAGAATAGTTGTTTCAGTTCAAGAGGTTGCAAATTCTGACATCGCTGCATTAACTAGTTGTTGCTGAACATTTTTTGCATTCACCACAATTTCTAGAGGGGCTTCTTAGGATTGGCCAAGCTGGACATTATAAAATATTCATGTTTCATTTTATTACCAATGCTTTCTTCCACGTTTCCCTCAACCATCCCCCACTGTTGCAAGAAATGTTTCAAAAGTTCTTCTCAGGCAATGGCCAGTGTAACTTGAAGCATCAGGAAGTTTTAAATATTCGCAATTTTTTGTGGAATGCCAACTGGCTGTGACTGTACATTTGCCATGACGATAAAACAAAAAATCGATTATGACTTACTGTTTTGGCTCTTAATAGTGAGTACTTATTTCATACCCATTGCAGTCTAAGGCTACAGTAAATACACGTTTTTTCTTTGTTTTGGTATCGTGTGACGTTACAATCAACATTGTTCCAGAACATCCTCGATCTTTAATTATTAAACTGCATAATTCTGCAAGCCGACATGCATCATTCAGCCCAAACATTTATACCACTTCCATTAACAGAAACGTATCGTTAGGAGCCTCGTTCAAAAACTTTGTAACATTTTCCATTGTTAAAACTTTTGATTTTTAGGTTCATACTTCATTTTGACATTTCAAGAAAGCTATTACCTTTTTATATTGTGAAATATTTCCATTCATTTGTATCGTACTTTTGATCATAGAGTTTGTAGCCCATAAACTAGAAGATTTAAGAACTGTTGCCTAAAACAAATAATAAAATTAGTACCCATGTGCAAAGCTTTAACCATATAGAATAACCATCCAACCTTTTAATAAAAATAAGCCAGCATTAAGTTTTCATCAATTCCTTTAAATCTCTTGGTGTTTCTCCACTAGCAAAACATATTATACACTTTCTCGCACCTCCCCTTAGATTTCACAGGAAGTGAACTAGAAGAAATTTCCCAAGCTGTATTTAAGATATCCTGTACTTCTGCAGATGATTTGGGTGGGTTCAATTTTCTGAGTATCCAAGATCTTATGGTCACATATGACTAAAACCCTTTTCACTTTGTTAAACTGTTGCATAGCTTCAGAGATGATGAATTTGAACTGTGTTTAACTACGTCTACTCATGCAAAGCTATCGTGATGAAAAGAGATAGTCTATGTTCCCAAAGGAACTCCTTTCTCTGAACAGAAGGGACATCAGAGAGATGACTGATCCCTGTCGTCTTAACAAACACCTTCATACTATGGACATCGCAGATGACCCTATTTGTAGAAAAGGCAAAGAGGCGGAAGAAACTGCGTCTCACATCCTGTTGGAATGCTCAGCATTAGCATCCCTCAGGCATCGGCCCTTCGGAGTATCAAAACTGCTTCCAGAAGAACTTATGGAAGCCAGCGTTGGCAATAGTTTGGGTTTTTGTGGGGCTATAAGCCTGCTAGAATGGAATAGGCTTCTGACCAGGAGCCGCACAATGGGCAAAACTAAGTGGACTAAGTGCATTTGGAGGCTGAGCTTCCTCCCCTCAAACGATGATGATGATGTAAAGATATCTATAGCTAGGGCCGTCGCTAGAGCATGGGCGAGCGGGCATTGAGTAAGAGGGCCATTTTTATATAGAGACAAATGGGAATAAGTAACTAACTTTCCAAAAAAATAGAACAAAATGGTCTTGTGCGTCAGTCTGCTAGAATAATAATAATTGGAGGGCACGAAGAGAATCTCGGAGCATTATTTATTCGGCTTCGGCACATCGGTACGAAGTTACTTCTCGCGATTGCATTTCGCTAAATTAGGGGTGTTGTTCATACTTTAAGGACTTTTTTTATAGTACACCGATGAGCTGCTTTACATTCACCCCTAAATAATCTAGATCTATTCAGAAATGCTCAAAACCATAAAAATCTCGGTTTGAATAACTATTTTGGGCATATACAATACTTCCCTCATACGTAAAAGCAATCGAATTTGAAACCTGTTTAATACGTGTTCCGATAATATGAAGATCGTGAAACGAATGCCTCTAAGCACACAAAATACTGCGATGAAGTCATTTAGCCTAAGCTCCCATGGCAAAAAAGGTATCCCATCGAACAGCTGATATAAAAATGTTCAGGATCTCGAAGGAACTCAAATCCACGTTTTCAGATTCTGTTGAATTGTTTTCTCTAATATCACATCAAGTTACCCACAAATCACCCTCGCAGATGCATATACAATGAATCAATCAATCAAAACGGGGGTGGGTAAGTCTAGTGCACTAAGAACGCTTGATTGGGTCTATTTTGCGCTCGTTGGAACAACACCAAAGTCAAAAATACTGCTTAAACTGATATCTCTTTTGGACTCAGGCGGTATGTACGTTGTATGTGCTACCGAGGTGTTGCAAGTTGCAGGTTCACGAAATTTATAAAATTTATTCCCTCTGCTATAGGCTCTTCTCTCAACCTTCTCTTCAAACTTAATGGATTGAGATTCAAATAACACTCCACAGATATTGAGTCCTTGATGGATTGAAACTCAAAAGATGGATGGAGAATCAAAAGACACTGCAATAATGTGTTTCGACTTTATCTGGCACTGACGAATCGAAGTGTAACTTATAACGGATCGAGGTGTTAAATATGGTTGTGATTGATAGTTCTACGTCTTTGACGGACTTAATGATAGAGGTTATAATATTTAAAACAATTTCCGTTCGCATTCATTCGTTCTTGCTATTTTTAGATATGAAATATTCACGATGCAATCTATTTAATATGATAGATTGAAGCATTATTAATCACAAGCGAATTTGTCTTAACGATTTTAATTCCCTTGATTGCCTGCCTTTGTCTTTAGATTTCACTTTCAATTTACTCAGCTAATAAATTATTTGGTTCGATTACCATCGGTTATTGTTATAACATTTGTAGCGGCTTCACGTAATCAAAATTGATGACTATTCCCTAGATTTTCTGTTAAAGTACGAACCGGCAGATTAATGTAACTATTGCAGTCGTCTTTGAAAAGATGTGAAGTTACTAATGATTAAATTTTGTTTCGTAGCATCATGAGCTGTCTTCTCTAGCATTATAACAAAAGTTAAGGATTTTGAATGGAGCTGTCCATTAATTTGTGATATTCCATTTTTTCAGATAAAAACAAGAAATTTTACTTTGTTAAATATCATTTTATTTAGAAGAAAGTTGATTGCAATTTCGAACTTGACAGTTTATTATCAAAACATACAATGAGAAAACATTGAAACATCATAAGTATTTATATGAAATTTACAATGAAGTGAACCGATTCTAATAATTGATGGTACACATAGCTACTAAGATTAATTGTGTTGACATAATGATTGGCAAGGGATTAAACTAAGGATTGTATTATGTGGAATTTAACAGGGTGACAAAGTGGAATTTCCCAAATCTAGTAGCTGGTTAAGTAGATTGTTTGAAGGTTGATTGTGTTCAAATATGTCTATAAATTCTAATAAATTAAGTTCTCTACTCTTCGTGATTGTAGGTAAAATATTTAGGTTTTCTAGTTGAGGAAAACGGTGTTGGGTTTTTATAAAGTGAAAAATTTGAATTAAAATGTTCCTTATATCTAACTTCAAGCGATCTACCTGTTTGACCAATGTATATGGCATTACATTCCTCACAGGTTAACTTATAAACTCCTGACTTCCGAAATTTATTAATTTAGTTTTTGAACTGAATAATATGTTCGAAAATTTTTGGCTTGATCTGAAAGCTACATTTAACTTTTGTTTCTTATAGATATTCGAAATTTTATCATATATTGACCCAAAGTAGGTCAAGGTAAAACATTTTTCCTCAAATTTTTGTTGCACGTTGGAACAAATTTGATTAACAGTTAATTTCAAAGATTTTCTCATGATAAAATCATTTATTAACGGATCAGAATATCAGTTGTGTATTTATTGCATTGTTTCTTTTAGTGTCTAATTCAGTCAAAAGAGCTGGTTTTCGCAATGGTGTGGAAAAGGCTTTATGTAAAATAGCAGCGTTCCAATCTATGATACACGGAGCTTTTTCCATACTATTGGTAAAACCATTGAGTTAGACACTATAAGAAATATTGCAAATTGTTTATATTGCTTATAAGCAATAAATTACCAATTTAGTAAGCTCATTTTTGTGAATTTGACCTAAACTCCGAGTTTAGGGTCGTTTTCAGATAATTTTAGCATTCTGAATTTGATTTTATCGTCAATATCGTCGAATGTATACCCACAAATTTTCTACTTTGCAATAAAAAAATTATATTAAACTATAAATACACGAATTTGATCAAAATGTCGAGTTTATAGTCGTTTTCGGGTAATTTTGGCCTCCTGACTACGATTTTACTGCTGTTGTGGTCTTCAAATGGATACATAAGTTTTTGAATTGTTATAAACAAATTATTTATTGACAGTACACGAATTTGACCAGAATGTCGAGTTTATAGTCGTTTTCGGATAATTTTGGCCTCCTTAAGTACGATTTTATTGCTCTTATGGTCTTTAAATGCCTACATACATTTTTGAATTATTATAAACGAATTATTATTTAACAGGTATACGAATTTGACCAAAATGTCGAGTTTATAGTTATTTTCGGATAATTTTGGCCTCCCAAGTACGATTTTATTGCTATTATGGTCTTTAACTGCATACATACATTTTTGGATTATTATAAATAAATTGTTTATTAACAGGTATACGAATTTGACCAAAATATCGAGTTTATACTCATTTTCGGTAGTTTTGCCTTCCTGAGTACGATTTTATTGCTATTATGGTCTTTTCATTGATATAAATAAACAAATTATTCATTAACCAATGAAGAAAAACGGAATGTGACATTTTTATTTATTTTTACTTTAATATGCACACTCAGAACTTGATTTTTTTGACAAAATTGATGAAATGTATCAATAAGTCTTAATAAATTGAAAAAATTTCATGCTCAAAAAAATAGTTTGATTCATATATGTATATGAGAAAGAATTAGTTGTTTTTTTTTTAATAAAAATCAAAACCCTTAAATTTATTTCAACAATTTGTGTGTCAAAAATTGCTTCTCTGAAAGTTTATTCCATATTCATCGTCTAAATCTCGTGCACTCAAACTCCTCGATGAAATATTTTGTATTTGTTCATTTCAAAATTGAGGTTTTTCTAGTAACATACGTATCTATTCGTTTTGATTTATTTGATATAATTTATTTGATTATTAATAGATTAATTTTAAAAACAATTTACACTTGGAATGTTGGCGCAATTCGTATACTTGTTAATAAATAATTTGTTTATAACAATTTGAAAACGACTATAAGCTCAACATTTTGGTCAAATTCGTATATTTATTGATAAATAGAATTTGTAACAAATTAGCAAATTTGTGGGTATATATTTGACGATATTGACGATAAAATCGAGCTCAGAAGGCCAAAATTATCCGAATTTGGTCGAATTCATCTATTTGTTAATACATAAATTGTTTATAACAAATGAAGTTAATTCAACTATTTGTTTAACCACTTTCACTGTTGACTGACCAAAAATATTCTTTACCCGAACAAAAACGGTCAAATTTAGCATTTTTTTTTAAATTGTTAATTCATTGTTTGTAAACAATATAACATTCTGAAGAGAATGCACTGTGTCTCATCAAAATCGACCCTTTTCCCAAGGATTTACGGGTTTGCCCTATTTTTATATCCATTTGACTGCACTAATCATTGTTTGCATAAATAATTGGTTGTCGGATCATAACATTTTTTCCTATTTTCGTTCACTCTCAATATGCCGTCATAATAATTAATAAATTCAGATGAGAGGTCGTGATTCGTATAAAACATTCTATTGTCTATTTTTTTTGGTTAACAAAACATTTATTTTCATTAATGGTCTTCGAAACTGAGAGTGCTTTCGAATAACACACAACTACGATGAGTAATGTTGAAAAGCATTTGGATAAATCAAACTGATCTAGATATTCGATAAATTTACGTTGTATTAACAAGAAAGATTTATTACTAATTGCAATAAGTTATTTTACATAATTACAACATAAAGGTAGGGAACTCTAACTGATATAGCTACTTACCTTGTACGCGCACATTGATTCGTACACAATCTAATTACTGCGTACCACCTCTTTTATGCAGCCATATTGGGCGTCGTGGCGCTTCTACAGAGACGGCGTCGCGGGTGTCCCAACCCACCAATCCCACACCGTAATCTAGCCACGCCCCCTGTTGCTTGGGTAACTAGATAGACATAACTGGAGCAAGTAGTTGTATGTTGTGTTTGCAGTCACTTGTCGCACGCGCTCGTCAATATATTATTAGTTTCTCATTAGATCGCTAACGATGCAGCGTCAGATCGTATCAATAACGCTCGGTGAAATGCTATTTGCCAAACTGCCATTTAAATTCGATCTCATTGTTTCAGACCCCGTTTGGTTCGAGTAGTTTCGCCGATCTACTGACGGCCCCGTTTTCGGACGACCCAAGTGCAGTTCTTCCACCCGAAGATTTGGATCCCTTCTCAGAAGTACAGTTACATTCGGAACCATCGTCGCCCGCACCCTTACCCAGTTTTCAAGAAACCTATTCGATACGTTACAGCACCCCGACAACATCGTTCAAGATGGACGAGGAATGTTTCAACGTTTCGTATCATCATCCCACGCAGCATCATGTACCTTCGCATCATTACGAGTACCAGCAAATGCAATATACAGGAAGCAGTCCCTATTATCCACCACCGCAGCCTTGTAGTCCCACTTTCGAAGCTTTGGTCAGTCAAGAATCTTACTCGCTTCCTCCGTATCAAACCACTCCCTCAGAATTCCACGTCAGCACAGGATTGAGTCCGAGACAAAGGAGAGCTTCTTTGCCTCTACAAAGATCTGAATCCACAAGTAGCAGTGAGAGTCCCAAGTTAAGGTTAGCAGGTCCAGCACCGTCAGCTTGTTCATCCGCAGCCAGCTCCCCTGGTGGTTCTGTTGACTGTAAAGGACCAACGCCTCCCTCTCCATCGCAACTATGCGCAGTATGTGGTGACACTGCTGCGTGCCAACATTACGGCGTCAGAACTTGCGAAGGATGTAAGGGATTCTTCAAACGAACCGTACAGAAAGGTTCGAAATATGTGTGTCTAGCCGATAAAGCGTGTCCAGTCGATAAGAGAAGACGGAATAGGTGCCAGTTTTGCCGTTTCCAGAAATGTTTGGTGGTCGGAATGGTGAAAGAGGTAGTGAGGACGGACTCTTTGAAAGGAAGAAGAGGAAGATTGCCTTCCAAGCCGAAATCACCGCAGGAGTCACCTCCTAGCCCTCCTGTCTCTCTGATAACTTCGTTAGTGCGTGCGCATGTGGATACCACACCAGATCTCGCTAATTTAGACTATTCCCAATATTTAGAACCTTCGCCTATAGAACCTGTAGTGTCAGAAGCTGAGAAGATACAGCAATTCTATACACTTCTAACGACCTCGGTGGACGTTATAAAAAACTTTGCTGATAAAATTCCAGGCTTTTTGGATATATGTCCCGAAGATAGAGATATGCTTTTCCAGTCCGCATCACTAGAGTTATTCGTTTTAAGGTTAGCTTATCGCACACATCCTAATGATACCAAATTGACATTTTGCAATGGTGTCGTTTTGGACAAACAGCAGTGCTACAGATCGTTCGGTGACTGGCTTCACGCCATCATGGAATTTTGTGCTGGCCTCCATCAAATGGAAATTGATATATCAGCCTTCGCCTGTCTCTGTGCTCTCACCTTGATTACTGGTAAGTTATCAAATTCCGTATTATTAATTAAATCTGTACATTTACCATATTAATACTGTTTATTGTGGGAAGTTCAAAACTGTTTCTCCTCTAGAAGAAAATTAAAACGCAGAAACTTCCACATCACATCCTGGTATATATTCTCGAGGATGAATCATAATCCTTCATTTTCAAATATAGAAATATATAGAATATTCTTCAAAAATTGTAGATAGATTTTGAAGCCCAGTCTTACAAATTTGAATATTAATTATATGACGAATTGGAAAGGAATAACATGGAATTGAATAATAATTGATTCCAAACAAAGTAAATTGAATCTATATTTCAAAGAAGTGTGGTAATTTGATAAGCCAAATAATAAAAGTACTAGAAAGTGCAATAGCTTCAAAATTTGCTTTACTAGAATAATAATTATTTTAAAAATTCACCTTCCTATGACAAAAAAAATATAATTAGATTAACTATAATAATAACCTATAAAAGAATGCACACAGTGGATACACTATAGCTATAATAAAAGTTTAGTATAGATATGTCCATGATATTTTCACGATTATAAGTACAGATTTTGAAGTACATGACTTTTTTAACATTCTTAATAGCCTATTTGATTCTGTCAAATTCACTGATTCATCTCTGATCAGCGTTGCCAACCGTACGATAATTATCGTACCCATACGATTACTTTGCTTATTGAACGATGTACGATACAACCCTTGATATCGTACGCCAAAGAAAGATAATTTCGTTCCAACCGAATGTCTTCAATAAAACTCAACATCGGCTTTGCAGTTTGACAAGGAAGAAATAGTTTCAGAATTTTTAGCTGCTCTCTCAGAGAGCGTTGACCAAATTACCTAATCCCTGTAGGTGTCTGCTTCACTGTTCTATTCTGCTCTTATGTACCCTGTACTAGTGTGGTCTGTGGTTTTTCATGTTTTGTGCTAGAACATTTTGTTCTTCATTAGTCTGTTACTGTAATTTTTTTTTTTCAATTCCAATTCATGTCGTTTTATCCGTTCTGCAGTGAGCTTCCTGTTTGTGTCGTGCGATAAATATCTCGTATAGGTATGTTGATTCTGATAATATAAAATGAAATGATTTCAAACGGTTCAGAGGACGAGAGTAATGCTAATGCTAATACACCAAGAAAAAAAAGATTACATCAAGACATAGAGCCCAAAGCTTCAGGAAAGAATGGATGTCGAATCCCAATTTTAAGTATTGGCTTGTCCTAGTTAAGGACAATCAATATAAGACACCGAAAGTTTATCAAACGCATTTAAGAAAAATCTATAGACATCATTATTAGCATTGCTTTTTAATACTAATACCCCTCGACAAATAAAATTATCTCTGGCTAGTGGTACGATAATGTACGATAATTTTACACTCCTCCATACGAAATGTTTGATGCGATAGGTAGTCTGTCTCTGATAGTCAAGCAACCATAAAAGCACTGAGCTCAAACATCATTAGATGCAGGATGCTTCTTACCTGCAAAATAAAGTAAGCAGAACAGAAATGGTGAGAAATGAACAGGCACACGTCCTTCAACACAAAAGAGTAAATATCTCTAACAGGACTTTCTGCTGTATAAATACTCACCAGAGTTCTCCTACTGGACATAGACAATGCAAGATCATAATAGATAAATTTCGGAAAAAAAGCAAAGGGGAAGAAGAGATAACTCAAAAATCATAACAGGATTCATGACGGCACATAACTTAACGGCCATATGAAAAAAATTGGACGTGTAGATCCTCTAGAGAAGCGGAAGAAGCCCCAATGCATTTGCTCACTGACTGCGTTGCTACATTCTTCCGCAGAAGCAATAATTACAACACAATAGAAGAAATTACACCATTGAAGTGGGGGAAAATCATTGTCTTTTGAAAAGAACCAAAGCTCACCGGTGCGGCGTACTAATATAAAACAGTAGCAAGTGATGTTGGAATAAATATTCGTTTAAGGCCACGTTAACAACAACACCCCTAACTGATCTTTTCTATACAAACTTGGTGTGTTTCCTGCCATCTGGAAGACAGCTAGATTCCAACGAATTCCAAAAAAAAAAAGCAATAGGACCCCTCCAAATAACTATAGATCTGTGATCTCTAAGGTAAAAGCAATCAACATAGAGTTCATCCAATATCTAGAGAGCTCCAAAATCGTGAATGACCGGCAATAGGGGTTTCGTCAGCAGAGATCAACAGTAGACCTACTAACCTACGTAACATATGTTTGGAAGAAATCTATTGAAAAGTATGGCGAATCTCTAGCTGTAGCATTGGATATTTCCTAACCATTTGACATAGTCTAGCACCAAAGTCTATAGTTTGCGCTCTCAACTTTGTCGGATACTATCGAGTTTCCTCTCAGATCGATCACTTCATGTGGTAGTTGACGGTGTATCCTCCGATACAATGGGTATCAACGATGGTGTTCCACAGGCATCTGTCTTGGCACCAACTTCGTTTCTGCTTCATACCTCTTTCTCATCTAGAGCCCCTGTACTTTCCAATGAAGCCAGAGGAGCGAGACAGAGACAGTCGAAGCAATTAATGGAGATCTGGCGATGATTTTGAAATGGGGATCTGATAATCAAGTAGAGTTTAATGCAACCGAAACTCAAGCTTGTATCTTCTCCAGGAAGGCGGATCCCACAATCCTTAATATGATGATGATGTCTGATTGACCTCTAGAATATCGACAGTCGTTTCAACACAAGGTTGGCGGTGCCTTTGAGAAAAAGTTGAGGTGTGATTCAATTCTTCTCTGTTATGTAACTATTGATGAATTTGGAATATGACAAAAAACCGGAATCCAAATTAGCAATGACTAATAGTGGACAAGGCGAGGTGCGTGCCATAAGAGTGAAAAATAATAGAGTTGTTTATTGGCAACCATAATCACCTTGAGAAGGCGTGGAGCAACTTCTTGTTCTGCAGCACATTCAGAGAAATGTAGGGCAACGATCGCAGAGAAACGTGAGAGATGGGTCCATCATGACAATGGACCGGTATTTGCAACCCAAAATTGCTCGAACGGAGGTTACGAATGCTTCCGAAACCACTTAATCTATCTTTCATGGACTTGCATCTGTTCTCAAACTGAATTTTGGCTGAACAGAAATTCGGCCTTGAACTGCTATCTTGAAGACCTCGAAGAAACTCATTTGTTGAGAGGAATGTATAATTAAAGACGGAGAGACATTGAGAAATGTGCGTTCGGGTTCTAGACAATTTTGTTACGAACTAAAGCACTTACGTGGAACTGAAACTCTTTTCTCCAATATCTGATCGATCTACTTTCCAAAACACCCTCGTATGCCACGCACAGTGAAATTTTAATGATCCGTGAACGATTGAGTGATAAATAACAATATTTATGACTGGGCGGAGTTCTCTCTAACATGTTCAATCAATCCATAAACTTATAAATTAGTTAGTGTGCGTTCCTACTTGTTATTTTAAAATTAATGGAAATATATATTGGATCACGACATGAACAATGCGTGTATGTTCGTGTCGCCGAACCGTTCTGCTTCTTCAATAATTCATCAAGTAATAAGGTATGTGATACCTACGATTTCAATTTCCATTCCCAACAATCATCCCACTATCACATTATTCATCGTGCAGGTCATTTTATTTTATGAAGGCATTTAGTTGAGTTATTTACGTAATTCAAACCCATACCGTCTTTTAGAAGTCTATGATTGTTATTCCATAGAATACGTTAATTTAAACATATAATATATCAACAAAAATACGGGATCTAACCAAATTTCACTAGATCTTGGAATTGGGGTCGTAGTAAGAGTACATATGGTAGCTCCTAAAATTCTTGATCCCTACTTGTATAAAATTACATGAAATTTAAATTTTCTAAAAAGATTTAATTATGAATATGGCATTGATCTGTACTAAACTCTTACTACAAGGGTGGTAGAAATAGAATTAATCTCAAAATTTAGCATTGCAAGTAGTATGGAGTTTCCCAAATTGAATTCACCCTTAATAGTCTAGGAGCCAGAGCGATATTGATGGTCTGAACATTAACCCGATGGCAATATAGCTTATCGTCAGAAGACGGTTCAATGAGCAATGCAATTCATCTCACAAACCGAATTTTCCCCGGCTGCTAGATCTCGAGATACAGCATCCGCAATTTTTTCATTTTTTTTTTACTGGAGGTTAACCCTTTCCAAGTTGCGGTTACTTGAAAAGCATGTCATTCTTACTCTTCCACCATGTGCCATCATTTTTATCGTGCAATTTATCAGGCCGACCAGTTAAAATTGGAACGAAAATGGACTGCAAGCTAACCCTCCCAAACCTGGTGGAAAATGTTTATTGGTGTTGGCAATTGTTAACATACCCTATGCTATCAAAAGTTATCGGTCCATTTCCGAGTAATTGGCCATTATTTGGACCAAAAATGTTTCTTTTTTATTCATTTTCTGGCTAAAACGTGCGGGTTACAAGATAACATGATGGCACCGTGTTAAATAACTTTATTGGAGGTCAAATAACGATTTGAAATTATTTCCATCACTCCTTGCCTATTTCAACCCCCCCCCCCCCCCAAAACCCCCTAAAACCCCAAAACAATACAAAAACAAAAAAACTGCCGTTTCGATTTTAAACCCAGCCAGAATCTCAAAAATTGACTGATTTATCATAAAATTGGTCATATTATCCATATTATTCATATATTTTTGGGGGCGGTTTCAGGGGATTTTGGAGCGTTGAAATAGGCAAGGAGTGTTGGCAATAATTTTAAGTCTTTATTTGACCTCCAATAAAGTTATTTAACATGGTGTCCTCATGTTACCTTGTGATCCACAAGGTTTAGCCACAAAATGCGATAGCTTTTGATGGCATAGGGTATCTTAACAATTGCCAATACCAATGAACATTTTCACCAGATTTGGGAGGGTTAAGTTGCAGTCCATTTTCGGTCCAATTTTAACTGGTCGATGGCACATCGTGGAAGTGTATAAGAATGTCATGTTTATCAAGTAACCGCAACTTGGAAAGGCTTAACCTCCAGTCAAAAAAAATGCGGATGCTGTATCTCCAGATCTAGCAGCCGGCGAAAAATAGGTCTGTGAGATGAATTGGTCATTGAACAGTCCTCTATCGATAAACCATAGTGCCATCGGGTTAATGTTCAGACCATCAATATGGCTCTGGCTCCCAGACTATAACTATATTATTCGATGTCGGATAATAGTTAAATTCAATTATTTCTTCTGGTTGAATATGAAACATTCTTCTAAATTTTCTATTGAGAGGTAGCTGTCCTTACATTCCAAAAAGTGAGTAGCATATTATGATAAAGTATTAATAAACAATCTTCCCAACATTTCTGTGCAAAATTTAGACCCAAAAAAACTACCCAATTACCTTCGATTATTTTGCCTTTGGGAATCGAGAATGTTAGTCCTTGCTCGAATGATTTAGCTTCTACATAGAATTCTTGCATATATATATTATATATATATATAAATTCTCGGGATATAGGTCACATTAACACTTATGCTTTATATTTTCTTGCTTCCACCGCCCTTGCTGAACACTGCTTTGATTATAACCATCAATTCGATTACAATAATGTTAATATTTTAACTAAGGAAACCAATTATTATAAAAGATCTATTCTGGAGATGAATCACATGAAACGTGACTCCAAATCTGTAAATCATAGGACAGATACTCAAAATCTAAGTCATATCTATACAAACTTAATTAAATAAAATTTCTTGCAAATCCCTACATGCCTCTTTATAATGTAAAAAGTGTATTAGGTAGAATGTCTAGTATAATTCCATAACTGACAAACCTTTTTCTATTAGCTCGTAAATCTAACATCTGGTTTGAAAGTGAATACTTAAATTCATTTGTCTCGTCCTCTCGTCTCTAGTCGATCACTTACTGTGTTGACATGAGCACGCATTTATTAAAAATTCTGCTTAGCAGTGGATTCTTGACAACTATACTATAGCATTGATGTTTACAATTTCGTTTATTCGTGTTTCTGTTCGTTTCGGCGACGTGGGCATTTTAATTGAAATTGGTGCGATAAGGACGCTTTGTGATAATACAATTAGTTTTAAGTAATCAAGTTTTAGACATTATAAGTCTTCTGATGATGGTCGTGAGACCGAAACATACTTAAAGACAAGAAAATATAACGCATAAGTGTTAATGTGACCTATTTCCCTAGAATTTATATATAATAGAATTATTGCTCTCTTTAGAGTGAATAACATTTTCGAACTGTAGCCATATGTTAAGTACATATTATTTTAAAACTGGTATAATGCAGTGGCACATATAGGTGGATACAAGGAGATCAACCCCCCTATGAGCTAATTTTTACTACTAACTAAAATAGAAAAAATACTTAGTGGCAAATCCCCTCCATCGCATCAAATAACCTCATAACAGAAAGCTTTCTATGCCACTGATGTAATGAGAAATATGAACTAAGTTGAACCAAATATTATGTTTGTATGTTGAGTTTCTAAACATTGGTTCGTTGCGAAAACCGCTTCACAAAAACTTGGTTTTCTATTCCATGTCAAGAGCTACTTTAGATCTCAGCAGCTCCTCATAATCTTCAGATTCAACCTGTCCTGGAGTACTGTTCACATGTTTGGAGTTCGGCTCCCAAACATACGCTCAAGGTCTTGGATTCTATTCAGACTATCCTATGTCACACCTACGAGTTCTATGATCTCACTAGAACATCGTAGAGGTGGGAGATCTCTCCCTTTTCTGTAGATTTTTCATGGTCGGTGTTTATCAGAAATCTCGTCTGTTGTTCCACCACGAGAGATTCCAGATAGACGAACTAAACGAGCTCAAACTAGTCACCCCTTCACTGTTAAACTCAAGACCTGTCTAACTTCTTCCTACCAGACTTCATTTGAGTCTCTTTCTCTATACCTATAACCTCCAAACCTTCAAGAAAAATACGAATTCCTAGCTCCTCCCCTACGTTCCGCTGCTGTTTTTCGAACACTATAGGTTCACCTCTCGTGTAGTCAAAGTACAAAAAAGCATGAATAGATTTATTTATAGTAGACATTGTTTACAATGTAAATACACATCAGAAGTAAATTATTTATTGAAAATAAATTAATATAATAAAAAGTATATATGGTATTTTATCTACATTGTAAAACACCACTTTGTTGATATCACTTTCATTTGTAACAACCGTTAGTTACTCGATTTCAGTGTATTATGCCATCTTCACACGGTATTCCAATATAATTAAAAATACATAACTTTGACTATAAATAAATACTTATTGGTAGGCAAATGATTACGTTCATCATTCATTAATTAGAGGATTACTACTATGGGATACATATTGGGTTATTATAGTACCCTAATAATGATTGCTAGGTAATAATAGAGTATGGAAATTAACCATGATAAATAGTTTGTGGAATAAATACTTTAAATAGCTTTATGTTCATTAAACCTTGTAATAGAAAATGATCGTTCAGTTTGGTCTATACAAGAAGAATCGCATTCTTAAAACTTTTAAAATTCGTTCATCCCCAGTTCGCTGGCTTTCATTCGAAGATAGGTACATATATTTTTTTCAATCATTATCACAATCAACTTTCCAACAGAAAATAAACACAATGCAGATGGTTACTCAACCCAAATAATAAACTAGATTGATCAACCAAAAACAACAAATCGCGGAAAAAACTTAACTCAAATATAGCATTCGAAACCCAAAGCTGAATAAAAGATTGGAAGTGTTTGGCATAACTATTATTTGTCAAATCGTTTCTAATACGTCATTAATCAAGTCTAAAATGGCAATAAAAGCAGTTCTTATTTGTGGAAAACGTGCAGGGGAGTTTCTCAGGGTCCAATTATGGGACCTCTTCTGTATATTTGGTATGCCAATGACTTACCAGATTGATGATAAAATTTCAACATAAAACCCGATCAGTACAGTTGTAAAATGTTACTTTCTTGGTATAACTATTGATTCTAAGCTAAATTGGTGTGCACAAATTAAGAAGATAGAGGATATCCTCTCGAAGTACACAGTCTTGCTCTTACAAACATATCCCACTTAACTGATAGTATTACATATCATGCTTTTGTATAATCTACTTCAAATATGGTACAATATTCTGGGGCAATTCAAGTTGAGACGTTATTCTGGTTACAAAAGAGATGTGTTCGAACAATATTTAAATTAAATCAACAAACAAGCTGTAAAACAGTTTTCATTATCAACAATATTTTAAGTTTATATTATAGTCTTTTCATATCCTTCAATTTTGAGCAATTCAGAGAATATAACACAAGATTTGCAAAAAAATTGGATCTAGCTACATTCAAAAGAAGATTTCCGATCTTGACAATATCGAATTTTCGACCTTGTTAACAAATTCTCTCTGGTTCTTAAATGTCTGCCCTCTAATTAAGATTCTCAAGATTTTCCTTACTATTAGGACTCACTACTTTTTTATAGATACTGAGATAATCTTCTAAATTTTAAATACATCTGAAAATTACTAACTAGGAATTTCATTCTGTACATTTTAAAATTTGTGTGTCCTATGTTTCATATTTTATATCTAATACTTTTCATCAATTTAAATATTGTCTGTGTTGTTGTCTTACATTTTATTCATATCGTATTATGTGCTGTTTTAACTAATAAGGATATATCTGAATAAGGACAAATCTCACACAATAATAGACAGTTGATAAATCGGGAATTGTCTTCTCACGAATGCAAATCCTTTTATGTAGGCGAAACATTTTCTATTAGATTTAATGAACAATAAATATGCTTTATACTTTCAAAAGCAGGTTTCACATTTTTTCGATAATAACTATTCCTTCCCTGAAATAACAATTTACATATTCTACAAAGGACAGTTGGAATTGAACTTGCTTGAATCGGTTGGAATTTACAAACATGAAAACAATATTCTAATCCTTATTAAATATTTAAACAAACCTGATTTTTTCAACATTATTGAAAGTTATTTAATTTATTCATTCCAGCTATTATTTCTCCTGTTAGTTTTTATAATCTCTATTACCTAGAAAATCATCATTATTAGGGTATAATAAACCACCAGGTAATCAATCCTATAGCAGTAAACTCTAATTTATGAATGACCACCGTAATCCGTTGTATCCCGATAAGTATTTATAGTTCTGTATTTTTAATTGTACCTATTTAAATACCGTCTGAAGATGACATAATACGCTGAAACTCGAATACGAAAGCTATAATACAAAGTGATATCAACATAGTATGTAGTATTCAATTGTTCTTGTTCTTTAAATATCACTTCAAGTGATTCATCCGTTTTAAGCACAATATGGGGTATAACTATCTCCACAATTTTCATCCAATTTTCTGAAGATGCCTCGATGTCGCGTCTACTCATTGTATAATATTCTGATTTGTTTCGAATACACAAATTGTGTTTGAAAAGAATTCTTCAGAATTTTAGTGTCATCAAACTATCCCAGAATACGATGAGATTGTACCTATTGGTAAGACTTTTTTATTTTAAATCTACTAACATTCTAGGAATACAGACAGACATACCCAGTTTGAATCAATAAATTCGATACATTACGGGTTTTTGTTACATCTATCATCGCCAAAATATCTAATTACAAAATCGGTTGATGGAAGTATTTTCAAGAATCCTGAGGAACATAAGCAGTTCAGGTTATTTTATCTTACGCTTTCATGCCAGTTATCTAACAAATAAGAATCAAAATGTCATTCAGTATCCCTGCCATTGGCACTCAATGCATTGAATTAACCGAAACAAAATAGAACTATAAAAATAAAATCTCAAGCACCTGGCAAACAACTTCCGCATGATAAGCGCAATTAAACGAACGGATTATGAAAACAATTATCTCTTTATCGTTGTTCAAGCCATACATAATTGCGTGGAGAATCCCGTGAAATGAGAATCCAATTACTTTCTCAGTTTTTACTATATCGTTACAGGATATTAATCTATAAATACTTAACTTGTCTATTTATAAACATTGTAAAAGTGTCTCATTTTCTATGGGTTGAAGGTAAACATACATTTAGACGAGTTAGTCAAGTATGAGATGTAACAAAGAAATTTCCTTTTTTTTCTCATGTGTAGGATAATACAGAAAGGGAATATATTGTATAACCCAAAATAAAATTGTATAACCTTGAGAAATCGAAAGTATATGGGTTATTCTGTATAGAATGTTAATGTATTGTAATTCAGCTAAACACAAGAACACACAACATCTCTTCCCCGATCGACAATCCTGATATGCAAGTAGTAAAGATGGAAGCTTATTCTTTCGAACCAAAAGACATATTTGAATAAAGTTTCCTTTCATGGTTGACGGAGTACAATACAATGACTATCAACACTGGCGTTCCACAGGGATCTGTCTTGGCATCAACTTTGTTTATTCTCCGTATCAACGATCTGTTAGAAGTGACTACCTGTTCCGTCCACGGCTTTCCAGATGATGGTTCGCTTTCTCATCTAGAGACAGAGGACCAAGACAGAGACAGGTTGACGCAATTAATGGGGATCTGATAATCTAGTAGAATTTAATGGAATTAAAACTCAAGCTTGCACCTTTCTAAGGAAGGCGGACCCCAAAATCCCTGATATGATAATGTCAGATAAAACTATTCCTATCAAGTCTTCCATATATATGGAGCAGAAACAAAGTTGGTGCCAAGACATCGGGAACACCAGCGTTAATAGCCATTGTATCGGAGGACACTCCATCAACCACCATATGATCCAAGTTTCCCAAAATGGTTTTGGTGCCAGGCTCGGTCGAATGCTTTGGAGATACATGTGTTACCTAGGCAAGCAGGTCTCCGGTTGATCTCTGCTGACGGAAGCCATATTGCCGGTCATTCACGATTTTGGAGCTCTCTAGGTATTGGATAGCCTCGATGTTGATTGTTTTCTCCATCTCAAATAATAGTTCAATGGGTCTATAATTATTTCCTTTTTTGGAATTGGTTGGACACTATAGCTGCCTTCCAGCTGGGAGGAAACACACCAAGTATGTATGAAAGGATAAACAACCTGCAGAAAATTTTTGTTAATTTAGACGCACATTCCTTGTGAATGACAGGTGGAATTCGGTCTGGCCCTATAGCCTTTTTGATATTGAGATCAAGCAGAATAATTGTGCTCTAATGGAAGACTGTTATAACAGTTCAGTTGACATATTTTGTTTATAGTTTTATTTTGTGGGTGTACTGAAGATTGAAGCCCAAAATGCGATTCAATAGTTTGAACAAACAAAATTGATATGCAACTGGATAATATGCAGTGTCAAGCTTGACACTTATACAGTTGCATATCTATTGAAAAAACCTCAGAATAAAATGTGAGCCACAGGTTTTCTGTTTCCGCTTGTCTTAATTCTTAATGAAACTGTGTTTGCGGATTGTCTAACTTCCTAGTTATTTCATTTCCTCATCTTTTGAGCAACCTTCCTTTTGTGATATATTTAAATACCAATTACAACTTTACTATACCAAAAAAGGATAAGCAAATTCTTAGTAATTCAATATTGACGGAAATAGTAGCCAGAGAAGTAATTGAATGAAATTATGAACAAAAACTGTATCGGTTAGATTATTTTATCTAAAATAAGATTTATGATGATGAACAGATAGAAAGTGTACTTATTTGTTTCATTGTGGATGGGAGTGTGTTACCTAACATTGTCTATATAATTTATGACACGGTCAGAAAGTTGATGCATCAAAATACATACAAAATACAAGTCAAATAATAACGAAATTGGTGTGTCATTAATGCTTCCTGTATTTTTATTGTACCGCTACCAGTAGAATTAATAACTTTATAATCGATGGCTTAGTATAAGATGCAAATGCATGGGTTGCTTCTCTCTGCATACAATATAATTACGTTTTCGTCAGAATCATCCAAAGCTTTTGACCAAACAATAATTACTTTATTGTAGAACAATCAAAATTCATTTCATGTTAAATTGTGGAAATTTCATTTACAGTTCTACAACTTAATTGGATTATGGCGACTATGGAATAATATAAAATTTAATTATGGTTATATATCGATTGACTATGTGCCGAAATTTAAACGACAGCAGTCTTGCAGAATTCATAGAAAAGTTCTTTGAATACCTTCATTCAGAGTTCTTCCACGACCATGAAATTATTGTTTGCTGACGCTTGGTCCTCGCAAACAACTGGAACCGTATGTTGTTCAGGTCTTGGGTTTCATAGTTGCCTCCATACATTGAAACAAGGAAACTCTCTCCTACATGGGCGTCCTTCTCAGCTGTGGCATTGAGGTCGAGGAAAACAAGTGCGTTCTCTTCAATGTGTGGTTGTTTTTCCAATTTCGAAATAAATTTCATCTCCACTTACTCAAAAAGTGTTGTTGTAGTCTCACAACCACTGATGGCATGACATCTGCGTTTTTACCTCTACCACATTGTTCAAAGAATATGTTCAGTTCTGGTACCTTGTCTGTTTGTTGAAAGGACCAATAAATGAAAGTCTTGCCCAGAAATCTTCATAACATCATAGGCCAATGAAATGGCTGTGGTTACAACATTCATCTTCATCTGCCTATAGCACTACCCTTTTACTTATATTCAGGTGCACCTTCAGCATGTCAATAAATAGAACTTACGCTATTGCATATAGGTGTCATAACGTATAGTATTGGGTCGACAGATACCAATTTGGTCTTTCTTTATTCCAAATTTTTGTAAACATATGGAGCTACTTTTGCCGAAATAGAAGTTCTTCAGTGTCAAAAGCGGCAAAAAACTGGAAAACACCTCTGAAATTTGTTTATATTGGAAATCTTTTGGAACTTTGAACAGCTGCATCTGGAGAAGTAGTGGGCTATAGAAAAACGTTATAAGAAAGAACATAGTCACTCTTACCGACACATGGGTCATTGGGGGTCAAAATTGACAGACACTGGAAAAAGTTTGAAAATTTTGCTATTTTTCAAGTATTTCACAATGATTCGGAGGTTTGCTGAGGTTGAACACTCCAATGACCCACTCTCACATTGACATACTAGCAAAATCAACAGACAGTTGAAGTTATACACAGGAAAAATAAAAACAAGACAACGTTCAGTTGAAAAAGCTGTATTATATAATTGTATAAATACAATACTAAAAATTGACACACATCAAAATAAATGATATGATATGAGAGTAGTGGTAATCTAAATACTAACTTCTAACACAGATATGATGAGGAATTCAAATGAGATATAAGGAAATTGGCTTAAAGTCAAAAGTGATATACATGTTTGAGAAATTTCGCCACAAACGTTCTTATTGTGTTTCAATTTACCATAAAGTATCAAATGTCCTATCTGAATATGAAGGATGAGTTGAAATTAAATAGTAATTAGATAGATAAAAAACGTATTGATAGTAATCACTTTCCTACAGAATTTTTTCTTATAATAATGAACTGATTAACTTATTTCCTTCCAGAACGCCACGGACTTCGGGATCCACATCGCATAGAACAGCTACAAATGAAAATAATATCATCGTTGCGAGACCACGTGACCTACAACGCCGAGGCCCAAAGGAAAGCCCACTACTTCAGCCGTTTGTTAGGCAAACTACCGGAGTTGAGATCTCTCAGTGTACAAGGACTTCAAAGAATATTCTACTTGAAATTAGAGGATCTTGTTCCAGCACCGCCACTCATAGAGAAAATGTTTGTGGCAAGTCTCCCCTTCTAGATCTACAAGTTTCAATTTTCCTATATCAGCTATCTGTAAGGTAGTATTACAGATTCATAGGGTTAAATTATTTTGTAGTAACTATTCCAAACGTGATAATATGTTCTATGTGATTTCTTTATATTTAGGCTAGTAAAAAGCTGCTACTTAACCTTCTGAAGAAGTCAAGTTGATCAAGCCAGCAAAAGCATATCATGTTATCTTGAAATCAAGTTAAATAGAAATACCGTTTTGGGTACCTTTCTTTCCCTGTTCGTTTTTGATAAGGAATGTGAGATTTATTCATCTGTTCATCAATAGCAGATTTTTCACCAGGAATGCATTACAATTAGCATCTGATCAAATGCACAATAACGTACGAGATATTAAAGATTAAACTGGATCAACTAAATGATCCTTATTGGAGTTCGATTTGCCAGCGACCTGCTACATAATCTATCTAGTGATTTATTGCTGAAATTAGGAACTATATTCAGAGTTTTTTCCACTTATTATATTTCTCACACCTATTAATTTTGAAAGGAATAAATTAAAGTTTTTTGAGGAACTGAGCTCAAACTATCGATCATTTTATGCCATGCAGGTCTAATTTTATTGATAATTATTGAAATAAATTTGATAAGTAACTGAATATTTCCAATGGGCTTTTGACGTATTTTTTGACAATTGAACATTTTAACTTGCGATATCATACAGGATATATCAATTCAGTTCTACTAGAACAAGACAAAGAAAATCTGGGATAGAAAAACATCTTATTCTGAATGGAACATTCCATAAATTTCTCTTTCAATGAATAGGTACCTGAGAAAACAGTTCACAGCCTCATAAACTTAACATCTAAACAAAAGCCGGGACTAATTTTGTATGGGTACGCTTCATGATCTCAGAAAACTGAATCAAGTACTCTACATGTTATAGGTATAAAAGCATTCTCAAAAAAGAAAAATATTAACTTAAGCAAGTGGTAGATGTCAAAGTGTTAGAATAAATTAATTTACTGCAAGGACACTGGCTTACCGTGTATAACACGAATGTCACAGTATCTTATTTCTGTAGGATACCTTACTTCAGCCAATTTCAATGGAATTATATTGAACTAATCGATATAGATTAATAAAGTAACAGTAAATTTATTACAACAAACAAATAACAAACCATTGCCAAATTTGTTTACACGTATCATCTAACTTCATTATCTCTTTCAAAACAAATGATTCGTCATCTCGTTAATTACTTAATTAGGATGAAATTATTTCTTGATTATTATGAACGTTTGATCCATCAGTAGCTGTAACCTGTCATTGCATGAAATTGCATAAATTGCGTTTCGAAGTTCTCAACTAGTATAAAAATGTCCAGTGCCTAACTACTTTCTATATGTACAAAATGTTTGGTTAGTAGCATTGAGGAATAATAATGATCATATAAACCATGATAATCAAATAATTTAATACTTAATTCTCTTAATGTAGTTACAACGGTATAATGATTAAACATTTCTTCTTGTATAAGTGTATGTGGTATCTATCTTATACAAAAGCAATTGTTCCGTAATGCAATCATGAAAAAGATTTAAATTTATTTTGAATCAATTGTGATACAGTTCTGAGACGTTTTTTTTCTATAAGTCAAACCCCCTCCCCAAAGCTATCAGACCCATTTCAGAAGAGTAGAATAAAAATATGTTATAATTATAGGCTATTCATAAGCTTTTTTCAGACACAACTATAAATTTTTAGACACAATTGAAAACGAAAAAAAACCGAGGCTGGGCTGGCTTAAAATAAGCTAGCAGAGCCACCTAAAAATTTTGAGGAAAGTAATTCGGGTGCCAAAATTATAGGCATTTTATAGGCTCTTTAGTTATGACAAGAAAATTTAAGTTTATCGAACTGAGTATTACCTGGCCTCGATTGAGATGAACTGTAGTTCGACAAGAGATCATAAAATTTGAAAATAGAAAATAGTTACATATGAATTATAGGCTTCTTTTGGACATAATTATAAATTTTCAGGCACAATTTTTTTAAGACAAAGTTCTGCTGATCTAAGCTAATCTAGTAGAGCCAGCTAAAAATTCACGATTGAGTAAAGTAATTCGGGTGCTAAAATTATAGGCTCTTCAATTTTTACAAGAAAAATGCATTTTATCCTATCAAACTCAGTGTTTCTTCTATAGCCTCGGTTAAGATGAACTGTAGGTTGGCATGAGATCATAAAACTTGATGAAAATAGAAAATAGTTACATACGAATTATAGGCTATTTATAGGTTTTTTCTGGACATTACTACAAATGTTCATGCACAATTTGTGTAAGACTGCTAATCTAAGATAAGTTAGCAGACTCCATCTGGCAAAATTAAAACTGAATTTGAATATATAAAACCATATTTTTTGTCATATCCTGCGAAGAGCCTATAAATATGGGACTCGAATTTTTTTTGTTAAACGTGAATTCCTAGGTGGCTCTGCTAGTATGTCTTAGCCAAACAGAGCCTTGGTTTTTTATTTGAAATTGTGCCTTGAAATATGTAGTTGTGTCTAAAAGAAGCCTATAAATACCCTATAATTGCTACGTAACTATTTTCTATTTTCATCACATTTATGACCTCATGCCAACCTACAGTTCATCTTAACCGAGGTCATAGAAGGAGCACTGAGTTTGATAGGATAAAATGCATGTTTCTTGTCATAATTGAAGAGCCTATAGAAAGCCTATAATTGTAGCTTCTTTTCCTTTTATCAAACGTGAATTTTTTTGTGGCTAACAAGCTTATTTAGGTCTGCAGAGTCTCGGCTTTTTTGTTTTCAATAGTGCCCAAAAATTTATAGTTGTGTCTGAAAAAGCCTATAAATAGCCTATAATTGTGATGTATTTTTTTTTCATTTTTCTGAAATGGGTATGCTAGCTTTGGGAACGTAGTCAAAACCCTACTGGATAAGGTTACGAAGACTGGCCAACACAAAAGCATCAAATTTACGGAAGCACCACATTGATATTAAGAAATTCAAATACATATCGGGGTAACCAAGTTTCCATCTTTAATAGAACAATAGAACAGTTTCTCTTCGAAATACAATCGATGATAATGAAACAACAAATTGTGCGCATGATTTTTTAGAGTTTTGATGGCATATTTCTACTTTCTTTGTCATATATTTAATGATATGTTCTCAAAAATACAATGGAATACATTCATCCTTCCGGTTTCCGGAATAATTCCGTGAGATAAAAGTCTCAGCTCAAGTTATATCTTGCCCTGATGATGCCACATCTGATTTTAGACGAAACATATTTGAATCCGTAGGTATGAAAACCAAGAATATCTGTCTGGAGAAATTCACAATTTAATATTTGTTCATCTTCAAAATAGCGAAGTTTGGATCAAAATTTACTTATAATAATAATATTTTCAAAATTTGAAACTTTCCAAATCTACTTCACACCATTTTCATATGCAAATGATCGAAACTCTATAAGATTTCATATTATATGTGACTTCAGTATCTTTAAATTTTCTAAAAATATTGTGTGTGCAATTGAATCCTCAATTGATATCCAGATTCAAGACTTAATTGAAATACAAAGAGTCAAGGGCGTACCTTGATGAAGGCAGAGGGGACAATTTCCTAGTAGCAGCAAATTTCGAAAAAAATTATTGCACGCAAATGTATGTATATGGGTAGCAGGCGGATGTCAAAGTTGTTTAGAATATTATTTTTTTCTTATGTTGAACATTGACGCCACAAATGATTTTCTTCAATGGAGAAAATATTTATTATATTGCAATGTTCACTAGCTTGAATTAAATTTTATTATAATTTTCAATTCGTAAATTTTCTCAAAGTGAAAATATTACTTTTAGACAATACATATTTTCCGCTAATGTAATTTTGATTACTAGTTTAAAAAAATTATGAATGATGGAGAAAAACGTTTTCATCACAAACTAACAAATTGTAAGTGTAGTATTTTTTACGTCTAGACAATTCTATCTTTATGTGTAAATTGACATCTTCTCCGTGCGACACAAGCCTATGCTACGCCACTGCAAAGAATATATTCATGACTCAAAAACAAAATTGCCGAGAGATGATGCTCTGTAGCAAAACTTGTTTTTGTAATGTGACTTTCAGCTGATGAATGTTTGTGATATTCTCTCCATTCGTTAAAATATTCTATGTACTTCACTATCACCAACATATTAGTGAGCTGTTTAAGATTCAGAATTCCTATTTGAAGCTAGTAGAATTGAAAGTAAACCTAAGTTGTAAAAATAATGTTGAATTGAACATAGTTTGCTTCACTCATTTCCCAGACAAGAATGTTATTTCAATACCTAAAATAATTTTAACGTGTCAGATTCAGATAATTTGTTTTCCCAGAAGTTCTAGATCACGCTCTCTATTATGGCTTATCGACTTGACGCCTATTTTCCTAATTTAAAATACTAAGTTTAAACTTCTACAATAGAAGTTTGTTTTGATGTTGCAACACTAAGTGTAATGCACTCTTTAGATACTAGAGTTATAGTAGGTATACTTTATATATAATGAATTGTTCTCGATCATTTATAAGCTAAGTAGAAGCCTTTGATTGGTCATCTTGAGCATTCTACAACACTACCCATAATAGAATCGATGTTTCTATATAGTACGTTTTAGTCCTGGTATTTGCTAATGAATTAGCCTCAACTGAGCTATACCATTTTAGATGTTCTTTAGAAATTGTGTTGAACAATTTATTGAACTATCTTATTATAACCCGCCCAAGATATACTTGAAAGACATTAAATATACGTTCGTTATGTTGAATAATGAAAGAAGTAATGTAGAATTAAATGACCAAGAATGACAAGAAAAGACTTGTTGTCTTCTAGAAAGCAACCTGATGATAATACTCGATAAGTGCAGAAACAAAAGTTACAATTTAAGTGATATTGTATAAAATAAGATAATTGTAATATATTCTAAGTTGTTAATTTCTCTTAACGTTACCAATATTCTGTGTAATAAAATTGTATGCGATAAAAACCTAGTCAAGGCACTGTAAATACTTAACTGAAAATATTTTTATTTACAAAAAGATATATTTTATTACCACTAGTACTTATTACAAATTCTCCTATTTGAAGTTACCTAATTTTTGTTTTGAATTTTATATTTTATGATGTATTTTGTAAACGACGTTAATTCAGCACAAATATTTTTCATATCATCTTTTTTCGATGTACCTGTCGTTCCATTTTTGAAAATTTGAATTCGGGGTTTCATCGAAGAAAATCACGGAATCTGAAAAAACAATGAGAGAGCCTATATTTTCAAATATGTGAGCTCTCTATTTCAAAATATTAAATTTATAATTTAATTTTTTCAAAAATTCATAGATAGCGATTGAAAATATTTGTGTTTATTTTTGTCGTATAATGATTTGTAAAGGAATAATTAGAAATGAATTAATTTAACTGTGCCATTTCATATCTAGAATATTTTAATTTCCATATCAACAAACTGCCTTGCTGAAAAACGATAGGACTGACGAGAAAGTTACCTGATTGAATTGGTCGAGGAAAATGTTTCTATTGGTGAAAAGAAAGCCATTTTGCAGTATGACTAGAATATTTACAACTGGTTTATCCAATATTTCCAGAACTTTACGAAATAGTATAATAATTTTTGGAATTTACTTGCTTACAAAACAATTTTTCATTTTGTGATATCACCCTAGAATTTGAATTTACATATAGATCGATTGTTGACAGTTAAATAATAGTCAATTTAATCTATTGATATTTGCAGAATTTTTTTAAATTTATTGCTTTATAAGGGAAGTGTTTTTATTAACAATTCCCATTTTTTCTCACACATTAAAATTTTAGAATCAATCAAAAGGGAGCAGTAGGAAGTTTATGTGGAGATCTCTCAATTTTTCGATATGTTGTAAATTAAAGCTCTTCAATGTTATACCTAATAAAAATTTGAATCTCCTTTTTTGAATCAACTCATGATAATCAAAAATATGTTTAGTAAAACGGAAACAGTTCACTTTCGAATTTAAAAGAATGGTGTGAATGATGAAACTTCTCGAAATAACAGCGTTCCGTATTTTTTTTTGAATTCCAATTTTTATGTAAGTCACAAAAATTGTATCACACTGTCTTTTAAATTCTCAATATATCTATTACTTCTACTTTGTGGGGATTTGAATAATAAATAACGATTATTCTCGACATTCAAGATAGATATATTGCACTAACTGGAACTCGAGTATCAAACAAACTGGTGGCGTAATGGGTCTTTGGCATACGTGTACTTAGTATTTGGGAGAGATCGGGGTTCGAATCCCATACCGGCGAAATTACCGTGAGTTTTTTCACGGCATATATCCCTTCCGCATACTTGGTCAGTAATCTCCTCATTCAGAACCCTTCGTATATGATTCCACTGTACCAAAATACTAGGAGAAACTCTCCAGTTTTGGGGCAAATGGTGTAATCAATAGAAAAATCTACTCCCCTTCTCTTAAAGTCAATCTGAATGATTATGTTCAGACGATTACGTAAAGGAATATTTCTTACAGCTTATTTTAAATGAGAATCTAGAATTCTTCCGTTTCATGCTGTCACAGAAAATCTACGCTGGCCTTTTCTATATGTCTATAGGTTTGTTCAATTTCTAGGAACGATAAATGATGAATTTTTCAGAATTTCTGAAGAAAAAGTTTTTTGAACATCTAGTCATTCTGCATCTGAAAAATAACACCCGTCCGCTTTTTATAAATAACTTTTCTAATAACATCCCTCCCCAGGCTTTAAGACTATGAAGTTATTGTAAATATTAATATGCTGAAGCAGAGCTATTTTTTTAGCATAAATGTGGTTCGGGCACACGGGACCTTGCAATACTTATATATCACAGAATGTTTTACTAGGACCCAAGGATCAATGTATAGCTGTAGAATAGCTTATTTTCGGTATCAAACGAAATCATGATGAACTGCAGAAAAATTCCTTTGGTCATTAGTCCATGCATTTTGCAAGTTTGTACCTGCTTTATTATTTCATAAAGTGTTCGACATGATATTATTTTACAATTATTATTATAATAATCTCTCTGATGGAAAATGGTAATTATCAATTATAAATACTGTTATCGACAAATGACATTTTGGTATATTCAAATGAAGACAAATGTCATTGTTTCCCTTAACATTACACTGTTCCTTTTTGGAGTACAATTAAACAAAAATTCCTCATTCTGTTCTGCATTAGTAGGAAAGGAAAACACATAAAAAACACTATTTTATTAACTCTATGATTCGCGGAGCAAATAAAAAATTAACAAAAAATTACTGGAAGACGCTTTACTTCAAAGCCTGCTAATATCTAAGTGTAACTACACTTGAATCTTATCAAGCATCCATGGATTGGAAATGTTGTTACTTTGGATCTGTCATGTGGTATGGCAGATACAGAGGAAAGATGTTGCATTTGTTTTTCATGGCCTCGCGCTGCGGTATTGCATTCAGTACCGGACATTCTACTAGGATATGAGAGGAGCTTTAAGAAGTCCTGTCTCTAGCTTTATACCGCTTCTACTCATGTAGAGAAGACTTCTCGTCTCTTTAGACGATTCCCAGTTTCTGAACTCCCTTTAATATATAGCTAGATTTTGGAACTATCAACCATAGGAAATTTCAAAAAATCGATGGTGGAAGCCGTTACTTTATGGTAATTTATCATTTTGATTATATGAAAGAATAACTACTTTGTTTTTATACCACTTTTATTGATAATAACGTGAAGATCAAAATTTTCTATTTGTTTGATAATGGCACTTCGGTGTTGAAACTATAGTTACGTCTTCACGTTATTATTAATAAAAGTAGTATAAAAACAAAGTAGTTATTCCTTCATATAATCAATAGGAAATTTCAATGATTCAGAAGAAGTATGGTTGATATTAACTTATATTCAGCCCAAATATATATATAGCTTTTCTTATTCCAAAAAGTAAATTACATACTGAATTCGGTCTATAAAAACATAAAAAAATTGTGAACGATTTGACATGAAACTTAGTTCTCAAAGCTCCCCTATCCATTATTATTATTATTGCAGGAAAACTAAATTCAAAACTATCAAAAAAACCATAAATTAGCAATGTTTCTGTAGGGGGTGAGGGCATAGTCACCTATTTCCTCTAGGTATCCCAAGGATCTCAAAAGCCATTTACACAAATAAAAACAACGAAGTTGTGATGCTTAATAACCGAGAAAAATCTATTTAAATTGAGCAATTTTGCTGGGTCAGATGTATAAAAAAGCAACAAATTGGAAAATTTTAAAGAAGCTAACAAAATACAAAGCACAGTCGTCGAAATTCCAGTGAGTCTAATAGTCTAGTTATTGACTAGTATATCATCACCAAGCCATGAGAGAGTATAATCTTCAAGATCTGCTCAGAATATCTGCACAAACTGTTTTATAGTTGAAATGCAACTTTCCCACAATAAAATTATCTATCTAAAGCATATGAATTTTGCGTGGACCCAAATATTTGGTACCTCATGAAAAATTACTGGAATATTATCAACAAGCCATGAGAGAGTATAATCTGCAAGATCTGCTCAGAATATCTGCACAAACTGTTTTATAGTTGAAATGCAACTTTCCCACAATAAAATTATCTATCTAAAGCATACGAATTTTGCGTGGACCCAAATATTTGGTACCTCATGAAAAATTACTGGAATATTATCAACAAGCCATGAGAGAGTATAATCTGCAAGATCTGCTCAGAATATCTACACAAACTGTTTCATAGCTTTCCCACAATAAAATTATCTAAAGCAAAAGAATGTCTGCTACCTTATGAACAATTACACTATTGCATTCGCATCCAGTCAATATCGATCAGTTACGTCACAAACTTATAGTTCCAGACAGCTGTCTCTCTCTTCTCATAGAACTATCACTGGAACGAGCAAGTTTACAAAGTTACTGATCGCTCTCTTCAACAGAGATCGTCCAATAACGTCATTGTTATTCATATATTCGTTTATTTCTAATTCTCTTACACAATTATGTAGTTTTGTTTATTCTGTATAATATGCTAATCAAATTCTGTGACGTTTCAAGTGAGAAGAACTATTAGAATAATCAGAATAAAAACTGTACTTTCACGCACCCACGAATTTTACGACATGGGCTTAATAATACATCACAACTGGAATTGCAGACGAAATTATAGCTAGCTCAGCTTAATTATGATTTTCAGTATATTTCAAGACAAACCTACAATTTATAAAACAGGCTACGGGTATGTGAAAATTAATAGGTGATGTACATTACATAATATACTAGACTGACTCGAAATTATAGGTTGTAAACCCCAGCGGATGGTCCATTAAGTGAGACTAAAATGATACCCAGATGAGAAGTAACAATTAGATTCAACTTTGATGTACAACAACGAATTTTTGAAATCGAAAAATCCTACTTTTGAAAATACACTGAATTGAAGAATACACGATTTGAAATGATAATTACCATCTTACCTATTAGCGAGTTTTATCTCTGATTTTGAAATTACCTAAGTTTATGCACTTAAACATAATTTGCTAGATTTCTGCAGATACCTTCGTTGTTGAGAAAATTCGACTGCGTCATTCAAATACATTTTTGAGTTTCATAAAATACACGTATGGATTACTACAGTACAAATATCTTCTGATTCGCCAACTGCCATTTTCCATCGTATTTGTGAAACCCAAAAGAGAAGTCGCAGATAGATTTCAATAATTTGATCCAACATTACCAGATTCTTCCCTTGATTAGAAAAGAAACTTGCCATCCCATGCCAGTTTTTTATTTGCTATATTTTAGTAGGCTAGGATTATTAAGTTTAAATTATCTTTAGGTTTATAGTTACCAGCACATCCTATTTTCTACGAAAGTAGTAGAAATGTAGTTTTACCTTTTACCTGAGCCGAATATAATAATTATATTTATCGTTACCCAGCAACAATCATCTGCTGATAGATCTTAATGTAATTAATATTTTACAGATTCCGTTTTCTTATATTTGTCTCTATTTTTTGTTAAGTGTGTAAGATATTTTATTGTAACAACTTTATTTCATTAAATAAATGCTATAAATTAAAGATCTTTTCTTCTTCAAAACATCCACTCGTATCCCACTTTTCTGCTTCACAATGGATATGACACAGGAACGAAGGACTTGTCCAATATGGGAAATAGATGTGTTGAGCAAATTTGGGAAACAAGTTTCTCGAACAATTTATAGATATCTTGGATAGTAGACTTCCGCGGACAGCTAATCTTGAAAAATCTTGTCTTCCGGATGGATTCCGCGTCACAATAGCTCGACTTGATGCCGATGTTTCGCCAACCATTACAGGTGGCATCTTCAGGGCAGGCTTGAGGCTTGAACTGAAACTGGTTCTACTGGTTTCTGTAGCCGTATTTATTGTAGGAAAAATCCTTCACGCTACATAGTTCACTGCCTTTGTTCCGGTGGTTAACTTCGTTCCGGCACCTGACCCTGCCGTTGTGCGATCATGTGCGAAGTGGAATTTTCGAGGATGGGTTTGCAAATGTTGGGAAGGTAATATCCTGAGTCACGGTTCAGATTATTCGGATGTTTTAGCATTTCTATAGCTTCAAGGATTTTTCGCTGATAGAAGTTTGGGGCTCGGACTAGGATTTTAGTATCTTCAAAAAGGATTTGATGATTTGTGTTAAACTTGTGTTCCGCAAGTGCAGATCTACTGGTGTCACGAAGTCTTGTACAGCGCTCATGTTCTTTCACACGAGTAGCTACTGTACGACCTGTTTCACCAATGTAGACTTTACCGCAAGAACAGGGAATACTATAAACACCTTCTAAGTGGAGAGGGGGACGGGGATCTTTAATAGGTTTGTAAAGCTGAGATAATTTTGGAAGTGTGGAAAAACGGGTAGAAATATTATGTTTTTTAGGTTTATGCTTTTAAAAAAATGCAAGAACTAGAACATGATGAATTTGAATATTCTTTGAATCTACACTATCCCACAAGTATTAAAATGTCGAAATGTTAATGTACCCCTTAGTTATTCAATGTACATTATGTTATTCAGGCTCTTCTCCAATCTGGTTCAAATAAAGACTTTTTCAAATACACAGCCCAGTTTATAAATATTATACTAATTTGGTGGAATATAATGAGTGTAAAAACTCCCCTCAAAATGGACATTTTCAGGAACCTATCTCAAAGGTAACTTAGAGGATTATTGGTCAGATACGTAGAATTCTAGTTCGGTTTTAAATAAATTAAAAAAGCGACCATACTGCATTGGCACCCACAAAGCACGGTATTTTAGAAATAATTTCGATTGTTTCATTGAGTTTAATTTGAATTACATATTGTTAGGAACATTCCGTACAGATCCCTTTGAAGACAGGTTTTTTATATTAAAAAAAGCAAATGGGGTACACTCAGTTCATGTCTGGCAACCCAGACCTTGTGTACCGGGTTTCTCAGGGTTCGTTAGAAGTTTTCGTGGTTAAAAAAGCTTAGAATACTGAATATTAGGACTCCAGGCTTATACTGTAAGTCGCCATTAACTTTCTTATTTTGAAAAGAACACCCGGTATATTGTTTTATTAGGTTTCCCAATAGCTAATTTCAGGCAGTACCATCACAACCTTCGAATGCGTCGTGTATAAATTCTTCGGGAATCAAATGGTAATACGTTAGTAAGACCCTAGAGCCCGTACATCCTTATTATGAGATATTAATAAGATTTTCTGATTGAACAAATAGAAACTTAACTTTAACTATTCCTATAACTCCAGACTACCATTACTTCAACACACCATGTGAAGAAGGAATTCAGTTTCTCCAAAAATCCCGAATTAGAGGCTTCCTTTCAACAAGTTTAAGCTTGCAGATTGTATTCCCTCTCGCGGATACAGTCAACGATGCCATCCAAAGGAGACAAGGATGAGTGGGTTATAGATCGTTATAGAGTATTATTCATTCTCCAAATTAATTTTCAAAGATTTGGGTTGAAAACTTTATTGTATCAAGCGCCATCTCTGGTTCGATAGTAATGCCATAACATTACTAGGAGGAAAACATGATGGGAGTCTTATCTCAGCAACTGTATTCAATTATATTTCACAATCCTAAGTACATTCACTTGTCATACATATACATACTTACTGGATAGGCAAGTTCATCTACCTCAAAGTAAGGTAGGTTACTGTTTGAGAAGATGAATAGGTAAAGCATTAATCTTGCCGTAACTTTTCTAAACCCACGATTAATTGCACACTATCGTACAACACTACTCGATGTAAACCAGTGAATAGTACATTCTCCGTAGTTGATGTAACTTTTTATTTCAGTCATCTCCTGGCCGGTAGTTTAACTAAAAATTTAAGTAGAAATCTGCAAAGGAACCTGACCTGTCTCACACTGTGGGAGTGGATACACTATAACACTGTAAATAAGAAATAATAATCCTTATCCACTAAAAATACTGAGAGCCTTTCAGCTACCAAGTAGTCATCATCAGAGTAATGGGCTACTTAGTAGCTGATAGGTCCTCAGTACATTAACTTTAGTTAATAATTATTGTTTGTAGTGTCCTAGTAGAAGCGTTGATTGAAAGAGTTAAATCAACGTGCAAGATATTTTCCGTCACTGCTGTGATTTCTCTGTCACTACATACGCCAAACGCCAGCCAGGTAGTATCATAGAGATCAAGAATAGAGTACTTGAAGGTAAATATTTTTTGACTCCGTCTAAGAAATTTTACGAGCGGCTTTCTCTTTCTACTCGTCCCCAATATGCCCCGCCACTTACTTACTTAGAGAATTAGAAAGAGAAAGCCGCCCGTCAAATTTTCTTAGAAGGGGTCTTTTTGTAAAGCATTGCGTTTATGTGAATCAAGAACTCTATTCTATACCTGTGTTTAGTGTAGGAACAAACAGCTAAATATCAGTCATATGCAGATTGGTAACTTTAATAAAACTTTAGCAAAACTCTGCAAAGAAATACGAATCACTATCTCAGTTTAATCTTTTAGTTGCAGATGGCGCTACAAGTACAACGCACGTTACATCTGACAAACACCTAATAGTTTGTTAATATTGAGTAACACTTATTATACTTACCAAATCGGGGAATAGATCTTCTTGAAACAGTAAGATGCTGTATAGTGAGATGAGGAGCCATAACGCTGGCCTAACTTCTGGTAGAGTAAGACATTGAAATACTTTAGGAGTTTTTTTTGGTGAATGAATTCAAAAGTTGTAATTATTTAATGTTTGTTTTCAACACATAGTTGCAAAAGTTGCGAAATCTGTGAATTTTTTGGTTCGTTCAACTGTAGATGTATAGTTTTCACCATATTCAGTATACTGTAAGAGTTATAAAGGACTCAAATTTGAGATTTTATGAAAAACCATTAATCTTGGGAGGTTTTTTTTCATGGAAGAATTATGACAATTTTCATTTATTCGTTATTATACTTGTTCTGTGTAATCTATCATAGTTAATTCTCAAAAGTTATGTCATCAACGAATAGGAAGTCTTTAAGAAACGAACTTGAAAAAGGAAACCAATTATCCAATGAGATAATCACATCCAGTTTAACGATCCATCGTCGATACTCGGTTACTTTCGGGTAACTATGCCCTTGCCATTGAGTCAGATCCATTAAAGCCAGGGAGGTAGCGACAGATTTTTTGCGTTAATATCTATAAAACTACATTATCTTTCCATGATAGCTTAGACAGTATCAATGATGAAAGTGCAAGTCTAGCAAACTTTTAGTGTTGCAAAAATGAGTAAAAAGGTTGCATAAAAGTATTATATCTACTACATTGAACTTTTACATACTCACAGATGACAAACATATCCTTTAAATTAATATACGCAGTGTGGAAAAACAAACATTTTTGATTTACATCTACAAGGATTAATTTTTTTTTTGAATAATTTAAGACTAGGACAACCAAAATTTAAGATTAAGACATCCAAAAAAAATTCAGCTGTGCTGGATATCTAACGATGCCCATCAAGTGCAGATGTTTGTTCAGATGGTAGTGTCACCAGCCTGTTTTGCTCATAGAGAGAAGGGTTTTCGAGCGTTTAGACAACTACGCGATGTGGAGCTTCGCCAGCCTTATACTGCGCCAAACCTATCCAGTAGCTCTCCGAGGGTGCAGAGTCCGGTGGTCGATGAGCAAATTCGTCGACCACTTTGATTCACATCACGCCAAAGTGAGTCATACTAGCTGAAGTTTGTTCCTTCTGGCTAATTCGGCCATGGTCCCCTATACTCCGAAACAAGCACTGAAGTCACTGTATGGGAGCAAAGTGCGCCCAGTGCAGCTATATAGCCGCCTAACCTCGGTAGTTTAGCCTCAGGTTTTCCACGACACAAGTCCGGATAGTCCAGACCTCGGCATGTAAAAGAATTACGTGAGTACCCAGAGGAACTGAAAGCTTCCTTCTAGGTGTGCAAGTCTCGCCAGTCTTGGACCCGTCCTTGAACCACACGAGTCTCTCTGGCAGGAGTGGTCCGGAGTTCTTGTTCTCTCACTCCATCCTCTGGGTTATGAGGACATCTGGTGTTTGGACTCTGACCGCAGGCGCTATCACATCCTACTTCAGTCGGAGAATCGGGCAGCTTGCCCAATCCCAAATTTTACCATGACCGCGAGGCACGGACGCACCGACCCACTGGCCCAAACCAGCAAGCCGATACCCCGTACCCACAGTCACTGTTTTAATGCGGAGCTGTAGGACGATCCCCACCAGGACCCCCAGCAGCCCTAGTGGGGGCAGTCCTCATAGCCCTCCGTTTTACCCACGCAAGCTGGCTGGTGAGCTTTGTCCAGCGCCAGACGGGATAGAACTGTTTCCGTCGCCGGCCACCACAACGGCTGCAGATATTATAATTGGGCGGATCATAGCCGTGCAGATCACGTGGCCGTAGACCCCATGTATTTGCGAAGGTTCTTCTGCATTCCCATAATGATGCAACAGCCTTCTTCAGCTGGGTTTCCAGGTGCATTTGCAGCTCAGTTTAGCATCGAGGATAACTTCAAAGTAATTCACTGAGTCTTTTAGGGCAAGATCCTCCCTAACAGACGAATCTCTGGCGTGTTTGGTCTCTAGTAGGGCTGATAATCTATGTCGATCAATTTAGGGACATAAATAAAACAGTCCATGCTAGGTACGTAAGTATTTATTTGTATAATCAATGCACACTAAGCAATATTTAGGCTTGATGGCCTACAAACTACATCGTTGTATAACTTACCCTAATTTACTTACAAATACCAATTTGACTTATTTCAAAATGGTCATATGGGTAATCACTTACATAATATCTGTACATATCAATCATATAAAATTTAATATATATTCTGTGCATCAATCATTGAACCTTATTCTATTAGTATTTATTAAAATCAGCCTTCAACTGCTTATTCTTCAAGATAACTCATAAAAACTACATCACCAAATTATAAAATGGTGCTAACCAAATGAATATCGAAGTAGAAAATTGGTTTTCGGTTTATGACGACATATTTACATCTGGTTGATTATATCAATGGAAGCAAGTGCTTATGACTTAAACATCTTTGAACATTAGGAAAATTGTCAACTTGGTAAGCTTCATTAGAATGACATAGATCGCTTCAATGTTAAGGCACAACCTCATTCAGAATTTTGCGGTAAACAGAAGAAACAAAACAGTATCGCTCGATCTTGAAGAATACACTACAATATTTCTGCTTTGCACTCAATAGTGAGTTATATAGTTCCCACTTTTACAGCAGCTAAAGTCAAGTCTGAAGAATCAATGGTGAATGAATTGGGTAAGTTTGGACCTTCTCCTTACTCCCATTACTAAAAGGAATAATTTAATTTTGCGAAAACCATAGAACGAAATAATAAACTTTTTGCGAAAAATCCTAACTCTACACTCCCAGAAAATCTTCGTCAATAGTTTATGCATTTGGTAATATTGATAAGTGAAAGCATTGTGTTGTTGCTTTGATTGTCCTGTATTGAAAAAGTAGCACTTTCATTGGATTATTCGACTCTTACATCGATGATGTAAGTTATTCCACAAGTATTAAAATCCAATGGAATTTGAGGAAAAGATAATTTGAAATACCAGGAGCACATAAGAGAACCAGTGATTTTAAATGTCGCTTTATGTATTGAGTAAAAATCACAAGGGGCTGCGTTACTTTTGAATTGTAAGTGAGGATAGCACGTCACTGTGGTCAACTACTCATCGCTCATGTGCTGTGAACATCTTTCATCAAAATAATAACTGGTTCATAACACAACAACGATTCTTCTGAGTTAATTTCAATATCGATCGAAATAATGCTTCATCTGCTCACGCCATTAAAATATGGGTGAAACCACAGACTATAACCGCATAGGCTATAACTTCCTAAAACAGTGTTTGCGGCCAATGTCGGAAGGGTGTGGGTAAAAGAATAGGAAGATGGGGGTCCTGCTTAAGGTAAAACCTTAAACAGGATTTGTGCTTAAGAAGAAGCCTCCTAGGAGACAAAAACCTAGAAAACAATCAGACAGCAAGAGAGGCTGTGCCAAGAGTTAAAAGAAGGCGATTTGATAAGGCGTTTAAATTTTTATCATCAATTGAATGAACGAGAAAGCTTATTTTCATTCGTCTGATTTTGTGAAAAGTTTGGTATTGGGCGAATGAAAACCTTAAGCTTCCCCATCAGAAACCATTGCACAGCTTAAGGGTATGCAATTTAGTTCACTGAACATATTGAGACACACTTTTTCGAAGACAACAATGAACATTCAGTTCCTGTGACATCGAAGATTGAAACATTTCCCAGGAATTAAGTAAATCTTACTCAAATAAACGCCGAATCGTGGTTCCAGCAAGACAGAGCAACTGCAGACACAACAAGAATGAATGCTGTAACCCAACAGTTTTCGAATAGGGTAAGCTCTAAATATGGAAAAAGACCAGCGAGGTCTTCCGATTTATCAGCTTGTGGCTTTTCCTTGTGAAGGTACTTGAAAACAAAAAGGAAATGCACATCGGCCATATGGCATTTCCCAACGGAAGATAACAACAAAGAAATAGGTAGAATCCAATCGGATATGCTACACAATTTTATACATCATTAACCTCCAAAATTAAAAGTGTATTGTTTTTTTTTCGTTTTAATAATTGTTTGTTCCCTTGGTACACCGCTGGTTTTCAATACTTCATAATGGAGTTATTAGATATGGAGAATGGAAGAAAATTCCGTTTTTCTGAAAGTTAAAAAATAATAGTCAAATAATTTCTACTACGCTAAGATCTGGATGTAATACTTAATACCAAATTTAGTATTTTACACCAAGAAATGGATGTAATAGTTAATCCCAAATTTGGTATTTTACACCAAGAAATGGATGTAATACTTAATACCAAATTTAGTATTTCACACCAAGATATGGATGTAATACTTAATACCAAATTTAGTATTTTACACCAAGATAGAGATGTAATACTTAATAATAAATTTAGTATTTTACACCAAGATGTAATACTTAATACCAAATTTAGTATTTTACACCGCTGGTTTTCAATACTTTACAATGAAGTTATTAGATATAGAAAATGGAAGAAAATTCCGTTTTTTTTAAGTTAAAAAGAATAGTGCAATAGTTTCTACTACGCCCAGATGTGGATGTAATACTCAATACCAAATTTAGTATTTTACATCAAGATATGGATGTAATACTTAATAATAAATTTAGTATCTTACACCAAGATATGGATGTAATACTTTATACTAAATTTAGTATTCTCCACTGGCCACCAATCCGCGACTTTGCCCACGTTAACTATATCTCTCTTTAAGCGTTAACTCTCCCTCTCTTTATGTATGAAACAAAGAAACCAAATGAACCCATGCGAGAACAAAAATTTATTAAATGTGAAGTTAAAATATGTGTAATTAATCCATTCAATAAAATAGAAGAGATTGAGCAGTTGCTATACATTACTAATTTTTAATTTGCGAGCTATTATTTTCGTACTTTTTTATTAATTATTATCGACAACTGAAACTCACCATTATTCACTACTCAACCCTCTGATAATGTTCTGAAACTGGAAAAGAAGCTGTAAAGCAAAATGTATACCTACCAAATCAATTTATCCATTTCAGTATGTTAAAATAACTTGTCAATCCAAAGAAAAATATTATTGAAGGCTGAACAAACCTGAATCAGTTTGTATTATTTCGTTTTACAATATGTTACATATTGTCTTACGTTATATTCTAAAGAAAATATTTTTTCAAACTAGACAAAACCCTGCTCTTTTCAAAACTCATATATCTGGGCCAAACCACATTTTAAATGTGTCAAAAAGTTTCAATAACAATTAAACTTAGCATTATAAATCAATTCAATTGAATTCTATTCAAGTAAGTTGACAATATTTACATCAAGAAATAGAATCAGCTGAATTATTTATAGTTACATCTCCAGAAAAAAGAACCGTACGTGATTTATAATTTTCCTAATCTTATTCCCGAAATATTAAAGAATTACATCAATTTCAATATGCTCGAGAATTCGAATTCTCTCATTGATTCATAGTTCTCTAATTTCTTCATCAACCTGCTTGTTTCCAAGATAGTCCAGTCACACGGTCGACCGAATCTCCTGAGAATTCGGCAAAATTTGATATGGCTGGAATGTTCCTTTTGTTTACAGATAAATATTTTATTTTATCAGAAAATGCCGCTAGAATAGTTATGGCCATCATCCCGAAACAAACTGGAAATTTTCCGGGTTTTTTCATTTATTTAAATTAATGTTGAAATAAAGCCTCTGATCAAAAAAATACAAGAGATCAAAGTCATAGACTTGAAGACGCGTCGATTGAGCCAAGGTGGAAGTCATTTGAAGTTTATGTGCCCAGGATAAGGCCCATTTTGTGATTTTTTTTCGGTTTACAGAATATTTTTTTTAAATAGAAAAAGGATTGCAAAAATATTTTGTTCGTTTGGAAAGTTGGCATTTTTATTCTACTTTTCACGGGATTTTTTTTTGTCGCTAAAATGTGAATTTCGCGAAAAACCTTAAAATTGCGATTTCACGCTGAAAAATGCATATTTGATTCAAAACGGAATGCATTTTGTAGATTTTGACAAATATTACCTAAAATAACAATCAATTCACATTTTGCTATAAATGCCGAAATTTGGTGGGACTTTAAAATTGTTGGCCTCGGAAAATTTGAGAAATTTTGAGGTTAGAATATTCGAAAAGAAACCAAATTCGAGATGCTGTTATAGGTCTTCAATAGACGTATTTTGAGCTATTGTAAATCAATTTTGGACCAGTAGAAGTGTGGATATTCATGTAAACGTGTATGGGCCTGTAGCGGGCCCAATTTTTGGCCCAGCGTAGGAAAACAAAATTCAATGGAAAGTAGATGACTTTCTCTATCTAAATCCAAGAGTGTGACCTCCTAGCCATCATTGAAATAAATCTGGAGCGAGTCAAAGAAAAAAATTATCCAACACTTGAATTTTTACGATGGACCCAAAATTTGGCCCATTACAGGCCCAAACACATTTACATGAATATTTAGACTTCTACTGAAGCAAATACGCGTATTGGAGAGCTCTAAAAGTATCTCGTTCTTTTTTTTTCGAAATTTCTAAGCTCAAAATTTCTCCAATTTTTCAAGGTCAAAAAATCCCGCCAAAATCCTAAATTTATATCAAAATGTGATTTGATGATTATTTTAAGTAATATTTGTCAAAATCTACAAAACGCATTTCGTTTTGAGTCAAAATATGCATTTTTCAGTGTGCAATCGCAATTTTACGGTTTTTCGCGAATTTAAATTTTGGTGACAAAAAAAATCCAGTGAAAAGTAGAATAAAAATGTCAAATTTCCCCGCAAACAAAATATTTTTACAATCTTTTTTCTATTTAGAAAACATATTTTATAAACCGTAAAAAATTATAAAATGGGCCTTATCTCGGGCCCATAACCTTCAAATGACTTCTACCTTGGCCCATTCGACGCGTATTCAAATTATCTACGACTTTGTTCTCCAGTATTTTTTTGTAAATGAAAAAACCCGAAACATTTCCAATTTTTCCGCAAGAAAATGGACATACATAACTTTTCTAGCGGCACTCCAGTAATTTTTTAACTATTTTTCCCCTATTTTGAGCCCCAAAAGATAATATACTAATTAGCCATGTCAAATTTTCAAATCAACTTTTGTGACCGTGCGACTGGACTAGAGACCAAAAACCGTAAAAACATACTTCTGATACGGAGAATTTCATAAAAAATTCTTGGTGGAACGTTCCAATATATAGAAGAGTTTTACCATAAAGTATTAAAAGGAAAATCAAACATTTTCTCATCACTTCCTGGAAATCAAAGCTAAATTTCGAAGGACCAATCCGTAAAAATATGATCGAAAACAGCGCGCAAGATATCGAAGAAAATGTTAGGAGTCAGTGGAATAGACGCAGGTACCGCCAACTCTGAGTAGTAGAACCGGTCGCGCATTTATGTCTTCAACAAAAACATTGACCATCGAAAAAATAGCATTTACGGAAAACCCGAAAACGGATATGAGGAAAGCCAACAATACTAGGACGTTAGTCCTTCGCGCAGATCCATCTACGCAACTTCTATTATGACGTTGTGGGAGATGCGTGAAATTTTCGGTCGTTTGAGTCGACAGAAAAGCAACTGCCAAGGCACATATCCTTCCCTCCATAACCTTAGTACGTACATAGGAGAATTGTATTGACTTTTGAATAGATAAAATGTGGTTTGACGATCACAAAACAAAAAAAAAATAAAGAAAACTTAAATAAACTTCTATTGAATCGCTATTAATTTGATTGGGAATATTCACCAATACGATAAACACAAAATATCGCATCTCAAATTATCTAGTGAACAATATCTAAGATATTTCAATTCGGACCTAGCTAGAAATATAGCATATATATTAAAAACTTTTTAGGTGGGGTTGCAGATTTTCAGCTAAACAAAAATGGCTTCATTTTAGCTACAACTTGCAAGAAATATTATTTCAAAGTATACGATACAAATATGAGAATTTTAACTAATAGATAAAATAATTTATACAAATATACCAATTGTTGAAATGCATGGAATGAAGGTTACGAGTTCAGAATAAATAAACCTGATTTTATTTTGAAGCTATGTTTATCACAGAAAAACACTCGTCAGGCATTACTTGATGAAAATTCATTCTAAACTTGAATAAAATAACTTCGATTTTCATTAATTTAATAAAAAAATCTAGCTATAGTTTTGCTAACACCGTAGCGTCTTCAAACAAATATCACAAAGTACTAACTACCATAAAGAGATAACCTAATATATAACTTTAATGATAACATCTATATCATAAAAGTTATATAATAGGTTAGCTCTTTTGTGGTAAGTTACTACTTTGTAATATTTGTTTGACGAAGCTACGGTGTTGGTGAAACCATAGAGTTGAAATATCAAAGATTAGCTTTATTTATCTTCATTTTTCAGAATCCTGGGAAAAAGTTCATTTATCTACTTCAAGAATTTCCTTAAGTTGATTAATGAAAAATAAAAACTAGAAAAAAATTATTTTTCCGACATACTAGTCAATCTCCTTGTATTAATTTTATTGGATTTACTTTGAATGAAAGCTTAAACTGATAAAAAAACTAAATTCCGGGTCTAGAATGAACCATTTATATTTCAACGGCATGACTATTGTGAATAATATGCAGTTAATTAGAACCGGTACATAAGGCACATTGAACAATAATTTTTTTCCATTAAAATAGAAAATAAATGATTATGAAGTTGAAATTTAGAATTTCTCAATGATTAGGAATATAGAATCTGAAAAGACAGATACTCAGAAAATATGATCCAGAATTGTAACAAGGGTGTATAGTACTATTACATATACTAAGCAATACATTTTTTTGAGAAAATAATTTTAGATTGTATCTAAAAATGTTTTCAGAACCAAGATATATTGAAAATCATAATATACTACCGAACATATGTTGCTACTGATAGTACTAAGGATTACCCAGAATTGAAAAATGGGTTCTTGGAACTTTTTAGTCCATGTTAATATTGAAAGTTTCGAGGAATTGATTATTAAGCTAAAATTTTGATATTTTTCAATGATTAGAAATCTAGAATCTGAAGAGTACAGATACTCAGAAAATATTATTCAGAATTGTAACAAGGGCGGATAGTACTATATCATACACTAAGCAATACTTTTTTTGAGTAAATGATTATTAGATTGTATCTAAAAAAGCTTTTCAGAAGTAAAATTATATTGAAATCATCGTTTACTACCGAACAGACGTTGGTACTAATAGTACCAAGGATTCCCCAGAATTGAACTATGGGTTCTTGGTACTATTTAGTCCATGCTAAGTATCGAAAGTATAGAGAAATTGATTATAAAGTTGAAATTTAGATATTTCTCAATGATTAGAAATATAGAATCTGAAAAGACAGATACTCAGAAAATATGATCCAGAATTGTAACAAGGGTGTATAGTACTATTACATATACTAAGCAATACATTTTTTTGAGAAAATAATTTTAGATTGTATCTAAAAATGTTTTCAGAACCAAGATATATTGAAAATCATAATATACTACCGAACATATGTTGCTACTGATAGTACTAAGGATTACCCAGAATTGAAAAATGGGTTCTTGGAACTTTTTAGTCCATGTTAATATTGAAAGTTTCGAGGAATTGATTATTAAGCTAAAATTTTGATATTTTTTAATGATTAGAAATCTAGAATCTGAAGAGTACAGATACTCAGAAAATATTATTCAGAATTGTAACAAGGGCGGATAGTACTATATCATACACTAAGCAATAATTTTTTTGAGTAAATGATTATTAGATTGTATCTATAAAATCTTTTCAGAAGTAAAATTATATTGAAACCATCGTTTACTACCGAACAGACGTTGGTACTAATAGTACTAAGGATTCCCCAAAATTGAACTATGGGTTCTTGGTACTATTTAGTCCATGCTAAGTATCGAAAGTATAGAGAAATTGATTATAAAGTTGAAATTTAGATATTTCTCAATGATTAGAAATATAGAATCTGAAAAGACAGATACTCAGAAAATATGATCCAGAATTGTAACAAGGGTGTATAGTACTATTACATATACTAAGCAATACATTTTTTTGAGAAAATAATTTTAGATTGTATCTAAAAATGTTTTCAGAACCAAGATATATTGAAAATCATAATATACTACCGAACATATGTTGCTACTGATAGTACTAAGGATTACCCAGAATTGAAAAATGGGTTCTTGGAACTTTTTAGTCCATGTTAATATTGAAAGTTTCGAGGAATTGATTATTAAGCTAAAATTTTGATATTTTTCAATGATTAGAAATCTAGAATCTGAAGAGTACAGATACTCAGAAAATATTATTCAGAATTGTAACAAGGGCGGATAGTACTATATCATACACTGAGCAATACTTTTTTTGAGTAAATGATTATTAGATTGTATCTAAAAAAGCTTTTCAGAAGTAAAATTATATTGAAATCATCGTTTACTACCGAACAGACGTTGGTACTAATAGTACCAAGGATTCCCCAGAATTGAACTATGGGTTCTTGGTACTATTTAGTCCATGCTAAGTATCGAAAGTATAGAGAAATTGATTATAAAGTTGAAATTTAGATATTTCTCAATGATTAGAAATATAGAATCTGAAAAGACAGATACTCAGAAAATATGATCCAGAATTGTAACAAGGGTGTATAGTACTATTACATATACGAAGCAATACATTTTTTTGAGAAAATAATTTTAGATTGTATCTAAAAATGTTTTCAGAACCAAGATATATTGAAAATCATAATATACTACCGAACATATGTTGCTACTGATAGTACTAAGGATTACCCAGAATTGAAAAATGGGTTCTTGGAACTTTTTAGTCCATGTTAATATTGAAAGTTTCGAGGAATTGATTATTAAGCTAAAATTTTGATATTTTTCAATGATTAGAAATCTAGAATCTGAAGAGTACAGATACTCAGAAAATATTATTCAGAATTGTAACAAGGGCGGATAGTACTATATCATACACTAAGCAATAATTTTTTTGAGTAAATGATTATTAGATTGTATCTATAAAATCTTTTCAGAAGTAAAATTATATTGAAACCATCGTTTACTACCGAACAGACGTTGGTACTAATAGTACTAAGGATTCCCCAAAATTGAACTATGGGTTCTTGGTACTTTTTAGTTAATTGAAAGTTTCGAGGAATTGATTTTTAAGTTGAAATTTAGATTAATCAATCTGAAAAGTAGATACTCAGAAAATATTATCCAGAATTATGACAAGGGTGGATAGTACAATTTCATATGCCAAGCAATAATTTTTTTTTGAGGGAATGATTATTAGATTTATCTATAATAATGTTTTCAGAAGTAAGATTATATTGAAAATCATTTACCACCAAACAGATGTTGGAACTAATAGTACTAAGGATTCCCCAGGATTGAAATATGGGCTCTTGGTACTTTTTAATCCATGCTAATATGGAAATATTCAGTAATTGTGCATTATGTAGTAATCTAGGTAGTTTTCAATGATGAGAAGTTTTGACTACGAAAATTACAGATAACAATTCAATATCCCCTACAATAAATTGTAGTGAGGGGCAACGGTACTCGTCATAGCAATTACATTTTCGACTAAGTGATCAGAAAATGGTATCTAGAGAATATTCAGAAATGTTATAATTGGGAAATCCTCATTTTCAAATTGAGAAGTTGGTATTAAAAATTGCACAAAATTGAATTATGGGTTCTAGGTACTTTTAAATCGCGTTCATACTGAAAGTTTCGATCAATCGATCAAGATGTAATAAATTTTCACAAACTTCGTTTTTATTAAACAACGTTTCACCACACGGTGGTTTAATCAAATAATGGTTTTACAAATTTTTTTTTTCTTTTGTTTGTAAAACCATTGCTTGATAAAGCTACCGCGTGGTGAAACGTTGTTTAATAAAAACGAAGTTTGTGAAAATTTATTACAAGTGTATTTTTTATTTAAACTATAGATATGAATTTTCAACAAGTAAGCACCAAAACCATCCAAACATATATTCTGTATCATATTCAAACAAATAATGATCATCGGTTCTAGGGACGGTTGGAAGCTATCGGTGCTCTTTGATTCCATTCAATATTTGATTTTTCAATAAATTGACGATCAGTTTGTACAGAAGAATACTCAATGATGAGAAATAATGAAATCATCCCCTTCATCCAGAATGAACATTATAGTACTGCGAATCCTCTACTGGAAAGGAACATTAGTACTCTTCCATTCAGTACAATATTCTAGGATTAAATAGAGTGAACAATGTATGGTACCCGAGAAATGTTTTCAAATTGCAAATTCAAAATAATTATTATATGGTAAAGGAGATTTCAAGGAAACAAACTATCAAAGGTACTTTTTTTGGAATGTTGAAAATTATGATCGTTTTGTTTTGGTCGATATCAAACAATTTTTGAAGTCGAAAAGTGAGTCTTAGGTAATCTTACAGTAACTCTGACTGAAATAAAGATCTCATTTTTACATTAATATCATGCTTATTTGATTGATTTTCAGGAAAATCGATTTTTTCACTAGTTCAAGAGAAAATTTATTAGGAAATAGCGTCAAATTTGAATAGCTGAAAATCCCCTACTAGCATACAATTCAATTAATTGGTAGATTAAATATATCTTGATAATTATTTTAAGTATATATAAATAAATAAAGCACATATTTTAATAATGAATTGCTTCTTTCATAATGACATTTACCTTATGGCATAGCAGTCTTTGGTATCTAATAACTTACTTAAGTACTTCATATTATTTTTCTCATTCCTTTTAAATTATAAAAGGTACGTAACCAATACTATTCAGGCACACGTCGTGTCGTTATCTATTGATACGGTAATGAATATATTTATATTTGTATGTATCAATATAGAGGAAGACAACGACGATCACCCGAGTAATCATTACACAAAGAAACAACCCACATTTACTTGACATGTAGAATTTCACCAGCATGTTTATCAATCACTTAGCAGCACACCCTTGAACAGGGTCACTCCCCTCCGCCGGTCACAGTTACCTCCCGGAACATAGGATTTTCTGCGGGCAACATGTTGGCATCGATCATTGGCGATTCGGGGGCACTGTCAGAGTCATCTTTCAAGTTGTCATCTTTATAGTCCGAAGGCGATTTGTTCTCGTCCTCGCTGAGCGACGAACGTTTCTCTGCAATTTGAGGGGTATGTTCCGTATCGTGTTCTTCTTCTTCCGGTATCGTTTCCTGTACCTCTTCCGTCGAGGATGTTCGGCCTGTTTGTCCTAAAATCTTGCTATCCTGCAAGATTCATATGAAAAAAATGAGGACGGGTTTGATCTGAACGTTTCGCTTATTTTGAATGATGAGGGAAGTGTACGCACTTGGCATTACATTGTAGTTTTTGGAGTTTTTAATTCTGAGTTCGGGAAAAAAAAATTTCTTTAAGTTGATAATTATGATACAAAGTGCAGGAACTAAAATCGAACACTTTTTGATCGTCGCAAATGGCCCTAAAAAAATGGTAAAAATGGCCAAAAACGGTTTTTTGCGTCAGACATCGTCGGATTGAGCTTTTAATGCGCCGTAAAAAGACGGAAAAAATGAGCTGCGGATGAACTCGATTGAACCAGCGGTGACCTCGCAAATTGCAAAAAACCATCGATTTTGCTCGAAATTTCAAATATTCATAACTCTTGTTCTTTTAAAGATTAAGAGCTGAAATTTTAATAAGTTGTAGCTTTTGTGCCCACCAAGTACTGCACAAAATTTCATCAAGATCGGATGTACACTTTTTGCAAACCGCAGCTTAATGCAAAAAAGCACTTTGTAAAATGGCCCTAAAAAAGTTGTTGTGCGGTAACGCGCTATTTTTTTACGGGATCATCTTCTTCAATAGTTGATGAACAACTTACCATATTTCCAACCCCCTATCTTTCGTAAAAGTTGCTAAAACAATTATTTTAAATAATGATATTTCGTGCGCTTGGCTGTGCGGCGCGTGTGGAAGGGAGAGCCGCCGCGCTAGGCTCGTAAAAAACAACAATATCTCGGGAATCCTTGCTCGAAAATCGATGTTTTTGTGGTACTTGGTGGGCACAAAAGCTACAACGTATTAAAATTTCAGCTCTTAATCTTTAAAAGAACAAGAGTTATGAGTTTTTGAAATTTCGAGCAAAATCGATGGTTTTTTGCAATTTGCGGGGTCACCGCTGGACCAACCGGGTTCATCCGCAGCTCATTTTTTCCGTCTTTTTAAGGCGCATAAGCTTATTGAAAGCTTTTTTCTTTTTAACTCAAGCCGACGATGTGCGACGTGAAAAACCGGTTTTGGCCATTTTTAGCATTTTTTTGGACCATTTGCGACGATCAAAAAGTGTTCGATTTCAGTTCCTTCAATTTGTATCATAATTATCTACTTAAAACAATTTTTTTCTGCGAACTCAGAATTAAAAACTCCAAAAAGCTAATTCTATCACACTAACAACTGAGTTACAGAAATCCCGGTAAACGGGAAGCAACGAAACAATTTTGTAATTTTTGCGGCACACCCGACACGAAAAATGGTAGCCGATAAAACTACTAAAAACCTACTAAAACAAATCAAACAAATCCTCCAAGTTTTCTAGCCCCACGTTGGGCGCCACTATAAATTATGTTTAGATGTAATAGAAACACTTTGAAGAAACGAAAGTTCAAATACAATGAATTTCAGTTACATTTACAAAACTAATAGACAACTTGACAATTCCGTGAAATTCAAAACAAACTGGCAACATATTTTCAAAAAGTAACAAAACATCGTTCCGCTTGCCCTCTCATAGGAAGCCGTGGCTCATAGGTATTCACTAGAGTGCAGGGATGAATAAATGGGATTTGTTTAACATCTATATCTGATAAAATTGACTTCGACTTCATGTGAATCCATAATATCATTAATTATATTTATTTGTCAATATTGATGACTATTCGTCCAAGAGAAAGACCCCATAAATATGATAGATAATTGTAATTCAATGAAGTAACACATGATTAGGAGTTATTAATTCAAGGAGAAATTTCTCTGGACGATTTTTGATGGAGGTAAAATAATGAGCAACAAAAATTATCAACTTACTTGTGCCCTAACAGAGATCATTCCTTCTGGTGAGTCATCCTCTCCGCAAGGCCTTAGTACCAGGTACAATAACAGATCTGACAATGAGATTATTCCTATTACTTTCTCCTCTTCATCCACTACGACGAGCCTATGCACCTAGAATAAAATATTCGATTCTGTGATATGCGAGTAACACTCAACAAAGAACTCGACACATAAATTCATAGAATGTTTGGCTTTGATGATTCCTGTATATAAACAAGTTCACCTATCTATGTCATTAACATGTCATTTTCCAACAGCTGATTAATATGTAAGAAGCGCTTGTTGGCTCCTGGATTGGATTTTGATTTATCTATGGAATTGTGGTGCAGAGACACGTCACGTTTGTTATATCAGATTGGCACCTAATGGAATATATCTAGGTACAACCAGACTGAGTTGAGTCAAATTATATATTAAATGTATTGATTAAATGTCATAAAATGAATAACCGTTCATCTTTGAATATCGAAGACCAGACTTGTGTAGTGCCCGAAAACGAATAATACTATGCCTTATTAATATACAGGACTTTTTTACTCTAACAGGCACATTGCTATGTGCAAGTGTAGCATTTCATAACTTTATTCAAGTTTGAAGATCCTTTTTGAAATTGGAATAAAATGCAGCAAGTACATAGATCCCTCAACATTTTATTTTAAATTAAAATGAAGGTTGATAATCAAAATCGTTACCACTTGGTGAAACCGATTTGACCAACATTTCATCAAACATAGATATGGACCCCTCCCTGTAAATCAGCAAACCTGGGACTTGCCCAAAGATAAGATGGAAAAAAGGTATAGGTTTGTAAAAGAATTTAACACGAATCTAATTAGCAAAAGCGAATGGTATAAAAACACTATCCCAAAATTCAGTAGAAGGACCATTAAATGTTACACTGACGCCTCTAACGCAACTGAAGAAACTGGATTGGGAGTATATGGGTCTGTAACCGAATACTTGAGAGCTTAGGCAAGTCCCCAAGCATTTTTTAAGCGGAAATTTACGCTGTAGGACAATTAGGTCAGTTCAATATAGCAAGAGACTTCCATAGACAAGAAAAGTCTTCATGTTGGATAATCAAGCAGCCAGCAACGTGCTGAGCTCCAAGATGGTCTGAAAATGCTTAGAGATACTAAGCGAACTAAGCAATAATGCTGTTACCCTCTTATGGATTTCAGAACATACCAGAGTGGAAGGTAACGAAAAAGCAGACAAACTCGCTAAAAAAGAGGCAGAACACCATTTCCGGGACCTGAACCGTTATGCAGGATAAGCGCCAGTACAATACTTGAAGAACTCAAAAAAGAAGTAGACAACGAAAGATCTCATCACTTCATAGAACTACAAGGACTGAGGCAAGCAAAGATACTTCTGGGAAACTACAATCAGGAGAGATTTAACGACTGTATTAACCTAAGAAAAAAATAAACTCAGATCAATAGATCTATTAGGTCGATGTGTGCAAATATACCCTAAGCAATACAATACAATACAATCTTTCACCATCGAAAACAAGGTGAATTTTCCCCTTTCACCTAGTCTAGCCAATTTTTTATGTTTTGAGGAGAAAATCGATAATCAATTTTGGTGAAATTCGCAGAGTAATTGAATGCACAGAGTGATAAACCGATTAAGCCGGGCAACAATACTTACTTCAGCCTTGACAATTTTTTCCATAATGGTAAATAAAGTTTCATCTAATTTACATTTATGCACACCTTCGAACCATTCATTTCTGTGCTCGTTAGCTTTCTTCAACGTAACATCTAGATCATTGTAGGTTTTTTCTGCTGCCAAATTCTGTAAATATATGAAAAACAGTTATTTATTGTATCTTATCATTCTATAAGGATCACTTACAATTACATCGAATTTAGCGTAAATATCAGACAGACGTCCTTCTGTGTCCACTATTGGCAAAGCAGACACTCGCCTTTCTACGAACTTCTTTAAAGCTAAAATTATAGAAGTGTCTTCACTGGCTGTTTCTATGTTATCGTAAGTACCAATTTTCAACTCTCTCAACGTTTTATTCATATAGCTTGGCTTCGGTAATTCATTTATCTGAAAAATGCATATATTTATAGTCACTACTTAAAATAACATAATGTTGGTGACTATATTTCAGTATTTATCCATTTTGAGACAATGTAACCAGTTTTCACACGCCTGTAGATCGTGAAAAGTACGAAATGAAACTCATTAAAACTGTGATCTTTGGGTGGTCTGAGAATATAAAACGTCTAAGAAATTTCATTTCAAAAAATAATATTATCCCACTTCTATTCTAACTATTTCATAAACGATCTGAATGATTATATCATAACAGTGAAGGGTTTTTAAGTGTTGAAAGACTCCTTAAAATGTCTTGAGCGGATATCAAAAAAAATAAATCAGTACAAATCTAGAAGCGATAAAAGTGAAACTTATTTGGGAATGCTTCAACTGTTATTATAAGAACGAAAAATGCGTTGTTCCCTTAATGACTAATGAAGCATTTCCAAAATTGTTTAATTTTTAATACTGTTAGATTTGTACTGACTCATTTTTTTCTGCCATTAGAAGATCTAATACAACCATTGGCTTTGAAGAATTTGATCAGCCAGTGTCTTTGTGAGGACTACAGTATTGTTGTCCCTCTTAGTTGAAAAATAAATTCTTTAGATAGAAAAAGGGGTGTGTAACGTTTTGAATGTTAATAAGGTTATGTAATGGGCATTCATTATTTCGATAACTGTTGCGAGATATTCAATCTTAGAAGGAGACAGCCTCGACCTCTGTAGATTGATAGCCCAAGCTAAGTATGTCAATGCGGTAGCGGGTCATTGGAGAAACAGAAGGTCACAAGTTCTGCGACATTCGGGGAGAGGTTAATTTTAGATCTGGTTTCAAGGAATGATTATCTTCCAGCTGGTAACAGTTGATATTAAAAAGTATAAAAAGAGTACTACTAGGAGGCTGGTTAGTACGGTGAGCATGCCCGAAGGGTTAACACGGAATGTTAAGTGTGCCGAAAGGATCGGCTTATGCTCTTTCGCGGTCTCTCACGGTGCGTGGCGTTCTCTCATACACATTGGACCTTAGATAACCGCATAAAAAAATTGAACGCAGTTAGGTCAGGGATCCTTGGTGGCCGTTGTATGTTTCCAGATATTCTGGCTGTGTGGGCTGTGGTCCCATCTGGCCGAAACCAGGTATTGGCATCAAATAATCCTTCGAATTCTTGAAGCCCTTGGTCGGAAAAAATTGCTTGACATAACAACATAACGGTCGCTGTTCACTGTAACAGTTTTGGCCCTGGTCGTTCTCAAAAACGAATGGGCCAATTCTGCAGAAACTGCACAACACATAGTCACTTTGGGACTATGTATTGTATGTGCATGCTTCTCTCTAGGATTATCATCGTTCCAATAGCAGCAGTTTCGTTTGTTTATGGTCCATTCAAATGGAAGTGGGCCTCGTCGCCCAACAAGGCATTATGGAAGAAACCATCGATCATTGTTTGTGCAAAATTACGCCGAATTTCATAATTCTCCGGCTTTAAAGCGTGCACTATTTGAATTTCAAAGGAACGAAACATAAGTTCTCTTGACATCATTCGATGCACATATGATTTGGAGAGGTCTAGCGCTATCCGAACAGCAGCGACGTTCTCATGTGGTTACAGACTGATGGTGGCCAGAGGTCTCCATGATTTCACTAAGCTGCGGCTCGAAGCATCGGCCATATGATGAATATATATTATTAGATTAATTGAATGAATGATTAATCAATCATTTCGTGATGATTTGATCAGTCAACGATAACTATAGTTCGATTAATTCATATTTATTGCCATATCTAGATGTGGGTAGTTCACTTGAATGCCCCATGCATTTGTCTACTTTCGATCTATCTTGGAAGTGGATAGACTATTATAGTAAGCTACAAATCCATGATTGAATCAGTCGGCATCAAAAAAAGAAAGCGGCTTTGGCACACAAAGCTGACAAATCTGCCAAAGCTAATTCTCTCAACCGTCAGTAAATTGTAGAGGGCCTACTAATCGCCCAGTTTATAGGCAATATTTCTCTCTACAATCGGCCGGATGCAAAGCGTCGAGTATTTTGACGGACCGCTCTGCTCAATAACTCGAAAACGCCTGAAGAAACGACATTGAATTTACAAACCAGTACATTACGAGCATGATAACGCTATGTAGAAACCAACAACGTGCCGTATGAACTGAAATTACAGAAGACTTCGTTCGCTACCGCTCACTCCGTCTTAACAAATTTGAAGGAAAACAATAATTCCTCCTGATAATACTTACATATAAAAATAGGAAACGTAGGATTCTCTTATGCGTAAGTATGTAAAGTACGTTGCCGGTATCTGGATCAATGACAGGCAACCTGTGAATGCGATTATGTATAAGCGTCCGTATGGCATCGTAGAGCGAAGCGTCTGGTCCTATGTTGATCAAAGGTCTCTGGTCTTCCAGCACTTGTCTCCATGTGTCCAGCTTGTGTTCTTCTAACTCCTCCATAGCTACCCTTGCCGACTTGTAGTACATCCTCAAGATCTTGATGAAGTCCGTTATCGTTAGCATACCAACAAATTCTTGCTTTGTACTGTCCCATAGTGGAGCCGCTCTCACACCTGAAATCAAAAGTCCAAAATAGTATAACTTGATTATTGAGTTCTAGTCTTCGCAACATGTAAAAGTTCTTTATTGAATAATAGTTTGTACCTATGGCTACTAATGACTACCACACCAAAACCTACAATCAAAGATAGTCCTCAACTTGAAACAAGGAACCAACACAAATTTTGTATGTTTAACATACATGTGTCCTGCATACGAAAAATATCCACATAATATTATATCATTCAAATTATATAAAGCTAACAGTTTTTACAGCAATGTTTTATCATTTTATTGAAGATTCAATTGAAGGGCAATATGTTTGATTTTAATATTGTGTATCGAAGCTTAAATTTTGAAAGATTATTCAATTTAGATCAGGCAATAAATACGGATGTTACATGTAATTTCAGTTTGAACAGTTCATTATTTCAATAGATATGAATGAATTCCGAATGTGTATTCCGTGATTGTCACTTTTCTAAATCTCCGTAATTTCAAATAAGTATAATTATTCAAATAGATGAATCTAATTCATGCCCGTTCAAAATTGCATTTCATTCCGATAAAATATGTTGCAAAAACAGGGGTCTGGCCAGTTAAGACACCAAGCTTTGTGCAGCCTTATGTATAAAAAGGGCGAACAACCTAAAAACTCCGATAACACTTGTTTAGTCCGCCGGGAAGAACTGGTGAGATATCATGAGCGCGAATTTTGGATCTAAAAAGTAGCGTCACTTTTAACCATTATTCGGGGCATAAGTAAAAACAATTGGCACAAAAATAAGGATTTGGTGGAGCAGACCTGTCCACAACCTCGGAAAACATATAAAAGCCGTGACAGCCGAAAGATCTCTCTCTTGTGTTTCTGAATATTGATCAGTAAAGTAGCTCTCTAGTGTTTTTGAATTTATTCGAGTGTGAGTCAGATATTTAAAAGCTGTGAAGTAACAATAGTGTTCCGTTTGTGTTTGTGAATTTTACAAAAAGGTAAATGATAGCAAATAGTTTATATTTTTGAGCATTACGATATATTGATTTCCGTAATTTATGATTGTTATTGTAATTGGTAAACGTTTGTACGATACCTGAGTTCCGTAGTATTCAGTAATTTGAATTGGTGAATTTGAGTTTATCCTAGTTTATCCTAGGTCGAATCGCGCACGATTTGAATTCGCGCGTGAATTGAAATATTCAAGTAATTGTGTGGTGCGTACAGAGTGTGTATGTTTGAACGACAGGGGCGTCTTTGGTATATTTGTGCACACTGTGTCACTCCAGAAGTATAAGTATATCCTAAGACGACCAAACCACCAACGGCTTGTGCACACTGTGTCACTCCAGAAGTATAAGCTGGGGGTGGTTGTGTGATTGAGAATCGTAATAATTACCTTAATACTATGAGAAGTCCTCGGCCGTGGATATAGGGGTTATTGCAGATGTGATAGTTAGGGTTTGTACACACTGTGTCACCCCGGAAGTATAAACCCTAATTGTCTAGATTCTGAATCTATAAAGTGTATAAAATCTAACACTGCCACACAATTACCGGGTACTCCGTGAAAGTTAGTACAAGGGTGGGTGAGATGACAGAATAAACTCAATTAGAGTAATTAACCGAAACATAGTAAAATCTGATATCGTACAATCGGAAAACTAGTGCAAACAATATTTTCCGAACAAACCGAATTAATAACCGAATATATCGTAGTGTGATTTGAACATTTCATTTATTAGTGCTGCTATCTAAAATTTACCGAATACCGCTCATTACGCTGAGACCTGTTTGATTCGTACTTTTCCGCAAATTGATCATTCTGAATCATTCATCAACCGATCCCGTACCGCTGAATGGAATTTAGTGACCGAACTTATCGTAGAGTTGATATCTTGAAAGAGTTTTCATTTACCGTTTGAGCTTCATTACATTTTCCGTCTGGGTGTAATTTTGTGAAATAATACCGTTCAATTGCATTTAAATTGATTATTCTGAAAGAGTACTTGTTAAAATCATTATATATTTTAATATTTAGAATTTCCTGTTTTATTAAATTATTTCTGCTCCATCTTTAACGAGCTAAGTTATAACCAGGTATTAATTGTAATTGAAGCCTACAATTTCGATACTGTTTTCTGCCCATTGGACTCTGGTTATACTTCACTGTAGCTACCCTAGGGACAAGGCTATCTTTAGATAGCATAGTGACAAGCCTTGTGGAGAGGACTCCAGCAGAAGTCCTTAAAAAGGAGTAAACCTTTGGGAAAAATCTGGCGCCCGAGGATTCGAAGCTTACCGCAGGAAGCAATTTACCGAAAAGTCGCAAGGTCACGTTATAATTGCAACCACACAATCCGCTCATTAGCGGTCATCGATTATCGTCAATAATAGTTTACTCTCAATTCAATTAAAGATAGGAAATTACTGATTCATCGATTTTTTTGTAAATCAGACAAGACATCTGACTGCGTCTTAGTCATTATTCAAAATATAGGTTTGTTTGAATCGACCTGTAAATTATTTGTGCTCCCGAGCTTATCAGCAGAACGAGTAGGTTGTGGTCGACCGTACTATTGAGGTATATATATCTACTGTCAGATGGAAAGAGAAACCAAGATTCTCTAACACCAAGAACTGGCTCATCTAGGGAAACCTTACTTGTGCATCATAGCTTACATGAGAATTCTGTTGATAATAGATAACAAGATATTTTTAATAATATTACTCTAATATTATCAAAACAATCGAAAAGAGAATTGTTTAGTATATATTTATCATGTGTATGAGTTAAGCTGTGTTGTCTCCCTTGTCATATACATAGGCAAGTCTATTAGTCCAAGAGTTAGTTAACGGATCAATCATTTGGTAACTATCTGGCGTACAGCACAAGTCATTGCGAGCTTTCCTTGGTTCGGACGGCGTTCTTCAGATATATCGTCATTTGCGAATGGTGTGGTAAATTCTGGCTTTATGACATTATGATCTGGCATCGGAAAATGTATTACAATGTTCATACGCCAGAAATGTTCAAACAAGCATAATGTTTTTTATGGAAAGGACATAAGTGAAAAGTGTTCAACCACTTTAAAATAATAATTTTTTTTAGCTTATGCATTTAAGAAAATCAGGAAATTTTTTGCCTCGCTAACAATACTTCCCTTACGCTATACTACGTATAGTGAGGGAAGTAAAAAGGATATAAATCAATAAAAACATGAATTAAATTTATGTTATGAAATATAGAGTTGAAATTGACCATGCCTCTATGAATCTAGTAGTTTTTTTTTTTTTTTTTTAATAATTGGTTTGGCATTGACTCGGTCATTTGCCACGTAGTTTTGAAACGAACGTTCGAGCTAGCTAAAGCAACATGAATTTAAATCCACAATTACCAACAGGATTAGGGAGATGTAACAGACACATTTCTCGCCCTGGGGCCGATCAGGGCATTTGGACAGATGGAAGGCCACGGAAACACATATATAAGAGTGGAAAGGATACGAGTCCTACAAATCCTACTTCGTCTAGACTTCATATTTTTATTTTTGATTTATGAAAGAATTTAAAGAGAGTGCGATAAATTTCCACGGAGTTCTTTAGGAATACGGAGGGTAGCCACATGGGTTCCTCACAACCAAGGGATCTCAATTGTGTTAGTAACCAATCGGAATTCACTCTGTTCATTTCACAGCCAAAAATTATATGATACAAATCTCCATACTCCCCGCAGTTACATACGGGAGTTTCACATAATCCAATTTTGTGTAAATGTGCGGGAAAAAGAGCGTGGTTGAATTTTATTCTCGATATAATTGTGATTTCATTTCTGTTGAGTGAATGCTGGCTAAACCAGGGTTTTGATGGTATTGAAGGATGAAATTTACAGAAATTTGTACTATACGTGGCGCTGTAGTTTCTCCAGCGAACGTTCCATTTATTTTGCAATTGTGTTTTGTATTGATGGTGAATATCCGACAGACAAATTGATGTAATGGAATCATTCTTTCCACTAAAGTTCTTGGCAGCACTATCGGCTAAAATATTGCCTTGGATTCCTGTATGCCCTTTGACCCAGATTAATCTTACGGTGATGGATCTCATGTGACAATCATGTAATAACTCAAGAGTGTTATAGATAAAGGGGTTTAAGAGATAGTGGCAGAGAAAATTTCGAATTGTCAATAGGACCGCTTGGGAATCTGTGAATATTGTGATTGATTGTCCTATAGTATTCCTGTTGCACCACTCCAGGGCTTTGTAGATTGCTAAAGCCTCAGCTGAGAAAATAGAGGAAAATTTTGGGAGATTGAAAGATTTCTGTATCTTCAATGAGGGAATAACAAAAGCACTGGACACGTACTCTTTTCCTTTAGATCCATCAGTGTAGACATTCAAAGAATTTGAACTATGTCTGAGGTGAATGATATTGTTCAATTGAATACATTCACTATAGTTAGGTATAATAATTCGAGGCTGGTAGAGAACTTTATCTAAACTGAGGTTAAACAAATATTCGCATTCAATATTGCGAATCCCTAGATCATGAAATTCTCCAACTGCAGCTGCCAAAAGAGGTGTAGGTTTCCGTGCCCAATATGGATCTGTCAACGTTTTTGTATAAATATTATGCCAACTTTGGAAAAGCCCTGGATTTTTAAGTTTGCAGTTTGTAATGTATTTTTGGGCTAGATATTTCCTGCGTAAAAATAGATAATACAAAACCCCTTGACAACAACTTACGTCAAAGATCGAAATAGACTCATATATTGTAGGATTAAATTTATCGGTCTAGAAAATTTTATGTGGCTCCTACTAATCTTTCTATTTTATATGTAGACAAAGTTATAATTAACTTAATAATTTTACATAATAAAAATTAGTAGAACCGGTTTCCATAGTCATATTTCATCATAATATAAATTAAAAATTCCATGTTTCTATCCAAATTATGGAAATTTTGATATAGTAAGTACCGGTATATCTCTTTAAGATTAATCCCAAATTAAATATTAATTCTAATTTTATTACCAAGATTAGAATTAGCAGTAGGTATTACTCAATTTTATGTCTTTACAATTTTAAGAACATAATATTATAGGGAAGTAAAATAATGTAAGATAAGAATAATCCATTTCATCTTGTAGAATGTAGACTTTAGTCCTTGGCCAATTTTAGGTGCTTTTAATGATTTTATTTCCATAATAGGAATTATTAAAGTAATAAATATTTATTTTTTCTTAGATGAGTTATTATAATTTTAATTACTTTTCTTTGATCACGATAAAACGAGAATGAACTTATAGAGGTAAGCACATTAACAGTAACTTCATCTTTACGATGAGGAATAATTTTATTAGGAATCTTTCATAATAGATTACCAAATATTGAACTCGGATCTTACTGTTACTTGAGCTCATCACAGATTGATAGAAAATAATATAAAACAAATTAATCAAAGATTATTAATTACAGTAATTTTAGGAATTAATTTTTATATTTTACGTTTTGAACATACTGAATTACCTTTTGCAATCACTGATTCTATTTATGAGCCCTCTTTCTTTCTAACTGCTGGGCTCATGTAATTATTGGAAATTCATTTTTATTAACTTGTTTATAGTTAGAAATTTATTAAATCATTGTTAATAACTCACCATGGCCACGATGGTTTTTTTAAACCCAATTTCCAGGTACGAAACGTTGTCGAAATTCTATGTGCCCGTTACATCCGTTTTTTCAACTTTTTATTGGTTTGCTCGTATTGGAATTTCGTTATTTTCTGCCAATTATAATTTTGTCGAGGCTACTAAATCTTCTAAGTGTTTGAATTTTGAATGATTATTTTATCCAAGATTACGAAAATGATAAGCTATGAGCATCTTCATTGAAATACAACAATGTGACAATATGAAAAAAACATATAGTGGTATATAAGCAAAATTTATCATTATCGAAACTCTCACACTCAATTCTTGTTCATATTTTCTGTAGGCAATGATTTTAACTGATTAGGAGTTGCATTAATATGAAGCTTTTCAGTATCTAATAAACCTGTCTGTAATAATGCGAACTTATTAAACTTTCACCAAGGCAAACTCAATCGCTAATAATTGTGTACTAAGATAATTCAATTTGTAACTAGGCTCTCGATTCTGAATCAGTCAATTACGCTCCGCTTTACTGAAATTCTATTAACTTCCCATTCATAACATTGTGAACAAATGGCAATATGTATTTAGAGGCTTCATCAACGTAAGGGAGTAAACAATATCCGAATAATTTGACACAAACATAACAGATAGACTAGAAACTCACATGCATGTAAACACAGCATGGTTCTAATGTTAAATATTTTCGTAATGTTGCAGCTCGTGATGACAGGTTATCAAACGTATCTATTATTAAACGGTATAAATACACAGGCATGCTGAAGCAGCATGGCCCTAATGTGGACTGAAGTGATAATGCTTTCATGTAGAAGGCAGCTACCGGTCAAAGGTGACCACTAGTTACATATTATTATACAGGTAGTCCCGGGAGTAATGGAAAAACAATCGGGAGCGTATTGGTTGAGCGAAAATAATATTAGCACTTTGTATAAAATTTTGTAATACAGGCACTCGTTTCCGAGTGAGAGGCCTGACTTTTTTCTTTTTAATTTTCGAACAGTCTTACATTACTCCTGCTCAGTACCAGTTACCAACAATTGTATCCTCGAGATTCTCCTTACAACAATGGCGAATGCCGAAAACGACCCCTGCAGTGCAATAGATAGAACTGCTTCAGAAACAAACATTCCGTAACGTTTCCGCTGATATGACTCATCCTGTGTGATTTTCTGGTTTAGTTGATATATGTTTTCTTGTCTGGTTTTGTACACAACAGATTTCAAACGACCTCACAAAAATAAATCTAATAGTGTGTGGTCTGGCAATCTAGGTGGTAATTATATAGATCCCCTTGTTCCAATCCGCCAATCTGAATAATGTACATCCAATCACTTTCTGATTTGAAGGGCGTAATGAGGAGGAGCTTAGTTTTGTTAATAATATAATTTTCTGGATTCTCAATCAAAACAAAATTACCATGGATATCTATTTAGTATGCAATGGGCTATAGCTTCAAAACGTGAAGAGATGTTTCAAATTGAAACCTGTTCCGAAATTTCAAGAGAAAGCATTTTAATGTACTTCACGAAGATGTGAAATCAACCCTCAGGCTTCTAATAATTACCCCATGGAAATTTCAATTTTGTTGTTAAGTTGGCAAGGCAAGTTATTGCAGCAACAGGATTATCAAGAGAGTCTGTCAGGAAGGTACTAAATCTCAACAAATTCCATCCTCATAAACAGTAAATGCTTCAACAACTTTGTGATGATGATCCAGGTGGGCAAATTGAATAAAACTGCAGATATCACCCAAACGGCTTATTTTATAGAATTCGAGTAAGAGTACCTCCTCGTTAGATAAAAAGTCTGAGGAAGTCATTTTTGCTCTTTGTTTACAGGGAATATATTATCTCCGCAGTAATCTGGGATTCTTAATCATTAGGAGTAGTATGCCTGGCTTAATGGCAATACTACAAATCTGTGTATAATAGGCTCATTCAAAATTTATTTTTTATTTCATAATTCAAAAGTACTGTACTCTAATAGTCTAACCACCAAAAAAAAATTTGTTTATTTACATGTTTACAGCCTAAAATTAATATTTGATATCCGTGCGCGTCTAAACGAGACGCGGCTGATTGTGACGTCACTATACGTACGGTTGATGTGCGCCAGACAAGAGGTATTCGTTATTAGGCAACTTGGGTACAGTTTTCATTGTGTTGACTATATGTATCGTGGATTTACAGTAGTTTGATTAATAATGAGCGATAAAAAGAGTTTTCGCAAAAGTTGCGTGGTACCAGAGTCTAGGAATACATCTATAAATGCATCGGATAAGCTATTCATTTGTCTGCCTGCCAACCAGAAAGTAAGAAAAGCTTGGCAGCGTGCTATGCGTAGAAGTGATTTTGTGTCTGACAAAGGATCGAGATACTGTTGCGAAGATCATTTTGATGTGAGCATATCAATATAATGAGGGTGAGTTTAATTTCTAATACATCATTTTCATCAGGTTGAAAAGGACATAGAAAATTACATGTACTTGAAAACTATGAAAAGTGGCAGAATACAAATGAATCAAGGTGTAATACCGCATATTTTTGATTGCCAAAAAAACCGCACTTATTCACATAGTACCAAACCTAGGGAAGTATTCAAAAAACGGGAAAAACTAAATATTATGCAGACTTACATAACTGAAATTTCTGATAATGATTTGGCTGCTCTTAATCAAGACACAGAAAGAGAAACTACTACTGCGACACAAACCGCGGATCGTAGTATTCAAGTGAATTTGCAGTGTAAGTATAGAAGAATACTTCTGATAAAATCTAATGTGTTTACTTAGCGTTGTAATTTTACTCCTTTCATTTCACTGCTAATAAAGTCCTTATTTTTGTTGAAATAGTTCATTATTATAAATATATCCACTTCTGGTAGATTACCAGCTTTCATAAATCCAGCTTTCAATGCGTACATTTTAAAAAGAACAACACACTTCATCAACAGGATAAATACGAGTAACACAAGCGATGCCGCGGCCACTAGACTACGTGTGCGTATAGTGACGTCACGCGCTGTTCTCGGTATTTTTCCACCAGCGCAACTTCAACTTGATTCAGTACAGGATAAAGCTATTGGTTTGTGTCAGTATATTAGGGGTTCAGACACTACAAGAAAATCCATAAAGAGGTTATAATGTTAATTTCACTGAACGACCCTATTCTAGAATAAACATACACATACGTTCTAAGAGCACTTAAAATTAATTAAATTTTATGCAGCTGAAATGGACCATTCGACAGTGAAAACCAAAATCGATTTTACAATTCCAACTTTGGGGGCTTCTAACTCGGTACATGTATTACAAAACGCATAATCACAGTTGGTTCTACCGTAAGATAACAAAATAAGCTTCTAGACAAGTTTTTAAACATATCTGATGAAATACGGCATTATTTTGGGGTATACCCAACAACATAGAAGCACTTTACATTATCGATGCTATAAAAACTCACAAAGTAGCTATTTATAGCATTTCTATCATTCCAGCCAACATGAAGCTTTGACGAGCAAAAGCTTTCATACTACCCCGATGGTTCTGCAAATGATTCCCTCCTTGTAGACAGAGTATGATTTCGAAAACTCCAGATATGTTGATTCTTTCACTTTCGTCACTTATATAAGATTAGTTACCTAGAGAGCAACTTCAATAACTCTGAAAGTTTTAATGGTTGTATGAATATTGAATAGATCCTGTAATAACTGAGAAACTTGGGAAAAGACATTATTATGAATGCCATCCAGATACAAGATTCTAAGCCGGTGAATTGAATTGAAACGTTCACGAAGGCAATGTCATTAAAATATCTACGAGATATGACTTCTACTTTGAATTCAGGGAGGAATATGATATTAATGTCTCCATAAAATACTCTACCTTTGGTAGTATTCATCTTTATTTTATAAGTTCGCTAACAAGAATCACTAGATCGTATCGCAGTAGTTTAACAAATTTCGGAATTTTTATTGTATTTATTAACAAAAATATTTGAACCCATGTTACTACATACCGGGATATCAAAAATTATCTTGGTCAAGGGTGGTTGTGGAATCTAAAACGTGTGTCTTACTTTACGTTTGAAATAATTATGTCACTGTCACACTGACATCATCAATAACCTACAAATTTCATATCTATTTATTTCAGTTGTAAAACAATATTGAACTACAAATTAAAAATTATCTTGGTCAAGGGTGGTTGTGGAATGTAAAACGTGTGTCTTACTTTAAATTTTTGAATACGTTTTGTTGTGTCAGAATCTGTTAAGTCATTGTGCTGAAATTTTCTAATCCAGTTTCTGAATCATGCCTCTTACCACATAGCAAAAAAGTTTCATGATTGAAGCCTATTTTTGAACGGGCGAGCTAGTTAATGGAAATTGGCAATACAGTCAACGTTTGTGTTTGGACAATTTTCGAGAGCACTTTCCAAACGTGGCAATATTATCGGATAATTTTTATGCGTGCCTTACAAATTGTGTTGAAGTGTTTCGCGAAACTGGTTGTGTGACTCAGAAAAAAGGTGCTGGTAGACCAAGAGTTCGTACAGAAGAAGTTGTCAATGACGTTCGTCAACGCCAGAAATTCTGCAAAACGGTTTTCACAGCATGAGGATGCGCGTCAACTTGTGCATCGAACAAAACGGAGGACATTTCCAACAATTACTGTAATTTAGTTTTTCTTGTTACTAAAACCGTTATTTCATAATTTGTAGTTCATTATTGTTTTACAACTGAAATAAATAGGTATGAAATTTGTAGGTTATTGATGATGTCAGTGTGACAGTGACATAATTATTCCAAACGTAAAGTAAGACACACGTTTTAGATTCCACAACCACCCTTGACCAAGATAATTTTTGATATCCCGGTACTATGACTACGATTCTACTATAACATTTTACATAATTTGTGGCAAATATTTAGTCGAGTAAATTATGGAGTTCATAGGGGAATTTTGCAGTAATTCAGCTTTTCGAATGAAACTTGCTGCATGACCTTCGTTAGAGAATAACATGGAAGTTTGGTATTGTTTTATATGCTTTGAAGAAAATTGATCAAATAGTGAGAACCCATGGAATGTTCGTGGAAAAAAGCTGGAAAATATGTACGAGCATAAGTTGTCTTAGGATAAAATAAGACGTCGATGTTATACGTCTTATAAGGAGATTCCGAGGTAGCTGATAATGAAAATTGCAGTAGGTATGTTAATTGCTGAATGCAATATTTTGAAATATAATTACATTTTCGAGCTGAAAATGTAGTTTAGTAAGTTGATAAGGAATCGAAAGACTGAAAACTGGCATCACCAATGGAAAATCATAGAAAATTTGTCAATATGCAATAATAAACGACAATTTAGAGAATAACATGGAAGTTTGGTATTGTTTTATATGCTTTGAAGAAAAGTGATCAAGGAGTGAGAACCCATGAAATTTTCGTGGAAAATAGCTGGTGAATGTGTATGAGTATGAGTTGTCTTAGGATCAAATGAGATGTCGATGTTATAATATGTCTTATGATGAAATTGCGAGGCCGCTGATGACGAATCAATGTTGAACAATTAATAGATCCCTAAACTTATTGGAAAATTCTTCAAATTCGTCCCAAATCTGAAAAATGGTTCCATTAAACGTTATATGATGATATATCAAAATAAGGGATATTTGTGCAAAATTTCGGGCAATTGTTAAAATTCAGAAAATTCTCATTGTTAGTGAGTGTCTTGTGTATACATGAAATATATCAATTTATATATAGGTTTTCAGGAATGTTTTTGGAAATTGTTTATTAAAATAAGTTGATTATTGAATTTTTTCAGCGACCCCAAAAACTCACTAGACAAAATTGTTGTGGAATATTGCATTAGGTAATTAAAATACTTCAATAGGTAACAAACCATTAAAATATATTCTTATAGACCAAAAGAAGGCAATGAAGAAGGTTTCTTTTTGAAAACTATATTGCTACAAAATCTCTTTAGTGAGGAATATCATACCCACAATTATTTACTAGGCCATTCTTGTTGGTGTGTTGTTATTGATTTATCATTGATGGTATATTACATGTCGACTATGAATACTAAAACCTGTTTCCTATTTCTATATTTTCATTGAAGATATTTCATTTCATCAATTTGAAGTACATCACCACCACATAAGGAGTAGGTATATCTTAAGTGACCATAACAATTGCCAGCATCATACCCGCTGTGCAAAACATTCTAATTAATTGATGTTATTTCAAACATATTGAATAATAACAAATTGACAAAACAACATCCGAACCAATAAAATAATATAAATACATCCTATTCATAATATATTGTTTGCTCATAAAAATAAACCTTGAACTTTCTCCAACTACAATTAGTTTTATGAATTGATTAGCGATCTGAATAACAAAGCTTATAGGAGCCCTATCTAATGTAACAAAAACAAAGCAATAGCGTGATTGGAATCTTTCGAATTAAGTTGAGACAAAGGATGTTGCATTTCGTCTCTCAAGAAGAGAGCATCCTCTACATTCCATTGTGAAAACCGCTTTACAAAAACCTAATTTTCTATTCCGTGCCAAGAGCTACATTATATCCCAGCAGCTTCTCATAATCTACAAGGCACAGATGCGACCTATCCCGGAGTACTGTTCGCTTGTTTGGAGTTCAGCTCCCAAACATACGCTGATGATGCTCTTAGATTCTATTCAGAAGAGAGTCTGATTGGTGATTGCACACTTACGAATGTACGGACTTCTCTAATAGATCTCAGAACTGTGAGCGACCTCTCCCTTTTTATAAATAAATCTATGGTTGATGCTCATCAGAAATCTCGCCTGTTATTCCACCACGAGAGATTCCAGGTAGGCGGACTAGTCGAATTCAAGCTCCATTGACAAGCTCGAGACCTGCTGAACTTTTTCCTACCAAACAAAAGTTGTGGAACTCTTAGCCTAGTGCGGTCTTTCTTGATATTTATAACCTCCAAACTTGCAAGAGATATATATTCCAATGCCTATCACCTCTCCCAGCATTCCACCTTTGGCTCATACGAGGCTCTCTATAGCATTGAATAATTTGCGGACTATTGCAAAAACACCTTAGATTGTTCGTTATTACGTACTTTGCATATCTCCAGTTTTATTTAAGTACTGTATTTTTGCTTTTTAAATTTCATTACATATTATGGCTACTAAATGTAATATATTGACTCGCCATGTCCGAGCTTTGCATGGCTACAAATAGTTAATGAAAAATTTGAATTTGAAATTCATGTTTTTCGAACATTATAGGTTTTACTTTCGTGTAGTTGAAATATAAGAAGAAAAAAAGAAGCAGAATTAATGTTTCATTCCTCTGATTCTAGTATCATATTTGGAGCATGAGTAAATTATTAAGGTAGCAATAAGTAAGCCTCTGTCAGTAGAGTCATACACAATCACCTCACAATGTGTACTCGATTGTGTAGAAGAGCTAACGGCACTAGTAAAGAACCCCTATAGAATTGCACTCGTTTGGTAGTCTGAGGAAACCAGACCCGAAGGGACTGAAAGGGTCGTTGCACTCGCTAAAGCGGGGGCGGAACAATCCCTGATTGGACCAGAGCCAACCTGTGGCATTTTTCATGCCACAGTGAAATCTGTGATCCAAAAATGGTTCGGGACAGAGCTGCCCCGTATGTCGCACTCTAAGCGACTAATAGAAGATCTCCAGCAGCAACGAGTGAAAAATGTAAAAATTCATCTAGGGCACGGGTCTCCGAGGTGTCTACGCAAGATTTCCCCTCCTCTACGCAAAAAAAAGCTTATTCTATCAATCTACAATGCTGAACATAAGCAAAGAATAATCTCAAGAATGCATAAAACTTCTGAAGGGAAGGTAACTACTACTCTCTGAGTAGCATCTAACACGCATGGCACCAATGGTTCATGTTTACATTTCAATTTAGTATAAAATACTTTCGTCACATCACATGAAATTTCCGGCCTGATGCTTTTCTTGAGCTCCTCAATGCTATACGGTTTCGTTAAATTTTTTTTGCCGTGAACACATGAAAACACCAAATGCATTAAAATCGGATCATATTGTGACATTGTGGTGGATGCTCCATATCTTTTCATTGGTCATGATTGACTCCATATGACTAGAAAATTGAGTGGCCGAAGCATTACGTCTTCATGGAGTACAGGTACATTGTTCCAATAGAAGAGATGTCACAGCCCATACCGTTTCATTTATAGGAAACATGTTAGCAGTGATTCAAACCCTGTTTAGAAATTAACACAAGTGCATAAAAAAATACGGCATATCCAATTCAAATTGAAACTAAAGAAACTACTGAATTGATTCCAGTTAGGTTTCTATGTTGGGTAGTATTGAATGTTTACAATTATCAAGAAAATGTTCAGCTTTGTGTTTTTTACTCACCGTTATACACCAAGGCGAAGAAAGCCTTCTTCACAAGTAATTCTGTATCGAATACTACCAGCTTCGCAGAAGTAGGAATAAGATCGTAGCACTTGTGGAACTTGAAGAATTTTACAAATATTTGTGACTCATCCTCTTCTGTAACAGAAAAACAATATTAGTTCGAAATATTCAGAAAATAATACAATTTTATCATTTTCAAGTAAATGTACGAGTTAATTTACATTCAGAATACAATCAACAATAATGCTTTTCACGATACAATGTGGCGATAAATCCATAATGCTTGAAATGATATAAATCAAACCAAAAATAAATAAAATGACAAGCTCTTTTTCATGTGACTTGGGTAGAAACGGAACAGGAAATGCTATGGAAATCTGATACCATTAGACTATACAGTGATGAATGATGGTGATGAATCATATACAGGTGTTCCGGAACTACCCAGTAGAAAAGAAACGGTGACCTCCCTTGCCGATGTAAAGGGCGGTGGTTCTTATAAAAATTTTCGATTTGGGTCTACCATTACCATTATACAGATTGTTTTCGGTTGGGGATGTTTGCTCACTGGGATCTAAAAAATCTATTGTGTCCCCTTTACTGCTGCGCCCTTCAGGATATCTCAGCAGCTATAGTAGTCCTCCAGTCCTGTGGAAAGTTCAGTATATCGGATGGCTTCGCGTTAGGTAAGTCTCTCTCTTCTGTTTGGTATGCCTACGGTATCGTGCCCTTGGGTTTTGCAAAGTAGTGCATTCTGCGAGTATGTGGGTGGAAGTTTGGGCCTACTCCTCGCAGAACCTGCACTCTTCTTCTTCTACCAATCCGAGTCTTTTAAGGTGTTCTTTCAACCAGCAGTGCCCTGTTAGAATTCCCATTAGTATTCTAAGTTTATTTTTACTTAGGTAGATGCAGTTATAAGATCTCTTTTGGTTGTAGTTTCCCAGAATTATCTTTGCTTGCCTCAGTCCTTGTAGACATACCCAGTGATGGGATCTGTTGTTGTCTTTTTTTAGTTCTTCCAGAATTGTGCTGGGCTTATTCCGCAGAAGGGTTCAGATCCCACAAATGGTGTTCCGCCCCTTTTTTTGTGAGATCGTCTGCTTTTTCCACCCTGGTGTGTTCCGGGACCCATAGGAGGGTAACTGCGTTGTTCTTGTCTAGTCCATTTAGTTTTTCTAAACATACCCAGACCATCTTGGTAATCTTGCTGATTACGTGGGAGCTCAGCGCGTTGGTGGTTGCTTGACTATCCGACATGATGTATTACTTTGCCCTAATTTTGCGAAATCATCAGGTATTACGTTACCTTTTATTCCAGAGTGGCATATGATGGAATAGATTTTCGTTGTTTCTTCAAGCACCGTTTGCCTGCTGCTGGTAAAATAGTTGCGTTCTTGCCTAAAACTATTATAAGCCTTTGCCTTAGCCTTTGCGGTGTACCGCTGCTCCCGCTTGTTCATGGTTGCTGACTCCAGCGGTGAACCAGATTTCACCGATGGCTGGGAGAAGATAGAGCTGTTTGGCTGTTGTTATTAAGCCAAGAGCTGTTTGGCTTTTGTGATTAAGCCAACTAACTTTGGGGGGGGGGGGTTATATTTTATTAGGCTGGGCCGAGAAAACAGTTTGTAAAATTTTATAGGAGGAAAGTTGTCTACTAAGGTACAAAGTTTTCTAAAAAAAGAACTCAATTTGACATGGGTCCCTAAAACGACCCATTTTGTTTTTCTTTTTAATTTAACGGCGCTATCCTTTATTGGGTCAACATTGTGAAAATAAAATTAGTACCGAATTTTGTAAAATTGCCATGCCACAATCGAGCAGTGGAACGGTGTGTGAAATTAGTCACTGGGGCATCTGTAGAACTATGTGGTGAGTTATCCAGAGATGGATACATAAGATTAAAATTAGATGAGCGAAAAATGTTATCTTCATTTGACAACAAATCGCAGAACTTCCAAAAAGAATAGAAACATAATTCTCTAAAAAAAAGGGATGGGAAGGTGGTAAGAGCTCCAGGTGCAGATATCTCCGGGTGGTGAGTTCTTGGTTGATTTAGTGTTATGTTTTGTTTTTGGGACAGACCACCAAATCAAGCAATAGAATGCACAAAATTATTATGAAATATAAATATTTCTTGAAATTCAAGTTTGAATTTGGGCCGATGTTGTTCAGATTACCAAGTGGCTTAATATGAAACATTTTTTTTAGTAGCGCAACTTAAATTTTTGAAAAAAATGTGCATAAGGGTCCCGGTTAATACGTATCCTAACAATCCCATATTTTTTCAAATAACCTTAGGGCACCCATAAGCAACTTTTTCAGACTAGCGCAGTTTATGTTAAAAACATTATCAAAAATCGCTTGTTTTCTGCCCAGCCTAATATTTGTACCATAATTCACATCGAAGATGTATATTGGTGACATCCTATCTGTTCACATTGAATAAATGTTATTCCATCGATTGGTAGTAAGGTGCTGCTACCTTTTGCCTTTCACAGTTCAATTGCTTAAGTCTGTTGGCAGCTATTGTTGCGGTTCCTTGTATGGTCAGGTTTCCATCGAAGGGCTCGAAGAGGGAGCCATGGGAATAGTTTTCATAACTCCCATGATCGCCCCTAGAATCAGCTTTGTCAGATGACTCAGGCCTGATTTGATCGTTTTAAGTTATAGGTTCTTTACCACCACACTACCGAGGCATATGTCAGTCAGTCTGGGTTCAAGTATAACGTCGAAAATCAACATCATGGTATTTGCGACAAGGTTTTAGTTACGGCTATTAGCCCTTCGGTACAACCAGAAGACCGAAAGCCACCGTGAATTTCTATATTGTTGTACCAGTTGTTGTTTCCATAGAAGTTTATTATCTAAGACGACTCTTATTATTTGGCTTGGTCAATGATGTTGATTACCACATTGTCTTGAGTCAGACCTGGTGAGTATTGTCTTGTACTTTCTAGTGAATACTACCATTTGAGTTTTCTTAATGTTAATATTCAGCTCTTTGTTACTGCACTATTTGATTAGAGTAGTTAGAGTTGATTACATCAATTCCATCAGAGGATTCGATTAAGAGTATGTCGTCGGCATACCCAATCCCGAGCCCAACTTCAATTTCATACGTGATCATATGATCACGTCCTAGACCTAGTAACTTGTCCTAGACTATAATCTCGTAAAAATAAATCTTTGTTGAATTAATATTGTGGTAGAAATAAGGTACCAATGTTTTAATTTGAAAAATATTTCATGCTCAGGTCGTCAAATACGAAATGTGGTCATTACAGCTATAAATATTTTGGTTTTATTATTACATAATCCGTGCTTAGTGATAAAAGTGATATAAAACGACCGTTAAACTATTAGAATCGAATATAATTAAAAACTTATATATGTCGTGAAATCATAAATTTTATATGACATACTGTCCAATTCTTCATGGAAATTAATGTACATTACCCGCATTCTCATCGAGCCATTGTGGATAATTGGATAGTGCATTGCCAATGAAATTTGCGGCATTAACTTAAAACTACGGAGAAAACTAATAACTTTATTGCCATAACATGACGAAATTTCACACTTAGCTAAGGGTCAGAAAAGTTCCCATATCAACATCTACTTTCTCAGGTGCTTGAGCTTTGTTAAAGCTTTTTGGGGTAGCTCATTACGAATCCATGATGGCGGATGCAACAATTTTTCAATAAATTCACTAAAAATAATCATAACCATCATACACCAGGGACCAAAGAACAGTCGAAACAGTGGACTTGTCCTGGAGAATCGAAACCGAAAAAGGCCGAAGAAGAGAGTAGCCATTCATATTCTTCCTTTAATTTTGTTATTTATAATTTTAAATTATGGAAATAAATCAAAGCTCAACAGAAAGCATCATTCGGGATTTGTGGACGAAGCAGTTTCTCGCTATTGATTCAATTATTACAGCTATCAATTTCCGGAGCAAAATTGGAAGTGGTATAATTCCCAATAGTTTGTAAATTTGAATATTATGGAAATTTCCTGGTCTAGAAAAACAACAAATAATGGAACGAAAACTATATTGTCTTAAATACACCATGTTCAACTGCAATCCTAGAACGAAGCAAGGCAACTAAACTGTTGATTGCGGGCAAATTATTCTTCATTATCAAATTCCTATTTTCCTAGACTTATTTCTCACGGTATCTCCATGAATTAACGGAAAACAACAATGCTTTAATAGATGTTGCTACTTTACGTTTAATTAAAATTTAGAATAACTGTAATTATTAAGAGTATCTGAAAGCTTCAGATATTGGAGTGCAGAAAACTAAAATTTGAAACTTCTCGAATAACAAGCAATGAATAAAATGAATAGAATTGAAACATAAAATATAAGTCAGTAAACCATGAAAATTTAATTAGAATATTATGCTGTACAAAGTCGAAACTAATAATGAAACATGAAGTGCCCCTAACTTTTTTGCCTCCCCCTTTGAATTTAGTTCATTGTTTCTGAAAAGTTGCTATAGAAATGCGCCGTTCTACCCTCTGGTGGTAAAGAGAAATTCAATAACGACCGTTAAATTTCAACATGCACGTAGATACTGCCCATTTAAAATAAAGTCTGACAAGCTAAACAACTGAAAACTTTTCGATGACCAATTTTGGGCAACAATTAACAAAATTTTCCAGCCAGGGGTTTATATAGAAAGAGGAGATAGCAAACTTCATTAAAAAAATTAAAGGTGTTACAAAATGCACTTTTATTAAAAATAAATGATTTATAAGAAATGGTCTGGCAGTTGTTAATTAATAAACATTTCCTGCCAAACAGGTTTTAATAGATATGGGACATCACAAACTTCATTTTAACATACAAATCAAGGAGTTAAGAAATGTAATTGAAACATGGAACATAAAAAAAAAGTTTATAACAAACAGGAAATTTTTTTTGGAATGAAACTGTATTTATTATAAATTGTCTAAGCTTCAAGCAAGTGTAGTCTGTGGGCGTAGCATGATTTTCGAACATTTTCACTTTAATTCTCAGGTGTTTGTTCCTTGGTATGATATTTCTCCACCCTGCGTATATAACCTAGATCAGGGGTCTCCAAACGTTCCCGCCTTAGGGTCATAATGTTTACTCCAGTAAGTTCCAAGGGCCAAACCCGATTTAATTTTGCTGCATAACGTAAAATTTCTAGACTAGTCGCCGAGTACGCGCCCTGAGCGATCATATGCTTGCTAAATTCGCTGGTTCAATTACTATTGTGTACTAACTGTACTTTATTGTTACGACCGCGACACTTGACAACACCTGGTACTCACACGCGGAAATAGGTAGTGTTAGTACCCTCTATCGCTAGTAGTACTTTTGGAAGCGTAGTTAGTAACAATTAAACATTCGCGAATCTCGTTGTTTCGAGGAAGTTCTGGTGTATTCCACTCACTTCTAGATGGCAGTAATTGGAGTATAAAAAGGCTAGCGGCGCGACCGCGAGTCAGTCCGCCTAGGGAAGGCGAGGGAAGCCAAACTGTCTGTTGTGAAATGAAGTAGTGCGTAGAACCAACCGTGCTTGTGCGTGTTCAAAAGACATCTTCGTAACAGCATTTTGATTTGACTTGTTGTTTTTGTGTGTAATTTACTAGTATGGAAAAGAGGCGTAAAGTAGACAGTGAACAGAATATTCAAAGATCAATGGAACTTTCAATATTTCTTAATTGAGTTTAGTAAGAAGCTACTATGTTTGATTTGCAATGAAACCATAGCCGTTCTCAACCAATATAACATTGAACGTCATTATGAAACGAAACATCTCCAAAATTACTCAAAATATACAGAAAGTTTGCAGACAGAAAAATTTGAAGCTTTGAAGCGCTGAAGATTCTGCAACTCGTGCCAGCTTCCGTGTGGCTCTTGAAATTGTGGAAAACCATTCACCGATGGAGAAATGATCAAAGAATGCATAATTGCTTTAGCCGAAGAAATGTGCCCCGAAAAGGTAAATTTATTTAGAACTGTCAGTTTGTCAGCAAACACCGTGGCTCGGAGGGTAGAAAACATCGCAGATGAGTGCTTTGAAGATACATTTTGATACTCGTTTCTCAGACTTTGACGTCATTGCGAATGAAATTAAAATTTTTCAAAATCCTTTTGATACTGACATCCATAATCAAAGTATACCAGGTCTGCCGGAGCCTCCCTTCCATCGTTTCTCGAGCTGGGTGACGTCACCCAGTTCCTCCAATCACAGCCTTGTTCTCATCAGCTCGTCGCCGGCACGTAACAACATCATATTATGTCGTCGTCTATGACATTAATGACATTAAATAAACGAAATAAACGACCAATCAGATTGCACTAAAATTTTAAAAAGAGTAGAAGGGAGGCTCCGGCAGACCTGGTATAATTTGACTATGCTGACATCGACACCATAGCCCCGGAACTTCAAATGTAAATTATTGATTTACAGTGCAATGATATAATTAGGAACAAATATCAAAACTCATCTTTGATGGAATTTTATAAGAGTCTTCCTTCCACTGGTTCAATTTGATAATTTGAATAAATTTGCTCGTCGGCTGTTTTCTGTTTTTGGTACTAAGTACTTACTTGTGTGAAAAAACATTCTCCAAAATGAAGTACACAAAGAATGTTAACCGATGAGCATCTTAAATCTCTTTTAATAATTGGTATAAGTAAAATTGGTTCACAACTATAAGCTATTTCAGTGGAAAATCACAATTACATCAATCTCATTAGTTTTTATATGTTATAATGTTTATATGTTATATGTTTATGTGTTTTAATGTTAGTGGGATTATTACGCTTTCTGCGTATAATACTTTTCATTAAGCTTTACCTAGCATGTAAATAAATCCGGGTTATTATCATTCTGTGTCTTTTTATCCAACTTATCACAACAGCAATAAGCCATTAGTTGTCGCGGGCCGGATTTGACCCGTGGGGTGTAGTTTGGAGACCCCTGACCTAGAAGACTTGTGGAAGCTCAAGCAAGTTAGTGTTCCCATTTTGCAGTATAGAAATAAGCTCAAGTTTATTGATTAAAACGTACAACACACATCGAATAGACATATACAAATATAGGTACCTTTATCTAATATTTCCACCAACCAATCTTTATAAGCCTGCGATATTTCTTCGAACTCTTTAATCTGATCGAGTCTGTAAACGTCTTCTTCTGGTACGGAAGGCAACACAATCGTCAGAACATGATTGGAGAAGCAATGCAAGCGTATCATTACCCTCCATGTAACACATTGCACATTTATAATCGTCATCCACTATGATTTACAAAACTGTCTACACCCAATTATAGTCTACTAGTTCTTAGTTTCAAGCAACTAGTGCCCCAACATATTTCCTTACTGTGTACGTGTTGCTGTTCATAGAATTCATTTGTTTCCGTTACGAACTATTTCAGGAGTTACATAAACTATTAAGTACATTTTATTACAATCTCAGTTGGAAATTAGATAAATTTTCAAGTATATCTAAAGAACGTGGGCATTTAAGAAAATATAGAAATTGCCCAGGTGAGATATTCCAGAAACTAAGCAAAACAACATATGTAGTGATAATGATTTTGAAACCTTCATAACTAAATTTTCTTATGTAAGAAATACTAAACACAATATCCAAAATTTATTCCTTCAAATGGGGAATCATTTTCATTGATATTTCTTGAGCAAATTGAAAATAAGTTTCTAGATTCTAGACCTAATCTAACGCGGACAGTTTTTTGTTTAATACTAGAGTTTTGGCCTTTACTATCTGTTAATGCTGAATGATGAATCGTAAAATGTGAATAAAACAGAGATTTACATTATTAACCAATCATTGTTTCACCACACTGGTATTAGGAATATTATGAATACCCAAATAGCTATTGAAATGTAAATTTGTATTTTATTCACATTATTTACTATCCACTATTTCTCTATTTTGATTTTCTTTTTGCACATATATCAATTCATTATCAACCGAAAATGTTTTCGATTTTGAAAATTAATACTACTGAACCTAAAAGACTGATTTTGGGAATTTCAGTAGTAATTTGCAAGATAAGGAAAATAGATATTCCTGTAAACTCGACGAACATAAAAAAAGTCAGCGCACTCCGGGAGTGCAGGCACAAGTGAAAACTTGAACTTATGGCGCGTTGGGCACTTTTTTCGGTGAGCATTTTTAGGTGCGCTCGCGACATGAGAAATTGTTCATAAAAAATCAAGTTTATCAAAGCAATGTGGGCACTTTTTGAATAGACATGAAGTATAATAATATAGAAACTATATTCGAAGGAAGTGGTTTTATTTAAATGAGTAAATATTAGTAAATAGTAAATACAAAATTTATCAATTCTCATCCATAATTTCAACAACTCTTACATCATCATTATCAGCATTTTCATCATTATTATCAGGATTTTCATCAAATTCTAAAACTGAAACAATAGGTCTATGGTAACTAAAGTATGAAATGAACAATTTTGATTTAAATCTATTTATATATCTTGTGAATACTGCATTATTGCACTACAACAATGTTTTTATTAATTCTATTTACACTTTAGATTTGTTTTTTTAACACAATACCATAGCAGCAACACAAGTCAAATGAAATATTTAAATAAATAAATTTTCCGTTTAATATTCATTTATAAAATAAATATAAAAAACTCTCAATCTCGTCTGTCGCGAGGGCACGAACGAATGCCCATGCAAAGAGCGGGTATAGTATACATATATTATAAGAATACACGCGGAGTATATCTGTGTAAAATCTCACCTGTCGCGAGAACGGCTGAAAATGCTCTCCCACAAAAGTGCCCAACGCGCCATAAGAAGTTTTCACTTCAAAAATTAATTAATCGTTCTAGATTTTCCATGTGTATGTATAATACGGTTCTAGGTAAGTTCTTCGAAAACCATTCTTCGATAGCAGTTCTTCGAAAAGCAATTCTTCGAAAAACATATTCTTCGAACAACAGTCCTTCGAAAATCTATTCTTCGAAGAACTGTTCTCCGAAGAACTGTTCTCCGAAGATAAAATGCTGACATGAAACATTCAGCTAAAGCGCAATCTTGTAGGCAATTTCTTCTCAGGTAAGTACTAATACTAATTTATGGAAATGCCTGAGTCAATAACAAGTGCATGTTTTATCTACCCCGATGTCAAAGAGTCATTATTTAATTCAATTGCTTTGTTTATAAAAGGTGATTAGAAATCATCAAATATTGGAAAGGACAGGTTGGAAATACTGAAAGGTAAGTATTAATACTAATTTATGGAAATACCTGTGTCTCTCAACTACAAGTGGATCATGTACCCCGATGACAACGAGTAATTAATGCCGGCTAGACATACAAAAGGGGCTTTCCAAATAGTGTTCCCCTCATAGTTTCCCTGTGAGTCACACCTTTCACATAGATAAGCTGAAGTTTGTATGAAGCGAAAAAGGCCGGATACCCATTTGTAAAGGACAAACAAGTGGATACAGGAACCTATTGGAAGTGCGAGCAATTAGAAACCAGGAAGAGGAGTTGCAGAGGTCGAGCTACTACCGACGGAGGACAGTTATACAAGAAAACTGGGGAGCATAATCACGCTACAATAGCTGCAAGTGTGGAGGTATTAAAACTAATGGAGCGGCTACAAGCCACAGCAGCCACTTCAAAAGATACTCCGCACTATATTGTGTCCTTCATTGTCTGGCACAGTTAGCAGCAGTTGTGCTGAACAAATTCCATACGTTAGTTGCATGAAGAGGACAATAAGGAACGTACGAAGAAGGAACGAAGCTGGAGTAGTTTTGCCCCAATCACCAACGGACATTATCATATCCAAGATATATACAAAAACGATAAAAGGCATGACTGAAGACCGAATATTGTTTTTTGAAACTGCACAGTTCCTAACGTTATTGGAAAGGTGTACCAACTGGTTTATGGGTATCTTCAAAAGCGTACCACATCTGTTCGCCCAATCATATACAATTCATGGATTGGAGGAAAACATTTCAATTCCCCTGATCTCTGCTGTATTGCCGGACAAGACTAAACAATTCTGCTCAGTGTCTCTACAGAAAACTACAACAAGAGGGACTTAAGAAAAAGTATGACACAGATGCAGACTTTGCTCTAAAAATGAGATTATTAAACGCTTTAGCCTCTGTGTCATTACAATATCTAGAAGAAGCATTTCCGTTGCTGGTGGTTAGAATGTCATTGACTATTTCGAGGATACCTAGATAGGACGACGCCCGAAACAGCAATGTCAACGAGAACCACTATTTCCACACACCATGTGGAATTGTTATGATGCAGTTCTCAGTGGATAGGCCAAATCAAATAACGCTGTGGAAGGTTGGCATACAAGTTTCGCTGCCCAACTATCTGCCAGTAACCCCAACATTTGGAAGTTCATTGAGGAAATTAGAAGAGAACAGGGACTAAATGAAGAGAAAATAGAACAATATATATCAGGTGAACAATCAGTATCGTCAAAAAGAGAATACCGACACACTGAGGAAAGAATCCGACGATTAGTCGAACAGTTTGACCCCACTAATATACTAGAATATGTTAAAGGTATTGTACACAATATCACGTTACGTTATAGTTGTTTCCGATAAAAGATTTTTGTATTCATTTATCTTGTGTTGTTTCACCCATTTATATTTTAAACCCTTTTGTGGTTTAACATTATTTTTACAAAAATTTTATCTTCGAAGAACAGTCTTTCGAAAAATAGTTTTTCGAAGAAAGGGTTATTCGAAGAAATGGTTTTCGAAGAAATAATTTTTTGATGAACTCCTTTCGAATAATTGTTTCGTAGAATTTACCAGACACCATATATCTGAATATTTTTTTCTCCTGTCAGATTTTAGAATTTCTATCCCTTCGCGTTGTGAAAAATTATTCTTTCAACATCGAAACTATCTAGAATGTAACTAGATAGTTCATATATATATTTTTTCCTACGTGCATTAATAAGTCATCTTAAACTTTAGCAAAGTCATTTTATCATTTTAATGATTTGAATTCTCCACAATGTATATCAATATGGTGAAATACCTAAGTGAAATATTTTCCATTCGTTAGAACCTTCTCTTGTAACGGGAAAATTTTGAACCAACTTCTATATGAATGAATTTGACAGCACTACAATATAAAGATTGAAAGCCATACAAAACTCATGTGAATTGGTATAAAGACCAAAAAAGCTCACGCCATCTATTAAAAGATGTCCCACTAAGAAACCACGCAATGTACCACATTATGGTAGATTTCTCGAACTTTACAAAAGTCAGACTACAACACCATTCATTCCATATAAACAGAAAGAAGCTTGTTCAATGAACAAACCACATCGAAATTCGGCGACAATTGCGTTCTCAATCGAATATCAAACATTGCTAGACTAAATATCGAAGATTCCTCATTCGTCGCCTAGTAATTAAAGAGATGAATATTTTGTTTGAAAGATTACTCAATCAATGATCGATGGATCTAATTATAAATTCAATCTCTACTTTGCCAGATGCATGAGGTGGTTTATAAATTCTATTTTGAACATTTTGGACCGACAGCCGTTTAGATTTTTAATAACAAGGTCGTTTAATGAAGGGAGAAAGAGTTATTTCGTTCTTTAATACAAACTTGTGATTTTGTCGGTAGAAGACGAAAACACTTTCAATCTTGTACTTTGTCATTTGTAATTCAAATTTAGGTTATGTTTCCAGGAGCACACAAGCAGACATAAAACAATGGAAAAAGAGATACAACGTTGCCTTGTTAAACTAGTTTCAAACAATCGCCACGCTCCACAAACTGTAGTGTGGGAGTACTACCGTAATTGCCTTGAAGTCTTTGGTGATACGTTTTTGATGCTTGTGAATTCACATACACACCCACCCACATACATTGAACAGCCAAAGGGAATCAAAATGATGAATTCAAGGAATTATAACTGCAATACGTACGTTAACACAAATACTAATTATTGGCAGGATATAGTGATGAAATGTTTCTCGAGAATTAGCAAATAATTACTATAATAATGGTCTATAGCCACTCAACTTTTATATCCATCCTAGTGCGACTTGTTCCAGACAAACCAAGTTACCCGATAGCACAGACAGGAAGAGAATGGCCAAGAAATTCGGAAGTCCTGAGTTCAAACCCCTACCGCTCTTTATAATTTTCAAGAATAACCTTAAGTTTCAAACAGTTACAGATTGACAAACCAACTTACCCGATAGCACCGACAGTAAGAGAATGGTCAAGAAATTCGGAAGCTGCGATTTCAAACCAAAACCGTTTTTCAACTTTTTATGAATAAGCTTTAATTTTCAACCAGTTAATTGGCAACAGCGGCTTAGAGCGTTATCTACAAGTTAGATTATTGGTGCATTTTATAGAGCTTAGTATAGGATTACAAATATGAAATACGTTAGTAAACACAAATACTAATTATTGCCAGGATGTACTGATGAAATGTTTCTCAATAATTAACAAATAATTCACACTCAGAAGTTAATAACATCCACCTATTGTGCCTATAATCACTCGACTTTTATATCCATCCTAGTACAGTTTGCTCCATGCAGACAACTCGACAGTGAGATAATGGTCAATAAATTAGGAAGCCCTGGGTTCAAATCCCAACCGTTTTTTATACTTTTTTGAATGACTTTCATTTCTGAACCTGTTACCGATTGGCAGATTGCGTTATGTGCAAGTGACTTCAATGGTCCATTTTATAGAACATAGTATCGGATTATAGATATTAATTATATAAAGGGATTAGCAAGTCTTTAATCCATGGAAAAAATGAGCACTCGAGGCGCAGCCGAGAGTTACATTTTGTCGAGAGGATTAAAGGCTGTTAATTCTCCAATGTGATTCATAGTTTTATCCACGACCACGGCCAAACCCGGTCAATTAGGAGAGTGAAACCCGTGTGAGAACAGGTGAAAAATTCTTGTTTTGAAAAACGTCACATTTGACAAATTGATTTTGATCGTGAATATTGATTTTGAGCTGAAAACTAGAAAGTTTAAGAATCGTTTCTATGACAACCGTTTGTTTATTAGTCAATAAGACCAAAAAATTTGCACAATCGACAAAAAAATTAGTGGGAATATTGTGAATTTTTTCATTTCAGCTGAAATCCAGCAAGAAGCAACATTACGGATATTACCAGCGAAAATCAAGAATATATACGAAAAGGAATTGGTGAAATTCGACAACTGGCGAAAAAAAAGGCATAGGAGAAGAGCAATTACAGAAGATGTGCTACTATCCTACTTTTTCAATGTGGAGAAACGGTGTGTTGTATCTTCAATGTGGACAAAGTATTCAATAAAATCAATGTTAGCATTATTAATAATTCTAAATAAAATGCTATAAAATCGAAGCGTGGTATAATGAATTTTAATCCACTAGTGTGCTTCTAACCCATGGAAAACGGAAGTATTAAACCTTCCTAACATAGTAGTCGAATTCTCACGTCGATCCACTTCTTCAGTTAAAAAACTTTCTGACATTTTTTACATCAAACTGTCATAGTCAGAAAACGAATATGTAAAACACAGTTGGTTTCATATCAAAACAAGATACACATAATTGATGAAGTTGATTAAATTTGCATAACACAGTATAGGTAGCACATATGACACCGGGTACGATGAAAATGATGTATATATTATCGAGTATATTATACTTTTGTTTTAGTACTGAAAATGAAAAATAATTGTACCGCGACAGTCTATTGGCTCAAAAATGAATCTGGTTTACTTCATTCCCGCAGAATATAATACATTTCGAAACAAAATATTTTCGACTAGCAATCGCTTTAGGATGAATATCCGTTGATAAATAGCTTGTAGAATCCAGAAGTTCTGCCGTAAATTCCAAGCCACGCTTCCTTCAATTCGATACATTTTCAAGATAAGTAAATTGCCCTTATTAGAATATAACTGTCAGCTGGCGATGACTGTTTACGTTGTTATCTTTAGCAAACAATTTACACTAACGCAAACAAACCCATATTTACTACCAAACTCCTGAAATTTTTCGTGAACAGTTTCTACCGGCGAAAAAAAATAAACGGGAAAACAAATTATTTCTCCGACACAGTAACACATATAAACACTGCAGACAATAAACGTTCCAGTAACACACGTTTATGCTGATTATAAAATCGGATGGTATACTACTGTAGGCTCGTTCACGTTAATACGTCAAGTTATTATTGGCTGCGACCGAGGATACATACTGCCAAAATAGTGGCATCGCGATGATGCCAGACGTCGATCTACATCTAGTTGGCTCAAACTTCCTGTACATACCCTTTATTTAGAATGAAAATGCAACGGTACGTTTTTTTTTGTATTATCAAGCTATTTCTAAATACGTTGTTTCGAGCAATGGCCTGGAAATTGTTGTAAATATTTTCGGAATCACTGGCATGATTACATTGCACGTAGTTGAGATCACTCTAGTTAACGTATTGTCTGAAGTCGAACAGCACTAGTTGAAAGACGTAACTCTTTCGGTAGCGTCCAACTACTCAATTTAGGAACGAACGAATGGCAGACACCAAGTGAAGTCTCCATTAATATAGCACAATTCAAATTGTTTGTTTGAGGTTTCAATTAAACTTTTCTGAGCTACAAAATATACATCCATTTCCTTTAATACCGTAACATACAAAAATGAGTTTGAAAGTGTTTAAATGTGAAATTTGTATATTACGAGGGCAAGGTGAAAAGTCCCTGAAAAATAAAACAGATGACGCCACAATCGAGAATCCCATGTAACATTTGTGATGTACCAACTTCAACTACCGGGATATCAAAAATGATCTTGGTCAAGGGTGATTGTGGAATGTAAAACGTGTGTCTTACTTTAAATTTTTGAATATGTTTTGTTGTATCAGAATTTGTTAAGTCATTGTACTGAAATTTTCTAATCCAGTTTTTGAATAATGCCTCTTACCACACAGCACAACATTTTCATGATTGAAGCCTATCTACGAACGGGTGCGCTAGTTAATGGAAATTGGCAATACAGTCAACGTTTGTGTTTGAACAATTTTCGAGAGCACTTCCCAAACGTGGCAATATTACCGGACAATTTTTATGCGTGCCTTACAAATTGTGTTGAAGTGTTTCGCGAAACTGGTTGTGTGACTCATAAAAAAGGTGCTGGTAGACCAAGAGTTCGTACAGAAGAAGTTGTCAATGACGTTCGTCAACGTATGGAAGAGGAGCCTGCAAAACCTTTGAAACGTCTTTCTCAGGAAATTGAACTTTCTTATGGAACATGTCAGAAGATTTTAAAGAAAGACTTGAACGTGCATCCGTATAAGATGCAAGCACATCAAGCTCTTCTGCCCGCAGACCACCCCAGACGCCTTGCTTACTGCCATTGGTTTGTTAATAATTTAATGAATGACGATCTTCTGGACTTAACTTTTTTTCTGACGAAGCGTGAGGATGCGCGTCAACGTGTGCATCGAACAAAACGGGGGACATTTCCAACAATTACTGTAATTTAGGTTTTCTTGTCACTAAAACCGTTATTTCACAATTTGTAGTTCATTATTGTTTTACAACTGAAATAAATAGGTATTAAATTTGTAGGTTATTGATGATGTCAGTGACAGTGACATAATTATTTCAAACGTAAAGTAAGACACACGTTTTAGATTCCACAACCACCCTTGACCAAGATAATTTTTGATATCCCGGTATGCATTAAAATGTTATTCAGTACTGTTTTGACTAGAGATGGAACGGACGACCGGCCGACTTCGGCTTCTTTTAGCCGGTTTTTTCGCCGGATTTTTTTCAATAAAAAAAATACATTTAAAATAAATAATGACTCTAAAAGACAAGTGAAATATTAATTTTTATAAATCTATTTTATTTAGTCAAAGAATATATCAAAAAAATAACACTTCATACAGAAGCGAAACGAAAACCTATACTACGTATTTTATTAAACATATTTTTATTTAAGAAACTAGTAGTCAAAAACTTTTCTGCATTCTGTGGAGTCAGCCTGGAACGTTTTTCTTCATAAATATTTCCCATTTCAGAAAATGATCTTCCAGAATACACACTACTAGCTGGGACATACTTTTTCCTTAGCATCAGCACAATATACAGTTATAGGCCTCTTCATATCTTGCAATCTTTCCAACATTCCAACATATACGTCGAGTTTCATCTAGTTGGGACATCCTGCATAGCTTTTTTTCTGAGGAAGATTGTATTCGTCTCGAATTTTTTTCAAGTTGTCACAAGCTAGGGTCGAATGATTAAAATAAGTAGCTATTCGTTTCGACACTGCAATCAAGTCCGATAACGCAAGTTGTGTTTTAATGCTATCCAGAATTACCAATTGCAAAGTATGTATGAAACAGCTTTCCCTACTTATATCAGCATCTTTACAGCCTTTTATCATATTTGCCCCACTATCCAGTAGCATTAAATGTTTATTTTCCTTACTAATATGCCATGTATTTAACAACTTCAAAATTTTTTCAGCAATCGATATTCCAGAATGGCTGCCTTGGAAGGACTCACAATTTAATATAGCATTTTTCTTATTCCAATCACTGGTCATCCAATGACCCGTTATGCTAATGAAACTTATGTTTGTGTTTTTGCATGTCCAAATATCTGATGTCAATGAAACATATTGACAATCTTTTAGATTTAATTCAATTTTTTCACAAATCCTATTATATATGTTTGGTATAATATTATTGCGAAAAAAGTTACGGGAAGGCATATTTTGTTGCGGAGAAATGCTTTCAAATAGGCGAAGAAATCCTATGTTCTCTACAATGGAGTATGGCTGGTTATCCAAACAAACCATTTCTGCTAACTTGTAATGAATATTACGCGCTCGATTATCATAGAGGATGGTTCAAATATGATCGAGACAAATGCTGTAGATGGCGCGCATGTATGTTTTGAAGGTCGTGGCTTGAGTATGTGATAGCTAGGTCCCTTACGAACAGTGTGGCATAGTTTTCGTCGGGAGCGCATGTTTCACGCGCGTGCTACGACCATGAGTGAACGCCAAGTGCCGACTGCCGTTGCGCAACGTATTGTCATTCGTTTTTTAGTGTGGGAAGGGGTTAAAAACACGGACATTTTTCTGCGTTTGCGAAATCAGTTCGGTAGTGAGTGCCTGAGTAGGGCTGCCGTGTTTAAATGGACCAAAGCATTCAAGGATGGCCGCGAAACCGTCGAGAATGAGCCGCATGATCGTCGACCGCGAACCAGCATCACACCAGACAACATTCGCGCGTAGAACAAATGATTTTGGAGGACCGTAGGATGAATGTTCGAGACATTTCGGCTGAACTCGGCATCAGTATTGGTACTGTAGAGTCTATCATCCACGAACACCTTCAATATTACAAAGTAACGGCGCGATGGGTTCCTAAACTGTTGAACTTCGAGCAAAAATTCACACGGTGGGAAGATTGTCGCCGCTTGCTGACGCGATACGAGGCGGAGGGGGACGGTTTTTTAACGCGAATCTTCACTACAGATGATACATGGGTACACTATTACACTCCCGAAAGCAAGGTATCGTCTAAAGAGTGGAGGAAGAAGGAGGAAGGGGCGCCAGTCAAAGCGAAGACAACCAGGTCCGCGGGTAAGGTTATGTGTACTGTGTTCTGGGACCGGCGGGGCGTGCTGTACGTCGATTTCCTGCGCACCCAACGTACCATCAATGCTGCATACTACTCTAACCTTCTGAAAACACACGTGAAACCCGCTTATCGCTCGAAACGGAAGAGCATTCCAGCACGAAGTGCGATTCTTCTCCAGGATAACGCGCGCCCTCATACCGCGCGTCTCACGCTCGATACAATATCGGAATTGAGGTGGGAGGTACTGGAACACCCCCCCTACAGTCCAGATTTATCACCCTGCGACTACCACATGGACCACTGAAAGAAGCCCTCGGAGGTCAAAGATTCAACACCGACGACGAGGTAGAGGAGATCGTGCGCACGTGCCTGTTCGAGTTGCCCGAGGAATTCTTCGATACCGGCATCAAAAAACTTCCGGAAAGGTGGAAAAAATGCGTAGCTAGTGAGGGGGAATACTCAGAAAAACTGTAAATTTTTGTAAATTTTTTCGATAATAAATAAACTTGTCAGAGTATTTGTCTCGATCATATTTGAACCACCCTCGTATATGTCCCAAATTTTTCTTGAACTTATAAATTGTCCTAGTGTTGGCTGCATTATCCTAGAATCCGGCACACTTCTACTTGTTCCTGGCTGACTAACATTAAAATATTGTTTTTCATTTTTGTTGGTAAAATGAAAGTTATACTCGCTTGGATGAGATATTTATAAGGCAGATCATCGGTACCCCGATACCCATCATTTTTATCAGTGTTTTTCTCGGGAATCAGCTGACCATGTGACTTTTCATGGAGAATACCTTTCTTGTTCAGAATCGTTCAAACCATTTTGTCTTCAGATTAGAATAATAATTTTGCTCAAAACTTCGACTTCCCATACTAAAAATACCTCAAGTACCAAACTTGGTTTTTCTGGTGTCGACAGTTTCCGAGAAAAAGGGAAATACAAATTTTGGGGCCCATTGTTTTGAGGGGCTGTAACACCCACAATAAAGATTTTTGGGAACATTTTAATGGAAAATATTATTAATGTTGTCATGTGTAGAATCACTACACGTGAAATTTCACTTGAAAGTTTGGAGGTTATAGGCATAACGGACTACCTCACTATTCAAAGAGTTCCACAACTTCGAGCCTGACAATGGTGGTGGAATAATAAACGAGATCCTGATGAAAATATCTTTAGAAAAGGGAGAGATTCCAACCTTTCTGCGATGTTCTAGATAGATTAATGAGTTTGTAAGCACCAATCAGACGAATTGTTCTGAATATACGAGGGCAAGGTGAAAAGTAAGGTGAAAATAAAACAGATGGCGCCACAGTCGAAAATCCTACGTATTATCTTTAACTGGAACGCATTGAAATTTTCAGACTGATATATCATTCAGTTCTGTTTAGACACCCATCGATAGCAAGCAACCTTGAAGATTGTTGTAAATGGGAAAAAGTGAATTTTGCGTCTTGATTGGAATGATTCACAAGTGGTTCACTGATTTTCGTTGTGGTAGTATGACCACAAAGAACGTTGAACGTTCCGGTCGTCCAATTGAGGTTACAACGCCTAAAATCGTCGATAAAATACATGATATGATATTGGATGATTGGGCAGTTGAAGTGCACGAGATTGCTGAAGCTATGGGCATTTCAACTGAACGGGTACGGAACATTTGGCATACATTTTGGAATATTGCATAGCTAACTGCGCCAGATGGGTGCCGCATTTGACCTCTGTTGAAACAAGCGCGACCGTGTGACAACTTCAAAGAACTTTTTGCGCCGTTTCGTAATGGTGGACGAAACATGGATCCATCATAACCCGCCAGAGACCAAACAACAATCGAAACAGTGGACTTGTCCTGGCAAATCGAAGCCAAAAAAGGCCAAAGTGGGTTTATCGGCCAACAAAGTCAAACTCGATGAAATGGGTCGGCGGGAAGAGATTTGGCTCGCTGAAATAAACACCTATTTTGAAGGATTGCCGAAATCAAATTAGGTATTTAGAATGGGATCGGAAAATTAGAAAAACGTTGGACGAAGTGTATCGAGCTATAATTAGCGTACCTTACACGGTCAATATTATTGAAGCAATATTATTGACGAAGTATTGGTAAAAAAAACGGTAGCCCTCACACGATCCAATAATATTGATCAATAAAGTGTCAGTTTCAATTGTGCAGTCAGGGAGGATGTATCTACCGGTTCTAATCGCGTCTGCTTTGGTCCTCAAGAAGAGGAAAAGAGGAAGGCAAAGAACAGTGTGGACAAAAAGCTGGTTAAATAGACGTACGAGTCATGGGTATGGGGAATTGCTTCGAGGACTCAACAGTGAGCCAGATGACTGAATTTTTTAAGAATGGATGAACTGTTTCAACACCTAGTTGCATTGGTTTCGTCATTTATAATAAAGCAGGATACCATTATGAGAAAGGCGGATCGACTTGCAGTGTAACCACCTTTCTCGGGAAAAGATATGTTTTCTTGTTACACGGAAAACTAGAAAGTTATCACCACCGGGATGAGTGATCCAGGGTTGTATATTTCCCGTTGAATGAAATCTGACAGATATGAATTGATTGATTCCTCCCAGTAAAACACAGATGTTTATATATATATATATATATATATATATATATATATATATATATATATATATATATATATATATATATATATATATATATATACAGTTTATTAAAGGAAATGATGGATTATCGAAAATATATATACAAAAGAAAATGAATATTTTACCTACTCTAAATGAACAACAATTTCATAAAATTGCTTTACTAGTCGGGATAATTCGCAACAATTAAATAATCGGAAGAGATGGTCTAAAAACTTAGACGCCAAGTAGTTTTTGGAACGTTGACCCGCAATAAGAAACCAGCCGAAATAAGTTAATAATTCTTTAGTATCTGTAGCACGGTCGGCACAGGTGGTGAATTTATTGCGTGGTAATTTACGTGATCGCTAATAATATTCGAGTTCTTTAAGAATCGGGTCAATTCCTCAACACAAATAATAAATTATTTGGTTTTCGGTACTTGAATTTAGGAAAAAGACACACAAACAACTCTTAAATAAATAAAACACTCCTAATAGTACAAGAAATAGAAACAACCCCTACCGCGTCTTGAGCATGACTAACGTTTTATTGCACAATATGGAAATATACTCCTCACATGTGTCAATAATATTGACGCCGCCTCAATATATTTACGGGCTTTCAATAAAAATCGAACTGATTTTATTTTCTTCAATATTATTGTTTTCATATACTCCTTACACGTTGCATATATTGATCAATATCGATATTGCTTCAATAATATCGACCGTGTAAGGTACGCTAAGGAGATTATGTTGAGAAATAAAATAAGTTGTGACCAAATAAATCATTTCTTGTTTCATTTTTCAGGGATTTTTCACCTTGCCCTCGTGTTATAAAAGCTTCAGCGTATGTCTGGGAGCTGAACTCCAATCATGTGAACAGATATACGAAAAAACTTGGCGCTATTGGCTTTGAATGGCTTGAAACACCATCTCGTTATATAAGCGGCTTTAGACATGTGGAATGTTGATGTACACATTATTTTGAGGATCGATGAATCCTCTTCAATTTACTAATCTTTCACAGGAAAATCATTTCTCTGAAGGAGGGAAACAAATAATATGTCTTACTTCGAAATAACCACATAAATAATATGTCAGAGGTGATGAAGTGAATGTGCCAAAAAATATAAAAACATACAAATTCTCACAACTTGTTTCTCGAAATGCGGTGGAACATTGGTTGTTCACAATGGATCTAGTCTTACGAATTGAGCAAATGCCAGGCGACTTTTTCTAATCATGATGGAATTGATGTTCTACACGATGCGTCTTTCTGAATGTGTTATTATTCTGTATCAATTTTTAGATGTTATAATGAGAGATTTATTACAATACACCTGCGATCATTATTTATCAATAATACTATTGAACTTTGTGTGGAGGAATCTTTGATACAATTGGCACGGAATAATATGTTGGCAAAGGTAACGCCATGTCAACACATTATCAAACCTGAAATACATGGTAACGATATTCCTCAGACAAATTATATGGTCGCTAATTGAACAATCTAAAACAAAACATGAAGAACATTTAGTTACTCTCAGAATGTTTCAAACCATTCCGACAAGAATTCAAGCTTCCAAATACAAGCTGAACATCAGAACTACATTCTAACGAGCCCATTAGTGCTCTATTGTGAAGAAACCTTCATTAACCTAGTAGAAATCGAAACATAATACGTGATACAGTGTTTAATAAACAATTTCATTAGAACCAAAATCTATGAATATTATTACATTCATATTTAGGGGATTCGGTAGAACCAGGTCTAGATTGCCGAGGATACCAACTTTTCAGGAAATCGAACAACTACTTAGCCCTTGAGTATTTTGAGAAGAGGATCACAATATTACGAGGGGAAGGTGAAAAGTTCCTAAGAAATTAAACAAGAAACGAAACTTATTTTATTTCTCAACATAATCTCCTCCCGATACACTTTGTTAAACGTTTTTCACATTTTTCGATCCCTCCCAAAAATACAATTTAGCAATCCTGCAAAATAGGCGTTTATTCAGCGATGACCTCACCGTTGGAGCCAAATCTCTTACCACCGAGTCATTTCTTCAAGTTGGGAAATAGATAAAAATCGCACGGGGCTAAATCTAGAAAATATGGTGGATGACAAACCAATTCGTAGCGCAATTCATGCAATTTTGCCATTGCGACTGCGAACCTGTGCTTTGTCCTGGTGGAAGAGCACTTTTTTCTTTGCCAAATGCGGCCGCTTTCGATTCAAATCGGCTTCGGATTGATTCAACAGCTCTGCATAATATTCGCCGGCGATCGTTTTGCCCTTTCCAAAGTAGCCGATATGGATGATATCGGGTACATCCCAAAAAACGGTCGGCACGACTTTGTCGGCCGATACCCACTTTGGCCTTTTTCGGCTTCGATTTGCCAGGACAAGTCTACTGTTGTTTGTTCTCTGGTGTGTTGTGATGGACCCATGTTTCGTCCATGGTTACGAAACGGCGCAAAAAGTCCTTCTTATCGCGCTTGAACTTCGCCAAACACTCTTTTGAAGTTATCACATGGTTGCGCTTGTTGTGAACAGAGAACAAATGCGGCACCCACCTGGCAGATAGCTTGCTCATATTCAAAAATGTATGCAAAATGTTGCCCATAGCCTTAGCAGTCTCGTGCACTTTAACTCGCCGATCGTCCAATATCATATCATAGATTTTATCGACGACTTCTGGCGTTGTAACCTTAATTGGACGACCAGAATGTTCGGCGTCCTTTATAGTCATACTATCACAACGAAAATTAGTAAACCACTTGTGAATCGTTCCAATATATGGTGAGTTCCCTCTCCATAATGTTAAACAGGCGACGCTTAGGTTTACGTAATGTTTTTTCCACACAAAAAATAATGTTTACAAAAATCTTCAAGGCTGCTTGCTTTCGATGGGTGTCAAAACAGAATGACATATCAGTCTGAAAATTTTAATGCGTTCTAGTTAAAGATGGTACATCACAAATGTCACATGAGATTTTTGATTGTGGCGTACCTTACACGGTCAATATTATTGAAGCAATATCGATATTGATCAATATATGCAACGTGTAAGGAGTATATTGAAACAATAGTATTGATGGCAATAATATTGAAGAGAATAAAATCAGTTCGATTTTTATTGAAAGCCCGTAAATATATTGAGGCGGCGTCAATATTATTGACATATGTGAGGAGTATATTGCCATATTGTGCAATAAAACGTTAGTCATGCTCAGACGCGGTAAGTGTTTTTTTTTTCCTAAATTCAAGTACCGAAAACCAAATAATTTATTATTTGTGTTGAGGAATTGACCCGATCCTTAAAGAACTCGAATATTATTGGCGATCACGTAAATTACCACGATTCGAAATAAATACACCACCTGTGCCGACCGTGCTACAGATACTAAAGAACTATTAACTTATTTCGGCTGGTTTCTTATTGCGGGTCAACATTCCAAACGTACACTACTTGGCGTCTAAGTTTTTTTTAGACCATCTGTTCGATGTAAACAACTGTATCACGCGAATAGATATCCTGATTTGAATTATATTATATATAAACTTCCGATTATTTAATTGTTGCGAATTATCCCGACCAGTAAAGCAATTTTATGAAATTGTTGTTCATTTAGAGTAGGTGTAAATATTTATTTTCTTTTGTACATATATTTTCGATAATCCATCATTTCCTTTAATAAACTGCATATATATAAACATCCGTGTTTTACTGGTGAGGAATCAATGAATTCATATCTGTCAGATTTCATTCAACGGGAAATATACGACCCTGGATCACTCATCCCGGTGGTAATAACTTTCTACTTTTTCGTGTAACAAGAAAACATATCTTTTCCTGAGAAAGGCGGTCACACTGCAAGTCGATCCGCCTTTCTCATAATGGTATCCTGCTTTATTATAAAATTATACTAAAGAACTATTAACTTATTTCGGCTGGTTTCTTATTGCGGGTCAACATTCCAAACGTACACTACTTGGCGTCTAAGTTTTTTTTAGACCATCTGTTCGATGTAAACAACTGTATCACGCGAATAGATATCCTGATTTGAATTATATTATATATAAACTTCCGATTATTTAATTGTTGCGAATTATCCCGACCAGTAAAGCAATTTTATGAAATTGTTGTTCATTTAGAGTAGGTGTAAATATTTATTTTCTTTTGTACATATATTTTCGATAATCCATCATTTCCTTTAATAAACTGCATATATATAAACATCCGTGTTTTACTGGTGAGGAATCAATGAATTCATATCTGTCAGATTTCATTCAACGGGAAATATACGACCCTGGATCACTCATCCCGGTGGTAATAACTTTCTACTTTTTCGTGTAACAAGAAAACATATCTTTTCCTGAGAAAGGCGGTCACACTGCAAGTCGATCCGCCTTTCTCATAATGGTATCCTGCTTTATTATAAATGGCGAAACCAATGCAACTAGGTGTTGAAACAGTTCATCCATTCTTAAAAAATTCTTGTAGTCATCTGGCTCACTGTTGAGTCCTCGAAGCAATTCCCCATATTCATGAGTCGTACGTCTATTTAACCAGCTTTTTGTCCACACTGTTCTTTGCCTTCCTCTTTTCCTCTTCTTGAGGACCAAAGCAGACGCGATTAGAACAGGTAGATACATCCTCCCTGACTGCACAATTGAAACTGACACTTTATTGATCAATATTATTGGATCGTGTGAGGGCTACCGTTTTTCTACCAATACTTCGTCAATAATATTGCTTCAATAATATTGACCGTGTAAGGTACGCTTTAGCCGCTAGTTATTCCAGTACGATGTTTCTACCCACTATTTAACTGCATTTCTCTGTACTAGTTTGTACAAGTTCTTCACCGGTTGGCTGTTGTACTCTTCAGGAGATAACTTAGGCTGCCCGAATAGTGCTAGCGTTTTTGGATCTAGTGCTTCGCATTCTGACAATATGTGTTTGAAGGTCTCCATTGTACAGTTCCATTTTGTGCAGGTGTCTTCTCATTATGGTACGACCACTAAGGAAACCTGGTTCCCACCCATTCTGAGTTGTTCTGTTTTTCGAGGGTTCTTTGATAAATGTTTTCCCGTGGTACATGCGAGGAGCTTCATTATGGAGCAATCTTTGGTGTTGTTTGACCCAGTCCCGTATACATCTTGGGATAGGGGTTTTGGTCACTTCGAGTGAATGTTCTGGGCCAATATATGAGACTTATGAACCCTGTCTGGCTAGTTCATCTGCTTTTCCGTTTCCCGCGATGCCACAGTGTCCTGGGACCCAGAACAATGTTATTTTGATGTGTTCTGTCATACCACTTCATGACATTTCCATAGCAGTCAGTGCATATACGTGCGTTAAGCACTTACCTCATGTTGTTTTCTCTTACGCATTGCAGGATTAGTACACCTCAGATTGAAATGCGGAAGGGTTTATTCCCATGGGAATTGCGCCTATTATATACATGTCTCCCAATTCATAGATCTCGGTGTAACTACATCATCAATATTCAATTAATATATCATGCTTTATTTCGGTAACAATGTGAATAATCGACAAGAGAATTTTGAGAAGCTAAAAGTACGTTCGGGTTGAATGTTTTCAGTTTTAACGAAAAATTGCCTATATTAATGATTAGTTTGTTATAAGAGGTGTGTCTGTATCAACGCATTTATAGTACTTTCTCACATATGATATCACCATACCAACATGGATTTGTCCAAAAGAGATCTACTGTTACGAATCTTACTTGTTTGAACACGTATATTGCTGCTATTCTTGACAACCAAGGACAGGTTGACGTATTATATACTGATTTTTCGAAGGCCTTTGATAAACTTGATCACACTATTCTTCTAGGCAAGATCAAATCCATTGGATTTAGTACCTCCTTAGTAGCGTTTTTTTGTTCATACCTCATCAATAGATCGCAGTTTGTGCAGTATTGCGGTCAAAGATCAAATTCATTTATCGCCAAATCCGGTGTGCCTCAAGGTTCAAACCTTGGTCCTCTACTGTTCCTGTTATTTATTAATGATTTAGCTGAAATCATAATCGGATTGAAACTAATTTTTGCTGATGACTTGAAAATATTTTTAGAAATAAAGACCATAAATGACTGCTATGCACTACAAAATGATCTGGACAATATTTTCGAATGGTGCGCCAACAATAAATTAAGTCTAAATATTAGTAAATGTTGTGTTGTTAGCTTCAGTCGTAAAGTTCATCCTATTTTGTTCGATTATCTTTTAGATTCAGTAATCATTTCTCGTAACACTACAGTCAAAGACTTAGGTGTTTTATACGATCATCAGTTCACTTTTAATCTACATATAAGTGATATGTGTGCTAAAGCTAATAGAACTTTAGGGTTTGTACTTAGGCATTCCAAATATTTCAACAATTTAGAGGTACTACAAACACTATTTAATTCATTAGTTAGACCAAAACTGGAATATGCTTCACTTATCTGGAACCCTCAGTATAAATTTCAGATTACACTAATTGAGAGCATTCAACATAAATATTTGAAATATCTCTGGTTTATAACTTTCAATATCTTTCCTAGAAGAGGTTTTGATCATCAATTATTATTATCTACTTTTGATTGTTTGACACTTGAACTTAGAAGAAGAATAAGGAGCACAATATTCCTCCACAATTTGTTGAATAATAATATTGACTGCAGTTACTTATTAGGTAAATTAAATTTTGTTGTACCTAGATTATCTTCTCGCTGTCCCTTAACTTTTTACAATGTTAGGTTTAATACAAATGTATCATCTAGATGTCCGATATTTGTCATGACTACAAACTTTAATGTTATTTGTTCACAATGTGACTTATTTTTCAATAGTATTCAGTATCTTATTAGTGTGGTTAAGTGAGGTTTTTCATTTTATTTTTTATTTTTATCACCATGTAACTTAAGAATTTAGTCAGTTTATTTTCATTATTCCTATAAGATATTATTTTTGCTATATATTTCTTGTCATTGTTTATATTATGTTGCTCTGTATTGTTTGTCCTATAATTGGGTTAACCTGTTGGGCATATATATACTAAATAAATAAATAAATAAATAATAATACGTATGATCAGATCTAATGCCTATCTTAATCTTCTTACAAAAATTATTTCTTTCTTTATAAATGAAATAATCATTTATTTGACATAAGCTTAATTCATGTGTGTAGTGAAGACACTCAGTTGAGACTTTGCTCCCTCACTGTATATTCCAGCACCAGTTCCTTCCTTGGTTTTAGACTCGTCTGTATACCATGTCCATGTCCTCTTGTCAGGTTTTCCCCTTCGTTCCGGTATAAGAACCTCGATAGTTAGTGTTGACCGAGTACTTGGGCTCGGTTGGTTTTTTTTTCAAGAATGTTATCTCTCACATCTTTCTTGATTCTATTGAAGTGAGTAAGAATAAAATGAGGGTACGTTGTACGTTCATGAATGTTTCTATATTTTTGAGAAATTTTTAGATTTTAAGTTTTTACTTAATATTTATTATTTTTCTATTATTTCCTGCTTTACCATAATTTGAATTTATTTCTTTTTATTTTATTATATCTTGACGAATGTAAGCCAATATTTGGGATTCAGCAAATCGTAGATAATTTGAATTTCTCGTACGATTGGTGTTAGCTATTCTAATTAACGGTGTTTCTATAGACAGCAAGACCTTTGCGGGATTTCCGGGCTTGAGATCGCTGCCAGCCATTTATTGATAGCCTCTTGCTACCCCTCAGGCTGCGACTTAACTGATGAATACATAAACACCATGTCAGCTCTGCACAATCGCGCAATTTATCATAGAATAAAAAAACCTACGACCGCTTTATTTTACGGCTTAGTACGTTAAAATACGGAACAATCCATCATTGCAAAACTTGAAATTTTCTAACTAATTGCATGCTATGTAATTTATATCTTCATGTTTATTCTAGTCGAAACATAAGACCAGTTTAAGAAAACCTATTCCCGCTAGACCCGATTTAGAACAATTTTCCAACGGCAGCAATTGTATCATTCAAGTTTTACGAAAAGGCAAGGTTTGGCCTCTGACAAACATAGCGATCTTTTTCGAATTATATTCTCTTTCGTTTTGTATTCTATATTTCCTTGCTTGATGTGAACTTGTAGTACACACATACTTCATAAAAAACATCTATTTATATTCCTTAAATATGAAACACGTATATAAATGGAAATTGCAAACTTATTTCCATTGAAATCCAGCTTGTTCCTCAACAAACAGTTCCTTTAATGAATCTCATAAATCAAAAGAAAATGAAAAAGTGAAAAAATCTGAAACCGACGTCATGGGAACTACTTGTAACGTTATATATGACAGTAATATTCTGGAGAAACCAAAGTTGATTACCGTCTACAACCTAATTCATCAGACATCCCAGAGCTCATGAAATTTGATTGGCTCCGCGAAATTCGAAATTCTTAATTCTATAAACGTAGAAGCGTCTGACGAACCCTCGTTCTTATATTGATGCGAATTATTACACGTCTAAAATTGAAATCGACTTATTCAATACTTTGTGATATTCCATTTCGAACCAATGAAACACGAATACTGAATATCACTAAGTTTATTAAACCAATGATTTTGAGAACATAAGACGGATTGAAAAGTAAATTTTTTTATGGGAATGTTCTTAGGAACAGAGACTAATTACTACTGAACTACAACAGTTCAAGTGATAAACGTGGTAACCCCGACAATTATGCTGATACCCCGGGTTCCGCCATCAGTGTCTGTGAATGAAAACCTCGAAATATATAGAGAATTACCTTAGAGAAGACATTTGGAATGAAAATAAATCAAATTAAGACGGAAACAATGCTAATATAAAAAGACTTGAACAACACAATATGCATTTGTAAGTAAAACAACTTCAATTATCTGGTATCAATGGTGAAGCAAGAAGGTGAAATAGATAAAGAAATCAAAGAGAGAGAGTGTCAAAAAGCGGGACATTATTTGATAGTTCAAGCACCTATTCCTCGGAAAATAAGAAGTTGAAATACAAACAAGTGATGGTACCTATTTTGACGTATGTCGCAGACATAATGGCCACTACCAGAAGATGTCCAAGGGGGGAAACTTTTTTTTTCTCACTAATAATATTGGACCTCCAATTGACATTACGATCATGTGGAGGCAAGAATGGGATTTCTGAGACTACAAGACACAAGTAGAAGATTGGGTCATAATAGAATTAAGGAAATTGTCGGAGGAAACATTCTTGATATGAAACCAACCGACCAGGTAACTCTCAAGTACTCTTTCAATAGTAATTTCGAGGTTTAACGATCCAGAAATGTATGAATATTTATTTCTTGTTGACTTTTTCCAGATGGTTAGGTTTCTCTTGCCTAGATCGATCAGTAACATCACAATCTAATGTGAAAACATTGCAAACTCTCTCGTTCCGCTGATAGGTCGACAAAGCGAAACATCTGCCCGGAACTATTAGATTTCAAAGTTGCTGATTAATCTACACTAGAAAAATATTCCTAACTTTGAGGTAATCATACATGATGAAGAAGAGACCACCTGGTATACAAGCGGGTCCATAACTAGTTCCTTGTTGCTGGAATATACAGCAACGGAAGAAACTCTCACACTTCCGTATTCCCAGGGGAGATGTATGTAATCCTGCAATGTGTGAGAGAAAACAACACGACAGAAGTGTGTAACGCAAGGACCAAAATATGCACAGACAGCCAGAAGTTGGTGAAGGCACTGTTGAACACAGAATTGATCTTAATGTGGGTCTCATGATACCTGGCATCGAGGGCATCGAAACAGCTGATGAACTATTCACAATGGGCTCATATATTGACGCAGAACCCGTACTCGGAGTGTCAAAACCAGCTGTCCGAGGATGCCTACGAGACTGGGTCAAACCACAACGAAGAGAGCGCGACGTATGCACCACAGGAGCACCATTATTAGAGAATCGTCAAAAAGGAAGAATAGAACTCAAATACTACTCAACATGGGTAGGAACACGGTCTGAACAATAATAGGTCTCCTCACTTGCCACAGCCAACTGACGAATAACCTGTGTCAACTAGTAGCAGTGGTCTATAGTTACGAAATGGGGGTATGAACCATTTAACTGGAATGCACAAGCAGCCCAAGTGATCAGTTGCTGTATTTTTTAAATGCGTTGAGACGTTGTTTGTTCTATTCAGGAAGGGTAGGAGCATTTCAGTGGTCATGGCAGTACATTATACTTATTGACGTAATTAACGTTTGATAAATGAATAGCATTTAAATATCAATTTTCAATAATACTTTTTCTGCAATATTCGATAACTATAGAAAAAGATCAGATACAGAAGTTGTAGCAATAGGGTTGAAGAGAAAAAACAGTTTTTTCAATATTAAGTAAGTGTGCTTCCACAGAACATTCGTTTTCCCAAACTTTTGTTTGGTATTGACTGAACTAAATAAAAAGAAATATAACATTATCAAATCTCGACTAATATAAGTTTTAACAATTATTTTAAGCATATTCTAAGAAGATATAATTTAATGTTCAAAGAAATGGCACTGACAACTTCCAATTCTATTTTTAAGCAATGTTTTGACTTCATGCTCGAATAATTCATTTAGCGACTATACAAAATGAAATAAAAAGGCCATTATGTAATATATTAATTACTTCGAGAAACAATTTATGGAGCGTAATTTATGAAGCTGTTACTGAACCGATTAATGTTATTTAAGTGGTAATAAAATCAGTTATATCATTGTTGATTGTGTTGAGATGTTTTAAAAGAATAATAGGAAAGGAAACTTACCTAGATCGGAGAAATTGACTTTTTCCAAAAAAGGATCAACAACCGGTAACTGCAAAAAATAAAACATTGTTAGAAATCTTCTTGCACTCTGCTGTATACATAATAAATTCAAGATTGCATCATTACTTGGCCATGAAGTTATTACTTGATATTTTTATTAGTAATTGAGTTAACAAATGGGAAATACAATCAAAACAAATGATGAAATCTATCTGTTCTTCTATTCATTTCACATAGATTGTTGAAGTTAATATGGTTTTTTTCTCACAATCCATTACAAATTTTGTAAGAAATTGATTCATTATATATAAATTTGGATAATGAATCCATTTCTTATATGTACCTGAGGATGAAATGCAATTATAGACCTCGAAACTGGTAGTACAACATTTATAATGAATTGTGAGAAAAAAACATATGAACTTCAACAATCAATATGAACTCACACTTGGATGATACCAAATTATATCATTTCACATAATTTATAGTCTACAGCCCAAGGCAGAGGATTTTTCTGCTGGGAGAAATCTTTTTTGCATAAACACAAAACTCCTAGCGTTTCCTCATCCCCCCTCCAACATCGTTCTTTAACAATTGATTATTGTTCTCAACTTTTCTCGTTAATTATTGTCACTATCACTATACATAAAGATTTCGAGAAAAGCCTATAGGAATTGCTAAACGAGGAATATTATTTGATGAGAAAATCTGTCAATAATAAATTACTAATAATTGACAATAATTTAGTACAGGGTGTCCCATTTTGGGTACTTTTGCGGGGTATCTCCTTTATTTTTAAAGATAGAGAGTTGCGGTTTTCGCGACACTGTGCTACTTTTTCATAAAACTCAAGATGCTGTCAACAAAATTTTCATAGCCCTTTTAGTTTTTAAGATACAGGGCATTTCTGAAAATGTTGCATTTTGTGACCCCCCTCGTATCTCCGTTATCCTTCAACTTATCGAAAAGGTAAAATAACATTCTAATAGATTTTTTTCCGTAGAATGCAGTGGTGTAGATAACTTTTGTTACATATTTACTGTTTTTGAGTTATAAAGTAAACTTATGTTTTTTTAAATGGAACACCCTGTATATTTATAGACTATAAAATTTGTCTTTTTTTTACCTTTTCAAAAATATATGATAGTATAAACTTTTTTTCAGAAACACGCAAATAATTGACAATTTTCAGAAAATTAAATACATATTTTAATAGTAGGCTATGGATAACAATAATAAACAAGTGCAACTTACATATTACTAACAAATAATTGGATACCTTGTATATAGGTATCTATTAAAAAAAATTCCCATAGATCTTTTTCTAACAGTAAGTTTGTAACAACAGTTTTGTGGCGTAAAGTGACAATATAACAAAAACACAAAAAAATAACATTATTGAAAAAAATTAAATGTGATGTTCAAATTGACCACCATTTTCTCTAATGCAAAATTGGCACATCTTTGAGATTCTTTGAATAGCGTTCAAAAGAACCATTGTTCTCATTCGCAGATTTCGAAAAGCTAAATGAATTGCCTCTCGAAGTTTTGCAATGCCGTCATATCGAGTTTTATATACTTCATTTTGTATATAACCCTATAAAAAAAATTTAAAATTGAGAGATCTGGTGATCGTGGAGGCCATCTAACAGGTCCGTTGGTACCTATCCATCTTTGAGGAAAGTTATTATTTAGAAAGGCCCTTAAGAGCCTAGAGATATGACTTGGGGCACCATCTTGCTGTAGGTAAACAGCATTATACTGGGCTGATGGAATGTTTTCGAGCAGTTCTGGAATAACTTCCTCAAGAATTTCTAGGTATCTACGTGCTGTAAGACCTCCTTCATAAATCCTATAAACTATATGTCTACCCAAAATAAAACATGAAACCTCAACTCCAAAGCGTCCTTGTTGTGCCCTTTCAAACATTAAATGCAGATTTTCACTACGCCAGTTCCTGGTATTGTGACGATTGAAAATGCCAGCACTTGAAATAAAGCATTCGTCTGACCAAAAAACAAGTCTGCCAAATAAATCGTTAGCATCGATTTGTTGCAAATACCACTGGCAAAACAGTGCCCGGCGCTCGGCATCGCCAGGATGCAAATGTTGTAGTATATTAAATTTGTATGGATGATACTTATATTTCTTCAAGATCCTCTGAGCGTTAGTTTTTGGCACACCAATTTCCTTCTAAATTTTTCTACATGAGGACGAAGATGTTGCTCCTATATATCCTAAAGTATCTATCTCTTTTCTTTCCCTGTTCTCTTTGTTGTATGTTTTAGGGCGCGGGTGAACAAATGATCCGTGCTCAACTAAATTTGCTTTTAAACGGGCAAATATCCCAAAAAACGGTTGCCTTCTTTCTGGATATCTAACAAGCAAAAATTAAAATGATAATAGAGATTTTCATAGCCATAATAGCTTACTCACCTTTGGAAATATAATTCCGAAGCTTCTTCAGAATTTTCATTACTCTGTATAAAACATACCATCATATCATATTTCTCATAATTTTCGTAAACTGCCATTATTCGAAAAAATTGATAAATATCTATTGAATAATGATACCAAAAGAACGAAAATAAACAGCTTAAATGCGATAGAGATTTGATGTTTATTTCTGTTTCTTGTCATAAACAATATCAATGGCCTACAATTAAAATATGTATTTAATTTCTAAAAATTGTCAATTATTTGCGTGTTTCTGAAAAAAAGTTTATACTATCATATATTTTTGAAAAGGTAAAAAAAAGACAAATTTTATAGTCTATAAATATACAGGGTGTTCCATTAAAAAAAACATAAGTTTGCTATATAACTCAAAAACAGTAAATATGTAACAAAAGTTATCTACACCACTGCATTCTACGGAAGAAAAACTATTAGAATGTTATTTTACCTTTTCGATAAGTTGAAGGATAACGGAGATACGAGGGGGGTCACAAAATGCAACATTTTCAGAAATGCCCTGTATCTTAAAAACTAAAAGGGCTATGAAAATTCTGTTGACGGCATCTTGAGTTTCACGAAAAAGTAGCACAGTGTCGCGAAAACCGCAACTCTCTATCTTTAAAAATAAAGGAGATACCCCGCAAAAGTACCCAAAATGGGACATCCTGTACATAATGTTTATAACGTACTTCCACTTCAATGCATAAAGCAATCCTGCTTAGGAAACGAACTCTGGGGGAGATTTCCTTTTCATGTTCGATTACCTCGCAGTTGTCAATAATTATTGCATCGCTCTTCACCCTTATGCATTGAAGACCTGTACACAAGAGTTTTGGGATAACCCCAAGAGTCCATTAGGTTTGATTCAGACGATCTAGGAGCCCACTTCACAAACCACCGCGTCTTATTCATTTCTCAGGTAAAGTTTCGTTTAAGAATACTCCGACCACTATTGCAAAATAAATTTCTTCGTATAATTGAATCTACTTTTCATTAGCAAAGTTTGTAAAGGGGCTACTGAATCACCCTGCATTATAGAAATGGAGTCTAGCCATTAAAATTGAACAAGGCTTTGTATAATTAGCTACTATGAATTATGTAAGCATACTGCAAGCGTAATACCACTTAGTTACCGAAGTTATTAACTTCTGTTATCAATAATTGACTGATAAATTTCCGAACTTAATTCTGGAACCAAATTGACTTCCCAAAACTCTCTCCGAATATCCAATTTCGGAGTTTTCACCTCATTTCTACTAAGAGTGTATTTCGCTCGAGTACCAATTCTAAGAAAACACCAATTTGAATATCAAAGTTGTAGCGTGCTTTATTGCATCGTAGTTACCCCAGCAACATCAAGATATAAGCCTCGGGCAAGAAGGAATGTGATATTTAATGATGGCGTAGCAATGTGCGCAGAATATTTCGGTTCGCTAATTAGGTTGTATTAAATTTCCTGATTGTAGACAGCACAATATCGTTCATGAATACATTTGCAAAGTGTTGTGCTGAGCGTCCTACGCGTCTAATTTTAAATCTGATAAACATGGTCGTCGAGAAAGTTTTAATAACCACTAATACTCATTTGGAATGTTTGTTTAATGGGCTAAACGAACTATTAAAGCTGAAGTTAGAACTTTGGCTTCATCATTTTCGATGTAGAGGTAGTTGTGCCGACAAGTATTTCTTCACTTACCAGTAATCAACTTTTTCCATGCGCGGCAAGGGTGAATATAATAACTTAACATTAGCCTGGGGACATCTTAAAAGACTCGGATTGCTAGAAGAAGAAGAGTGCAGGTTCTGCGAGGAAAAGGACGAAACTTCCATCCACATCCTCGCAGAATGATCTACCTTGCAAAACCCAAGGGCACGATGCCTTGGGTAATGCCAAATAGAAGAGAGAGACTTAACTTTCTTAGAGCCACAGGGTTGGAGGAACTCCAGGGCGCAACAGCAGAAGAGGACACAATAGATCATTTGGGTCACAGTGAGTGAACATCCCCAACGGAATACAATAGCCTAGGAACATCATCTTCCCTAAAAGAGATGAATGGATTGGAATAAATGTTGATTCATAGGCGGCTCCAAAAGCTCCCAAAGGAGTTAGTATTGGTGCTTAAGCAGAAGTATATACCATCGAGTTGTGTACACGAGAGCTAGAACAGAGGCCTCCTATCGCTCTGATTCAAGAACTGTATGGAACTGTCAAGAAGCTCTTGCAAGTCTAGGCAATAAGAACGAAGTGACTCTGGTCACTAAGGCATCGAGATAAATGAAGCATTAAACTCTCAGGTTGGGGAGGGTGCAGCATAATATATCAAACCAGCAATAGTGTTTGGTACATCAGCAAGCACATGTAAACTAGCTATATTTTCATGGACTGAAAGAAGAATACTTCAGTACTGGCAAATCTTACCAGGTTTAACCAAATCTAAATAAAGCGTTTATTATGTACCCTTAGAAAACAAGAGATGAAATAATTCAAAGATGTTTAACCTATGTATATTCTACTCCGTCTATACATAGGACAATGCTGTTTTAAGGAAAGACATGGGGTCTCGAAAACGATAAAACGGCGAAGTATCAGATCTGAAATGTTCGATGGGGCATCACAGTTAATAGATTTTTCATGAAAACAAGAGTGCATCCGAAGATACCTTAGTAAATACATATAAACTAAGATCTAACAAAGACAGTATTAACTTGAATCATCTCAACATAATAAATTCAGTAAAATCTGTGAGTTCATTTTCATTATTACACTTGAATATGCAAGGATTAAGTGACACATCTCCTACTAGAGATCTGAACAAAATCTCAACTACAAAATCAACGGTCTTATGAAAGACTGAAATTGCTGCTATAATTGTTATAAATGATCCACAACAGGCCTTACGTCCGCGACGGTGGGATCAATGTTCCGCCCTTGGCCCACTTCATTGCCAAGCAGCACTTTAGCAATTCGGCAGTCGTCAATGTTTCTCCATGTTCATCTCTCAGATGGTTCCGTTAGTTCTGCATATCCCCCTTGTAGATGATACTAGCAGGAGTCTTGAGTACCGTCCAATCTGGCCCCTTCTCTAGTCAGTTTGTCTGCTCTCTCATTCCTTTTCTAACCTGAGAGACCTGGGATCCAGGTCAGATTGAGCCTGTTTTCACCGGCTAGCCTGTTAAGGATCTCCTTAGTATCCCTAAAAAGCCTTGAGGACACAGCCGGGCTTTTCAATGTGTTGAGTGCCTCTTGACTGTCTGAACAAATCCAGATGGTCTTATTTATCTTACCATAGCCGAGTAGCTTCGCCGCGAGTAGATGGTATGCATCTCGGCTTGGAGGACTATGGTGAGATCCCCCATTCGCAATACAACTAGCAGCGCAAAAGCTTGCTCCGACTCTTGTGTTTGTTCTAGACTCATCCGTATACCAAATTGGGTCATGCTTTGGCGTGCGTCCAATTTCCCATTCCTGCCTCGACGGGACGACGACCATGAAATGCTGTTTCGCGAACCACAGGGCCTTGATTCTGTCCTGCGGTTCTAGTCGCAGCCTTTAAGCTTGTCCCCTAAACAGACGGAATTGATCTGCACTCCATCTCTTTAGAGAGTCATTGTAGCTAAGCCTGTAGATCGCCATTTCCGGGAGATTCCTCATCTTCATTGATAGGGGTGGCACGCCAAGCCAAGGCCCTCAATGCTACACTCGGTGTATTCTTTCTCGTGGATGTAAGGCCCCTGAGGAAGAGTCCCTGTATTCTGTCTAGAAGTTTCTGGGCTATAACCAGTTTGGTTCTTTTTCAACATTTAGTGTGGACTACTGGACTCACATCAGCTGCTTAGGCACCTAGTTTCCAGTTCCTCCAGCCAGAGTAGTTTTTGGTTCAGGTTGACTCCCAGATATTTCACCGTTTCGGGAAAGTCAACTAGCTTGCCCCAATTACAATCTTTCTCAGCGGCTCGATTTTGTACCTTCTGGGGAAGATGATTACGGTAGTTATCTGGCACAATGGAGAGTTTGTTCTCTCTACACCAGACTGCTATAATTATCAAGGATTGTTGAACAAGCTCCTGCAAAGTGCCTCGTAGGCTCCTCTGGACATTATGGCGATGTCATTCGTATAACCTACCGCTTTAATATGCCAGCACGGTTTATCCAAACTCCATAAAAAGGGAAGAGTACCCTTCTCTGTGGCACTCTTCTAATACCAACCCTTTCGAGCAAAGCCTTGCCACGTCGTGGAGGGACCTTCAAGGGTGTTCATAATCCACCCTATTAGCTCTCGTGGTCATAATTCACCATATCCTGTATATAACATTGAAATTTTAGATCAATCAATGCATGGAGCAGGCGTTACTCGAGAGGGGGGGGGGGGTGTTGTTGTTGGTTGTTATGGTTTGTTTACGAATAAATATTGTTTCTTTATGGTTTAGTTCAAATCCCATCGAAAAGAAAACGATAATATTGAAACGTTTAAATTATTGTGAGTTATTTTCCGAAGATAGCGACGAATTTGCTATAAAGCATCCGAAAGAGCGAAATTGGCAATGAACTGAAATACGTTTGAAGAAAAGAGGGTTCAGCAACTCACAGAAAAAGATTTATTGGCTTACTTTCAACAAAACTTAGAACAGACACCGTCGTCATTGGGGACCTGATATTGACAGCCATGTATTACAACGAAAATCCTCTAATCTAACTGATTTGTGGATATTAAAAATGAGTAATAGCTGATTACTTCGATCGTTATTAAGAAGGTTCGGTAGTGTTAGCGGGGAGAAATATAAGAAGAGCAAGCGGAGGTCTGGCAACGCTGTAAATATTGCCGGCTGGAGTTGTATACATTAACACATGTAAAAATAATAATCGTATAATTGTCGTCGAAGTTTGAGTGAAAAAGTAGTTGTAATTGCTTATAACTGCGAATTTGATTCAAATCGCTTTATTAGACTTGTTGACAAATTATCTATGTTAACGTTGGTTTTATTCAGAAAGAAAATGCCATTAAAGTTTCAAATCTTGCAAATGATTTATTGCAACTATCAACTAAAAATGCCCATAATGCTACAATAGATATTGATGTGTTGGAAAAATTAACGGTTGAATATTTTTCTTGGGATGATCTTTTGAATAGTACATTTACTGTAAAAGATGTTCTACAAAAAATTTAAGTGACTGCAGATGAAAAAAAATATCACCCAGCTATGCACCTATGATATCTGTGATGTCAAACCTGCTTATTAAAAAATTAAGTCGTAATGGAATTGCATATAACGATATTATTGACAAATATTTTGAAGGAAGTGACAAATAAAAATTATTATTTATGGGTGGTAATGATCCCTTGGTCAAAAGAATAAATACCATGAATAATATTTTAGAATTTTTGAATACTCTGAACAATATTATTCTAGAGAAATATGAATAATATATAACAACATATTATTTATATTATATTCTGGGAATCCTATATTATAAAATGAATGTTTGTTGCATGTTTTTTATTTTGTAAGATTTAAAAATTCTAAAATAGATTCAAGTCACATAGAAAATTTAATTATATCAAAAAACGATACAGGTCAATTGTTGTATAGTCATTATTTTAAGTACAATATTACCATTTAATCAAAAAAACTGTTTATAAATATTCAAAAATTTACTATTTTTTTGAATAATAATAATAATAACTATTGTTATAATAATAAAAATGTTATGTGGTATTGGAAAAAATGTTAGCGTCAATAAAGCATTATAATTTACAAAAGAAAGAAAAGTCGTTTTTATTACATTTGAATTTCATTCAATCTTGAATCGCGAGCGAAAAAACCGCGTTGACAGATTGTCTACCCAAACAATATTTTCAGCTATTTTTCCATAGAAATAATTAGAGGGACTCGCTCAAACTTGCACAGAATATTACTGTAATAATGTTATTTAATTTGAAGATTTAACCACGTCTTTCATGTTAAAATGTTGTTTTTTTGACTCGATATATTTAAAATACGGTGTAGTGAAACCCTCCAAAAAATTAGACGTATTCTTATATTGTTATTTTCAACGGTCTGTAAAAATTTCAAAAAATTGTATCATAAAAAACTATCTCTACCGAACCTCCTTAATTATTTTGTTACATTCGATTACTTTTCGCACTAGTGCGAAATATAATTTACTTTCCACAAAACTAAACTGACATTTTTCACCTCAAAAAATAACATTTTAGTTTTCAGGGTCAAGACAAAAATTTACGCCACTCAGCAATATTATTACTTCATTCAATAGGATTTGTTTTATATTTTCTATACAACATTCAGTTTAACAGTTAATCTGAAGATGCCTCTTTGGTGAAACAAGTATTGACAATTTGAATTTATGCAATACGTATTCAATAAAAACGATAAGAAAAATAAAATAACAAAACATACATCGATGTTTACCAAATTTTTTCTGACGAGTGGCCCTCTAAGTCTCAGAGAATGTCTCCTTTTAACATTCGTCGAAAGCTTGGTGTACCAATTCCATATTCCTGTAGAGATAGGAGGTGTAGAGGGTGGTGACGGAGCTGGGTCGCGACATAAATTTGGTTTGTTGAAGGATGAACTATCCAATGAATTTAATCGACGGAATACCATGTTATTACCACTCTGAATTAGGTCCACTAATATTCTATCACATTATTCACATTTAGTTGTATTAACACGTTCGTGTACGTTGTCGCACATCAAATTTAAGCTTAGCGCTAAATATATTGTTTGTGTCGAAGTTATCAAATAAACATAATTTATCTCAATACATTTTATTAGTCAAGTTAATATTCATAGTACTGGTTTGAGCAGAAATTATTCGATAACAAACTTTCTGTAAACAAGATGTTATATTATTTGTAATACACACTTTGTAACGTGTTTTCAGTTGTTGCTGAATTGTTATTTTAATAATGAAGCCTAGTCTACTTCGAAGATGATTTATTGTGTTGAGGACGCTAGGTCGATTTCGATCTACATCAGGAACCATGCTGGAATCTTATCAGTTTTTCGTGGTTTTTGAGACGAAACGGAAGAGATTGAAAGATGAACCATATGGGAACGTTTACCAAATCATGAAAGGCCATAGAGGGAATTTTAGTGACAATTCACAAGTTTTTGGTGTGCCTAAATTTGAACCAACGTTTTCACTGGAAGACAAGAGAAGCCTCAGGCAACATCATCACCATTGAAGATCTGCCAAAATGTCGCCGTCGTGATAGTCAATGTTACAGAACAAACAAACACCTTCATCCGAAATCGCATCTAAGAATTATAGACTACCCGGTAGCACTCTCTATCGAATTTTGGATGATTTGACCCCGTGCTTACAAAATCCAGTTGGCATAAGAACGTAAGCGGCCGATAATAGATGACGCAGAAAGTTTCCCAACTGGAATTTGGAACAGCATCAAGTTAGCAAAATAATCTTTACTGATGCACGTCCACCTCAACGTGTAGGTCAACAAGCAAAGTTCTTGGATCTGGGGAGCAGAATAGTCACAATGTCAGAGGTATTGAAAACCTCATTTGGAAATGCGAAAGCACCAAGTGATCCAAATGTAGTGGTTCAGCGCAACATTTTGTGGTAGATGGCGTTTGGATCACTTGGTGCTAACATTTCCAAATGGAATTTTCTATAACTCTGGCGAAGATGGTCGAATAGTGACTTCATCGCACCAAGTGATACAAGTGCAGTGGTTCAGCGGGACATCTTGTGGTAGTAGATGGATCAATTGGTGATGCTTTAGCATTTCCAATTGGAAATTTTCTATAACTCTGGCGGAGTTGGTTGAATAGTGACTTTATCGTATCTCTGCCAGAGGTATTGAAAACCCATCGTCCTACTCGTTCCACTGATGAGCTTATGAGAAACGCGAAACAGCTGTCTGGGACTGATAAACGTGTTGTTAGACCTAGAATTACCTTAACTCTGTCTAATGATGAATTCTCCGATTTCAACTTAACATAGAATCAATATTCAGAACAGAATATGTGTTTTGAGTTCTTTTATTCGTACCACACCTGAAGGAGTCCTAAAATAGGAATACTGGGAGGTAATAAATGAGTTGATTTAAATATGTGGTGTGTGTAAGTGTTACGTTCCAACTTAAATCATGATATTTGAATAAGTATCTTCATATTTTAAGACTTTTTTTATGTTTCTTCTGTCTCCAAAGTAAAAATGCAAATTATGATTTCAATGGTTCTTGATATAATGTAACTACATTTTACATTATTACCGTAGTGATTACATAATGGGACATATGCCATTACGTAATTTGCGTAAATTATTCATTGCTTTTATTGACTGGTAAACATCGTCGAGTTAAATGGATTTTAAATATTTATCATATATGACATCATAATCGCTGAATATTATCAAAGTGGGTTGTTTTCGTTTTAATTTTCTAGTAGCGTTGAAAACAAAATCTTCACTCTTATAAATAGCCTCTCATTATCTGTTGATGTTTGCGAATTAATTTTATTCATTTCACGCTCGTGTCGATACTTTTTATTGAAACGTAATGTTTTAATGATGGCATTTACATACGGGACGACATGATTTCATCTGGATGAAAGAAATAGAAGATACGCTCAGGAATCAAGTTTCATAAAATCGATAATTGTTTCTACAGAGTCGATCACGGAAGATTATATCCAATTGATTTCTGTCGGAATGGGTTTGAAGTTTCGGAAGTTCCTATTAATACAATACGAACATAAATACAAATAAAAACTACGTACATCTATCTCAATTGATATATTAATATTGTGATGTTGAATTCTCACAATCCATTTCGTACTACCAGGTTTCGAGGTCAATTATTACACCTCATCCTCAGGTATATATAAAGCATGGCTGTGGTAAAGAGAAATGTATCAAAATTTGTTAAAACCGTTTGAAAGATCTTTTTATTTCAAAATGTGAGCAAAATACTATTTTTTAATTAACAATATTGTAAATTGTTAATTTTTTCAAAAATTTTTTAAAATTATATTGAATAAAAATCAAAAATGAAATTTTACATATAAACTTTAATTATCTGGGAATGAAGCCATATGATTATGAATAATTTTATATATTGAATGTAAGTAAATCTTTTGGAAAAAGTTACAACAAATTAATAGTTTATTGATTAAAAAATACTATTTTGATCAAAATTTGAAATATAAAGCTTTTTAAAACAGTTTTAACAAATTTTGATACATTTTTCTTTATCACAGCCAGGCTTTATATATACCTGAGGATGGAGTGTAATAATTGACTTCGAAACCTAGTAGTACGAATCAACAAAAAATGGATTGTGAAAATTAAACATTAGAATATTAATATTAATTATGAACTCACACCTGAGTGAAACCAATTTTTCAAGAATATATTAAAAACAGAATGAATTTAAAAAAATCGACGGTAGAAGCCATTACTTCAAGGTGATTCATCATTATGATTAAATGAAAGAACTATTACTTTGTTTTTATACCACTTTTAAAAATAACATGAAAACGTTACTATAGTTTCAGCACCGAAATATCATTTGTTATCAAACAAATACGAAATTATGAAGTAAACAATAAACAAAGCAGTTCAAGTTATAAATAAAGTATAAAAGAGGTTATGACATTTCATTTACCAGGAAAGGGATCATCGGAAATTCCGGGTAGATCCCGGGAAACAAAAGTGAATTGCGTATTCAATTATTATTTAATAGTCTAAAAATTAGAAGAGTGCTTTGAAAGACAAAGGAAAAGATCACTTTGGTATAGGTCTAACTGATCATTGAGGATATGATATTATTAAAAGAGTTTTTGACACCTTTATCTCTATTGATTCTAATGTATTTAATTTGGAACATTTTCTAAAAAATGGTTAGCAAAGGTTAAGTCTGAAAGACCCAACCTGTTCTTGGTATCTAAGTTTAAAATTACTACCTATATAAAAAGTTATCAGTCTGGGCAAATTAGCTTATAAACTCCAGATTTACTATATTTATTGGTTTTGTCTTTACCATTATGGGTATATAAGATGGCAGAGTTTAGTTTAGTTGTGATTTGAAACTGATTTTAAGATTATGACGTGATAAATGTTAGCAATATTTTCGCTTACGGAATCAAAATACGTCAGAGAAATGAATTTTGTTATACATATATGTTTTATGTGCGGCTAAATATTGAAGTTGATTGTTGTTGTTTGCGGTTAATTGAATCCGTTATTTGATGTACCGAAAAATCATTATTGATAGCTATTCGTTTCATTGTGTCCAATTCAATAGTGAGGTGTTATTTTGACAATGGTATTGAAAATGCTCTATGTATCATTCAGTGATATGCTGCTAATTTATAGGTACGAGTACACTAAACGATGAATTAGGAATAGTGGTGTCTGTAAACCAGGGTTTTCTGTAAATATTGAAGTTTATTCTATTATGGCCAAGTATCAGTGTTAAGTCTAAAAAGTTGAATTCCCCATCTTTTTCTGTTTCAAACGTAAGTTTAATTTTTTTTTAAGCTATTGCATATAGCTTTTATCGCGGGCTTTGAGCGCGGCGACCGAATCAAGAAAAAATAACAAAAGACAAATACCGTAACGAAAATCTAAAAAAACAAAAAACAAATACCGTAACGAAATATCCTAATACCCACCACTCCGCCTACCATGTAGCTCGGCCGAGCTTAAAATTGTCGAAATGTTAACTTTGAACCTTTTAAAAGGTCGTGATAGCCCCAAAGTCGGTCGAAAACTGTTTTGAATTGGTTAATTTTCGATAAATCGAATGACGTTCACGTGAGAAGCGCGTAGCTCGCGAGTTAGAAAAGTGCAAATTTACGGTACATAGAACGTATTAACGAGGACTTTTCGCATGCGGTTTTCGCTCCATGTCGTTAGTTTATGAACGGGGCCAACTAAATAGCATAGTCTCGGGCCCCAAAATGTCGATTAAATAGGAAAATTTAATTAAAACAGTTTGAGGTATTCTCAGCTGTCACTTACTAGCATCTGACATGCGACGTACGAGAGGGAATTTTCTAGCTACTTAAATATACCGAAAGCGGGTAAAAGCTAGAGGCCCATAGTCCAAAATACTTTATTACAACTGGCGCCGGCCGCACGGGGTTCGAAACGGCCCCAAATTAACAAAATAGAGGTAAAATGTATAAACTCTAACTTACGCGCAGCGAGCTCCTTGAGGATATGTCAAAATTATTACGTTCGTAGCTAATTACAAACGACGTCTGGCGTTCATGCAATTGTGTTTTTATACAATTCGAACCTTCTAATTCTGATAGGCCACGTGAAAATCCCGGAGCCGGAAGCGCTATCGAGATCTGAACGTTAAAACTTTCGTATAAAATTGTGTTTACAAGTCAAGTGACACTTGTCACCATAGATAACTCTACTACCGGTAGTGCTTGTCACAGAATACTCTTCATAGAGATCAAGATGATACTCTTTTTTACTCATAATTCGTGAAGATTTTGAAGGGGTAGTGGATGTTTTTCTGCCCAACTTTTTCCAGTGGCGTAGTGCTATGCAATAGCTTTACCGCGGCAGTCCCCGAGTGCCACACGTGTCATTTTCTTTATTTTAAACACATAGTGTATCAAAAAAATTTATTTCTCTGATGCATTTGGTTTTTTCTTATACTTTGACTACACAAAGAACATGGTGTGAGTCAGAGCTGGAATGTTGGGAGAGGAGATGGGCATTTGAATTTTTCTAGAAGGTTTGGAGGTTATAGGCATAGGGAAAGACCACACTAGGTAAAGAGTTCCACAACTTCGCTGTTCGATAGAAAATTCAAGTGTGGTAGTAGGAAGAACTTCGGCAGGTCTCGAGCTTGACATTGAAGGAGTGACTAGTTTGAGCTCGTCTAGTCCGCCTATTTGGAATCACTCGTGGTGGAACAACAGACGAGATTTCTGATGAACATCGACCATGGAAAGATCTATAAAAAAGGGAGATATGCCAGATTTCTACTTTGTACTAGAGAGGTCAATGAACTCGTAAGTGTGACATCATCAATCAGACAAATAGCTCTCTTCTGTATAGAATCCAAGAGCTTTAGCGTATGTTGGGGAGCCGAACTCCAAACATGTAAACAGTGCTCCAAGACAGGTCGAATATGTGCTTTGTAGATTATGAGGAGCTGCTGGGATGTAAAGTAGCTCTTGGCACGGAATAGAAAACAAAGTTTTTGGGAAGCGGGCTTCGCAATGGACCTCATATGATCGTCCCATGAGAAGGTACTGTTGGTGATCATCCCGAGAATGGATACAACAGTAGCCTAAATAATCAGTAGGATGTTAGACCTATACCAAAGTGATCTTTTCCTTTGGCATCATCATCATCATCATTGTTTGAGGGGAGGGGACTTAGCCTCCAGATGCTCTTAGGCCACTTTAGGCCATTGTGCTCCCCGTGGTCAGAAGCCCTATTCTAGCAGGTTTGTGAACCGCCAGAAAACCAGAATATTGCCAATGCTGGCTTCAATAAGTTCTTCTGGGAGCAGTTTTGATTCTCCGAAGTGTCGGTGTCTGAGGAATGCTAATGCTGGGTATTCCAGCAGAATGTGAGAGGCAGTTTTTTCCGCCTCTCTGCATTTCCTACATATTTGGTCATCTGTGATGCCCATACTGTGGAGGTGTTTATTAAGACGACAGTGACCGGTTGATTCCAGTCATCTCTCTGATGTCCCTTCTGTTCAGAGAAAGGAGCTTAGGCACAGGCTCTTTGATAAAGAGCTTGACCTGCCTCATGCATGGTGATTCTCGCCAAAGTTCCGACCAGTCTTTATTCAATTGGCCCACACAATTTGATAGAGCGACCATTAGTTCCGGCCCTCGCCTGGCCAAAGAGTCGGCCATTTCGTTTCCTACAACTCCACTGTCTCTAGGGACCCAGATGAGTTGAATTTTATTTCTCCTGGCTAGTTCAGCCAGTGTATCCCTGCATTCTGCGACACGCCTTGATGTGACTTTGGGTGATTTGAGAGCTCCCAGAACCGACCGCTTTCTATGCAAATATATATGCGCCTATTTAAATAGTTTCTTCGCAGGTTTTCCATGGCATAATTCAGTATTGCGTGAACCTCCGCCTGAAAAACCATGCAGTAAGCGCCTAGAGTGACTGAGATAGTGATCTTTGGCCTTTTTAGGTACACTCCCGCCCCAGAAGTGTGACCTACCTTGGACCCATCTGTGAACCATATGAGCCCATCTGGTGGCAGTAAGGTGAGAGTTTCGTTACTCCACTCTCCTCTATCCAGGATGAGGATTTTATGAGAAGTGAGACATATAGCTGGGATCAAGCTATCTTGCTTCATTTCTAGTATGGGGAATTTAGACATTGCCTCACTTAAAATCGATTAGTGTCCACGAGGGTAGTATATTTTGGTCCAATGGCCTAGGCCGTTCAAGCTATACGCCGTTCTCTCGGCCTCAGGTTTTATGTATAAATATAGAGGTGGTAGTCCGACGAGAGCTTCAAGGGCTCTTGTTGGAGCCGACCTCATACCGCTCAATATGCCTACGGCTTTCCTTTGGCTTTCGAATCACTCTGTTTCCCGGGATTTACCTATTTCGGAACTTCCGATGATCCCTTACCCGTAATTGTAATCTCATTAGCCCTATTGTAGTTTAATTCCTATTTATACTTGAAATGTTGTATCTGTTTGATAATGGCACTTTGGTGTTGAAACTATAGTAACTTTTCATGTTATTATTAAGAGTGGTATAAGAACAAAGTAATTGTCCTTTCATTTAATGATACAGGATCAGTCATAACTATTGCGACTTGGAGTAACCGCAGATTATCTAGACTAACATACAAGGATTAGACAGGAAGCGTTAGAGGATCTGATGACTCCTCTGACGAAGAATGTTGTTTGATTTGTAAATCAAATAAGAAATGGATTATGTGTCACGTCTGCAAATTTAAGTCTGTTGAGAATTGCACTGAAAGACTTTTGAACAATTAGTTAACGAGATATCCCAATTATCGACAGTGCTTTAATTGATATCCTTCAAAATTAAATTTCATAAGAACAACATTGAACGCGGAGTTTTCGATTTGCCACGTTCCTGAAATTGTAGATGTAAGCATCGCGATATGTTTATACAGAACACTAATCCCAGCTTGTTCAACAATTGGTGACTTATAGTGCTGACAAGGAAATACTACAAATATTTTCGCAAAATAAATTCGAACAATGCATAATTTATTATGTTATACTGAATTTGAAATTATAATTGCTAACACGTGGAAAGTTCCGATATGTTCCATTCGCGGTTTTGAGTAGGATTTGTGACCTTGAATTTATCATTTAATGAAAAATAACAACCACGTTTGTTATTGCTATTGCGTGCTTTTGGGGAAATAAATGTTTTATTCAACATAAATACATTAAACGGGCCAGAACGTCTATGTATTCGTTCTGGAATGGATGTAATGTATTCCTTCAACGTTTCTCCACGAACTGCGATTAAATAAAACATTAAAGCTACGATAATTTTTATGTGGAACGCTAAACCACACTACGAGATTCATTTTCAATAATCCACTTCGTGGGATCGAAACTTGATTTTCACGATGCTATCGTACGCTCCAGTGAAATTTTCCAACAAAAGTTCTCAGTTTCCCGAAGTAAGAACGAGCGCGTTCTTTATTATAGAGTATTCTGACAAAATATATAGCAGAAGTTTAAGTAAGTAAATCTGATCTGATGGGAATGGGCTACTGGAAACTGCCCGATCCACCTACTGAAGCAGGATGGGATAGCGTCTTCTGCCAGGTTCCAAACGCCAGACCTCCTCGTAACCCAGTCTCGTGCTCTCAACGATTTGTTGCCAGACGTGACACAGTTGTTTTTAACCAAAGTGACAGCGGTACAAATCTTGTTGGTGGATACTGGCAGCTTCTTGAGCTTGCCAAGGAAGCTTCAGAAAAACTTTCCATCAAGTGAAATTTTTCCCCAGCTACTGGACCCCATTTTAATGGACTAGCGGAAGCTGGCGATAAAAGTTTCAAAACACACCTTCTCCGGGTAGTAGGCGAGCAAATTTTCTGTTATGACGAAATACACACACTTGTATGTGAAATTGAAGTGGGGCCGAACAATCGCCCTTTATATTCCCAATCGTCAGATCCCAACGATTTGATTCCTCTGTCACCTGCAAATTTCATTACACTGAAAAATTTAGTTCCTGTAATTCTTGAACCTGACATGTCGGTAGTAAAAATAAACAGGTTAGATCGCTGGTAACTAATTCAAAAATTAGTTGCTGATTTTTGGAAAAGATATTCCTCCGAGTATCTTAATACCTTGCAACAGCATACGAAGTGGATTAAACTTGTATTCGAAGTCGAATTGAACGATTTGATTTTAATTTAATGTGATAGCGTTTCCCCGTTGAAATGGCCTCTCGGTCGAATCGTTGAGATTCAGCTGGGACGCGATAAGCACGTACGCGTAGCGACTGTGAAAACTGCGATGGGACAATTTCGTCGACCGTTTGTGAAATCGTGTCCCATATCAAAACTATAAGTATAAGTAAATTTTATAGAAATATTTTTTTTTCATTCAAGTACCTAGTAGATGAGTTGGAATATTTTCTGGTATTAATTAACCTTTTTTTTATTAGATCCTTTTATTCTGGTATATTTTATGATTGGTTAAAATACAGATATTTTGGCGACCGGTTTATGTTATGCATACACGAATTAAAAAGTTTACTAGATTCAAATAATTTTCCGCGTGGCACACAGCGGTTTACGATGCAAACTGAGTGCATGCGTTGATGCGTTTTTGCGTGTTTGTTAAGGATTATCCGGTGATTTAGCGACCATCAGAAGTGGTGAATAAGAGAGAAGTGGTGAGGTAGAGTTCTCGAATATACTAAACCCAATAAGTGATTGCATCGTGGTGAATCAATAAGTAATAATAATTTTCGTTAAGAAGATACGATTTTCAATGTCTTTCATTCATGCACCGACATAAATTGTGGACTGGCAAAACAAGAACTCCGGACAACTTCCGCCAGGAGCACTCGTGTGGTTCAGGGACGGGTTCAAGTAAGAGTATAATGGAGAGGGAGTCTACTCGTGCACACCCAGAAGGGAGCTTTCAATTCTCCTAGGTGCTCACGTAACCTCGTAACCGCTTTCCAGGTTAAGGTCTGCGCAACCCGGATCTGTGCCCTGGAAAACTGAGACTACCGAGGCAGGCGGCTATATATTTGCACTGACAGCCGAGCAGCTATCTAGTGAGTATCTAGGATTGTTTTGGAGTGTAGGGAGACTCTTGCTGGACTAGCCAAAAGGAACAAACTTCAGCTAGTTTGACCCGGCCACTCTGGCCTGAAAGGAAACGAAGTGACCAACGAATTGGCCAAACGAGATTCCCTAGGCACCCATGGCCCAGATTCAACGAGAGGAACTTGTAAAAGTAACCAACTATGACGTCATTTCTTTCCTAACAGAGCATACCATGATTTAATTTGTATCGTTAATTTTATGAAACATATTTCTTCTTTTTCCTCCTATATTTAGAGTCGATTAAAAATATGTTTTCTGGGGAGAAGTTTCAAGTTGAAATCTTTTCAAATAAGGGCCAAACATTGAAAAAAATCTATTTTCATCTAATTGTTTATTTTGTAAAGCTAATGAAACTTTTACTTTTATTTTATTCGTAAGTGTTCAATCCATCATTTTTGATCACGTGGGCACAGGGAAAATGTCTGCAAGAATGGGATCCTTGCCTCTCGATTGAAAATCTGAAAGAGACACGTTGGAGCGTGTACCAGAGACTTACGACTCGACATCATGGGGAAGAATAGTCCTGGCTTATCCCCATATCACAGATGTGAGTATCAGACATTTTGATAATTGGAGATTTATAGAACGCAAAAATAAAAATTGATGCAACGTTATTATTTAGTAGATTATTATTATTTCAATGGTTATTTAAAGATTTCTATAAAGTTCAGTAAATTGAATTTCATACCTTCACTAATTAATTGTAATATTTATATATTTTAAATTGGAAGGAACTTTCTGAAAAATGGTTAGCGTCTTTCAAATTTGACTAGCATCAAAATTTATTAAAAATTTATGTTTGGCCTATACAGGATGTCCATAACTGTCTGTCAAACTTCACCAGCGGCTTCTACATCCCACAAATAAGTATGGGACACCTGTATAAGGCACAACAACTATCACAATTCAATTTATATACCATCTACGGCATCAAACTTACTGCACTATTCATTCAAATTCCACTACAATTTCGAAAATATGCATTTTCACACAAGTATAAATATTAATCACCTGTTTCTACACCTAAATCACTTACATCATCATTCAATAAATTCTAGTATTTATTTAAAATATTATATTCGTCTCGATCATTTCTAATAATAATTTCCTGTAACGTAGAGTGTGAATGGTACAATTATTGTAAATCACTGTAGGAGATCAATATCCGAGAATGCAGTTATCGATACGGTAATTTGATTAAGAACAATATCACGTAACACAACTGGACCGATAAGCACAAATTTAACACTAAACTGAGATGCCAAAAAGTTAATTTGGCACAGATTGGGGATAATGTTGGAATAAATCATTACAAATGGCATCACCCGTTTTATTTTTACCTCCTGAAGTAGTACTGAGGAAAACATGTTTATGACTACGCCGTAAAATAAATAGTTGTGTAGTTATTTCTATTCAATTCAGTATTTCAATAACTATCCACCTGGACAGAAATGGACTACAATGAATAAATTCCCTTAGACAATAAGCCAAACTCATCTTGATAGGATGCAAGACATAAGATCGCAGAAGACAAGCAATATTAGGGCAGCCTAGGCTATCCTCCGAAGTACAACAGACTAGTCAAGGCGACTAAAGTTAGTGGCTGCTGTAAATCATCCAACTGGAATGCACAAAACGCCCTAGTGGCTGAAGAAAGGACCAGGATCCGAGCAAAAACTATCCAATAGAGATTTTATTAAAGTGGGAAAGATAAGTAAGTTTTAGATGGTTGTACGGCTGAGTCATGACACCGTCAAGTTTCACCATTTGAGTTTTTTGTAATGCAATAATCAGTTGAAATTTTCAGATTCACCCGTCTCTACGAAGCTTTCCCATCTATCCCGCGCCAAAACGTAATCTCTCAAAACCCAAATACTCGAGAATATCTTGCTGGCATTTACATAATTGTGGTTTTTGTATCGTCAGGTTGATATATCTCCAAAGAAAGGAGCGTCATGAACAGTAAAAGTACAACAGAGTAGTCCAGGTGAGTAGAGTTAGTGGCTGCTGTAAAACATCCAACTGGAATGCAAAAAACGCCCTAGTGGCTGGAGAAAGGACCAGGATCCGAGCAAAAACTATCCGATAGAGATTTTATTGAAGTGGGAAAGATAAGTAAGCTTCAGATGGTTGTTCGGTTGACATCGTCAAATTTCACCATTTGAGTTTTTTGTAATGCCATACATAATCAGTTGAAATTTTCAGATTCACCCGTCTCTAGGGATCTTTCCCATCTATCCCGCGGGAAGTGTACATACAACCATACGTTGTACTACTTACATATGTAGGTACTACTGTTGCCAAACGAATCTTCATTTGATAACGTATCTGATGAAATATTAGATCATACTGAACCTATTAGTCCAGGAGATAGATACATATTTTGGGCCTGAGATATAACATGTTGGCATATGTGTTATGTTTTAGCAATTATTAATCTGAGTATTTGTGCCACCCCGGCCCATTTTGAGTTGGCCGCCCCAGAAAATATTCAATTTTGGAATGGGTTATAACACTTTGGTGTTTGGTGCTAGTCGAATAGGGTCCCTTGGCGATCAATATTCAATAAATGCCAATATTTTTTCTGCATGCACTTGGCAGCACTAACAACTTTATTTTTTTATTATCAATGCTCACTCATCACTCGAAAACCATAAGCCAACATTTTCTATGCGTCCATTTTCAAGAATTCTGGCCATGTTTTGGTCTTTTTGCCAAAAATTGGCCAAATCGTCTGAAATTGAAAAAAATCTGTTGGCACCTCCATCAACTTGTAGTCTTTATGTAAAAGAAAAGCTTGTGTGTGTGTCAACATTTTCTTTCATGTTTAACCCCTGGGGAGGGGAGATAGAATGATAAATATTTCCATCATTCAAATGTGTGACCAAGATTATTTTTTGGTCCATTCTGGGCAGAAAATATCTAATTTTTGGAGAATAACTGCGATTTTAATGGTCCAACTCATATAGGATGAGATACTAAGATTATTAATTGATAAAACATAACACATATGCCAACATGTTATATATCAGGCCCAAAATATGTATCTATCTCCCAGAGTCCTAGACTAATAGGTTCAGTATGATTCAATATTTCATCAGATACGTTATCAAATGGCGACTCGTTTGGAAACAGTAGTACCTACATTATGTAAGTAGTACAACGTATGGTTGTATATACACTTCCCTACCACAACTGCTTACTATTTACCTACTGAGCTTTATTTCGCCACTATGAATCTTATGTTTTAATATGTACATAAAATGGGACTTCCCCGGTAAACAATCTCGTCTACAAACACCTACCAAGTATGGTACCTATATAAAAAAAATCTGTTCACGTTTTAGAATAGGGAAACTTTTTGGTTCATGTTTTGGAATATGTATAGCTAAATTAGTGTTCACGTTTGTAAATGTTCACGTTATGGTATGTTCACGTCACGATCGAGCGTTCAGGCCTTGCACTATAGAGAGTATTGATACAATGCGTCTGGTTCGCGCCAACACACAAGACTCTCGTATATAGCAATTCGTAAAGCTCAGCTGTATCACTTATAATAAAATGCAAATTCTTAATTCATCTAACTACGCAGAAATATCCTAGAATTTTGGTTACGTGACGCAATCGTTATGAACGCTCCGACTCATCGAACTACAAACATAACAACTGGATTACTAGTCGTCGGAAATCCAGTTAACCTTGTTTCGATCTGGCATCGAGGGGTAGAGACGAAAGTGGATGCGACTATCCTTTCCTGCAAACTTGGACATCTGATAGTATTAACTTACGTAATTGGTATAACATTAATCAAACGGATGGATTAAAAACTTTTAATTGGGAACTTGTCGCTACATTTAAGTCCGCTCAAATGACTAAATCAGTAATTCCCTGCGGAAACCGTTCCTCTGTTTACGAAATGAAGAATTACGAATGAAATCTTCTACGTCATCTTCAAATATTGACTATATACGTTCAAGGAAAAAGCAAATAAAATACAACACTCAGGCAGTACTCGAGAGAATATATGTTGTCAATTAGTTATCGTTTATCGAATCTTGACTTGAAATTATTACATTTTCTCAAATACACTCGAGCCAAAAAATATTGAAAGGAAAATCTCCAAGTGTACGAAAGATTAAATGTTGCAATTTCTCAAAATAAACGATTTTTTAGAGAACAAAACAATTCAATAGTAATATGACGACGTTCCTCTGGAAGGTTTTAGTCCGTGAACCGATGAAAGTAAAAACGTGTATATTCAATCAATCAATCAAAACGTGCGGCCCATAATGCAAGAATCAATCCAGCAGGCCTAAGGCAGTGCCGAAGGCTAAGATTTTGCATGGACTGATTCTCTTATGAGTTCAAGCGGCATATGTGTGCTGTCGAGGTGTTGTAGCATAAGACATTCTGCTAGGATGTGAGAGGCAATTTCATCCGCCTCTCCACATGTACTACAAATTGAGTCTTCAACAATGCCCAATGTGTGTAGATGTTTATACAGATGACAGTGTCCTATGAGGAGTCCTGTCTCCAGTTGGCAAGTCGTTGGGCCTTGACCAGCGCCAGACGGAACAGAACCGTTTCTGTCGCCGGCCACCACACGACGGCTGTGTAGGTGATGATTGGGCGGATCATGGCCATGTAGATCCAGTGTAGAACCTGTGGTCGTAGACCCCATGTTTTCGTGATGGCTCTCCTGCCTTTCATGCGCAGGGACCTACCTAACAGACAAATATCTGGTAAGGGTTCCAGTTTCCGTTTCTTCGTGAAAAGAACCACTTCGGTCTTTTCAGGACCAGCGAGCCACGATGGCAAGTACAAGGTAGCCGAGTGTCTTCCGAAGGTCACAGCTGCCAAGTCGTCTGCGTAGGCTTGGGCGTAAAACCCAGTCTCGTTCAGCTCGACCAACAAGCCGTCCACCATCAGGCACCAAAGAAGCGGAGATAGTACTGCTCCCTGAGGACACCCTCGGGTGATGTGTGTACACGCAACGCTGCCATTATGGTGCGTCGCTATCAGTCTCTGCGAGAGCATGGTCTTGATCTACCTGACCAAGGTGTGATCGATTCCGTGTCTCTCCTCAGCATGGCACATGGAGTCGAAGGAGGTATTAACGAACGCCCCTTCGATATCCAGGAAAACGTCTATGGCTTTCTGTCCGAGACTAATAGACTCCGATCTGGGTAACCAGGTGATGAAGGGCCGTCTCGGTTGATTTGCCCGCCTGATGGGCGTACTGTCGACGGTGAACCGGAAAAACTTTTAACGCACCGTCTTTGATAAACCTATCGATGAGCCTCTCCAACGTTTTGAGGAGAAAGAATGCGAGGCTGATATCGCGGAAAGATTTGGCCTGAGTGAAATCAGTTCTTCCCGCCTTAGGTACCAGCACACTTTAACCCCACTAGTAGCTCATCCACGACCAAACTCCATAAAAGGGGGAAAGAACCTCTCCCTGTGGAAACCCTTCTGATACGAACCTTTTCAGAGTATAACCTTACCACGTCGTGGGAAGGTGTCTACCTTCAAAGGTGTTCATAATACCCTCTCGATCGCTTGTTTAATGAAGCTCATAGAGGTCTACTTGAAGGCCCCCTCTGTGTTCAAGAAGGCACCAATGCCGACTCCCTTCCACTTCCGCTCAGCTACAAAGCCAACATCCGAGTGGAGGGTCGTCTCGACCGATCTGCCTATCTGATAAACATGCCGTTCCCCGTGAAGAGGGTAATGCTTCAGAGGTCCTGCCTTAAGATACTAGTCTACAAGCCTCTCTATCCTATTCAACAAAAACGACGCAAGGCTTATAGGCCGGGAAACTTTGATATTTACATAGATCTTCTTACCCGCTTTGGGAATGGAGGTCACGTGAGTTCTCTTCCAATCCTATCGCAATACAACCCCTCAGCACCCAAGTCAGCGGAGCCAGGATTGAGTCCAGACCCTTTTGCACAAGTACCGGAAACAATCCATCAGGGTCCGGTGACTTGAACGCCTCAAAGGAGTTAACTCTTTTTATTTTTTCAACGTTCACCACTTTTGCTGCCAGTGGAATGGGTATCGCTCTCACTATCCCGAAGGCTAATATCCTTATGACAATGCTAGTACTCAATCATACACAAGTTTTTTTAGCAAGATTGACGTGAAATACAATTTTAACTGAAAAAATTCAGTTTTTTCCCAATGAATAAGAACATATTGTCAGTTATTGCAGCTGATGAGCATTTAATTTGAATAAATACATATTATAACATTAAAGAAGACTGTAACAATAAAAAAAACACGATAGTATGTTCCCATGAAATGAACAATTGATAAATTATTCGCGATAAGTGAAACAATGTAAACAATTCATATCAATTAGTTAAAAGTAAGTAATTAAGTACAAATAATTATTAAATTTTACGAAACAAGGAAAATAGTTTTGCAAAGTGCTGGTATATGCTTAACACATTGATTAATAATTTGTCTGTTATGTAGGTACTGAATTAAATAAATAAAATAATTATGAATGTCATTGAAATATTACGATTAATTTGATACTATATTTTAAACAATACCATGTTAAATTTGGAGGCAAAAAAATTACTGTTGGCATTTAACTTATACACCTAACGAAATAATTGATAATTGGAGAAAAAGGAAATTGATGTAAAACTTGATGTGAAAATGTCAAAAATTGTTGGAATCGCATCCGTTTACATTGAAAATTAATATCTCCAGCTTAATTGTTTTTATCTGAATCTCAACATGTGAGATATTTCTTGATTTTGTCTAAAAAGTATTAGCAGCGACATTTGAGTTGGTTTACCATGAAAAAGTTCCATTAACGTATTGTTAGGGCCAAGAACATGCAACCCTTTCAAATATATTGAAAGCAGGAACAATTTCTTGATTGATATTCATTCAGATAAAATAGACATCGGCCATTATATTTTCATCATAAATGTAACTAATAATAATGAACCGAACAAGTTTAATTTTCTAACAAGAACGTAGGATACTCAGTTGGAAAAAAATATAGGTTCACTTCAAAGATCATAACAGTTTCCGATCAAATCATACAAACATTAACAAAACACATGCCACATTTTGCGAAGGAAATTAATATTTGAATAATGACATTCAACTTTATCGCATAAAGTGTGAAGTCTTCATTATTTATTTTGATAAAGTCCGCCTCAACAATTCAATTTCATCTCGTATTTACACACTCATACGATGTCTGCTAATTTGTTTACCAAGTGGATATGGTACCTGACTATCTCGGACTTCAGACAACCTCAAAACCACATGAGTACCGAAACACCGATAAGTCTGGAAAGCTCGAAGACCGAAAATACAATATACGCACAATTTTTATTTCTTTTGCAAGATATATACGTGCCAATTAGACCATCATGGTGGAATCATGTTATTAAACTCAAATTTTGAAGGTAGGTATTCTAGATTCTCGACTCAGGGATATTTACTGAAGTGTTATAAGAAACCCTGATTGAACCCTAACAGCATATAATAAATTACAAAAGAGTTCACACTGTGGATACGCTATAACACTATAAATGAGAAACAATCACCGTTTCGATTTCCGAGGATCTTTCAGCTACCAAATAACCACCCTCAAAATAAGTTAAATTTCAAAAAAACTGCCTGTTCAAATTCTATTTGTAATTAGTAGGTATATAAGGGATAATTCCTAGCTGGAGTTAAATTTGAATTGATTAAATTGCCTTTACGCTTATACATGTCCATCCCTTCTAAAATAGCTAGATACTTTACTGTTTCCAGAATGATGAACTTTCTTGGGACATGGTGTAACTTATCTTTGAAATATGTTCGGCTAACGCTGATTTTTCACCATTACTATACTTTTCGCGACAAAGTTCGAAGGGAATATTGCATTTAGTCGAGCTTTTTCTAAAATCTTAAAAAAAGTATTTTTCACCGTATTTTAAGCAACTTTTAACAAATCCATCTGTCTGTCTGTCTGTCTACTCGATAACTCAAAAACGAAAGGTGCTGTCATATTCAAAGTGTGACAAAGAAACGTTTGTTGTTCGGTGACGAACCCGATTGTTTTTCAGGGAAATCGTGTAAGAAAAACCCTTTTTAGAAAATAAAAAAAAATCAAAACCCCAAAGTAACATTGAATCGATTCATAACTTTTACAGTGAATTTGAGTTAATTTAAAACTACTTTCTCCCAAATTTCGACAACAGCAACAACAAAAACAATTATTGAAGTAAATTTAAATTTACACAGTTTTTCAACAAATTATAAACAACAGCGTTGTGGTCTAGGTGCTAGGATACCTGGGTCCGCTCTATAGACTCGGGTTCGATTCCCGGGAACGGATTTTTTTTTTCAAAACATTTTAATTAGAAAATTATTTGGTTTTATAAAGATGATGAAAGATAATGATGTCATTATATTTACACAAATGCGAACATTATCTTATAGAATGTGGAACAATTATATAAAAATCAGTAACCAAAACGGACGATTTGCGAAGAGAAACTTTGCCCCGCACACTATTTATCTATTTTTCAAGCGGCAACATATTACTAGTTTTTCTTTATATGGACAAAATTTCCTTTATACCAAATTAGAATATTCCCTCTAATTTGGCAATTTAATTACTTCAGATTTATCTTCATCTGAGGGTAATCTCTTATATACCCTACTGAGTACAAATAGTATACATTTTGTTATCTAATTTAGTTTACTCTGATGATGCCCACTTGGTAGCGGAAACGTCCTCAGTGATTCAACAGTAGATAAGATATTTCTTGTTTGTAGTCAAACAGTATGTTTTACAAATATTGGATTTTTAATATGCACCTTATATCTATTTGTCGAACAAGGAAAGAATTCAAGAACGCCGAAAATGAATAGGAAGATCCATTTGTATTTAGATTTAGACCTTGGCATTACAAGAACAAGAATGAGTAAAATGATAATTTATTCATGTATCTTTATAGTAGTAGTTCTGAATCAATTATTACGGTGACAATATAGTGATAAATTGTCCAAGTAATGAAGGATGAACAGGATAAAGAATTATTTTCGAACCTTCCTTCCCTTGGGCTTACTAATAATATGAAAATAATGACCAACAATAACCATATAAACCAACAACTCATAAACTGAACATACAAATAAGATTCACTTTTACTATATTTATAAACTTCTCAAGTTAACGATTATATTATGACATCGCGCGCCCGCGATGAAATTGATGGTGGATTTTTATTATTAACTTGTTGATTTATTCACGCACTACACACAGACAGTTGCCTACCCCTTGGAACATTTCGCGTTGCGATTACGCTACAACGTGAACACGAACCACACTGTTGGATATTGTGACACTAGATACTACTTGGCTATTGAACATAGACAAGTAAACAAAATATAATAATGTAAAGACAACATGTTATGTATAATAAAAACCGGAGTCCTACTGCATAATTCTGCCGATGGGAGACGCTTGCGCGCACTGTCACGTAACGAATTTGATAAATTCCAGATACGTCGTCGTCCAGGAGGAGAGAGAGAGAGCATATTATTATCAATTACACATTTTATCGTACGGATGAGGTAACTTTATAAAAGTAAGTGGATAGTTCGTGAAACGATAGGGCCATTATATTTCATCACAAACAACAATGCGATAATATCTTAATTGGAAATCATAATAGAAACTTAATTTAGTGAGAGGGCCAATTCTGATATTGATCTGTTCGAACCAATGCCGAATTAAAGTAAAGGGGGGCCTGTGGCCAAATAATTTGGGGCACCCAAGAGAAAAATGTAATTTTTTAGTATTCACACACTCACGTGTATAAAAAGAAGCTGAAAATCAACAGATAACTCATTATAATTATTATTGTAAAGAATAATAAAGATGATCTTTACACTGTTTTTCTTCCGAACTTCCAAGTAGAAAAGTCTTCTATAATATCAGCAAAATGTAATGAAGACAAAAGGTCATTCTCAGTACTCCTTGAAGTTGAATGGGATCTGGCCATTTTCTCTTTCTATCTAAAACAATCGTTTGACTGATGCCTTTGTTCAGCGGTGGGCGCGTAATCGGAAGTTTAATACTCAGGGTTGGGAACTCACGTTGGATGACATGGATCTATAGCCCCCCTAACTGGCGTTAACCCAGGCTTGGTTCGAACCGATGTTTACTAAGCCCAAACGATCGCATATTACCAAACGCTATCTTCTCTGAAGCCGTATACAGATTATCAATCCGAACTTCAAATTGCGCCCCGAACGAACAATTCACCAGCTAGCATTCAGTCTCATGTAGTCATGGATATCTGCTTGTGCGGCATTTTAGGATTGGATTTCCTTTCCGGGCATGCTCCAGAAAGTCTTGGAACCATTCGTAAATGAAATAAAACATAAATCAGGGTAAGATGCCTCTCAATCTGCAGATTCCATTGTTGTCTCCCATTTAACAGATGGAAGCTCTGATATGATCGTTATGCGAGGACAAGCTAATCTCTGGCTATCCCTGAGTCTTCGTTCAGTTTTCGCCATTCAACTAATGAACCTGCATCATTGATTTACGAAAGACCATAGTCTTAAACTCTGGATCGCCCAAGGATTAAAGTTCCTTTCCGGACGTGCTCCAAAAAGTCTTGGAACCATTTGTCTATAGAATAAGACTACAAGTCTCCTTCTAGCGATTCATTATCGTAGAGATCCAAATAAAACGGTTTGTAATCCGTTAGCATTCCAAATACTGGTCCGGTTATTACCTATTCGATGTTGGAGATACTATCAGTCAATTCCTCTCTCCAGTTGTTCAATCTGCAAATTCCATTGTTCTCTCCCATAGTCCCGTTTAACATCTGATAGCTCCGATAGGATGACTATGCGAAGGCAAGCTAACCTCTGAATACACCTCAGACTTTCTTTAGTTTTGGCCACACAACTCGTAAACCAACAGTTATAATCGGTTTTACCTCTTCTGACTATAACCAGTGCTCCATTACCCTAGATTCAAGATCTCAAGTTTTCTTAACAACGTTCGTGCACATAATGAAGGTACATTTCGAATTGTTCATGATGTTGGTTCCATGTTAATCTTGCACCCAGGAGGCTTATGTACTTCATATGTCTGCAGTAGGTCTTAGATTGGGTAGTAACACCTCCCTGAAGGCCAGAAGATAGCCGCGGGGAAGATAACTCTCTCCACTCCTGTGGAACCTGGTCGTGGACGGGCTATTGAGAACACTCTAGGACAAAGGATACAGAACCCATGAATATGCCGACGACATAGTTGCCATGGTACAAGGAAAATATAACTCCACGGTCAGAGGTCAAATGCAGAAGGCTCTGAACTTGGTAATAATATGAACAGAGGGACTGAATATCAGTCCCCACAAAGTCACTATACTAGCATTCACTTGTACACGCAAATTAGAGGGCGTGGGACCTCTGAAGATTCTAGGAGAAACTGTACAGATAAAAGGGGAATTCGAATAACTCGGGGTGACACTAGACTCGAAACTGATTTGGAACCACCATCTGGGAGAAGTAATTAAAAAAGTGGAGACCTCATTATTTGTGGTCAGACGCTCCTTCGGGGAAAAATGGGGGCTACGACCGAACAAGCTCTATTGGTTGTTCAACATGGTGGTTAAACCCGCAATAACAACGCCTCTTTGGTATGGTGGGCACAACAAACAGGAACCACGACAAGACTAATCAAGGTCCAGAGACTTGCATGTCTTGGTATCACAGGGGGCATGAAATCAACGCCCACTGCAGCAATGGAGACACTAGTGAGATTACCTCCCCTGCAATTGATGATCCAAGGAGAGGCAAGGCTTGTTGCCTTCAGAATACAAAATACACTGGAGAATGTTCACATTGGGCCAGGACACATAAGCACCGTGAAAATCGTGATCAGGGACTTGTTAGGTATGAGAACAGATCACATTCCAAAGCGATACTCTTTTAACAGCACATTCAGGGTATCAATACCAGAAAGGACTGAATGGGAGAACACAAACCAGGGCGACATTCTACAGGAAAATATCTGGTATACAGACGGGTCTAAGACTGAAAAAGGTGCAAGTGCAGGAGTAAACTCAAGAAACCCAAAGACTGGCTTCTGTTATTCATTGGGTAAACACATATCTGTCTTCCAAGCAGCGGTATATGCAATCCTCCAATGTGTGAAGGAAAACAATCGGAGAACCGTCGAAGATGAGCAGATCCACATATTAACAGAGAGTCAGGTTGCACTCAAGGCAATGAGAAGTCAGGAAGTGACATCCCGTCTGGTATGAACATGCAAAAAAAAACTTGAAATACTGGCAAACTGAAACCGCGATAAGCTGATATGGGTGCCGGGACATCAGGGAACGACAAATAATGAAAAAGCCGACAGGGTCGGAGAACGCTCCAGATCCAGAACAAACCACGGGGTACCAAAACGTACAGCACGAAGGTCTGTACAAGACTGGATCAAGAAAAATCACAAATAATACTCGGAAAAAATCCCAGGAAATGAACATGGGAAGAAATACATCAAATCCCCGTGTAACAAAAGAAGGACATGTCTATTAGCACTAAATAGGGAAAAAATAGACGTCGTAACAGGGCTCATGACTGGTCATATGCCAGTAAAGGGGCACCTAAACGAAATGAGACTGTACGAACTAGAATTAATATCCCAGCCAGTAAAGGACTTGTACGAAGTAGTACAAGGTACAAAAATACTCGAGTGGATACCGTAAAGAAACAAAACAAAGACAGCTCCCTGTGCTGTATCATTTGCACTCATCCCACTTGACGTTATTTCACAAAATGTAGATTTGAAAAGTAACATCCTTCAGTAGAGTGTATATCAGTACATAGTGGATTGTGCTATTATCATGGAGATTAAATAACGTGAGTTTCGAACTATAACATTTCAGGAAATGAGTAAAATGCCATTATAATACATTGATTGCAAATAATATCGGAAATAAAAGTAGACCTCGTTCATTGTCATTTATTTATGTAGACAACTGTAACACAAACATTGTTGTGATATTGGCTAAAAATAAAATCGATTGCAACCGGGAAACACCGTCAAGCTTCCATTGAGGAAGTACGAATATAAAACTCCTGCTGAAACTATTACTTTTATGGTATCTCGGAAAGAAATCATTACAAACAGGCCGTATTAAAGGAGGGTGTTGTGTAGAGACTTTCAATGCCAAGGTCACGGTGATTACATTGTCTATGAGCGTTGTATTATATCGGTCATATTGCTGAAGTAGTCCAATGTGGGGGATGCGCGTTGCGCACTAAACTATTCCGCTTACATAATATGTAAATTATTCTAATAAATGCTACCATTTTACGACTTGGAATGAATCATGATTGTTTACAATAACTTGAATTAATTTTATGTCTAATGACTTAATTTAGTTGTTTTAATCCCCTGAAGAAGCCTGCGATAACACAGTAGCTCAACAATATTATTGTAGAAGACATTACCCTACTTCTGGGATGCTCATCAATGTCATATTCTCCGTTAGTTTTTGATGAACTGTAGCTTCATATTCGTTTTTATCCTTTCGAGAATGAAATGCTTCCTTCCAACATCACAAGAAAATGTTAGGTGGTCACGTGTAAAAAGATGGCTCAATATGTCAACTTTAATTCTTCAAAGGAACCGATGATGGTAATTGATTCGTTTACAGATTATAAGCATATTTGATTATTACACAATAAGCATATATGATATGCCACACTGAATTATGGAATAGTAACGCATAAATAGCTAGAATTAATCGATTACTTGTCTACATTACTTTTTAATAAATAATTGTATTGTTGATATCTTATTTACACGACATTTAGGTAATTACATATAACAATGTAATTTGTAAATCAAAGTTTAGTTCACAGTTATGAATTATTTGAAAATGAAAGAAATGTATTAAGTTTAGTTTTATTTTCAAATACGTATCGTTTAGATAATTTTGAGAAAATCTTATAGTCCTTCACTTGTTTCAGGGATGTAGGTAGTAAGTTGTAAATTTTTGAAGCAGTCTAGAAATCTTAGATGAAGGTTATTTCTACTTTTAGGTAGTTTGATGTATTTGTTGTTATTGTTTCTGGTATTATATACGTGGGCAATGTGGAAGGCCCTGAAAAATGAAACAAGAAATAATTTATTTGGTCAAAACTCATTTTATCTCTCAACATAATCTCCTTGTTACCCGATACACGTTGTCCAACTGTTTTCCAATTTCTCGTTCCCTTACAAATGATAAGATTTTGGCAATCTTTCAAAATAGGCGTTTGCTTCAGCGATGAAATCGTTGAACAGCTCTGCATAATATACGCCGGTGATCGTTATGCCCTTTTCAAGGTAATCAATATGAACGATACCGTGTGCATCTCAATAACTGTAGCCATGACTTTGTTGGCAGATAAACCCACTTTGGCCTTTTAAGGCTTCGATTCGCCAGGACAAGTTCACTTTTTCGACTGTTCTTTCGTCTCTGGTGTGTTGTGATAGATCCATGTTTCGTCCACGGCTACGAAACGGCTCAAAAAGTTGTTCTTATCGCGCTTGCACATCGCCAAACACTCCTTTGGAGTTGTCTCACGGACGCGCTTGTTGTCAGCAGAGAACAAATACGGCACCCATCTGGCAAAAAGCTTCCTCATATTCAAAAATGTATGCAAATGTTCCGGTCCAATATCATACCATGGATTATATCGACGATTTCTGGCGTTCTAATCTCAATTGAACGACCAGAATGTTCGGCGTCCTACTACCACAACGAAAATCAAGCAAGAAATAATGTTTAATGGAGACGCGAAATTGACTTTTTTCCATGTATACAAAAATCTTCAAGGTTGCTTATTTTCGAAGGTGTCCAAACTTATTTTGCTTCTCAACATAATCTCCTGATAGCCCGATACACTTCGTCCAACGTTATTCAAATTTTTCGATCTCTTCCAAATAATGCGATTTCGGCAATCCTTTAAAACAGGTTTTTTTTTCATCTTTCCGCCGAGTCATTTATTCAAGTTTGGAAATAGATGAAAATCGTAGGGGGCAAATCTGGAGAATATGGTGGAAAATTCACTTTTTTCCGTGTTTACAAAAATCTTCAAGGTTGCTTGCTTTCGATGGATGTCAAAACAGAACTAAATGACATACCAGTTTGAAAATTTTAATGCGTTCTACTTAAAGATGGTACTTAACAAATGGGACATGGGATTTTTGATTGTGGCTCCATCTGTATATGTGATATTCGAATTTGGAAAAAGCGCTTTTGGAAAAGAAATAAACAAGAATTATGAAAATACAGTGATCGTACATTAAATATTGTTGAGTGGGATGTCCTTTGTGTTTATTAAAAATTACTTTCTACATATAGTTTTCAACAATATTTAATTGATTCAGACAATTATCATATAAGCCACCTCAGACAATAATTCCATATAGGATTATAGATTCTATTAGAACCTTGTAGATTAGATAGTTATTATGAATGATGTTGTAACATTTCTCTCAAAATTTAGAATTTAAAGATCAGCTTGCGTATTTTAATTGTCAATTGTTTTATATGTTCGTCCAATACCTGTCAAAGGTTATAACTAAATGTTTGATGTGTTCTATTTCTTATATTGGTTCTTCACAATTAGTGATTTCTATTGTATTAAAATCTGAACGATTGACGCAAGATAGTGAGAATGCAACATATTTAGTTTTTTAAATGTTAAGAGACAGTTCATAAAAATTTAACCATTCCTTTACTTGTTTCCTACCTGCCGGCTCCCTACAATTATTTTCAGAAAAAATTAAAACTGTATCATCTGCATATGATATGGTAACACCATTAGTATTCAAATTTGTTAATGAATGCTAGAAATGAAACAGGTCCCTATACAGTGCCTTGAGGTATTCCAATTTTTACTGAATTTTGTTCGCTAAAATGATTTTCAACTTTGAACATTTCTAACCTATTTTCCAAGTAATATTTAAATTCCTTAAGTCACACGTTATCTTAATAAATTAATGAATTTAAGGATCAAGAGATCAATTATTCTTAAGGTATGATTAAAAATTTAAAATCTAATACGAAAACAAAGTGGCGATGAAACGACGTATGCTTTTTCGAAATATAAGTAGGCGTGGTAACAGTAAAACACATTGTATCGAAAGTCAATTGGACGTCAACAGAAATAAAATGCGACATCTAAGTGAAGTGGAAGTTGCTCCTGCTGTTTCTTTGATTGAATATGGGTTCTTTATTTGGTAGTTAATGGTTTGGGGTGGGATAAGAATTCATGAAAGAACCGACTTTGGGGTAATTCGTGGAAGTCTAAACGCTCAACGTTACATCGATAATGCGCTATAGGAACATGTTGTACATGGTGTACGTTCAAATTTCAACTGATGCAAGATAATGCCAAAGCACAAACATCAGCCATTACCATAAACTTCCTACATGAACGAGGTATTCAAATCATGGATATGCCCGCGATTGCTTCCGATTTGAATCTAGTCGAACACATTTGGGATTTGTTGGACAGGCAGGCATATTCGGAAGGGCCCAAATGCTCCTCTTCTGCAGCTATGACAAGCCTTATTCGAAGAATAGTAAAGTATACGCCAAGAAAATGTACGAAGAATCTTAAGGAGTATGCCAAGGTGCCATTAAGTTATTCGTGCTGGTGGAGAACACACAAGATATTGATCCTGACAAAAAGTCAATTGGAGATGTTTTGCACAGAAAATGTATCTGTCGCCACTTTGATTTTGGCATTGTTTTTAAATTGTTAATTATATCTAAAGAATGAATGGTTTCTTCATTATTAAATTTATTAATTTATATAACATGTGTGGCTTTAGGAATCTAAAATAATTTGGAAACAATTAGAATTAGTGTGTGATGGGTATAGTTAGTTTTAACGAGCGAATGTAAACAGAATGACGTCAGCTACTATATGATCCGCTGCTCGGTCCAACTCTCTCAATTTACGAATCGGCAATGTAAATATATTAAACCTTGAAATGTATTTATAATCTGTTAGGTTAATAAGATCGTTTGAAATTCCCATAGAGGGCGACTCAAGACGGAGAATTACTGTTCGGAAGTAGAAAACTTGAAGTAGTAGCAGCAATTTGTGATTCTACGAAAATACACGCTCAAACTTGATACTACATACAGTCAAACTGTACTTTCAGAGAGGAATTATTCTTCGAAAACTATTGGCTCTTCAAATTCATGTATCATTTTCAATAGATATGTCATAAAATAAAGCTAACATGAAGTATACAGGCTCGGTAAATATCACCTCATCAGAGAAAGTACGATAAATAATATGAAAGGTAAACGCCCGTGTAAGCTGCTTATTAGGAAATTATTTTTTCTATTTTTTTAACCAGACAGTCACTAAACCGAAAATAATGCGTTGTCTTAAGGTGTTCATGGACGTCGCCGTGAATTAGGAAGTCCTAGGTAATTACCGATCGTAAAGATCGTCATCTGATAATGTTGGCGATGCGGATTACCGCAATCATCAATTATCAATTACCAATTTTGCTTGATAACACAGCCACTATGTCACGAATGAGCATCATCGCTGAGCAAAAATTTGCAATGGGCCCAGCTATTGAGTCAAAACTGAGCATCAACGCTGAGCAAAAATTTGCAATGGGGCCACTTACATTTGATTTCCAGCCCATTCTCTAAACACAATTGGATCCGATTATTGTACGAGTTGGATCTTGTAAGGTGTTAAACCAAAATCTTAGCATTAAATTTACTATGAAGTGAAGACAGAGGTGCAGTTGTTGCGCAAGGTACCGAATCGAGGTGTTTTGATCTTCTTCAATACGCACTCTTTCTTGTCTCACATGGTGAGTTGTAGTAGATGTAGTAGCGTAAACCATGTCCGATATAAATCCATGGTTAGCGGAATTATTTGTTTGGATGGATGATTATTTCCATATATGGTCGCAGCGATCTATTTCGCAATTTTCATTATAAACTTGGAGTATTTGCAACCGTTGCAGTGACATTAATTTTCGCTTAATGAAATGGCGAACATTCTTCAACAAAAATAACCTTATGAGTTTGACAGATGGTAACTATGTGTCACGAACTTTTACTATTGAACAACGTCCGGTAGTTGGTACAGATTACTTGTAGTTTAGTACCCATTGATGTTGAACCAAAGAATGCAACAGTTACTGAATGATGATTGTGACAAAGAGGAAGAAAATCGATAAACTAGCAAAACGTTATAAAAAAAACCTGTGATCAATTGACTCGTCAGCAAAATAGCTCTTGGACACTCCTGCGGGTCATATGTAAATAATTTTCGAACAGAAAATATATCGTTAATGAAATACGTTAAGTTATACTTTATGTCACATTGAAATTTTATCCAAATGCTCTACAATGTATTTCATAACTGTATCTAGTATCATTCTTAGACCTGCTGTCAGGTTGAGTTTCGCAATTATTCCCATATTTCTGATTTTTCGATCCTTCCCAAATAATACGATTACGGCAATCCTTCAAAATAGGCATTTGTTTTAGCGATAACCTAATCTTTGGAACCAAATCTCTTTCCGCCAAGTTTGGAAATAGATACAAATCTGGAGAATATGATGGATGCGCCGGTGCGTTGTCCTGGTGCAAGAGCACTTTTTTCTTTGCCAAATGCGGCCGCTTTCGCTTCAAATCGGCGTCGAATCGATCCAACAGCTCTGCATAATATACGCCGGTGATCGTTTTGCCCTCTTCAAGGTGATCGATATGGACGATACCGTGTGCACGCCCAAAAACTGTCTCGTGCAGTTTAACTCGCCGATCGTCCAATATCATACCATTGATTTTATCGACGATTTCTGGCGTTGTGATCTCAATGGGACGACCAGAACGTTCGGAGTCCTTTATGGTCTTACTACCACAACGAAAGTAAGTAAGTCAACATTTGTGAATCGTTCCAATCGATGGTGAGGAGTCCCCATAGTGTTCCAAAAGCGATGCTTTGGTTTGCTTAATGTTTTTTCCATCTTTACAAAAAGCTTTCGATGGGTGTCGAAACAGAACTGAATGACATATCAGTCTGAAAATTTTAATGCATTCTAGTTAAAGATCACATCATAAATGTCACTTGGGATTTTCGATTGTGACTTTTCACCTTGCCCTCGTACTATATAGTGAGGGAAGTAAATATGGATTACAAAAACCAACATTCAAGCACTATAGCAAGGTGGCTTTTGAGTTTTCGGAACAATTTTAAAGGAATTTGTTATGTCACCATAAATTATTTGGACTTAATTTCCTGGCCAACCAGCAATTTTCCAGACGAAGTGAAAGCATTGGATAAAATATGTAAGACTTTATACTATGACTTGATTTAGGTATTACAGTTTTTACATACTTTGCCTGTTCATTACATTGAATTGCGATTATAATACTTCCCTTACACTATATACTGTATTGTGAGGGAAATAAACATGGATTACAAAAACCAACATTGAAGCCCTACGTTACTTTGGAGTTTTCAGAAAAATGTTATAGGAACTTGTGACGTTAATTTCTCAAACACCCCCAGAATTATTTGGACTTAATTTTCCGGTCAACCAGCATTTTCCGGACAAAGTGAAAGCATTGAATAAAATATGTGAGATTTCATAGTATGACTTGATTAGGTATTAAATTTTTTCATACTTATCTTCTTCATTACATTGAATAATTCTAAATAATGCCAAGGAAATGTTTGCCATCCAATATTAATCTTTCAATATAACAATAAAAATCCTGCCGATCTGATTCTACACCATTGCCAAATATGATATTTCTTGTCGTGATGACCTACTTTGAAATTCATTACATATTCTTCAAGAGAAAAATAATGTAGAACGAGATGAAACTGAAATTCATTATAATTTCCACTTACCCCACGTGAATCCCTGAAGAGAATCGCGGCATGATGAGGATCTAAAAATGAGTCAGACGCTCTGTGCGGTAGTATCGTTCCAAGAGACTGGCGGCGCCGTTCTGTATCCAAGGACCTTTGTCGTATGTGAGCACCTGCAAAAAATTATCAATACTATAATCCTCCGACTCCGACAAGATAGTATAAGCATCAATGAATAAGATAATAATGATTCTTGTCTCAGGTATGAGTGTATAAGGATATATGTGATGCTATAACATATTTCCAACAAAAAAGTTCATATAATATACGGGGTGTCCCAGGATTTAGGAGCAGAACTTCAACAGTCGATAGAAAATTTGATTTTGAGACAAAAAGTTCCTATTAACATATATGCACAGACGCTTAGTTTTTGAGATACGGGTGTTGAAATTGAAAAAAAAAATTTCGTTTTTTGCAAATATCTCCGAAACCGTTTATCGTACAGAAAACAGCTTCTGCAAGCATTTCCTACTCATAGTAAGCTATGTTCTGTGCGATAAAAATTTTTTTTTAGTCTTGATTGATGAAGATTTTGAAGAGGTAGTTAGTGGGTCTTTTTCTCCCCAACTTCTACGCCACTAGAAAAAGTACGGTTTTGAGACAACCATTTGAACCGCCAATGTTTTCTACACTAAAAAGGTAGTCTTGGTCATAAGCTCTAAAGTTGACCGTTTTCGAGAAAAATCAACTTTTATGTTGAAAAACATGGTCAATTTTTTGGTTCTGTTACTTGTTAATTTTGTTTAATTAGTAAGAATTGACAATGTTTTTCAACATAAAAGTTGATTTTTCTCGGAAACGGTCAATTTTAGAGCTTATGACCAAGTGTACCTTTTTTGTGTAGAAAACATTGGCGGTTCAAAACAGTACTTTTTCCAGTGGCGTAGAAGTTGGGGAGAAAAACACCCACTAACTACACCTTCAAAATCTTCATCAATCATGACTAAAAAAAATTTTTTTTCTTACAGAACATAGCTCACTATGAGTACAAAATGCTTGCAAAAGCTGTTCTCTGTACAATAAACGGTTCCGGAGATATTTGCAAAAAACGAAATTTTTTTTTCAATTTCAATTTCTCAAAAACTAAGCGTCTGTGCATATATGTTAATGGGAACTTTTTCCTCAAAATCAAATTTTCTATCGACTGTTGAAGTTCTGCTACTAAAACCTGGGACACCCTATATATTCCGTTTTCCAACGATTAACAAGTGATTCGCTATTTCCTATTTATTTCATTTGGGTGTCACCTGTTATTTGATGAAGTCGTGAAAATTCAAACGTCAAATACTCAATATTTTTTCAAAACAAATATGGAAGATAAATATCGACAAAGATCAAGCTTAGAATACTATTTTTTTTATCGCACATGCAATAGCGAAGACATTGTGTTAAATGTAACTCAACATTAAAGTTTGTGAAATACTAAGTTTACTGTTATTCTCAATTTTGCTTGTAGAGACGTTATAAAGTAAGTTACAATACACACATAGACTGGAAATTTTCCAAAGAATCTGAAAAACCTATACACAGCTTCCTATGATCAACTGTTCAACCGCTATTCCATGGCATACTAGATTTCCTCTGGTTTCCTTAATTTTCATCCGGTGACACCCAAATCTTTTGACCAAAAAATAATGAAAATAATAACATTTCGGCAATGAATATGGTATCATATGAAAGCTTATTTATTGCTCTTCCATTTGCAATGATTTACTTTTCTCTACATTCGTTGCTGATTATAGGTCAATCCCATGGAAATGTGATATTTTCATAAAAAAAATTGAAAATGGCGAATTACTTGTTGACCGTTGAAAATCGGAATATGTATTATATGAGCTTTTTTGTGGGAAATATGATTTAGAATCACGTGTATATATTTTTTTACATATATCCTGATACACCTAGTATATAAATTCTCAGGAAATCGGTCACACTAACACATATGCTTATTATTTTCGTCCTTACGTACGTTTCGGTTTCACGACCATTATCAGAAGGCGTATCAATGTCTAAAACGGGATTTCTTAAAACTAATTTCAAACAAGAATATTAGAAGTAGAATGCTATGCAGTGGCTTCTTGATACATATTCATATACTTCAAACATTAATGTATTACTATTTCGATTACTCGTGTTTCTGTTTGTTTCGGCGACGTGGGTATTCTTAATTGAAATTGATGCGATAGAGACATTTTGTGCTTGATACAATTAGTTTTAACAAAATTCCGTTCTAGACATTGATACGTTTCGATGATGGTCGTGAGACAGAAACGTACTTAAAGACGAAAATAATAAGTACATGTATTAGTGTGACCTATTTCCCGAAAATTTATATATAATAGATAATACCAAAGTAAATAGTAGATGTGCAAGACATAGATTGATGTCTTTGAAAACAGAGTTAGATGGCAAAGCTGTTCCTTATCTGACGGATTATTGGTTGTAAATTGTATATGTTCCAAGACCTTGAGCGTCAATGTGTAATCCCTGTTTGAAACATTAACGTTGGACCCTTTCCGCTCAACTGGACGATTTACCATTACCGTCTTATGTTGTGAAATGAGTATTCAAGTCTCTGACTCAGTTATAAGTACAGTACCTCCGCTTAGATATCAAATCAAAGGATAAAATTTTTTGAATAATTAGTAGAAATGAGTTTTGTATTGTAAAATTTCATTGATAATTTGTAATGAAACCAGTTGGATTTACTAAGGTAATTTCGTTTGAGTTTATTGGAGATAAAATGATCACAGTATTTTGGATTTGAGACTTGCCAAGAGATTAATATTTCTGGAAAAATTCCGCTGACGTTTCTCCAACTGTTACTGTTACGTCTCCAGGGTATGTTGGAACTGACGATTGTTTGTTCTGCTGCAATATTCATCATAAACTGCTGAAATTTCACGGTTCATGGATCACTGGCTGTATTCCAAAGATTCATGTCGTCGCTTTGCCACCAGTAGAGATTTGAAGTTACTCTACGGATATTGCCGAATGGGATGTTTCGTTGACTTTGTGTCCCCAAGAAGATTTGATGATATAGACATTATCGCAAGAATATGAAATACCTTCTGATTCAACAGGATCGAGTTTCTGCTTATGATTTGATACCAGTACATTCATGATTCGTTTGGTTTTATTGGAGATGTCGATTAGAATGATCACAGTATTTAGAATTGGAAACTTCCCAAGAGATTAATATTTCTGTAAAAATTCCACTCTGACGTTTCTCTAACTGTTACTGTTACGTCTCTAGGATATGTTGGAACTGACGATTGTTCGTTTTGCTGCAATATTCATCATCAACTGTTGAAATTTCACGATTCATGGATCACTGGCTGTCTTCCAGAGATTCTGGTCGTCGTTTTGCCACCAGTAGAGATGATTTGAAATACTCTTTACGTTGACTTTGTGTCCCCAAGAAAATCTGATGATATACACAGTATCGCAAGAATATGGAATACCTTCTGATTCAACAGGAAGAAGCGGATTATTATAAATGGACGAAAAATCGAGAACGAATGTTATGCAAATAACACTGTCATCGTAGCTACAAGTCTTGAATATATTCCGAGTCATAGAAGATATAAATAGCACAAGCTAGTCTTTTGGATTGAAACTCAATCTAAAGACCAAATATGCCTATCAGCAAAACTCATAGTGATGATATTACAAACTTGACAATAGGGGTAACACTCCAATAGAACTAGTGAGAAGTTATCATTACGACAGAACCATATAAGTCAACAGGCATATTGAAATAGCAAGGGCCGATTTTCTGAAGATGAAAACATTTTTAAGGACAGAGAGAACCTGAATATTATATTTCGGATGATGCGATGTTATTTCCTTTCGAGGTTGCTACATGACATGGAAGCATGGAGCTTCAAGATGAAGAACATGAAGAAACTAGAAACATTTGAAATGTGAATTTATCACAGTATGTGGCAGATATATTTGGTTACCATTGACTATGCATTTTATAAGAGTGCATACCTGTATTTTTAATAACTTTCAATATTGTATGTAGTGTGACTAATATTATCACGTGCTAATTGTCTGGTAGGAGTTACTGAATTCTCACAAAGGGTGATTAAAACATTTAATTTGGTTTCATCGTTAACAGTAGGTTCCCTTTGTCTAGGAATATCTCTCACACGACCCAATTCATGAAACTTCCGTTATTTTGCTAACTGTACCTTGGGAAATTGATGGTAGGTCTGGATGTCTCTCCTGAAATAATCGAGCTACCTCGACTTGACTTCGGCACCATAGCCAATCATAAATTAACGTACAATAAAGAATTAAAAAAAACTGCTGGTTTGCCAAGGCAGACAGTTGCAAAAAAGTTTGAATAGACAAGTTCTTATCCGCCTACATTAAAACGACCCTTTTTGCAACAACTGTTCCACATTTTTAATAGAATATTTTAAATCAATTAATTTGCTTATCCTTTCAAGTCTTTAAGTTTGAATATTTGAAGAATTAAATATTGATTGTTTTGCTTTTCAAGTGCCTTTTCTAATAAGATGCAACAACATGTGTCGTTATATTTGAATTTTTACTACAGCGTATCAGAAATATGACGTAATAAGATTCTCAGAAGAAGCTTCAATCTTTCTATTATCGCATTTATTCCAGTTCAAGTTTTTAGCCTATACCTCGGCTCAGATATCGGTCGGTGATACTACGGCTTCACTCGTTCAGTTGATGAACCCGAAATGGAGAAACAGCTGCACGGAAATATTTAGCTTTGATCTTTCTAGGAATGCGACCTCTCAAGACAAGTATAATAGATTAAATAATATAGGTATGTTATATTTGAATTTTTACTACAGCGTATCAGAAATATGACAAAATAAAATTCTCAGAAGAAGCTTTAATCTGTCGATTATCGCATTTATTTCAGTTTTTAGACTACACCTTGGCTCAGATATCGGTCGGTGACACTACGGCTTCACTCGATCAGTTGATCAACCCGAGAAGGAGAAACAGCTGCACGGAAATATTTACTTTTGATCTTTCTAGGAATGCGACTTCTCAAGACAAGTATAGGTAACAGATTAAATAATATAGGTATGTGTTCATGATATTGATAAAATGACTACACTATGTAGCTGAAATATGTTGGCAATCTATGGTTTGTATTTATTTGTCATTGCTATCATACATTAAACAACAAAGCACTTAAGATGGACAAATACGTCAACAAAGCATTTCATATCACGTCAAAAAAAATTGTTAATTCGATAAATATGATATGTCAATTATTTAGAGTTACTTTTTCATACATCGTTTAATTTCTGCATACATCGTAACGGAATTAAATTTAGAAGGATCTGTAAATTTGCTATATTAATAATTGTTGTTCAAAAAGAAATGATTGTAAATGAAACATAACACCTAAGTACCTCGGAAGAACACTTCGTCACATCTTCGTTCTATAACTAACCTCGACAGTCCACAAGCAATCCTCGGCTGTAACGAAGCACTTCCCAAAAACGGTGCGTAATACACTATAATTTATCGAAACTGAGCGGTAAAATGTTTCGAATAGAACGTGTGGCTAAATACCACTTACTTGTAACAAATGATAGTATACCAATTCAAAATAAAAGAAGATTCGTGATAAAAATACCTAAGCTTATTCGGCGAATTCTCGGGATCGGCCAGTTCTGCATATTTTCTATAGACTGCACATAACCGCTAACAAATGAATCTGATGTGTGATGTAAAAATCCCACTTACAATTGAATAGACATTTCATTTATCTGATAAGATTACTAGCTCTTTAATTGAAAGTTTACAGCTGTCACAACATACGACAGGTCATTTAAAAAACAACGTAATTGAATTATTTGCCTTTTTTAAATAACCTTTTAGCAGTTAAACACAGTGGACTTCCCTAAGATAAATAACTTTTTCATTTTAAGATGTACTCAGCAGAATTAAGGAAATTAACGTATTCTGCTATTGATGACCGAATCCAGCAAAAACAACAGAAGCGAGATTGTTGTTAGAAGAACATTATCATGACAAAATCAGAATGTTACCAATTCCCCAACTTACGTTCCGTGAACACATAGTGATGCATAGCAGTGGCGGTTCCTCGAAGGAGGCTAAGGAGGCTCAGCCTCCTCACCAATTTATCTTAATGATCATTCTCCATTTTATTTCCTGTTTCTCTGATAATTCTTTAAATTTTACAATTAATTCCCCGTTCTCAGTAGTTATTTTTAATCTGGCAACAGTGGCCAGAGGCTAGATTCTCTATATATCTCAAACGCTAAATAAGTGTGGTCAACACAGTTGCCGTTTTCCAAGCAGTTCAATTGCCAGATAGGGTAAAAGAGCGAATATGGCAACACCCTATGTAGGCTAGCTTCTCGTACGGAATCGTCGGTCGAATGAAATACGATTACTTGCTACCGCCCTTCCGCTAGAAGAATGCGACACGTGTCGTGTTCCGTTAGTTCTTGTTTATGTACCGCGAGGCGAAGTAAGGTTAAGTAGTTAAGTTATAATTTATCTAATCGGTGAAAATGATGAGTGACTTAGTTGCTGAGTTCTTAGAAAATCCATTTAGTGGATCAACATATGATAGAAAAGTGTTTTGTTCAAAATGAACGGCCTTTACCGGATTTGAAAGGATTAGTGGTGACGATGACAGGTATGTTTCAAAATCGAAATACACAATAAATTATATTGCTTGCTATTTAAATCTGATATAACTTCATGTTGGGTGCACTCGGGTTATGATGATTTGGAAAATTTAGCTCGTGGTATAGACACACATGAAAAATCGCAGGAACATATTACATCGAGTATTAAGTTTAAAGCAACCGGTAAACAGAATATTGTTAAAGGAGGAAAACATATAATTTGGTAGACAAGAAACTACATTATAAATAACTTTTTTTATGAAATTTTAGATACTATTATAGGTCAAATTGAGATTCGATTTTCCGATTTACATGAATTGAAGTTTTTGGACAAGACAAATAGAAGATTTTTCGAATCTTTTTCAGAAGAGTTTCCCAATACACTTTTAGATAACTTAGTTCTAAAGTATAAATTTTTTGATAAAATAGCACTGCACAATGAATTACGGGTTATATACCTACTCGGATAGAGATATTTTAGGCCAGTACGACATTCACGCCGATATGATAAAATATATGATAGACAATGATTTGCAACAAGTTTTACCTCAGTTTTATGAACTACTTTGTTTGACAGTCACCATTCCTGTCACGTCGGCATCGAGGGAGAGATCATTTTCTACTCTCAAACGAATTAAAACTTACATGCGAAATACAATGGGCCAAAATCGTTTATACAATGTTAGTTTGATATCTATTGAAAAAGATTTAGTAAAACACTTGAAACAAAATGATACATTTTATGATAATATTATTGATCATTTTTCGCAAACTAAAGACCGTAGAATTCCGTTAATATATAAAAAAGTTAATAAAAATAATTAAAAAAAACAAAATATGAAAAATTTCAAAAAAAAAATAAAAAATATCAAAAATCCAAAGAAAAAAAAAACGAACGAAAAAATTTTTTGCCAAGAGAAACTCTACACCTCCACGTTGGTTCTTGCTTGTCAACAATTAATTTTATCACTGAAGTAGCTGGTACGGTCGCTGTGCAAAGGTTAAATTTATTGGCTGAATAGAGTATATTTTTACAAGAACGTTTTATGTCCAGCCTCCTCTCTTAAAAAGTTCACGAGCCGCCACTGATTGCATAGAGATCTTTATATTGCGAGAGAATAAGAAAGAGAAAGGCTGCCTTCAAATTTCTTAGAGAGGGTCTTTTTGTAAAGCATTGCGCTCTATTTCTTCATCTCTATGTTACGACCACGATCAGTAACTTGAACGACTAGGTATGAATGTAGCCGATTACGTCAATTCTGGAGCGTGTGGTTTACAGAAACATGTTTACCAACGTAATCGTCGTGTGAATTGAGGATTTTCATAATCAGATACGCCCTCCGATAACTTACGGACCAAGTTATTTGGCGAAAACTGTACATAACTTACAGATAATATACTACTGTCAACAAAACAAATGACGACCGTCATCGTTTTTTACATAACAGATAACATATGCACATCTAATTCATAATTATTAAACAAACGTTTAAACCGGTGGAGTATAAATTAAATGTGATGATTAATCGAAAAAGCCGGAACAAAGTATAGTCCGGTTTAAGCGCAAATAAAAAGACAAACGATTTTATTATGCACGACACTTTAATTGTTTATCAAAATATCTGTATTGGCGAGTTCTGACACCATGAATCTGGGATGAAGGTTGAGGAATTTTTTTCTGTTACGACGCTCATTTCCAATTCATACAACTATGTACTAAAAATACATTAAACAATTTAATTTGACGGAAATTTTGCTCCATTATATTTTATATTCCTCGTAATTGACAACAATTCAACATATCCATTTGGCTTTGGCGAACTTTAGGAGTACGGGGGGATTACGGTGACATCCATAGTAGATTCAAATTAATAAAGAATTGCGACCATGTTATCACTTGCTTGCTCTTGGTTAATGAGTAAATACCAATTGCGAAGGTTTGGTCAAAAGAATAACATATTATTTTGGTTTGATTCATTTCTCAACATAGTGTCCTTTTAGTTCGATAAACTTCACCCAGCATTTCTCCAACTTTTGCAAGCCCTCCAAAAAGTAATATTTCGGAAGGCCCTCAAAATAGGGATCCGTTTCGGTGATGACCTCCTCGTTCTACGTGAACGGGCCAAATGTAATGAATACGATGGATGCGGCAACAATCCGAAACGTAGCTCGTAATTCAAGAGCAATGTCTCTCTTTTTGTTGCCCAAATGTGGGGATGTTTTCTTAATTTCTTGGCTCAACCAGTTCAATAACGACGCATAATACTCGCTATTTATCGTCGTCCATTCACAAGTAGTCAATGAGGATGATTCCGCGTACGTTCCAAAAAACCGTGACCATCACCTAGCCGGTTAATTTCAGAGTCGTCGCCTTCTTTGGAGTCGGATCACCTTCAAAAGCCCACTGTTTCGACATGATTTAGTCTAGTTATGTATCGTCATCAACAGTTATTTATTGAAACTCGTCAGGATTTTGACGTAAAAACGACAAATCAATCGTCGAATCGACCACGCGATTGCTTTTATCCTGCACTGTGAGCAAACGAGGCTCCCATCGTGCCGATATCCGTTTCATACCCAATTTTGCTTGCAAAATTGAAATCACGTGATATTCCTGTGGCCTCAACAAGTTCCTCCACTTTGACTCGTCAATCACCAAAGATCATATCATGGATTTTCTCCATCATTTCTGGCGTCCACAAGTGGAGACACGGAACGATGTTCATCACTTGTGGATATGTTCGACCACGTTTGAAGACATTCAACCAACATTCTTAAACGGTGATACAGATGATGCCATCAACTTCATCCAACTCTTTTCTTCCAGCGCTTTTATTTCTTGTTGTGCTTCGTCTTTCGAATGAGTGTTTAATCTCTGCCCGAAACTAGTTCCATTGTTAGAAAAATTGTTTGCTTCAATCGATTGTAAAAATGAAACCACCCGATGGATACGGCTGCAGATTTGGCAGAAGTCTTCTGAAGACTGGTACTTGCCAGAAACAATCTTCTTCAATACCCATCGCTTAGATTTTGTAAGTATATATATTAACAACGCGCCCAGCATCCGAGATTCAAGGAATTGGAAATATTTGGTTTTACTTGATCGTCCCCAAGATCGTGTAATTCTATACTTACCAATAAACCCCAAACAATCAGAGGCATTAAAAACCAAATTACTATTTGTTACATCAAGTTATTGGCCACATTAAGTCACAATAATGCGCAACTTTTATTCGAAATTGCATCACGGAACTTTATATATTCATGAATGTTTAGTGTACGCATTGGTTCGTCAATTAAATGAAACACATTTCATGGAATGCGGAGAATGGAAAGAAACGACAGAGGTTATTAAGAGAGACGTCGTATGTTTGAACAGCTTGCGGTTAATTATTTTGTATGTGAAAGAACGTGGCGTTCAACAAGGATAACCTCGCTAAGGATACGAAAAACAGTTGCATAAAATAGACAAGATAAGAGTTGCGTATGGGCAATTGATATACTGATGCTTGAATTCTAGTATCTTTCCAAATCCTTTCGTACATCCATAAGGGTCCTCCATACCTTCGAGACGGTAGCAGTAGCTTGACCGAATTATTTGGTACTGTGAACTTCATTGTCGATAAATTTTCTGGTTTTGTTTCTCCTTAACCCCTTAAAACCCAGTCCATATTTCCCATTCGTCTTATGTATACCAACTTTACCGAATGATGCAATGCTATCCTCAGTAGCCTTGAAACACTAGTATTTCCATCATATTCATCACTGAAGATTTCGACGGAAAAGTTTGGATCTGTGTCACTGTCGTCAAGCATATCACCATAGTGTGATAGAATTAGCAATAAATGTCGGCAATTTTTGCATAATTCTGAGTTCGGAGAAAAAAAATTGCCTCAAGTAGATAATTATTATACAAATTGAAGGAACTAAAATCGAACACATTTTGATCGTCGCAAATGGTCCAAAATAAATGGTAAAAATTGTCAAAACCGGTTTTTCGCGTCGGACATCGTCGGATTGAGTTAAAAAGAAAAAAGCGTTTAATGAGCGCCGTGAAAAGGCGGAAAAAATGAGCTGCGAATGAACCCGATTGGTCCAGCGGTGACCCAGCAAATTGCAAAAAACTATCGATTTTGCTCAAAATTTCAAAAATTCGTAACTCTTGTTCTTTTAAAGATTAAGAGCCGAAATTTTAATCGGTTGTAGCTTTTGTACCACCAAGTACCACACAAAATTTACGTAAAATGGCCCTAAGATAGTTGCGGTGCGGTAACGTGCTATTTTTTTACGGGATCATCTTCTTCAATAGTTAATGAACAACTTACCCAATTTCCAACCTCTCATCTTTCGGAAAAGTTGCTAAAACAATTATTTTAAATAATGGTATTTCGTGCTGTTGGCTGTGCGGGACGCGTGGAGGGGAGAGCCGCCGCGCTAGGCTCGTGAAAAACAACAATATCTCGGGAACCCTTGCTCGAAAATCGATGTTTTTTTTAAATCCGTACTACCATTCAATAATATTAAGATTGCGAGTATTTTCAAACTTCTAGTAATGTCGGAAGTACTCTAAATAATAAATAGATCGAATAGCGCAATGTATTTTTTTAGAGTACTTCTGACATTACTAGAAGTTTGAAAATACGCACAATCTTAATATTATTGAATAGTAGTACGGATTAAATAAAAAACATCGATTTTCGAGCAAGGGTTCCCGAGATATTGTTGTGTTTTACGAGCCTAGCGCGGCGGCTCTCCCTTCCACGCGCGCCTCACAGCCAAGAGGTTGGATTTGGTAAGTTGCTCATTAACTATTGAAGAAGATGAACCCGTAAAAAAATAGCGTGTTACCGCACCACAACTTTTTTAGGGCCATTTTACAAAAGTGCTTTTTTGCATTAAACTGCGGTTTGCAAAAAGTGTACGTCCGATCTTGCGTGGTACTTGAGTGGGCACAAAAGCTACAACCTATTGAAATTTCAGCTCTTAATCTTCAAAAGAACAAGAGTTATGAATTTTTGAAATTTCTAGCATTATCGATGGTTTCTTGCAATTTGCGGGGTCACCGCTAGACCAATCGGGTTCATCCGCAGCTCATTTTTTCCCTCTTTTTACGGCGCATAAGCTTATTGAAAGCTTTTTTCTTTTCAACTCAATCCGACGACGTTCGACGCGAAAAACCGGTTTTAACAATTTTTACCATTTTTTTTGGGCCATTTGCGACGATCAAAGTGTTCGACTTTAGTTCCTTCAATTTGTATCATAATTATCTACTCAAAGCAATTTTTTTCTCCGAACTCAGAACTAAAAACTCCAAAAAGCTAATTCTATCACACTCATTTCATATTTTATGGTTACAAATTAGCTGGTATACCTTTACACACATAGGCAAAGATTAAGTTATGGAAATTCGTGAAGATACTACAGACAGTAAGGAATCGCCACGATATGCATAGCAGGTGTGGTCAATCTGATTCATAATAGCTTTTGCATATTATAGCAATTCAGTATAGCTGCTGAACACATCACGACTAATATATGATATTATGAATAATATCTTTCGCCACGTGTTGCAATACAGGTATACAACGGTAAATGTTGTTGTTAGCGAAATGGATCTCTTCAAATAATCTTGATGAGAGTGATCATCATCATCAAACGGCAGGTTTTTACCCCGGTCGTGCTGTCTATGGATCAGAGGCCTATTCTATTCTACCAGTTCTGTGGCGCGCCAGAAACCCAGAATATTGCTTACGCCGGCTTCTATAAGTTTGTTGACAACAGTGACCGGTGAGGATGCCAGTCATCACCCTATGGGGTCCCTTCTGTTTAGAGAAAGGTGTTTATTTGAGAGCCTAGGCACAGGCTCTTTGGCAAAGAGCTTGGCCTGCCTCATTCGTGGTGATTCCCGTCACAAGTCAGACCACCTGGCCTCGAAGGGCGAGACCCCCACGCAGTTTGATAAAGCGACCTTTGGTTCTGGCTCAACAGGGGAATTAGATGACCCTCGCCTGGCCAGGGTATCAGCCATTCCATTTCCCTCAACTCATGAGTGTGATACAGCAATGAGTGTATATAATGAAGAGTACCTGAAGAATGAGTATTAAAAAAAGGGCCGCATAAAAAAAAAGTTGATGGTGGTTGATCGAGAACGAAACGTTGAACATTAAAATTGAAATTAACACAAGAAAGCTTATAAAATGCCTCGAAGAAGTTTTCAATTTTTTTCATCTCTGACGGTAACACTAGAAAAATTACTTGATAATCGAAAATGTGATCGGAAATTCGTTCATACATTTATTTGGTCAAAACTTGTGGCTTTGTTTAGGAAAATATGTTGCAGATCCTCCACTAGTGAGACAGACTGAGCGAGAACTGTATCATCAATGCGTGGAATTGTAAATTGCATTCTCAGTAGGAAATCTTCTTGCCGGCAGATGGTGTTAAAACATCTAAGTTGGCCAAACATTTTCGATAATGGTAATTACATCACTGCAGGAGATGGTTGATCAATGACTTCATGTCTGCCTCGTTCCACTGACGAGAGAAAAGCGAAACAGCTGTCTAGGACTAATAGACATGTCTAGTCACTGTTCAACCTGGTCAAAAATTGTGGCTTTGTTTAGAAAAATATGTTGCAGATCCTCCACTAGTGGTAACAATTTGAAAAACTAACGTAAATGAACATTATTGAGCAAATATATATGACCATCGCTTTGAGGGAGAGGTCTTGTCAGATCTACAAAGAGAAGATTCGTTTGCCTATCTTCATTTGGTTAACCCCCTATTTGTGCCAATTTTAAAGACATCGTTCTCTGCTGGCCCACCTTTGTCCTCGTACCATCATAGCGAACACTCACATGAAACGATCAGTCAACATTGATATATCTGGTTATATTGGTTATCACTATGCGAGCAATTATTTTCTGCTGTGGCAGCAACAGCTGGATTGGAAAGAATTTTCTTTGGTTTCGGTTTCATCAAATCTTAATTACGTAATAGGCAGGCTAAGCAAAGAGAAAGCTGACAAACTAACATTGTGTTCAGTCTTGCTTTTATTAACTAGGTTCGGGAAGACGAAGAAGAGGAAGTACTAGATCCAGAATCCAACTGAGAACTTGTATAATAATACCATATCTCCTTTTGCATATTCCATAATTGTTAAAAAAATTCAGAATCTTTGTAAGTTTGTTTATACTCTAGATCTACAGCATATTTGTTTACGCTTTGCTTTGTTTTGTACTTTATTACATTGACAACTTCCAGTATTTTTTTACACTTACCTACAAAATTAAAAAACAACATTTATATAAATATCATGAAATTTTTAAACCCTGCAACAAGTAACGCTGCTGTGATATAGCTACCGCTACCTACAGCATATATATTTTTGCTGTTTAATATGAATGAGTTAAGTTTAAATATGTAATAAGTTCTTGGTCAGCAATTAAAATGATAGTTTGGCTTTGGCAACGCCTTGAAACGTCGGGAAGATGAGATCCCTGCTTGTTGCACATCCAATTTCCGGCCGTGCAAATCTCCAAGCCGTCAAGATCAGAGAGTTGCACATCAGCAACTTTAATGCTTCACTCGCAAAATATGATTTACTTACCAAAGCCAAAGTTGCTGTCGCGTTTGAGTTGCATGATAAATTTGGCCTCGTGCAAGTCCCCAAGACTAAAAATTGATGCGTTGCACGTCAGCAACTTTGTTGCTGACGATGACAACTTGCACGGTTTCTCTTGAAATAAATCGTTTTTGAGCCTCGGATCGAATCTACACAAGGATAAGAGTCATGGATTGTCGTATTAAGTCAAATTCACGAATATACAATTTGAATTTTCCGGAAAAGTGCTCACAAAACACGAAAACGACCATTTTGTTGCTTCATTTGACACGGAATTTTGGGGTACGGGGAATTTTACGCCTTGAATCGACAATTTCGATGAGGAAAAATATTATTGGAAAACTTCGAATACAATTTGAAACATTTAATATTCAAAAAATGTGAAATCCGACAATTTTTTCTCTCCTAGGTAACCAACTAATTTGAAATAGTATGAACGTTATATAGAAAACTGCTATGTGAAAATGCCCAGTACACTTTTGAACACCCTAGCAACAATTTAAATAAATTGCTGCCTCTCGTACCATTGTTGAAATCTAGTTTGTTGAATTCTGATTTTCCGGGAAAATTTTTGGCCAAATTTGAATTTTCACATAGCATAACGGTCACGTTATTTTAAATTACTTAATCAAAAATCTAATGTAATAACCAAGGAGTGGTTTTCTACAAAAAAAAATTTTGAAAAATTGTATTCGACCTTTTCCCAATAATATTTTTGCTCATCGAAATTCCGTATCCCAGCATTGCTTGCCAAAACAAGCAACAAAATGACCATTTTCAGGTTCGTGAATTTGACCCAATGCGGCAATCCATGACTCATGACTGTGTACACTCGATCCGAGGCTCAAAAACGATTCATTCCAAGAGAAACCGCGTATTTGCAATTTTCGGAGGTTTCTCAATTGTAGCTTTTCGCATGCAAGTGGTTTTTCACTTGTAGCTTTTCATGTGCAAGTTGTCATCGTCAGCAACTTAATGTTAAGCGTAATTTACCATGATTATGCAAAGTTGCTGACGTGCAACGCCCCAATTTGGAGTCTTGGGGAATTGCACGCGGCTAAAGGACCCCGCAAATTCCTTACGGGAATTGGGTCTCGGTGGATATTTCTGAATTTTTGATATGATGTAGTCCATGTGATTCTGAACAAATGTTATCATTGCGCCAACCCCCAAAAATGAACAGATTCTCTGCTAGGGGGGGTTATATTTACATTTTACTCTTAATAGACTATTTATTTCTGAAGACGGGAACAATATTCTAACATGCTTCATTCTAGTTTATGTTGCATAATATGATTCTTCTCCCATAAAAAACTTTTGAAGCCCCCCCTAACCCCTAAACCCACCTTAAATAAAAAAAAATTACCTTTTTCTGGACCACTTCAAAAATCATTGTAAAAAGTTTTAATAAGCTTAAATACGGAATCCGCACTTGTATTTCAAAAATCAACTCCCCCCCAAATGGGGGATGCACAAAAAATTTCGGTGGATTTTTCTGAATTTTTGATATGATGTAGTCCATGTAATTCTGAACAAATTTTATTCATGCGCAAACCCCGAGAAATGAACAGTTTTTCCGCTAGGGGGGTTATATTTACATTTTACTCATAACTTACTTATACATTTCTGAAGGCGAGTACAATCCTTACATGCTTTACTCCAGCTTATGTTGCATAATATTTGTCTTCTTCCATGAAGGAATGTTGGAGCGTCCCCTATCCCCCCAACCCCCACTTTTGGGAAAATAAAAAATATTAATTCCTGGGTCACTTCGAAAACCATTGGAAAATGTTTAAATAAGCTCAGATACGGAAACCGCACTTCTGTATCATAATTGCGTCTGTTATCCACATTTTGCCGGATAACTATTTATATAGCTATTTGACGTTTATTTGCATTTTTGTAAGGCGGGAAGATGGCTTCAAATGATCTCGATTGGAATGGACGCATACGGCACTTCTTATGGGTCCTTCAATTTCTACGCTTGCTTGAACTACATTCGCTTCTTCATTCTAATGAACGCACGTTTATCAATTGCAATTAATTTAGAGGCGGCTATGAGCAATCTTTTATCTTGCCCTAAGAACTTTCAAACTTATGCACTGCGTCTTGTCACCTTGTATATTGGTAGTAATTATTGTTGTGCTTTTCTGCATTATTGTAGTTGTATTTACTGGTTGTGGTTACTAAAATTAATGACGTACCTAAATCGTGGGGATTGTTACGTATGCGAGAGATCTTTTCGGCCAGCGCAACTATCAAGAATTGATGGAGTAGTAAACGCAAATGAACGTGAAATAGCAGTTATCTGGCGAAATGTGGAAAACGGACCTCCTCTAAATGTTGATAACGGACGCAATTATGATACAAAAGTGCGGTTTCCGTATCTGAGCTTATTTAAACATTTTCCAATGGTTTTCGAAGTGAATTAGTATTTTTCATTTTCTCAAAAGTGGGGGTTGGGGGGATAGGGGAGGCTTCAACATTCCTTCATGGAAGAAGAACAATATTATGCAACATAAGCTGGAGTAAAGCATGTAAGGATTTTGTACTCGCCTTCAGAAATGAATAAGTCTGTTATGAGTGAAATGTAAATATAACCCCCCTAGCGGAAAAACTGTTCATTTCTCGGGATTTGCGCATGAATAAAATTTGTTTAGAATTACATGGACTACATCATATCAAAAATTCAGGAAAAATCCACCGAAATTGTTTGTGCATCCCCCATTTGGGGGGGGGGGGGTTGATTTTTGAAATACAAGTGCGGATTCCGTATTTAAGCATATTAAAACATTTTACAATGATTTTTGAAGTGATCCAGAAAAAGGTATATTTTTTTATTTAGGGGGGTTTAGGGGTTGGGGGGGAGGCTTCAAAAATTTTTTATGGGAGAAGAACCATATTATGCAACATAAACTAGAATGAAGCATGTTAAAATATTGTTCCCGTCTTCAGAAATAAATAGTCTATTAAGAGTAAAATGTAAATATAACCCCCATAGCAGAGAATCTGTTCATTTTTGGGGGTTGGCACAATGATAAGATTTTCTCAGAATCACATGGACTACATCATATCAAAAATTCAGAAATATCCACCGAGACCCAATTCTCGTAAGGAATTTGCGGGGTCCTTTAGCGCGCAAGTCAAACGCGTCAGCAACTTTGGCTTTGGTAACACTATCCTACGTTGCGAGTGTACCATTGACATTGCTGACGTGCAACTCTCACATCTTGACGGCTTGAGGAGTTGCACAGACGGAAATTTGATGTGCAACACGCAAGGACCTCATCTTCTGGATCCAGGTCTTTCAAGGCAATGGCGAAGTACTATTTTAATTAATGACGTGCATCTCTCCAAGCCGAATTTGTGGCAGGCCACCGGACTGCCACCGGACTATAAGGAATGCATTATTACACAAAAAAATATTCAGTAAAAAATGGTATACCTTCTCGCAGAATCGATTCGTAGATCCTGTAGGTGCTTTCACAATCATGGGTGGGCTTTACTGGTCGTCTAGCGCCTCCGTCCAACGATTTACTCCTTTCTCTGAAATCATCATCGGCGCCACTATGACCGTCCTCACTAACACTACACGAGTTCCTTCGGTATCCATTATCCGATCTCCAGTTGTGCACTTTCTTACCGAAATGTCTGATCAGTTCCTGTATGGAATGATGGTGATGGTTGTGACTTCTATGGAAAAATGCATTGTAACCTTTCGGCGACGAGGAGTATTCGACGCGAGGGGACGATCCGAACGGGGAAGTGTCAGAATCGCGCAAGGGAGTTTCCGGACAACTTTCCACGCTGGTTTGGGACGGCGTCCCGGTGGACACGGTCGATTGTGAACTAAAATGGTGGTTATTATGGGGCGGCATGTGACCTAAATGACGTTGGTGTGGCATGTACGTTTGATTTGCGTAATTGTACAAATTGCTAAAACTATTCATCTTTCTGGACGACCAAATGGCGCATCACGAACGTAGACATTAAATCTATTTAATTTTATTTTTTACATGTCTTCTGCTAATCTAACACACTTTTCCACTTCACATCATTTTCGTAGCCGCGCAGTTTCTTTCAATGGAGCTTATTGCAGTCGAGACAATTGATTTTTCAACGATATTGCTCTTTACTGATCAACGGAAATCAGACGACTGGTCTAATTATGTTTATCTGAATCATACTAGATTGAGCATTCTATCAGATCTCTTATCTTCAAACGCTCTATTCGCCCCTATCAAGTCCTACTTATAACACTTTTCGTTCCAATGTATCCTTTTGCGTCGTAAAATGGTTCTGTGGAATGAAATATCATCCAGGTTATGGTGGATTCTACTTAAATATATATTGAGAGCATTATGAATATCATTTTGTTTATCCAATTTTACGATAGATTTCAAACAAGGTGTTTCCAGATAACATTTGAATCAAAATTACGATCCCGCAGTGACCTTAGTCATTTCTCAATTGAGTTGATTGATATTGATGGTCTGAACATTAACCCGATGGTACTATGACTATGGTTTATCGTTAGAGGACAATTCAATGACCAATTCATCTCACAGACCGAATTTTCCCCGGCTGTTAGATCTCGAGATACAGCATCCGCATTTTTTCTTTTTTTTGACTGGAGGTTAACCCTTTCCAAGTTGCGGCTACTTGAGAAACATGCCATTCTTATACACTTCCACCATGTGCCATCATTTTTTTTCGTGTCCGTTTATCAGGTCGACCAGTTAAAATTGAACCGAAAATGGACTGCAGGTTAACCCCCCCAAACCTGGTGGAAAATGTTCATTAGTATTGGCAATTGTTAATATACCCTATGCCATCAAAAGTTATCGGTCCATTTCCGAGTAATTGGCCATTATTTGGACCAAAAGTGTTTCTTTTTTCATTTTGTGGATAAAACTTGCGGGTCACAAAGTAACATGATGGCACCATGTTGAATAACTTTATTGGAGGTCAAATAAAGATTTAAAATTATTGCCATCACTCCTTGCCTATTTCAACCCCCCAAAACCCTCTAAAACCACCCCCCAAAAAAATATGGTTCATATGATAATATGACCAATTTTATGATAAATTAGTCAATTATTGAGACTCTGGCTGGGTTTCAAATCGAAACGGCTCTTTTTTATTTTATTTTTTTCATTCTGCCGAATGATTTGAGGGAGTTTTGGGGGGTTGAAATAGGCAAAGAGTGATGGCAATAATTTAAAATCATTATTTGACCTCCAATAAAGTTTTTTAACATGGTGCCATCATGTTACCTTGTAACCCGCAAGTTTTATTCACAAAATGAAAAAAAGAAACATTTTTGGTCCAAATAATAACCAATTACTCGGAAATGGATCGATATCTTCTGATGGCATAGGGTATGTTAACAATTGCCAACACCAATGAACATTTTCCACCATGTTTGGGGGGGTTAACTTGCAGTCCATTTTCAACTGGTCGGCCTGATAAACGGACACGATAAAAAATGATGGCACATGGTGGAGGTGTATAAGAATGGCATGCTTTTCAAGTAACCGCAACTTGGAAAGGGTTAACCTCCAGTCAAAAAAAAAGAAAAAATGTGGATGCTATATCTCGAGATCTAGCAGCCGGGGAAAATTAGATGAATTGATCATTGAACCGTCCTCTGACTATAAACCATAGTGCCATCGGGTTAATGTTCAAACCATCAATATCGCTCTGACTCCTAGACTAATATATGCGTCATGAGTAACCACTACGCAGCTAGCCTTCAAGGTAGGTCAGAACATAATAATTTGCTAATTTGATCAATTTCATGTTGTGTCGGAAAAAACTATGTTTGGATTCGAGAAAAATTCAGTTGATTTAGCCAATATTTTCGTTTTTAAAATAGACTACTTAATATCTTAATAATCGTCTGTTTGATGTTTTGTGACCTTGCTGGTTAATATGAGTTAGAGTTTGTTGGATAGAGGTCAAATAACTAAAACCACTTAAGCTATGTTGCCGACGTTTGAACTTTTATAAAGTCATCCTCAGAGCACTAATGATTGTGATAGCTATAGTAACTGTTTTATAATTTTTATCCATTTTAATACGTGTCAGTGACTGCCACCTAAGTTGAACTTTTTATATTGTAAATTTATAGTATTTTATTAACCTCAATGTATTTTTCAATTCTCAACCTGATTGTGCCACTCTTCGTGTTATTCTTTAATAAAACTAGTAGTAACCACAATGACAATTCTTATTGTAGTGCCCTTAGGATGACTATATAAAAGTCGAAACGTAGGCAACAGAGCTTAAGTGGTTTTAGTTATTTGACATCTCACCAACCAACTCTAAATCTTATCAATAATCGTCTTTTGAGATACAGAATAAAATTAGTTAGATTAAGTACATTGAGAATAACGTTTGTGATTGTTTCAGGTACACTATGAGGTGGAATAAAAGAAAAAGAAACAAACTTAGCGGAGCTGAAATTTTGCCAAACAAAAAATGTTTGAAGTTTGCAACGTACAACGAAATAACTAACTTCTATGTTGTCATGTTCAGTGAAAAGATCGATGGAGTATTATCTTCCGAATATTGACATTGACAAATTTTCGGTTCTCCAGTATGAACAGTGAGAACACATATATCAGTCCCTCACAGCTGTTTCGCTCTTCTGAGCTCGTCAGTGGAACGAGGCGGACGTAAAGTCACTCATCAATCATCTCCGGCAGTGATATTATTACCACCTTCGAAAATGTTCGGCAAACTTAGATGTTCCAACACCTTCTGTCGGAAAGCAGATATGCCCCCCTGAGAATGCAATTCATGCATTGATAATACAATTCTCGCGACTCAAAGAATCTGCTTTCCGGCAGATATTGTTGGAACTTTTAAGCTCGTCACTTTCGATGGTGGTAATTATATCACTGCCGGAGATGGTTGGTCACTAAAAAGCTCATGAGAAGAGCAAAACAGCTGTCTGGGACTGATAGAGGTGTTGTCTCTGTCCAACCTGGAGCACCCAAACTTTGTCTATTGACTTCTAGATGTGTTTGTAATTCACTGTGCATTGTTTCGAAGCATGTCGGTGATATTTCCAACTGTTTCCCCGTCGATTCTTTGAATCGCGAGAGCTGTATCATCAATGCGTGGAATTGTCAATTGCATTCGCAGTAGGAAATCTGCTTGCCGGCAGATGGTGTTGGAACATCTAAGTTCGCCGAACATTTTCGATCGTTGTAATTACATCACTGCAGGAGATGGTCAATCAGTGACTTCACGTCTGCCTCGTTCCACTGACGAGCTCATGAGAAAAGCGAAACAGCTGTCTACTACTAAAAGACATGTGTAGGCACTGTTCAACCTGGGGAACCAAATCTTTGCCTACTGACTTTTAACTCGAGAGATAGATGCATTTTCATTGGCTCAGATAGTAACTGAGTATTCGAAATACGTATCTACGTTACCAAATATTATCGAGGTTTCAAAGAAATTTTCAATTTTACATTGAATTGAATCAACACAACATAGAACATCTGCATAGTTATTTGTTATTGTTTTTTGGCTTCTTGAACCAAGCTTTGATGTTTTTTTTTGGAATAGACAAATTTGAAAATAGAACAAATTTACTGTAATACCTATATATCGACAATTGTTCACCATACAATAGTCAGTAGCATCCCCAGTTATTAATAACTAACTAAATTTACACAATGAAATTTATTACTGCCGACTGAAATTTCGATATGATTTAAAGAACCAGTAATGGAGGATAGACAAAAGCTACATTCAACTGGCAGTAATTCAAATGCATCCTCTGTAATCGGAATACTTCCAAAATGATGATACTGCCGAACAAGGATTAGATGTGAATACCATTTATGCATATGCAACTCATATGTTGGATTAGGGTTTAAGGATTTGTCTACAAAGTCGAAAAAACAAATTGGGATGAGCTGGCACCAGATGAAGTTGTTTTCATATGACTTAATCATTTGTAATCTAGATAATTGTCCCTGAAACATCACTCCTAGACAGTGCTTTTATCAGCTAATCTAGATTAGCACCTATTGTCTGAGTTAGCCTTCGTTTTTTTTTAACTCACTGTGAAGTGAATAACTTATTATTTCTTGTACCTACTGTAAATCAATTTAATCAAAACCATCGCTTTGTTCAAATTTATTTATAGATTTATATTACATACACGTCTCTTTGGTAATCCTCGCACATAAATCGTGTTTCAACTTGTGGGATTAGAGATGCTTCATAACCATGAACGTTGCGATGTGAGAAAAACCGGCATTTCTTTAGTCTAGTCTTGAAATAATAATCAAAGACCATTTACGATGATACGTAACAAGTGTTCCTGGGTAGAAAACTTTATATCAAATTCTCCAAATAGCAGTAGTTGTATGGGCCTGGAGAAAAGCTTAAGTCAAGATAAATTTGGAATATACAAACTATACGTGTAGTCCAGTCAAAAGTGTGAAAAAATAGATAGAAATACTAAAATTTTATAAAGGGTGACATAGAAAAAAGGACCGTGCATAGTGTCAGGCGATAGATGACACTAAAATAAGAAAAAAAGTTCCTATTAAGATATATGCTCAGACGCTTAGTTTTTGAGATGTTGAAGTTGAAACAAAAATTTCGTTTTTTGCAAATATCTCCGGAACCGTTTATCGTACAGACAACAGCTTTTGCGAGCATTTTTTACTCATAGTAAGCTATGTTCCGTGCGACAAAAAAAATTTTTTTTAGTCATGATTGGTGAAGATTTTGGAGGGGTAGTGGGTGTTTTTCTCCCCAACTTCTACGCCACATGAAAAAGAACGGTTTTTGGACAACTATTTGAACCGACAATGTTTTCTACATAAAAAAGGTACTCTTGGTCAAAAGCTCTAAGGTTGACAGTTTTCGAGAAAAATCAACTTTTATGTTGAAAAACATGGTAAATTCTTACTAATTTATTCAAACGTTAGAACAAGTAACAAACCCAAAAAATAGACCAGGGTTTTCAACATAAAAGTTGATTTTTCTCGAAAACGGTCAACTTTAGAGCTTATAACCAGGAGTACCTTTTTTGTGTAGAAAACATTGGCAGTTCAAACGGTTGTCTCAAAACCGTATTTCTTCCAGTGGCGTAGAAGATGGTGAGAAGAACATGCACTACCCCTTCAAAATCTTCACCAATTTTTTATCGCACAGAACATAGCTTGCTATGAGTAGAAAATGTTCGCAAAATATGTTTTCTGTACGATGAACGGTTCCGGAGATATCGAAATTTTTGTTTCAACTTCAACACCCTGTATCTCAAAAACTAAGCGTCTGAGCATATATGGTAACAGGAACTTTTTTTCTTATTTTAGTGTCATCTATCGCCTGACACTATGCACGGTACTTTTTTCTATGTCACCCTGTAGACCGCAGGGAAATGCGAAATTCGTTTTGCATCGTGTTCAGGACGGCTTACACATCATTAGTCCCTCGTGATTATTGTTATTAATAAACAATGAAAAACTATTTTCAATCAACAAATGGAATGTTTTTTATAACAAATGGAATATCTCGGCCTCTTTTAATCCAAAGTTTCTGGATATTTGTTATCAGGGATTTGTTTGGTCCGCTGAAGTCAGAAACTGAAAAACCCGGAAAATTTTAAAAAATTTTAGCAACAAACGTAATATTGTTTCTTAGACTGTGGTATTGAAATAATAAGATACGGTGATGTGTCGTTTTCGTGGTCGCTGAATATTATTTTATGATCATAAAATCAAAACAGGCGATAGTTTTCCGGAAAACTCCGGAAAACTAAAATTTACCATTTCTACACGACAAACTTTAATTATTTTGTTTTTCAACAAATTATAGTCAGTGTTATTGGAATAATAAGGTATAGTGATAGTTGTCGGTGAAAATTTCACTAAATGAAGGAAAATTGTGGAAGATTGCGTCGTTTTCCTTCATATTCCTGTATCGGTCTTCGTCCAACGTGTCAAATTAGGTTTTTGTGGTCGCAGAGTATCAATTTATGGTTACAAAATCAAAAGCAACTACAGTTCGCCGGAAAACTCCGAAAAATGAAAATTTGATTGAACTTTATTAAAAAAAAAATTTCACGAAATTGTAGTGGAAATCTATATAATAATGATGATATTACTAGGATATATATAAAATAGTCTCTTCTTTCATATTATCAAAATCAATTTTTTTTGAGAAAAAAATCTTGAATCTTGAATTTACCACAAACCCGCGATCTGTTATTTTGTTGTGAATTAGGTTTTAAGTTTTTTTTTCGAGTGCACATAAACGTTAATTTAATTTACATAATTTCATTTTCGGTTACTAAATTTTAATACAAATCGATATTTCACGTGTTTTATAAATTAAAATTGAAAAAAGGCCGTGATATCACAGCCGTATCTCAGATGCTATTGGCAGCATGCCAGTTCCTTCCCCTCCACACTCAAAGATAGCTGCGGTGTTCTCCGTAAAGATACTTGAAGTTTTTTATTATAATATTTGTCTAAAAATTTTCGAAAAACAGTAACAATTAAAGATTGTCTTGTAAATATGACAAATTTTCATTTTTCGGAGTTTTCCAGAAAACGATGTGGAAGCCATACTGAACAGATGCAAAAAAAATGGCATTTTCGTGCGGTCGATGAAAATTTTGATCTTAATGGAGTTGGGAAATGTTTGCAAGCAAACTCCGGTAAACTGTCATTGGGTAATGTACCCCATCTGACAAAAGTTGCACAGCAATAATAACAGAGGAGGAGACCAAGGACGGAAACCTGTGCAACATATTCTTGAAGCTCAGTTCAGAATAAAAAAGCGCAATGATGAAACGAGCCCAATCCTGCGAGTAATTTGCATAAATAAATATTGGTTTTCATTTTACTTAATAAAAATATTTCTAAAGAGTTAAAGGCGTGGAAAGACGTAAAATTATACTTTGTCATGTGAAATGTGATTTAAATTGACAGGGGTACGTATGTTATGATATGGTCTGTCACGGACATTATGTGAATGTCAATGTATCAGTTATTTGTCATTTTAACGTTACCTGTCTTCTTGATGGGTTACGTGTCTGTCAAAACATATAGTTTGAACTGTGATAATGAGCCATTGATCTATGGATCTGTCTGTCATGTTAATTGTACGTAATTTTATTAGTCAGAAACGTTAAAATACTTTTGCCCCGTTTGAAACTGATTTTGGAAAAATCCTCTTTCAGCGGGTGCCTACGTCGTAAAAGGAACATATCTGCCAAGTTTCAAGTCAGTCCGCTCTATAGTTTCGGAGATTTCATGATGAGTGAGTCACTTATAAACTGTAAACTTAAATAATTTACAATGCTATGACTACACTTAAACATCTTCTATAGTTAACTTCTATTTCCTGTTGATGACCTATCCACAATAGCATTTATTTGATAAAACTGTTGGTTGAATTGATTGTTTTGTTCTAAGGCCACAAGAAACTATACCCAATGAAAATTGATCTTTTTACAGCTCAAAATACTAAGCGAGGGCAAAAATTAAATAAAAATTAAACAAGAAATGATTTATTTGGTCAAAATTTATTTTATTTTTCAACATAATCTCCTTGTAGCCCGATACACTTCGTCCAACGTTTTTCTAAATTTTGATCCCTTCCAAATAATACGATTTCGGCAACTCTTCAGAATAGGCGTTTGTTTCGAAGATGACCTCATCGTTGGAGCCACATCGCTTTCCGCCGAGCCGTTTCTTAAAGTTTGGAAATAGATAAAAATAGTTGGGGCCAAATCAGGAGAATATGGTGGATGACGATTCAATTAGTAGCGCAATTCATGCAATTTTACCATTGCGACTAGGGACCTGTGCGCCGGTGCGTTGTCCTGGTGGAAAAGCACTTTTTTCTTCGCCAAAACACGGCCGCTTTCGCTTCAAATCGGCGTCGAATCGATCCAACAGCTCTGCATAATATACGGTGATCGTTTTGCCCTTTGCAGGATAATCGTTATGGACGATACCGTGTGCATCCCAAACAACTGTAGCTATGACTTTGTTGGCCTATAAACCTACTCTAGCCTTTTTGGCTTTCATTCGCCAGGACAAGTCCACTGAACCGACTGTTCTGTGGTCTCTGGTATGTTGTGATGGATCCATGTTTCCTTCACGGTTACGAAATGGCGCAAAAAGTTCTTCTTATCGCGCTTGAACATCGCTAAGCATTCCTTTGAAGTTGTCACACGGTCGCGCTTGTTGTCAACAGAGAGCAAACGAGGCACCTATCTGCCAGATAGCTTTCTCATATTGAAAAATGTATGCAAAATGTTCCGTACACGTTCCGTTGAGACGCCCATAGACTCAGCAATCTCGTGCACTTTAACTCGCCAATCGACCAATATCATACCATGGACTTTATCGACGATTTCTGGCGTTGTAACCTCAATTAGACGACCAGAACGTCCTTTGTGGTCATACCACCACAACGCAAATCAGTAAAACACTTGTGAATCGTTCCAATCGATGGTGAAGAGTCCGGTCCCCATAATGTTTAACAAGCGATGCGTTGCTTTGCGTAATGTGTTTTCCACGCAAGAAATAATGTTTAATCAAGACGCAAAATTCACATTTTTTTTTCATGTTTACTAACATCTTCATGGTTGCTTGCTTTCGATGGACATCAAAACAGAGCTAAAAATTTTAATGGGTTCTAGTTAAAGATGGTACACAAATGTCACATGGGATTTTCGATTGTGGAGCCATCTGTATTATTATTCAGGGACTTTTCACCTTGCAGTCGTATTCTTCCATTATCGAATCAACGTTTATGATATGCACCCCAGGTTCAAATTAATTAAAGAATTACCGATAACTGCGCATTCATTTTATTAAAAACACTCGGAAAAAAGGTGCGGAAATTCTCTTTTAATTAAATCGCCTTCTGTTACTCACTTCTATTGATAAATAAGCCTAATGTAAACGTTAGAACCCATGCAACAAATTCTTTATGTGCGTAGTTAAAATTGAATGTCCAATTACGTAATTGAATCATGTAATGTTCTTTTATGAGCAGACTGCTATGAAGCCAACGTCGTATATTTCCTATTTAAGATTATTTCATCGGTCAATCAATTCATAGGTAATATTCTAGAGCGATATGAAAAATAATTATACTCCCTTCAGAATATTGAATTCTGGAAGATAATAACATTCATATGATTAACAACATATTTAGTCGAGGAAATAAAGCACTAAAATAGGCCAAATCTGGGAAAGTTGGCGCAGTTGGATGGATTGAGATGCGGTTTTCTGCATTCGATTCAGAAAGTGATTTAGAAACTTTGTCCGGTATTTTTGTAAGTCCACACTTTTTGAGGTGAATAAAAAACGGACTCGAATTGGTTTCTCATGGGTTTTTGGGGTCGCTGAACACGAATATGATATTTAAAAAATACCTCCCCGGGGGTATACTAGCGTCCTGACGTCCTGGATATCGACGAAATTAATGAAAAAATTATTTTTAATGTTTGTCAACTCTTCGAAAGGTGATATGAAGGTTGCTAGTCATGATAACGACATGAAAAAACTCTTCTGCAATATCTGGTGTACCCTGCGTCCGGGTAACGACGTCATCTTCTAGGAATTTGCTAATTTTTCTTCATAGAAGGTAACAAATTCTAGCTTTCGGGGGTTTTTAAAGTCGCCGATCACGACTGTGACACTCACAATGTTCTGCAAATTACCTGGGGGTATTTCCGGGACACTCGAGTCCTGTGTATCCACGTCATCTTCTAGGAATTTCTTGTTTTTTTAAATTAAATGTAATAAATTCTAGCTCTCGGGGGTTTTCAAAGTTGCCGATCACAACTGTGACCCTCACAGTTTTCATGCACGTCAGGACGTTAGTATACCCCCGGGGAGGTCCAAGGGGACCTCAGGGAATTTTTTAAATATCATATTCGTGTTCAGCGACCCCAAAAATCCCCGAGAAACCAATTCGAGTTTGTTTTTTTATTCATCTCAAAAAGTGCACTTAGAAAAATGCATTTTTTGGCTGTAGAAACAACAAATTTTTTCCGCAAAACAAAAATACCGGACAGAGTTTCTAAATCACTTTCTGAATCGAATGCAGAAAACCGCAGCTCGATCCATTCAACTGCGCCAACTTTCCCAGGTTCAATGCTTTATTTCCTCGACTAATTCTAGACTTTGAGTTCGGAATACGATTAAATTAAATAAGAATTCATCTTTCATCTCATAATGACGGTTGAAAACATATGTCAAATAGGTATGTCCAATAAATCAAGCTTTTACTACAGTAGCGATTTTTTTCTATTTGGTTGTATTTGGACAACTCAAAGTATACGTAGCTTAGTGGATAAAAATATTGACCAAAGGAAATGGATGCAATTTGTACATTACATGCAAGGGAAATTGGAAAGAAGCAACATTTAATCAATTTATCAAAACGTTCATTAGCAAATTTGGGTTTCAAATTTTTGAGTACTGAATACAAACCTTAAACACAAAAAATTTAAAGTTACCAATTCACCCAAGCAAGCGTTTTTATATTTACCGGACTTATTCTATAACGTTTTCTATGAATATGTGTTATTAACAGGTTAAAGAACTGCTTACAAAATCTAACCATCATTGTAAATATACTGAATAATCATGAGAATTGTTAACAAATTATGCAATCATTCATAAATTGTGAATTATATGTTTTATGTTATATGTAAAGGTTTCTACATTTGAGAAGTACCTATACCTACTAATTAATATGAAAGAGTGAAGCTTGCGTCAGAAGGTTCTATTTTTTCTGCTAGATTTCTTGCGTATAGCTTTGCGTGCTGGCTAGCAGTACTGGGCTAATGCTGCAATACAGACAGTAAGACAAAAGTTATGGAGGACTTTGTATAAAGGCACTCAAGTAAAGACATTTTTAGAGAAGAGCAAGATGATCGAAGATCGAAGCTTTGCCAGATCTACCATCAAAACAGTTAAAGAATAGCCGTTCAGAGCCAGACAGTCAAATAAGGGACGACGCACGCATTGGACAGGAACCTAGGAGATCTCAAAGAGCTGCAAAAAAATTATGAGGTAATATTGATTACAACTCATCCGACTGGGACGGTCTTCGCATATTCTCTCAGATGTATTGTCGCACTATTCAGACCCCAAAAACCCCGGAGTAACCGATTTGGACTAATTTTAGTGGATATTTATTAAATATTATTCGTACAAAAATGAATGAAAAAATGCATTTTTGCACTTGAAAATGCAACTCAACATTTCTACTGAAACCAAAAAGCGGATAAACTTTCCAGATACCTTCCAGAATATAATGCAAAAAATTCGCATCTCGATCTATCTTGGAGTAAAAATTTTATACGTTGTTGTGCTTCATTTTCTCGGCTAATGAATAGAGAATAGGTATATCGCAAAATATCAAAACAGATTCAGTTTAATAACGGCATCTAGACGTGAATATAAGTAGATGGTCTGGAATACGAAAAAAGAATGACCTTTATTATTTCCAATTTAGTGTCTTCGGACATTCGGTTCAATTGTTCGAATAATTTAATTTCAAAACTATCATGCTACAACACAGCAAAGTATTTATCATCCAGTCTGTTTGGCAAATTCGAATGATGTAAATAAACATCACGGCAAATTTATTCCACATTGTTTTTACAATAGATTTTATTAAATACATCATACTGTTATGGTAATATCAGCCTGGTTAAGATGATTTAAAATAATACCAATATATTTGAACATGTATTTTTGCTTTTCAAAGATGGTCGTTGGTCACTCTGGTATACTTAAGTTGAATAACATTCATTACAGGTTCTAGTATATAATCTACATAAATGCTTTGTAAATGGTATTTTAGCATGATTTGAAAGTCAATTATTCTGCCACGTGTGTGCAGTCATACTTCGTGCAAAGTATTTACTGCATTAGTGAATGTTTATGTAAAAAGCATTACTTAAGAGGAAATTAACGGTATAATTGCTGATCTAATGATCTTTTATTTTTAGAGTTATAAATTGGATTGAGATATAATGTTAACGTCTCAAACTATTTGTAAAGTTGTTACTTCAAAGATTAAAACCTCAGGTAGAAGATAAAAAGCCAATATCAGATTTTCAATTCGGGTTTAGACAAAAGCACTCAACAATAGATCAAGTACATCGCAATAGTGACATTATTGAACAGGCAAATTAAATAATTTGCTACCGAAGGAATATGTGGAAATCATAACATAATATATTCCTGATAGGATTCTCAGAATCAAGCAGGAAGACGAATATTCCTTGGTACCTGTTCTCTACCAGCGATTTACCAGCAGCTGCCCCAGCTGTTGATCGGAACCAAGAAAGTTCCACATGGAAATTACAAAGAGCAAGTAATACCATAGTAGATTGGACTGAGGAATGGAAGATTAAACTTAACTAACTTAAATCCATTCACATAAACTGTAGTAACAGAAAACTAGCAGACTCTATTCCGCTAAATGTTAATGGTACAATAGTACCATATGAAATGAATCCCAAATATCTCGGCATGACACTCGACGTAAAATTGTGATGGAAAACACGTGTGAAGAAGAAAAGAGTTACAAAATAAGACTGAAACTGAATTTCTGGGGGATTTCCAATAATGCTGCATATACTATCACAGGTTAGGGAAATACCAAGTAATACGGAAATCCCATTCGAGGTATACGGGTTGAATTTCCAATTGCAATTGCACCGATGCGGAGTTCGTGTTGAGTTTTTTCGAGTCATAAAAGCAATCCTCATTAAAAGATTGAGAAAGTGCGTAGTTCGAGGACGCGCGTTAAGCCAATGGAGTGTTTACATTTACTGCCAGTTGGGTTTGAACGAACTATAGAGACCAGAGAAATGTAAAGACAGAGATCGCGAACTGCTATTTTAGTGACCGGGCTTAAGATATATAATCGGTTGATGAGGGGATTTTTGTCTAGCTTATATTGTATAATACAGTGTGTAGGCCGATATTTAGTAAAGAGAGGGGATGAATCTTCTAGCTGTTAGTTCGCTTAACCTCGGTCATTTTTTAACGTTACTCTTACGGCGCTAGCGCCCTCTATCTTTACATATCTCTGATAGAGACACACGGGGAGCTGTCCCCTATGGAAAGGGTACAATGGTCCGAATGAGGACTAAGTACTCTGACACCGTCCTAAATCGATCGAAATTCTGAATGTATTTTAGGGGATCAGCATCAGTTCAAGTCCGTCTTTAAAGATTCCAATGAATATTAATGAAGATAACTATGAACATGAATTGAAACAACAATGGCAGGTTTTATAAATATTCCTATTTACACCGACTGGGTGGGTCTCCCTTCAGAAATGTCTAGATATGATTCCATTGTACCAAAAAACTACAAGGACGAATTGCGAATTGAGCAAAGATCCGCTTTGGTAAAATATTACCTATTATTGCAGAGTTCCAGATATAATACGATCCTTCGTGTACAAGTTTGGAATACAAATCTAGATACACAGACATATAAAGCACTAAACGAAAACGGTCTGTTTCTTGATCTTAGATTTTATTTGCTTCACAATATTGCTTTCAAGTAATCCTTCAAACGATATTCCAACCTGGTGAACTTTCAACTCGTACTGAAATACAACAACAAAAATGTGAGATTTTATGAGAAGCGTACAAAGTTCATAAAAGGTGCGAAATATTCGTTTTGAAATAAGTTTCACAAGTTATATCAAATGTGAGATTGAAAACTCATTCGAGAGTATTACCTGTTTATTGTGGTAAATTATATTTTGCATATGTTCATTAGGAGTCCTTAGTTGATTGGAAAGTGTTTGTACCTGTAAATAAGCTTGTATAAGAGTGTTGTGACTGAATAAAATACGTTGTAAAATGGCTTCCCAAGTGAATATTTATGTTGGTGACGATAATTTAAAATTTCATTCTCTGACGGAACGAATTTCACTTCAGACAACTTGCAAAGAAATATATAGATATTTTGCAAAAACTAACTTTATACTCACTTTAATAATTAGTCCATATGCATATACGTTTTTAAGAAGTTCAAATGTATTAATTTTGCCGCATCCGACAACTATAGAGACAGTTTCTAATTTATAATTGAGCGATCCGATAATTAAAGAAAGACAAACATTCCTTACATCCTTCAAAAATCCATTAAAATTTTTGAATAAAAATGAAAATAATGTAACATTTGATGAGATCCATATTAAGCCATTTATGGATTATAAAGTAGCATTTGTGTTTATAATTGTTACCTAGTGTTAATTTGAAATGAAAATAGGTTGTCCATATTTATTCTGTATCAAAAATAAATCACGAGTTATTGTTTATAGAGTCAATTATCTTATAATTAGAACAAATTCGATACAAAATATTCTGTATTATAAGTGACAATTATGCACTCAACAGCAAAGCCTTGAACAATTTTTTTAAACATAACAAGTTAAGTGTATCCTCATCCAGTTGATTATTCGAGACCAGTATTTTATCTATTCGACTCGGTTCAAATGTATAAGCAATAATTGAATAAATTCAAACCCAAATCAAAATTATGCCGTATCCCAACTTTGACTCGGGAGATGAGGACATTGCCTCATTTCAAAAAAAGCATGAACTAAAATATGATAAATTGCTAAAATTTAGATATTGTTTGAATTTGAGAGCCTACAAATTTGGAACGTCAAAATATTAAAGTAGCTCTTAAGGTATTGAATGAATATGTGATACAGGCTCTATTTCAATTTGGTTCAAATATAGGGCATTCCAAATCCACAGCCCTGTTAATAATATTATATTAATTTAGTGGAAAATAGTAAATGATAAAACTCACCTCAAAAGGCTACGATTAAGGATCATTTTCTAGGAACCTATCGTTAAAGGTAACTTATTCGAAAATGAGTTTTTAAGGAATTTAGTAAATTAATAATAATAAGGTGAAATTTACTAGGGAAAATTTAGGATTTTTACATTTTGAATTTACATATCCATAAACATTTACATAATTGCCAATAGTAAAGTTTTCATAAATTTAGAATATAATATAATAAATCTCACAAAGGAGGTTAAAAGTATGAGATTTATATGCATCATAATTTATTTATAGAAAATAAGGTTTTGTTTTATTGATAAGTTGATATAAAAGATTTATTTAAATTGATAATAAATATACACATATAAACATACATGTTCATGCATACATGAAACTAAAGTCATACGTTGATGAGTTTTTACGTGTTGGAAAGGATTATCCGGATTTAGCGACATAAGTGGTGAGCTCTCAAATATAGAAAACCCAATAAAGGAATTCAACGTGGTGATCAATCAGTAATAAAAATTTTCGTTAAGAACATATGGGAAACTAGCACCAGTTCCAAAACAAGGCCCTGCGAGGAGCATCTAACAAACATAAAACCCTCAAGTAAGTGCACTCCTTGTTATCAAGCCCCTGTGTGTTGGAATTTTATCTAAGAAGAAACACTGTTCATTTAATTCGAAACAACTTATGTCAAAGCATTATATTTCTTCAGTCCACAATTTCCAATTTCTTTCATTCATGCACCGACATAAATTGGTCCTTCGAGCCGGATGCAGCGTACGATTTTGGCTACCGGTTTATGTTCATACATACCTACCTGAATCAAAAGTTTACCAAATTTAAATATTTGCTCGAGCGGCACATAGCAGTTTATATGCAAACTTATGCACACATACATACATGCATACATAGGTATAGATAAGCTAAGTGAAAATTAAACAAACATAAGGTGATGAGAAATCAATTTTGACACTTTTTTCATCCAACAAAATATGATTTTTTCAATCTATGAGTTAGTCTATTTCTAATCTATTTAACGGCTGTAACTTCTTTTGATTTTACTTTCGAAGAAGGTTTGAAATTTTTATATTAAGCGATAATTTGTTGTATATTCTAGGAGCAAGGAATGTGAAGCATCTTTGACCGATAATTTTTGCGGTTTTGGGAATCATGTCCACCTTAGTTCAACCATAGTCACAATACCCGATTGTGACTATAGTTGTTTACATTTTTTCTGACGGCAAAGTGAAGCTGAGCAAAAAAGTTGTCTTTCGAAGAAGGTTTGAAATTTTTATATTAAGCGATAATTTGTTGTATATTCTAGGAGCCAGGAATGTGCAGCATCTTTGACCGATAATTTTTGCGGTTTTGGGAATCATGTCCACCTTAGTTCAACCATAGTCACAATACCCGATTGTGACTATAGTTGTTTACATTTTTTCTGACGGCAAAGTGAAGCTGAGCAAAAAAGTTGTTTTATATTCAGCATTTTAGATTTGATGGATACATTTTTGGTTTTTAGAAATGATTTCGAGAAGCCATTTCTGTATAACTTCTAAGTGATTTATTTGACAGTTGCATGCATCACCCCAAGCAATAATTCTATATCTAAATTGCGATTCGGCAAGGCTAGAATATTTTAAAAAATTGTTGTTTCTAGCTTAATATTTGATTTATAACTTTAAAGTTTGGCAGTAGACCCCGTATCTTTTATATCAGTTTGTTTATGTGTAAGTTCCATTTAAGGTTAGAGTCAAATATTAAGCCAAAATATTCAATTTTAAATGCAATAGATATGGAATAGCTCGATTTATCACTAATAATATTGAGTGTTTCGAATAAATTGGTTAGATACGTGGAAGTCTAGTTCGACTTTAAATGAATTAACAACACCGACACATACTGCAAGGTCACACACAGTTCACGGAATTTTAGAGATAGTTTCGTATTATTTCAATGAGCTTAATTTGAATAACACATTGATAGGAAAATTTGAAACAGCTCCAATAGAAGACTGGTTTTTTACATTAAAAATAGCAAATGGGGTGCAACTAAGGACTCACTTCACGTCCGGCAACCCAGTTTAAACAGAAAGCCCTTATGTAATTTTTGTTTTACTATCGGTATTGCAGCATTGTGTAGTAACGTAAGCGTGACTAGCTGCAACTAACGTCACGATCGAGCGTTCAGGCCTTGTGTATAAAGAGGATCTTGTCTACATGCCAGAGCACATACTATTGAATGAGTATTTTCGTATATCTGGAACATTTTCACCGAGATCGAATGTATTGGAAATATTTTGCATTCAACTTTTTACGTTTGAACAATAGAAAATAGGACAGCTATTGTGTAAGCGTGAAGGAGGTATAATAACATTACAATTCTTGTTATCGCTATCTGTTTGAATCTTGCAAATAGCATCAGCATAATCCGAATACCTACGTGACAGTTTACTATTTAGTAACTTTACTCGAGTGTGCCACGACATAAAATGCTCTATTTAAAGATCTAAGGCACAAAATCTATTAATTTCTAATTAGTCGGCAAACTCGGATATGTCCGCCAAGCTGCTAAAAATGATTTGGCAACACGCAGACTACCATAAATATCAAGCGCAAAAATCGCATTTCGAAACATATCACAATCTGTCTGTGTGCTTTTTCCACCGTTAACAGAGGCTAAAGTGGATGAAACACGTAAATCAGAATCGTTCGAAAGGTCATCATTTTACTTCATGTCTGCGTAAATAGAAAATAATGCGAGGCTACGAGCTTGTATATTCAAATTAGCTACATAATCAAGGTATTTCATTTCATAGGATCGCGAAGAATGTAATATTTCAAGAATGAAATTGAACATATCTCGTTCTGGTATCTATTTCAAGTTTCATATCAACTGACATGAATAAGCGCACTTTTCAACTCCAACAATGTCGAGCACAAATAATATTCACGCTACAAATACGATTTCTCCTCACTAAAGCGAGGAATCATGCTTTTCGCAGAGTTAAACTGTCCAATATTTTATCTTCAACTTCAATTTGGGTTTCATTTTCATGGATCAAATTGCGCTCCTTTACAACTACCGGGATATCAAAAATTATCTTGGTCAAGGGTGGTTGTGGAATCTAAAACGTGTGTCTTACTTTACGTTTGAAATAATTATGTCAGTGTCACACTAACTCATCAATAACCTACAAATTTCATATCTATTTATTTCAGTTGTAAAACAATAATGAACTACAAATTAAAAATTATCTTGGTCAAGAGTGGTTGTGGAATGTAAAACGTGTGTCTTACTTTAAATTTTTGAATATGTTTTGTTGTGTCAGAATCTGTTAAGTCATTGTGCTGAAATTGTCTAATCCAGTTTTTGAATCATGCCTCTTACCACACAGGACAAAATTTTCATGATTGAAGCCTATTTTCGAACGGGTGCGCTAGTTAATGGAAATTGGCAATACAGTCAACGTTTGTGTTTCGACAATTTTCGAGAGCACTTCCCAAACGTGGCAATATTACCGGACAATTTTCATGCGTGCCTTACAAATTGTGTTGAAATGTTTCGCGAAACTGGTTGTGTGACTCATAAAAAAGGTGCTGGTAGACCAAGAGTTCCTACAGAAGAAGTTGTCAATGACGTTCGTCAACGTATGGAAGAGGAGCCTGCAAAACCTTTGAAACGTCTTTGTCAGGAAGTTGGACTTTCTTATGGAACATGTCAGAAGATTTTAAAGGGAGACTTGAACATGCATCCATATAAGATGCAAGCACATCAAGCTCTTCTGCCCGCAGACCACACCAGACGCCTTGCTTACTGCCATTGGTTTGTCAATAATTTAATGAATGACGATCTTCTGGACTTAACTTTTTTTCTGACGAAGCGTGGTTCCACCTTTCGGGATACATCAATTCTCAAAATATGCGAATGTGGAGCAATGATAACCCTCATGTTTTTACTGAATCGCCACTACATGCTCAAAAAATCGGTGTTTGGATGGCAGTTTCTCCCAGAAGAATAATTGGGCCAGTTTTTTTCGATTTCACCGTCAACGCAGAAAGGTACAGACACAACTTTTTTGCTGAATTTATGCAACAGTTTAACGATGATGAACTTCGGTACGGTAATTTCCAGCATGACGGTGCAACAGCACATACTACACGAGAAAATATTGCTTTTCTCCGCGAGTTTTTTGATGACCGGCTGATAAGTTTGCATACAGAAGTTGAGTTTCCTCCGAGATCACCTTGTTTGACAATTATGGACTACTTTATATTTCCTTACTTAAAAAACAAGATTTTCGCAACTCCGGTAAATAATTTGCAAGAAATTCAACAAAGAATAGTTCAGCAATGTGCAACCATAACGCCAGAAATGCTGCAAAACGGTTTTCACAGCATGAGGATGCGCGTCAACTTGTGCATCGAACAAAACGGGGGACATTTCCAACAATTACTGTAATTTAGTTTTTCTTGTTACTAAAACCGTTATTTCATAATTTGTAGTTCATTATTGTTTTACAACTGAAATAAATAGGTATGAAATTTGTAGGTTATTGATGATGTCAGAGTGACAGTGACATAATTATTTCAAACCTAAAGTAAGACACACGTTTTATATTCCACAACCACCCTTGACCAAGATAATTTTTGATATCCCGGTACCATATTGATATCACTTTTATTTGTGGCTTCCTTTACTCGAGCTTCAGCGTTATTAAGCCATCTTCAGACGGTATTCAAATATAATTAAAATACATATCTTCAACTGGCAATATACTTTTCGATAGGTAGGGAGGGACTATTGTGGTCGGTCATTCATGAACTTGAGGATTAATATAGGTATAGATGATATGATTTTACATTCTAGCAATGACAAATTGCTATTAACAACAGGGTATAGAAGCTAATCAGGATGATTCGTAGAATAAATACATTACATAGCTTCAAATAATGGCGAATAAATTAAGGTCTGTTTGATTGCTAAGAAGTACGGTATTGTGAATAGGGTATTTGTGTTTGAAAATTTGCAAAGATTCCGGGAAGTACAGTTTCGAGCCTTCAGCTAAATGTAAATGAACTGTCTATTTCAGGGGATGAATGATTATTACCGAAGAATGATCTGCAAATGAAACCTGTGAAAGTATAAAACATCTTTTATGTTCATTAAAACTGATAGAAAATGAGCGTCCTGTTTGGCCTGTATAAAAGGAATATCATTCCTGACAAGTTAGCTTATAAACTCGATTGATCAATTGTTTGTTTTATATTGGTATTGGCCTTGTTTTTTATGCAAGACCAAGACCAGTTTCGCTCATTACTAATAGGCGGAATCCTCTCCACAGCATATTACATAATACATACATACATGCGCATTCACAGACATCATCTCAAAAATAGTCTACATCGATTCAGAAAGGCTTAAAACGAATTTGCACGAAAATCCGTGCAAAATGTAGGCTACGATACTTCCCTTACACTATGTATAGATGATGTGAAAGTAAAAATTCGTATTTGACAAAAATTGATAATTCTGTATTATTGTTCAATACGATTACAATAAATTAACACTTGCTATTGAAATCAAGGCCAGAGCGAAACAATCGAGGTTGATACAATACACTACAGGCTTCGAGAAGTTCATAGTCTTGAAGAAGGTCGAGTACTCATCGAAGTTTCTTTATAGTTGGAGACGATGTCCGCCATCAAACCGTTTTTGTGTTGCATTGCAGAGCTAACAACAAGCTATTCTTCGGTAATTATTTATGTTTTATCCACTACTTGTGATTGTGATTGGATTTGGCGGAAGCTAATAATTAAAGATGACAGTTTCAACGGTTTCATCAAAACTCAAGAGGAAAATAGATGGATTAAGAATTGTTTTGTTTATGTATTCTAACTTTTCTTTTCTAAATTGAATCTAATTAAAAATTATTATAGACATTTTTCTCAGTTTTACATATATTATTTTTATTTTCTTAATTCATAGCATTGTAATTATTATATTAATTATTTATTTTCAATAAAAAATTAATTGAACTACCTAATACCTATTTTTATTTATGCTAAACTATCTTTCTTTTCTAATTTTGAATGTTGATGTTAAAAATAATTTTCTTATTTTAGGTAAAGTTATTTTCACTAAAAATGGTTGGAGTTAATAACCGCAGTAAACTACTGGCCATAAATACCCTTGATTATACTAATATTAGTTGAGAGAGGCAGACTGAATAGTTGTAAATAGGCATAAAGACATAGCAGGTAAAAAATTAGTTTTAGCGTAAATTGTATGATTACGTACAATAAATACATAATTATCAAAAGTCCGGTCCTTTCCAATTTTTGTTTATTATCAAGCTCTTGCCTAGACAATGGATACTTTTACTGCAGTCATTAAGTCTTTACACTGCATTATAGGTGATCCAAAATCATGACACACACCGCCAATATTTATAACACACATGCTTTTAGAAAGCCTTCGTGACAATGTTCATATAAATATCAAACTGCTGTTATTATTTCTTGTTCTATTGTACATAGGAGGAATATTTATTACTTATTTTCAAAATATTCATTTATTCTTAACATTGTTTCTATTGAACTAAACAATATTTATATGATTTTATAATTATATATTTCTTGTTATAACGTAATTTATACATTATTATTTTGCTGTAAATGAATTATTATATTTTCTAAATTATCCATGTCGAAAGCTTGAAATATCTAATCAAATAATACACTTGTCTGTTACGGTATTGTTTACTATAAGTAGCATGTAAGTAATGTAAGCATTATTGTTGTTGTGTTATCAAAAGATAACAGGGATCGGCAATATGTATGGGACGAATTCTATCCGTTTTCAAGCTTGTCACAATGTCAACACCATCCTTGTAAGTTCTTAATAAATCAGGATAGTATCTTGAAAGGTTCATAAATAAAGGGCGAGTCGAGCCAACTATATCGAACGATATCGGCCAATAAACCGTAGCTCCGTAATTCCAAAGGTGAGAATTGTAACACAGGTAGGTAGTTCCCACAAATTTTATTAAGGTCACCGGGTTCTATTTATAAGTGAATGCAAGATCTGGATGTAATTTCCTTGATCTATTTTTGACGACACTTTCATATTCTCCTCCTAATTGGAAATTGAGAGTGGTGCAGGGACTAAAGCTGTGTTAACAAACTTGTTCTAGATAATAATAATGTGTCATACACCTAGGACGAGGAGTCAGCTATTATACAGAGTTGTTCAAAAGTCCTGCCCTGTCCTGCAAGAAATTCATATTTTTTACAAGTTATAGTTTAGAAAAACGCTGGAACACGTAATTGATTTAAATTATGGTTCATTCCTCTGTAACCCCGTAACCTCAACTACCCCTTAGGGTGAGAAACATTACTTCTCATTAGAGGAATTGATTGAATAATTGATTCATCAGATTAGTAAAGGAAATAAATTGTATATTCCTATGGTTGTGAATATCTAGGTCAAAGTTAACGTCGAAGAAAATTTCATATTAATTTCATCTGTCAAATCATCCATCTACGAGGGCAAGGTGAAAAGTCATTCAAAAATAAAATAAATGGGGCCACAATCGAAAATCTATGTGACATTTGTGATGAACCATTTTTAACTAGAACGCATTAATATTTTCAGACTAATATGTCACTCAGTTCTGTTTTGACACCCATCGAAAGCAAGCAACCTTGAAGATTTTTGTAAACATGAAAAGAAGTGAAGTCGGCGTCTTGATTTAAGGTAGTACGGTTATGAAAGCAATATTTTAAGAGAACCTCGGAACTTGGAATTTAAACTATTAAATACATAATACACACACTGTTAAAATTAGAAGACGATAGAGCTCATCGGACATGAGATATAAGTTGTATAATGAAGTCCCGAACAATTTAAAACTAAATAAAATATCATCTTTCAAGAAAAAAATTTATAATATACTGTTTCAGAAACAAACCGATGATAATCAAGTGAGATAGTTTATTAGGAACCTATGTATTATCTTTAACAAACTAGTAATTTCAAAAATATTATAATTACAGAAACTAGATTATAGAATGCATCTAGTGCATATTACCGGAATTTATTATTTTAGGGTTTAAGTAGTGGATCGAGGGGTGGTTCGCTGTCCGCTTGAGCTTCGCCCTAAGATTTAAAATTTAGTTGTTCATATTATAGCAATATTCTGTTAATGTAATTTAGGTATTGTAAAAACTATTTTGTGGAAATAAAGATATATTAGTATTATTATTATTATTATATTTGCAATTAAAAATGACTTTTATTGTACATGTAGCATGGGAGAAGCGTGGGAAAATAATCAATTTATTTATTTTTATTATAGAACGACTTTAAAAATTCCGATAAAAAACTAATATTTGTTAAAATAATATATTTAGAACACATATAAAAAAAAATTATTTACCACGTACTTTTGATAAGCAATTAGAATAAATAACTTATTTGAACGATTATTTTCTGTGGAGGGGATATAAGAATATTAGCATGGAAACGATGTGGCAACGTGGTAAAGATAAAACGTAGGAGCGAAAAGGAAGACTGCATGTTTATGTTTACTGCGCGTTAAAACCATAAGTAAGACTGGACTGTATAAGATGAATAAAGAAAGTAAATACGCGACGTTGCCACATTTCAATACTAAATAATATTTCACAGTATGTATGTTTATGTACAGGGAATATAGTAATGTAAGAATTACAGTAAAGTTAAAAAATATGTTGTACAGAGTGGTCCAAATTGGACACTTTTGATAGGAAACACCAATTTCTAGAGAAGATAGAGAAAAACTAGCCTACATGTTACGAGGTCGATTTTTGAGAGAAAATGAATGCCGTAAACCGCACTTTGATATCTTGACTTGTTCAAAAGATACAAGGTGTTTTTCAATTTTGTGCATTTCTGACCCACCCCCGTAACTTGTTTATTTATGAATATTTCTGATTTCTGTGAAAACATTCTTGAGACACTTTTTTGAAAGGAATCTAATGGTGTTCCTTGTTTTTTATTGAAAAATATGGTTTTGAAGTTATGACATAAACTTGTATTTTTTCTTATGGACCATCCTGTATATTTTTACATATTCGTGTTTGAAATAAAATTCTCTTTTGAAATATATATAATAGTTTCAGGAAAATATGAAGTTTCCTTTGGGAAAAAAACGACAAAATTATTTACAACGCATTTTGTCGATGTTATTAAATTCATCATTTGATCCAGATTGAAACATTCCTACGTCGCTTCTTCGAAGTGCACGTAGTTCATTGTTCTCGTGAACTTGAAATGGAGCAGCTACTTAATTGGAGAATCTCTAAGGAGCTATCGTTCAGCTTCCGAATTTGTTTGCCTTATTCTCCTATTCAATTAGATATAACAGTATGACAGAAACGTCTTTCAAACTAAGATTGAACAATTCGTCTGATTTTCCTTCACATTTTGTCGTTTTATTACAAATTATCATTCGACACTTATATTGAAGCGATAATTTTGGTTTTGGCAAAATGCAATGCCCGATGCTCGATCGCTGTTAACAGCGCTGGGCATTTTGTTGATATTCCAGTACAAATCCAAATTTCTTTTGAAGAGTAATAGTCTAGGAGCCAGAGCGATATTGATGGTCTGAACATTAACCCGATGGCACTATGGTTTATCGTTAGAGGACGGTTCAATGATCAATTCATCTCACAGACCGAATTTTCCCCGGCTGCTAGATCTCGAGATACAGCATCCGCATTTTTATTTTTTTCTCACTGGAACTGCGGTTACTTCTAAAGCATGCCATTCTTATACACTTCCACCATGTGCCATCATTTTTCATCGTGTCCATGTATCAGGCCAACCAGTTAAAATTGAACCGAAAATGGACTGCAAGTTACCCCCAAACCTGGTGAAAATGTTCATTGGTATTGGCAATTGTTGACATACCCTATGCCATCAAAAGTTATCGGTCCATTTTCGAGTAATTGGCCATTATTTGGACCAAAAATGTTTCTCTTTTCATTTTGTGGATAAAACTTGCGGGTTACAAGGTAACATGATGGCACCATGTTAAATAACTTTATTGGAGGTCAAATAAAGATTTAAAATTATTGCCATCACTCCTTGCCTATTTCAACCCCCCAAAACTCCATAAAATCATCCGGCAGAATGGAAAAAATAAATGAAAAAGAGCCGTTTCGATTTTAAACCCAGCCAGTCTCAATAATTAACTAATCTATCATAAAATTGGTCATATTATCATATGATTCATATTTTTGGGGGGGGGGGGGGGGGTTAGAGGGTTTTGGAAGGTTGAAATAGGCAAGGAGTGATAGCAATAATTTTAAATCTTTATTTGACATCCAATAAAGTTATTTAACATGGTGCCATCATGTTACCTTGTAACCCGCAAGTTTTATCCACAAAATGAAAAAAAGAAACATTTTTGGTCCAAATTATGGCCCATTACTCAGAAATGGACCGATAACTTTTAATGGCATAGGGTATGCTAACAATTGCCAATAACAATGAACATTTTCCACCAGGTTTGGGAGGGTTAACTTGCAGTCCATTTTCGGTTCAATTTTAACTGGAATGGCATGCTTCTCAAGTAACCGCAACTTGGAAAGGGTTAACTTCTAATCAAAAAAAATGCGGATGCTGTATCTCGAGATCTAGCAGCCGGGGAAAATTCGGTCTGTGAGATGAATTGTTCATTGAACCGTCCTCTAACGATAAACCATAGTGCCATCGGGTTAATGTTCAGACCATCAATATCGCTCTGGCTCCTAGACTAATAAAAAGCAATTATATAACACACGTGCGATTACTATTTCGAGTCTAGATATAAACATGATCGCACAATTGCTCATATTTGATCTATTTATGTAAATAATTAATTTTCATAACATGATCAACAGCAGGTTATTTATACTTTCACCTTAAAACAACAATGCCAATTTTCAAGTACGTAGAATCAACAACACAAGAATAATTATAGTCTTGTTCTTCCTCCAATGGAAATTTATGAATCGAATGATTCAACATGCTGCATTATTCAAAAACAGAAGTGGATTGACTATAAATAAATGGAACTAATGAAAAGGGTCAACAGTTCAGCTGAATATAAATATATTGGTACCTACTAGCTGAATATGAGTAACCCGGAATTTTTATTACGTGTATGGATTGAAATGTTATACAGGATGTTCTTGGGAAACCCGTCCAAAAACTTCTGTGTGAAGACAATGTTAAGAAACTAGAGCCTCACAATAGGACAGCATCAGTGTTTTTGTAGAAGTACCGGGATATCAAAAATTGTCTTGGTCAAGGGTGGTTGTGGAATCTAAAACGTGTGTCTTACTTTACGTTTGAAATAATTATGTCACTGTCACACTGACATCAACAATAACCTACAAATTACATACCTATTCATTTCAGTTGTAAAACAATAATGAAATAATAAATAAAACTACTTTGTTTTACTATCACTGATATTTAAACGAAATTCATTTTTCGTCTGAAGATGACACGTTCAGTGTTGAAACTATAGTAACGACTATATTAAATATCAGTGATAGTAAAACAAAGTAGTTTTATTTATTATTTCGTTAAAATGATAAACTATCACAAAGTAACGGCTTCCACAATTGAATTTTTTTTTTAAACAATAATGAACTAAAAATTATGGAATAAATATGTGAACTTTGAACCTTTTCAGAGGTCATGATAGCCACAATCCGGGTCAAAAACTGTTTTGAAATAGTTAATTTTTCGTAAATCGAATGACGTTCACGTGAGAAGCCCGTAGCATGCGAGTTAGAAAAGTGCAAACTGGTTGTACCTAATACGGCTTTACGACGACTTTTCGCGTGCCGTTTTCGCTCCATGTAGTTAGATTTAGTATCGGACCGTGCCCGACGGTCCTCCTTTTTTCGATAAATGTCCATTAAATAGGAAAATTTAATTAAAACAGTTTGACCTATTCTCAGATCTCAGCTACGCGCGTCTAACGTGCGACGTACCAAAGGGAATTTTCTCGCGACTAAAATATACACGAAGCGGGTAAAAGCTAGCGGCCCATAGCCAAAAACACTTTATTACAACTGGCGCCGGTCTCACGGTGAAAGAAACGGCCCCAAATTAACAAGACCGAGGTGAAATGTATAAACTCTAACTTACGCGCAGCGAGCTCCTCGAGGCATATGTCAAAATGATTTCGTTCGTAGCTAATTACATGGGACGTCTGGCGTTCATGCAATTATGTTTTGAGATAATTTGAACCTTCTAATTTCGATAGGCCACGTGAAAATCCCGGAGTCCAAAGCGCTAAAGACTTCTGAGTGTTACAATACTCGTATAAAATTGCGAAATTTCGCACTTTTAGAAACTTCAAATTAATTATGACATAATTATTTCAAACGTAAAGTAAGACACACGTTTTAGATTCCACAACCACCCTTGACCAAGATAATTTTTGATATCCCGGTAGTTAATCTACACGTAACACTTTTGTATTATACAATTTCCTCGAAGCTTCGAAATCACTGATATTTCAATGACGAAAGACTTCTAATCAACTGCTCTGATAAAGATAATGTTATCTAAATTATCTGTAGAAGATATTTCAACCACTTTTTCGCTTCACTTGAATACAAAACATTGCCCATGAACATGCTACATATGCGGTGGAGCGTGAAACATCCACATTTACATTTTGCAACCTCGTTAAATACACATATTCTTGTTTTCATCATTTTAGAAAACCAGAATTGAACATACTGAAAATACAGCTGCCACCCATAAATTGTAACCAAAAGAGACTATAAATAGTAATGTTTGAATTATTGAAAATATGACCTTGCTTATTCATCAATGACATAAAGGTCGCCATTATATCAATGTTCTGAATAATCGGTTTTTAAACAAAATCCTAACACTCTCATAATAACCAATAGTAATTGTTGAAACAAATTCCTAGATGATCGGAAGTGGGTGGAAATTGGTTTATAAGAATTGGCAGACAAACAAACCAGGTAACTAACAAATCAACCAATGTGCGGGGCAAAATAAAAGCTTGTTATGAATAAAAACGAAATTGTATTGTGTTGAGGAATTACGAGGGAATAAATGAGAGCTGGCTACGTGATATTTAAGCTCGACACGTATCTTGTTATTCTAATATATAACGTGTTTACACACCAAAACGAAATTGAACATGTTCAATCGAGAATACAAAGCTCTATAAATAGCCTGGAATGATGAATTTCTAAATCTCTTAAAAAAGTACGACATAACATGTTATAATTTTAATATCGTGTTAAGCATCTGAGTGTGTATCTGAGTGAAATGAATTCCGTGCAGACAGTAATGTAGGTTATGTGATGTATTTACTTTGCATCAATCAACTTATGTTGTTCAGCTACAACATCCACATTATCTAACTTGGATAAATAAAACTAGGAACAAAAATAGCAAAATTTACCAGGACAACAAAAGTAAGAATCGTTCGAAAGTGTTTACTGGGTTTTCTTCCAAATTAATGTCTTTGCGACAATTCTGAAGAATATCTTGTGTACGATTTGCGATCATTGTTGGTGGAAGAACCATGACACAAAGGAAATTAAAAACTGTTGAGCTATAAATTATAGTTTCCGAAGAGGGTGAGACTAGCGTTTTTGCCCGCGGACACCGCCCGCTGGAGAAGCTAACGGCGGTGATCGCTACACGGTCGTTCATGGCTCTTTCGCGGCCCCTAAAGATTAGTTAGGGGTGGCTGGGATGGACGGAATGATATTGATTGAAGGGACCTACAAGGTCTCAAGTAAATTTTAAGGGTGCTTGAAACTCGTCACACAAAGGTCTGTCTGGAGGTGCATCAAACGGTCTAAAAGTAAGGTTTATGTATCTACCATTGTAGCAACATTAAAAAATCAACATGATGATGCCTGCAAAAACGAAAGCGGAAGAAGAACCTACCGAGAGACCAACTAAAATATTGAAAAGGAATTAGCTTCAAATGGTTTTCCCTCAGATTTTTCTTCAGAAATGCGTCAAAGAAAATATGTAGAATAGACGTCGGAAAACGTTGCCAACTTTGCCTCGCTCTGCCAACGAAGTTCACCGTTATCCGCAAGAACATTCGTACAACACGTCAAGAGAAGAAAATTTCATTCTGGATAATGATTTCCGAAATCGAATTGTAATTTTTAGCTGCCAAACAAATTCGAAATTTTTATGTAAGTCGAGTTTTATATACATGGATGGCACATCCAATACTGCGCAAAATTTTTCACACAACTATTTACCATACATGGTTACATAAATGGACAATATATACCGCTAGTGTTTAGTTTACTGAAAAACAAATCAGAAGAAACTTATAGACTCTGGAAAGAATTTAGTTTGTTTGTTCTCTTAACAACTTAAGTTTTATTCCTGAGAAAGTAGTGGTTGATTTTGAAATTTCATACATAATGCAGTTCGTAAAGTGTGGGATAACGCTACAATTATTGGCTGCCGCTTCCATCTTACTCAGTCTTGGTGGCGTAGGATACAAAAGTTGGGGTTAAGTGGTGAATATAAAAACAAAAATTGTGAAACTGGAAAGTGGCTTCGTTATTGTTTGGGTATGGTATTTTTAAATTCAAATCTGGTAAGCGATTTTTTTGTTTTTGAGTTACTTGCGATAAAACGGTTTCTGCAGATTATTTAGTGGATTATTTTATATCCGACGAAGCCATTTTTCCACCCCACATTTGGGCTGCAGGTTCTTCAACTGTCACTTTATGGAAGTTATGTTAAAATTTCAAATATAAGTGTACATAAAATGTAATAGTGTAGCTACCCCTTGTAAATCTTAAAACTCAGTCACAATTCGGAGACAAGATTTTTTGCAAAAATTATTGTTAGATTTGGAACAAAAAAAGATAACTACCCACCATTTTGTTAAAGTTGTTTCAAATATATATGGACACCATCCATAAAATATGTAGTATTATTATGTATAAATTGTCAATGGTTTTCTTCCAAGTATTATGTAGAATGTATGTATTATAAGTACATTATATTCATGATCACATGTTACACATTTTTTCATTAAACTAATTTAGTGAATAAATAAAGTAAAAACGACCTCATAATTTCTTAATCATATCAATTTTTTTGTAAGCGTAAAAATATTACTTGGACACCTATGGTGGCATCAACAAGGTTTTCATTGTATTTTAGAATTTTAAAATCAATAATTATCTTTGTGACGACTTTTGTAGTCCCAAAATCGGACGACACAGAATATCATGTAACGAATAATATCGTACACGAATTTTATGTTTACCTGCGCACTGTGACGAACTTCGAAACCCCCGCAGGGGTAATGTCAATGCCAATTTTCTGTATTCAAATCATAATGCTCATCAATATAAAATATTTCCTAGAATTAATCTTTAGTAGTCTCACTACTTAATACTTAAATACATTCCGTTTTAGTAACATTCCAAGTCTAATAGAATGAGACGGTTTTCATTATAAAAAGGGCTTCTAGTAACACTATCAGTTCCAAAGAAAAATATTTGGAGGGAATGTATGTGTCCCGAAGTCAATATTGATACAACACAAAACATCAAGCAGCAATTTGTAAACGAGCGTGTTCATTGAAAACGATTTTAATCTCTATGAATGTGCATTCAAATAACGTTTAATCGCAAACCAAACGGGAATTTATGGCAGAATAGATAATTTTGGACTAATCAAAAGAATCGACTATTCAACTCATTGCAAACACCATTTGAGTTGATATATCCGCTCGAATCTTTGGCATGTTTTTATTAACACTGACAGTGAATATGCCCTTAATTAAATCCAGTTGGAAGTCTATTTTTCTTTCAAGACTAGGTAGTTTTAAGAAAATTTGTTTACGCCGTAGATACGTATTCCGATTGTTTCAATTATCAAACTATTCATACACAACACTTTGATCTTCATCAGTATTACTATATATCCTTCAATAATGAATAATAATCAGAATTATTTGAATTGTCATGAATAAAGTTGTATAAATTATATATTACATAATGCTCCCAATAACTATTAATCAAATATTATATAAGGCTCAATGCAATGTAGTTAAGATCAATAATTCGAAGCAAATGAAAATAATTTTACAGACACTTAGGGAGAGGAAACATATCTGTAAAGAAGGTGGAGATATTAGAGATATTTCCTCATACGAAACTGTCCCAAACCATATGTAATGCCAATTAATATGATATTCGCCAAGTTGTCAAACCATCTATATATTCTATATACTATTGAGTGACTGGTGGTCGCCGGTGGTTATACCCCACTGCGTAATAGACTAGGCAAGCATCTGCTGCGTCAGTATTTTTTAGCTATAATAATAGGAAAAACTTTCTTATTGGGACCATGCTGCGTTAGCATGCATGTGGGCTTCTAGTCTAGTTCTAATACTAGATTAGTTTTCTATTGGATCGGTTACACCAGAGTGTGTGTATATTTACGTATACATCCGAGTGTGTACTATTTCACAGACTTCAAAGTATTCAGGTATTTTCGACGTTATTTCAAGAGGGAAAACGAATAAGAGCTCTCTTTGTGCCCGACCTCATCCACGTTAAACCGGACATGATTGAATTATATGAATAATGAATGTTACGTATACCTATAATTACATAAAATTTCAGCCATTATATTCGGCCCTGAATGGTGATTCTTGTTATGAAAGTGGCAATATGGCTCTAGCGAAACTAAACACTGAAGCATGTAATAAAAAACTTCAAACGGTGGAAAAAAGGCAAAAAAAAACAGAATATTGCGCTTGAGGTAGGCTAAATTTATTAGCAGCCACTTAAATTCATGTCAAATGTGACAAGCAGATTAGATTAAAAGCCCAAAGTTATAGTCTAGATAATTAGTATGAAAATATCATTAATGTATGAAATAAAATAGTAGGTATGAAAGAATGAAATTTCTGCGGATATGGGTTTATATTACATTTAAGGAGTTAATTAAAAAACGTGCGTTTGAAAAACTGGGCAATTTGAACGACAGATATACGAGTCCTTCTGAAACTAGTCAGATCCCATCTTCCAATTTTGCTATCCAATTATCTACTACTTTTTCACAAATGAATTAGATGATCCAGCTAATTGTACCATATCAGCATGCATCATGTCCAAGATCATTATTCATATGTCGTCGTAGTTAGTTCATTTTAATGATCAGAATAATCGAGATATTTCAGCAAACGATTATTAGTAATAGGAATATTTCAATTAACTACTAATTTAGTAGTTATAAATTAGAAATAGTAATCCTTGCATTCCTTGCTACATCGCTTGCTATCTACCTTCAGAATTTGGATAACTACTTTATGTATTCATTCTTTCTACCAAATTTCTAATACTATTTCTCCAATATACATGATTCAGTGGCATACACAAGGCAAAGAACAAGGATTTAATGTTCATTGCAGGTCTACGTTTTGTCTTTTGCCGCGTGATTTATGGCTTGCTATCTCGATATTGGAGTCTCCCATCTTTCCTCAAAGTTCATTATTTAGATTTAGAAATTCTTTGTGATTCACAAGGGCAAGGTGAAAAGTTCATGAAAAATTAAACAAGAAATGATTTATTTGGTCAAAACTTATTTTATTTCTCAACATAACAACGTTTTTCTAATTTTTAATGATACGATTTCGGCAATCCTTCAAAACAGGCGTTTGTTTCAGCGATGACCTCATCGTTGGAGCCGAATTTCGGCCGAGCCATTTCTTCAAGTTTGCAAATAGATAAAAAATGGAAGCCGGAAAATGGAAGCAATCAAATCACAGCCATTCACTGAAATTCAAAAGTTTCGCTTATCATCCTGCTGTTATTAATAAATTGCACTATTTGGTTTTCTAAATTTGCAATAAAACCAGAATAGGTGCAAGATCAAGCTAAAAAACCGTTTAGGCAATAGTTTTGATAAAGTTTTGGAAAAATCACCAATTTTAAAAATCGATTATTATATATTTTTTAAAATATCAGAAGAAATAGTTCAACTCGCAAAGAACATTTTGCCCGTGTAGTCGAGGAAAATTAACACAAAAAAGCTCCGAAAACCTGTGCAGGAAGATGGATTCGAGATGCGGTTTTTGCATCAGAGTCCTTGATGCATTTATTCCATATGCCCACTTTTAAAATTCATTATTCGGTAATACATTGTGGAATTCGACCCAAATTTATTACTCGGGGGTTTTTGGGGCCGCTGAACACGAATATGATGTTAGAAAAATTATATAATGTACCTCGTGGATGACCCTCGAAATTTGCTTGGAATTTGAACGAAAATATTTACTCGGAGGTTTTCGAGGCCGCTGAACACGATTCTGATATTGAAAAAATTTCCCAATACACCTGGTTGCCTAGGTCGTCTCCTGGATATTTACGCGAATTTTTATGTAAATGCAATGAATTTGCTTACTCGGGGGTTTTTCGGGTCGCTGATCACGAATATGATGTCGAAAAATCCATATGATGTACCTGGGCACTAGGAAGTTCTGGTTGTCACGGTCATCTACGAGGTTTTTTCGAAATTGAATGAAAATGTTTACTCGAGGGTTTTCGAGGTCACTGAACACGATAGGTACTGATATTGAAAAAATTCCACAATATACCTGGAAGCCAGAGTGTCGTGATTGTCTAGGACCTAGACTCTAGGTCATCTTTAGGACAGGTGAATGAATTTTCATAAATAAAATTGGTTGTACGATAAAGTTGATGAATTTATGTATACGCGATATAATAAAATATGATAAGAATCGATGGAAAGGTAATTGAGTTTTCATTAAAACGCATTGAATTTCATCATTTAGAAGTGTGTAAGTTCATACATAAGGTGATGAAAATTTGTGAGATATAAATATAGACACATATATGACAATAAGATAAACGAATGACTGCAGAAAATGCATTAAATTCAATGACTAAAATAATTATTATGTAAGAAAATATATTTATTTTTTTAAATCTATTAGATGGAAAAAATTTATTTTACACGTTTTTTTTCCAAAAATCCATTCCCTCTAAATATTATTATTATTCTATTTAATCATAGAAATTTTTGTATATTGAATGAATTTAAATATGACAATTTTATGATAAAATGTATTTCATTTCTGAAAACTCACTTGTCCATCAATTCTTATCATATTTTAACATATCGATAATTTTTTACTCAATTCTTTCAAAACTTTTAAAATCATAATTTCATTTAAAACTGACTCTCCTGTCCAACAGATAGATAGATAGATCTTTATTATTAGGTATCCTAATATACATATAAAATATACTCATAATAATAATCACATAATATTGCATAACTATAAATAAGTGAATAAGTATGAACACGTACAGTACATAGTTCCAATATTACATCCATGAAAAAAAAAACAAACTATCAATTTAACTGAAAAAAAAGTACTAATCAACATAATATGTATAAATATATAACAATGACTAGTTGATTATAAATTGATAAGACAAAATTTGTTAACTTCCTTGGTTTTTTATGAGAGATTTGATATTTTATTTAAAAGCAGAGAGAGTGGAACTGTTTTTTATTGCAAAAGGTAATTGATTAAACTCCTGGAAACCCTTGAAAAACAGAGAACTCATGGTGCTCTTGCGTTTTGTTCTAGAGATATGAAAATCAGCACAATTTCTAGTTAGGTACGGATCAACATCTCGTCGAAAAACCAAAAACATTTGGAAAATAGATGACCTAGACAACCAGCCACCCGGGCCTCCAGGTATATTGTGGAATTTTTTCAATATCAGAATCGTGTTCAGCGACCTCGAAAATACACGAGCAAACTTTTTCTTTCAATTTCCGAGCAAATTTCGAAAAAACCTCGTGGATGACCCTCACAACCAGGACTTCCTAGTCCCCAGGTACATGATATGGTTTTTGTGACATCATATTCGTGCTCAGCGACCCCAAAAACCCCCGAGGAACAAATTTGGGTCAATTTCCACAATGTATTACCGAATAATGATTTTTTTTTATTTGCTTCAAAAATTGTACATGGAAAAATGCATTTTTTCGATGCAGAAATGCAGATTCTCATTCGTATAAGATTTAAAAAGAGGGTAAATGGAGTAATAGCATCAATGAATCGGATGCAACCGCATTTCGATCCACCTTACTGCACAAATTTTGGACCTACAATGTTTCCTCGACTAATGTAAAGAAAAATAATAGTGAAAAATCAGTCTCAAGAAAGTTATTCACTCAAAACACATAGTCCAGGCAACGAACCAGAAAATAAAAAAAAAAGAATATAGTAAGCTAGAATTTCAATTTTTTTTTTACTTTTTGTTCCTAATACCCCATAGATCATTCATGACTATCAAGACCGCGGAGGTCGGCCTTTCTACCCCCTCAAAACGGGGTTTCAACCCCTCAGAGGAGCATTCTTATAAAAACAGTCCAAAATTAATGAATTAAGAGCCGAAAATGACATCTAGTATGTTTATTGGGTCGCTGATCACGATTCCGCAGTTAGTTTTCTCTCCCTCCACATGGGAAATTTGGGAAATTTATATATAATATATAATATATAATTTTGTTGCAAAAATGACGTCTAGTAGGTTTTTTGGGTCGCTGATCACGATTCCGCTATTATTTTTCCCAAAAAACTCTCTCCGGAAAATTTGGGAAATTTGAGATTTTCCTGAGACGTTTGTGAATAATAAAGTATAATTTTGTTGCAAAAATTACGTATAGTAGGTTTTTTGGGTCGCTGATCACGATTCCTATGTTATTTTTCCCAAAAAACTCTCTCCACATGGAAAATTTGAGATTTTCCTGAGTCGTTTGTGAATAATAAAGTATAATTTTGTTGCAAAAATGACTGGAGGTCATGACTAGAGGTCATTTTTGCAACAAAATTATACTTTATTATTCATAACCGTCTCAGGAAAATCTCAAATTTCCCGAATTTTCCATCTGGAGGGACTTTTTGGGAAAATTACAGCGGAATCGTGATCAGCGACCCAAAAAACCTACTAGAGGTAATTTTTGAAACAAAATTATACTTTATTATTCACAGACGTCTCAGGAAAATCTCAAATTTCCCGAATTTTCCATCTGGAGAGACTTTTTTGGAAAAAATTACAGTGGAATCGTGATCAGCGACCCAAAAAATCTACTAGAGGTCATTTTTGCAACAAAATTATAAGTTTGATATTATATATAAATTTTCCAAATTTCCCATCTGGAGGAAGTTTTCCGAGAAAACTAACTGCGGAATCGTGATCAGCGACCCAAAAAACATACAAGGGGTCATTTTGGGCTCTTAATTCATTAATTTTGGACAGTTTTTATAAGAATGCTCCTCTGAGGGGTTGAAACCCTGTTTTGAGGGAGTAGGAAGGTCGACCCCCGCGGTGTTGATAGTCATGAATGATCTATGGGGTATTAGGAACAAAATGCAAAAAAAATTTTGAAATTCTAGCTTACTAGGTATATATTTTTTTTATTATGGTCTTTTTCCGGGCTTATTGCCTGGACTAACAGTAAGGAATCTAGGTAGTGAATGAATACGAGCGGAAAGGAAATAAATAATGAATTTAGATTTAACTCCACCCGAGGATAATCTCTTATTCGCATCACTTATTGAAACAGGTACATTTTGATTTCTTATTTAGTTTACTTTGATGATGGCTACTTAGTGCTGAAAGATTCTTAGTACCTACATTAACAGTATTTTTAGTGGGTAAGGGTTATTATTTCTTCCTGATTAGTGGCATAGTGTATGCACAGTTGTGGACTCTTATTTATATTGTTTAATAAAGTTTCCAAAAATGGGTCCAATTCGGATAAGTTAAATAAATAAACTGTATACTTAGGCATCTGTAGTTATCAATATTCCAAGGTCAGCGATGATAATGTCACATTTAAACAACTATTTACAACATTTTGCATCTTCCTTTACAAAAACCAAAATTTGATAGCTCATCATTAGGCTGTTGTATTATTGAAACCTGTTGTGAAACAGAACAGGATGACAACTATTTAAACAATGTTTAACCATGCAAACGTCCAATCTATTCTAGTAACTCAATCCGAGAGTCAATCTATCGGAAACTGTGGTTCTGGACTACCTATGTCTGATAAAATTACTTTTATTTGACGTTCACACGAAACAAGTAGTTTAGTAGAAAGTTATTTATATTCCCCCATTGCGTGAGCCTTATAATTCAATATAAAAGTTCTATTTTACCTGCGTACAATGGTAGCACGTATAGATTTACTCAAATAAACACAAACATATGAAACACCAGCTCCAATATTGTTTTGGAAGTGCCACGTTGAACATAGGAGACCCTGAATCTATTTAAAATTAATACAGATCCAGAAGCAATCCCTAATTTCACTAGTTATGTTTGTAGATACCGCACAACGACGACCACGTGGTTATGTTTATGTACAAGTGAAAGTTGAAGAGTACGCCACGCGCGATATAGCTATTGCCTACCGGAGATAACACGCCGACTGTTCCACTAGCTGAGCTGTAGGTCGACCAATAAACAGTTGCCGCCACAGAGGTTGGTGCTGAATTATGTCACGTAGGGACGCGGCGGATGGAATTTCGTGTGCGCAAACTAGACGTCGATGCCCTGATTACTAGACGTAATTCAAGGAGAACGACAACAACACACTGCGGCTCTGCTGGATTCTGTTGCTTGGCGCGTTGAATGCACCGAATAATTTTACTCGGGGAAGACGGACTTGCTGATCCACGTTAGTCACTGGGTCATCTGCGACTTGAAGGTCGAGGATAAGTAGTCGTAACAGAGATAAAATTATACCAGTCTTGGGATAAGGAAGTGTCATCAACAAGGTCGAACGACATTAATTTCCTATCGTGACCGATCGAAATTGATGAACACAAGGACTATATGTTAATTTAACATCTTGTAAACTGAAAATATCTCATAGCCAATCATAGAGTTTAACATAGAAAGGCACGATGGAAGCATAGAGTTTAACATAGAAGGGCACGATGAAAGCGTTTGTGGGACCCGACCCGTCTGTGAATTAACCTACAAGAAGGCAAAGACGCACAAAAAATGTCGACCTACGCATATAATAAAATGCACTGGACTGCAGGATACTAGATTATTTATCAGTGGTTTATCCTCAGGAATCTCTGAGGAAATACTCTAAACTCCAAACTTTCCAGCCCTAGGGCCATACTGGTTACTCCAGTAAGTTCCAAGAGCCAACACCGTTTTAATTTTCCCGCCATTATCTATAATTTCTAGACTAGTCGCCGAGTACGCGCCATGAGCGAGCATACGTTAGCTAAATTCGCTAGTTCAATTACTATTGTGCACTAACAATACTTTATTGTTACGACCGCGACACTTGACAACACCTGGTGGTCACACGCGGAAATAGGTAGTGGTAGTATTCTTTAGCGCTAGAAGTACTTTCGGAAGCGCAGTATCAATCAAACATCCGCGAATAATCTCGTTGTTTCGAGAAAGTTCTGGTGTATTCCCCTCACATCTAGATGGCAGTAATTGGAGAATAAAAAGGCTAGCGGCGCGACCGCGAGTCAGTTCGCCTAGAGAAGGCGGAGGAAGCGAAACTGTCTGTTGTAAGACAAAGTAGTGTGTAACTCCTTAAAACATATTTAAAAGACATTTTCGTTACAGTATTTTGATTTAACTTGTGGTTTTTGTGTGTGATTTACTAGTATGGAAAAGAAGCGAAAAGTAGACAGTGAATGCAGAACATTCAAAGATCAATGGAACAAGAGGCTGCAACCATTCACCTGAAGAAGGTGAAGAAATGATCAAAGAATACGTAATTGCAATAGCCGAAGAAATGTGCCCCGAAAAGGTAAATTTATTTAAAACTGTCAGTTTGTCAGCAAACACCGTGGCTCGGGGGATAGAAGACATCGCAAAAAATATATCATCTCAACTGTCTGACAGAAATGGACATCTTGTGTGGTTTTCTCTGGCCTTGAATGAGTCAACGGATGTGTCAGATACTGCTCAGGCGTTGATTTTTATTCGAGGAGTAGATAAAAGGTATGAAATGTATGAAGAAACTTCTTGATATTGATAGTATTCACGGCACGACACTGGGGATTTTTTTTAAGGCAGTTGAAAATGCCATTAATGAAAAGAACCTTCGATGGAAACACATCAAAATCTATTACTACTGATGGAGGCAAAAACATATGTGGTAGAAATAGAGGAGTGGTTGCTCTTGTGCCAAAGGTTGTGCATAGGCTTTGAGGAGAAAGGAGAAACTCCACAGCACTTGTTTGCGACGCCCTCCTAGAAGCCAGTCGATCATGCTTAGGCAAGAGAAAGATTAACGAACAGGAACTAGAAAACATACCTCTCAACAGACTGTTGAACTACGTTGAAGAAACAGGACTGATTAATTGAGGCAAGAAACTGCGAGAGCACCAAGCGACAACTTAGACTGCAGTGCTAGGGATGTACAGGGGGTCCTCGAACTGCGTGGCCAAAATAAAACCGAAGATTCTTTGATTCGAAAAAAAGTTGATGAGCCTTTTTACTTTAGCAGGTGAGCTACTGTCAATAATGGCCATTTTTGAGAGTGGAGCACAGAGCCTTAGAGACCATAGAAATGGCTCAAACTTGAGGATGTAACAGGAAAAGAACTTTTTTGTGGTCAATGTAATTCACTCGATATTTTTTATGTAGATAGCTCATCTAATTTGAAAACTTTTCTTACTCTTAGAAAATTTTGATAAAATCAACGGATTAGCTTGAAAAAATTAATTTTCGAGTCTCTGCAATTTTGGCTTACTAATTTTACTTGATTAAAATACCTTAGTTGCCTTTGCTTTTCTAATGTCATTTTGGCATTTGAAGAATTCATTCTCACCCCTGTCAGTTTTTACTTTGCTTTCCGTAAAAATTTTATAAAATTATGGCTCAAAATTTCACTAACACTGAAATGGTTGATATATTATTCATTTATGGACTTTGTGGTTGCAATGGCCGGAGAAGGGAAAGATATCCGCATCGCAGAATTCCAAATCGGCAAACCTTCGCGAAACTGGCAAATTTGAAGCAAATCGCAGAGAAACTGGACGCAGACGGACAAGAAGGACGTTAGAGCTCGAAGAAGCTTTACTGGAAACGGTTGAAACTGAACCTGGGATAAGCACACTACGTTTGGGACTTCGTATTGGAGCCTCAAAATCATTAGTTCATAATGTACTGAAAGAAGAACTGTTGTATCCCTATCATATTAAAACAGTTCAAGACTTATTGCCCATGGATCCAGGTCATCGGCTAGATTTCTGTCGGCTTATTGTCCAAAGACAAAACGCAAACCCCAATTTTTGTAGAAGAATTCTGTTCACGGTCGAAGATACTTTCACGAGATGTGGTCTTTTTAACCTCCATAATGAACATTTCTATGCTGATGAAAATCCTCATGAAACGGAAGTTACATATTTTCAGAATCAAACTAAAATCAATGTTTGGGTTGGAATTGTGGATAACTTTATTATTGGCCCTACCGTTATACCCGATTGATTGAACGGGGAGAACTACTTGAATTTTTTGGAACAAAGGCTACTTGAACTGTTGGAAGACTTGCCCTTACACATTCGTCGTGGCCTGGTTTATCCATGATGGTGCACCTCCTCATTTCACATTAGCTGTGAGGCGACATTTGAATGCGGAATATCCAGATCGCTGGATAGGTAGAGGACACGATGCACCAGTGAACTGGCCGGCCCGCTCCCCTGATTTGACGCCCTGCGACTTCTTTCTATAGGGCGCTTTGAAGTCGAAAGTTTATGCAGCTCCAGTAAACACACGAGAGGAATTGTTGCAACGAATTAATCATGAAGCGGATTTATTGAAGAATGATCCTGAAGTAGTAGCCAGAGTTCAATCCAATTTCTTGAAACGAATTAATTTGTGTATTCAGGAAAATGGGCAACATTTCGAACAATTGATGCCTTAGCGATTTCCCAAAGAGTTTTGTTGTTTCTTTTAATTTAGCATTTGTTTTTCCTAAGTAATCACATCGTTTCCCCATTTCTATTGTTTTTATTATTCGTGTTTTACCGAGATATTAACCATTTCAGTGTTAGTGAAATTTTGAGGCATAATTTTATAAAATTTTTACGGAAAGCAAAGTAAAAACTGACAGTTTTGAGAATAAATTCTCCAAATGCCAAAATGATATTAGAAAAGCAAAGGCAACTAAGGTATTTTAATCAAGTAAAATTAGTAAGCCAAAATTGCAGAGACTCGAAAATTATTTTTTTCAAGCTAATCCGTTGATTTTATCAAAATTTTCTAAGAGTAAGAAAAGTTTTCAAATTAGATAGGCTATCTATATAAAAAATATAGAGTGAATTACATTGACCATAAAAAAGTTCTGGACACTTTTCCCGTTACATCCTCAAGTTTGAGCCATTTCTATGGTCTCTAAGGCTCTATGCTCCGCTCTCAAAAACGGCTATTATTGACAGTAACTCACCTGCCAAATATTGTAAAAGTCCCATATCACGTTCTCAAGTTATACCGAAAAAACAAAATTATTTTTGCAACTTTGAAGCCCTCTACCGGCTAAACAAGACACTTGAGGCAAAAGTAAAAAGGCTCATCAAATTTTTTTCGAATCAAAGAATCTTCGGTTTTATTTTAGCCACGCAGTTCGAGGACACCCTGTATATGCCCAACCCGAAAGAAAAATTTTGGCCATGCTCGATCCAACAACTCTTCTTTGCATGCACTACATTGTGGGTTATCCACTATATTCGTAGTAAGCATGTGTTTTCTTAGACAGTGCCACATAGTGATTTCTGTAAATAATAGCAGGTTCCTTCGAGACAGTCTCAAGTAATATTCGACGGTTTTTAGACAGGGTAAGTCTATCCAGGCCTATCCAAAACCCGGGATTTCATACCGTCGTTGCTCAAGAAAAAGTCATGGAGGTTACTCATTTATTCTGCACCCAATTTGGCATCTGCGCGACTCTAGGATGCTGCCAAATTTCCGAACAGATGATTCACGCTTGTTATGTCTTCTTCTCTAGTTGTAAGAATAAGAATTTCAATGAAACATTCATCGTATCCTTCGTGCTTTTATGGGAAATCCTATGTTCAAAAAATCGTCAAACAGTTTTTTGTGATATTTTCAATTTGGTAATGTGGTATTTGGAAATTTATCAGTATTGGAGTTTGTTTGACACAATTATTACATCCTTATGTATTCTTAACTTTTGCTTTGTTAGTACTTTTTAATATTTTCAAAAGAATTCCATCGACCCCATCCGACATTATTGGTTTTGCCAATCTCCACGTGCCTTGAGAGCATTTTATGGAGAAACTGGTTCCGGTAATATTTTGCTTTATCTGTACCACTTGAATTGATGATTATTGTTCAGCTATTAGTCGACTACTCAAAATCGGTGATGTTACTGATCCAATTTAATGTAAAAGAAGTAAATTTCAAGATATACAGGCGCGTTAACAGAACACATAGTACATTATACCCGTCAGCAACGTGCAGGTTTGAATAATTCAAGCGGAAATATTACAGCCAAATATATTCTGAGGATATTCCAAGCACGATGTAAATTACCTACAATATTAGATCAATGTTCTTGGAAGCATCTTCCTACAGAATCGTTTTATTCGTTCATGTTTGTAGAAAGAGTACTAAATAGACCTTGTAGATAATATTGAACTCAGTTGGATAGTAGGTGTAATGAACAACACGTTCAAAGTACCTATTGAAATAATGTGGAGGTATATGATGATTAGCACAAATTAATTTGAAAACAATTTCTGGTGTAGATTGTAGACATGCAATCTGTTGGTATCAGGAAGGTTCACTATTATCTCCTGTTACCCTATTTCACTAGTTATCTAGACATTCTCAAACGATACGTCATGATAAAAGTTGCAGAAAAATTAAGTTATTTACAAATACGTGAAACATTAATAACATTTCATAATTGAGTATACGCCTCGTTGGGGAAATGTGGATGACATCATTCTACGCATAGGAAAAAATAATTGTGCTACATATTGATTTGTTTATTCTCGTTGTCAATAAGAAACATGACTAGATGGTAGGTCAGTACGCTGCGTATATGCCCAGAGTTGAGACGGAGTGCTTTGGCATAAGCCGATCGAGTGCGTGGGCCGTAGTCACCGTTCGACAGCTATGTAGAAACCAACAATGGCACGTAGAGCTGAAAGGAGGAAAGAGTTCGTCTGCTACGCTCACGCTGTCTTTCGCATAAGCCGATAAAGACCGCGAGCCGCAGTCTGTCTACTTACGCGAGCTCGAGTCTTTTCGCTACAATTGGCCAGATACTCCAGTAAATGAAGTCCAAAATCGAGCTGACTTACGAAAACTTTTGCTCATGGCACGATTTTGATCTGTGAGGGCTCATTCGATTCGTCTTGACACCTACATCAAAGCTCACCACTTTTGGTCTTTGTTTATTTTGTTAATAAACAATGAATAGTGGCAACAAAAGTTTTAAACGTTATTTTCCATTAATTTTAAGCAGGTAAAATGTATTTTTTCATTTATTTGACCGATAAACAGTGTTTATTCAATATTTATAACAATTTGTTAATGAACAAACAATTTGTTAATTAACAAATTAACAAAAAAATATTTTCTTTAAATATTCGACATTACATTCATTTTCGGATAATTAGGACCTGCTTAACATGAATTTGATGTCCATTTTTTAATTAGTTAATAAATAATTTCTTAGTTAACAAAAATATTCAAGATTACAGTTATTTTCGGATAATTTGAATTTGATGAACAAAATTGTTAAATGCGCCATTTCCTCCGCTTTTGGGTACGCGCTTTTTGTTATGGTGCCTTCCTACAAATTCCTTGTTTTGGCCCTGGAACTTACTTAAACGTAGTCATAGAACCCACCGAAGATGCTGCATGGCTATGCTGTGTGTTCAGCTGGCATCAGATGGTAACGGCATCATTTAAAATAAAAATCCTAAGCGTTCATATCGTACACGTGTTTTGTTTTATATTGTTTATTTATTTAGTTATTTTTTAATCACAAATATTAGTGTATATTATTTTTTCAATCAAGTGTTGATGATGATGATGATGATAATAATGAATAACGTATATATAATCATTCAAAATTTTGTGTTAATTTAATAAAACTAATTTAAATATAGTTTAAAATGACTTTTTTTATTTATTTCACAATACAACCTTTCCTTGCTATAAAAAAAACATTTATCCAGGTCATGGACATGAAATTCATGTTTAGCAGGTCCTAATTATCCGAAAATGACTCTAATGTCGAATATTTAGAAAAAATTAATTTTTTTCGTTAATTTGTTAATTGAACATATTGTTTATTCAATAAAAAATTGTTATTAACATTGAATAAACACTGTTTAACGGTCAAATAAATTTAAAAAATACACTTTACCTGCTTAACATCAATGGAAAATAGCGTTTAAAACTTTTGTTGCCACTATTTATTGTTTATAAACAAAATAAACAATTCGTCAGGACCAAAAGGGGTAAGCTTTGATCCAGGTGTCAAGACTAATCGAATGAGCCTTCACAGATCCAAATCGGTCCATGAGCAAAAATTTTCGTAATCAAGTCCCCCGTTTACTGGACTAAGACAGTTAACACACCGAACAATGCACGAAACAAAGCGAATAGTGTCTAGTATTTCTACGGAGCGCTCTGTTCAATAACTCGAAAACGGCTGAATGTAGGACATAGTTTTTTGATGCCAGTAAATTTCGAGCATCATATCTAGTTTATGTTAAAATTTCGAGTTGGCTGCTACACGAGAACATTCGTTTTCCAAATAACCCTACTGAACCAAGATATGACTTCGTTCGCTACGCTAACTCGGTCTTAACTAACTTTTAAAGCGTTTAAAACGGAGAAAATTCTATTGAGAAATCCTCAAAATCTACAAAACGAGTAGCTGTACGATTATTTCGATGAAAAATCTTTAAATTTCTCAATTTAGGCTTAAGACTCACCTGAATTAGTGAATTCCGTTGACAGAAAGTTCAAACAAACGACTTCGTTTACCGCCGAGTAGCGCGCGCTTCTTTAAATTCAGTACAGCCAAAGGTACGCTACACGAGAACATAAATTTTGCTATTTGAGCCGATCATAAAGCGGCTCCGTTCTGCTTGACTCACTCCGTCTTAATTAAATGAGTGAAAATCAAACTATTATATTAATTTTATTTGTTCATTTTAGTGTTAAGAATCAATCTTAATGAAAGCCCGTGCTAGAATAAATGATAAGTGGTATATATAGTCTTTTGTACAATATAGGCGGCCGCCTATGATAATTATTTCTTAATGAAACTTGATGAAGTTATAAGACTGTTAAGTATAGCATACTAATCATTTCGTCCATTAAACAAGATTTACGAGGGACTTTTGGTGCCTCATCAAACTGCCAGTTGATCATACTAAGAGATTTAAAAATATGAGAACATGTTTTTACACTTTATTGGAATAACAATAAAATGTATCCGGCCGACCGTGAGCTTTAGATCCGATTTTTCCTTGATTTACTGTGGCCCATCCCGGCCAAACGGCATAACTTTTTCAATTGTTAGAGTTTTTGTACTTTTCTCCCCAACGCCCATTTACACTACGCGATAATATTCAATACTAACCGCCCTTAGTGTTCGACCAGTGACAGTTGACTTACGGCGACCTGGCGGTCTTCTACCCGTCATACATTGAAGTGTTTTGTCTCAGTTCGTAACTTCGAATTTCAGTGGCACATCCCGGCTAAACGACATAACTTTTCTCATTGTTATTTCGCCCATCTACAGTCTAGCCCCTATCGAACGATACTTCAACCACCACCCTACCCTTTCTTCTTTTCTCTATTGAACTCCTGAGACCCCTTTCGATGTTGATCGCATCATTGATGTTTGTCTATAATTTTGTAGATGTATTTTTAACATTTGAAATTTTGATCAAAAAATAGCTTCCTGGAAATATTTAGTTATTGTCACCATTAACAACCTACAATTTATATGTTCTTTGGGATTGAAGTTGTTGTACACAGGATAGTAATTTACATTGAATAGACGGAAAATGACTTATTAAAGTTTAAACAAGTACTTTAATGATGTGTCACGGCCATGTGTCGTAAAATGCTTTATCACACTGTTTTACTAAAGTTACAAATTTAAAATTTTAATCTCTAGTATCAGAATGACAGTTCCATTAAGCCGCTTTTGTATATTCGATAATAGTGACAGCTAAACATTCTTTGTCTACAAAATTGACACTGCTCTTGTTCGGGCGACGTAAACAGAGATGAAATTAAATCTAAAAGCACCGAAGCAATGGGAAAATTGATTCCAAGCAAATCCATAATAATAATGTATTGAAATTACGAAAACTGGTGAAATTACAGGGGTTTGGAAAGTTTCTTTTCGGGCCAGTGATGTAAATTTTCCACTTTACGGGGAAGTAAATATGTGCATTGCAAATTGATTTTCAAAAACACATTTTCAGGAAACTGTTGCTTTTTTATGTTGAGAGAATGTTCTTCATTGCATATTGAATGCTATCTGAATAAGAATCTAATTGGTATTAATGTTAATTAATTAATGTTAACCGTTCTCTGTATATGGTTTGTCTAATAATTAATCCTACGAGAAATCAATCTATAAACGTCAATTTCAAAACTAGGAGTTTGAACTCTTCCTGTAAATTGTAAATTCGATAAAATTTGTACCGAGGGGACTAAAATCAGTTCTGATGTAATGAAGGCCACCGCTTTTAATTCATTTTGAAAAAGCTCTGAATAATAGGTTACGTTCCTTTCTTGATAAACATAAAATAATTGCTAACAAGCAATTTGGATTTGAAAAGGGTATTGGAACTGAAGAACCTCTCCAAGAAGTAATATCCAATATTTCAAAAAAATTTCAAACTAATAATAAAATCATAGCGATATTTCTAGACTTAGACTTCGCATGATGTATTACTGGCAAAATTAAACGAAATTGGCGTAAGGGGTAATGTATTAAGTCTTCTTAAATCTTATCTCTATGATAGAAACCAGCAAGTGAAGGTTGGCGATGCGATTAGTAATATTAAAACAATATAGATGGGTGTACTCCAAGGCACAATTATAGGTTCAACGCTATTTCTGATATTTATTAATATATTGTTGAATTGTAATCAACACTCCATAATTCTTTCATACGCAGATGAAACGGTCTTAATATGCTCTGCAAGGTCTTGGGATCGATTACGGCAAATATCGCAAGCTGAATGTTTCTAAAACAAATAACTTAGTTTTTCACCAACCTTTAATTTTAAATGACACCACTGATATTGTGCAAAATACCCCTATAATAAAATATCTGCGCGTTTATATAGATCAACATCTAAAGTGGTCAGCTCATGTTGATTAAATCAGAAGATTAATATATAAATTGTATGTACTACGAAATATTCTAAACGAGAAAATTCTGTTGATGACTCACAACAGTTTGGTTGCATCCTTATTTAGATGTAGGATAAGCATTTGTGGTTCAGCTTATTATGTCTTAAAGCGTCTACAAATAACTCAAAATTATATACTGCGAGTAATTTTTCGAAAAGAGTTCAAAACCTCTTTTTATTGGAAATGATATATTAAATAAAAAAGGCATGTACATTAGGGTGTCCGCTATTGTTTTGCGTCGAAAAATCATCACTCTCTGTTGAAATTCTGATTCTTTGTCATGAAAAATACAAAAAAAAAAAATTTTAGCTTAATTGGTTGCAATACCGCATGCCTTTAGAGGAATTTATCTCCCATTTAAATAACATGCAAAAGGGTTGTTTTTCCTGTTTTTCTAGATTCCTGCCATGAAAAATGAGAAATTTAAGAAAACTTGATATCATATGCGATCGGAAATTTCCCGTAGATTAAAATAGTCGGTGTACTATGGTCAAAAAATGATCTCAAATGCGCAAAAAAGGAAAAAAACATAAGAAAAAATATTTTAAATGAAATTTACTTTAATTTTATTATCGCATTCCACGGAAAATTTCCTATCAATCCTATATATTCGCACATTAAACTTCACAAATTTATAGCTGAGAAATTGGCTGAAATTTAGGAATAAATAAAATCGTATTGATTTGATTCCCACTTTTATTTATCTTTTTTTTTAATAACGCGGTATTATTTCCACTTATTCTTGGAGTTAATACATTTTTGAGGGAATTCTATGATTGCTACTGTAAAAATAATTGAGATCGAATGCCAACTGACTATGATACTTTTTAATGAAAATTGTTCGTATCGAGGAAATGGTTTCAAATTCCGCGCGCATATTGTGACGTCTTGATGACAGAACAACTGTCCGTACTCTATTTGTTCTGAGTGCAAGCGAAAATGAAGAAAGGGACCCCAATGGCAGAAAACGTAACGTTTTTCCTAAAGTTATAAAATACAGAAAAAACGTTACGATTTCTGTCATTAGAGACGCTTTCTTCGTTTTCGCTCATATTTAATACGTATAAAAGTAAAAGTCGGTTCCATATGATTTCTCAGAGTACATCCTGTCTGTTTCGAGTTAATATAAACGAAGGAATACATTCAATAAGTCTGAAATAGAGAATAATGTTTATTTGATTGGTGATATCAACAAGTTACTGGTTTTTACGGAATCGAAATTACCAAGTAATTGTGAAATATTGAAATGTTTTTTTCGTTATACGCGCGTAATGAAAAAGAGGATAGATGAAAGTAAAAAGTCTGCAGATGCAGAAGTTTGTGATATTTGGAAAACGAAGAATGGCAGAAATCATAACGTTTTTTCTGTATTTCCATAACTTTAGGAAAAACGTTACGTTTTCTGCCATTGGGGTCGCTTTCTTCATTTTCGCTTACAGTCAGAACAAATAGTTGTTCTGTCATCAAGACGTCACGATATGCGCGCGGAATTTGAAACCGTTTCCCCGATACGAACAACTTTCATTAAAAAAATATCATAATCAGCTGGCATTTGATCTCAATTATTTTTGCAGTAGCAATCATAGAATTCCCTAAAAAATGTATTAACTCCAAGTAGAAATAGTTCCGCGTTATTAAAAAAAATTATAAATAAAAGTGGAAATCAAATCAATACGATTTTATTTATTACTAAATTTCATTCAATTTCTCAGCTAAAATTTTGTGAAGTTTGATGTGCGAATATATAGGATAGATAGGGCATTTACCGTAGAATACGATAATAAAATTATATTAAATTTCATTTGAATTATTTTTTTCTTACGTTTTTTGCTTTTGTGCGCATTTGAGATCATTTTTTGACTATAGTACATCGACTATTTAAATCTACGGGAAATTTCCGATCGCATATGATATCAAGTTTTCTTAAATTTGTCATTTTTCATGGCAGGAATCTAGAAAAACAAAAAAAACAACAATTTTGCATGTTATTTAAATGGGAGATAAATTCCTCTGAAGGCACGCGGTATTGCAACCGATTAAGCTGAATTATTTTTTTTTTTGTATTTTTCCATGACAAAGAATCAGAATCTCAACAGAGAGTGACGATTTAACGCGAAAAAATAGCGGACACCCTAATGTACATGTTAGCAATGAAATACATTCATAACAGTGTCCATTTTTCCAAGATAAGTCATTATTACGAAACTAGAGTAAATTTTAATGATTTGTTAATATATGCAAATTTTGGTAAAACTGTATGTCAAAAAAGTTTATAATGTAATGGAGTAAAATTATATAATATGTTAGCCTTACAAATAAAATTGTTGCCAGAATATTAATTCAAATTTATCATTGTAAATTACAACTCTATCTCTCTTAATAGCATGAAAAAAATTTTTAGTAGGATCTCATTGTAATGTTCAATCAATAGAACACTTTTACATTTCAGTTTTGACATTTTCAACGATTTATAGGAATAGGATTTTGGTTAAGGTTAGCTTAGTTTAGCTTTACTTACTAAGAATTATTTTCATAGCTGCTTGACACAATACGAGTACGCTCAGGTGTCCTTTATGAACATTTTATTACACTAACACGTATGATTCATGTGAGCAGTGATAAATAAATAAAATAAAAAAATAAAATTGTTAGAATTTGGAATTAAACAGATTCAGGAAAAATGTGAGATCAAGAAGGTACCTGTTGGAAGAAACAATAGAACGTAATTAGGTACTCAAGTAGTTCAAAAGTGAAAGGAATGTTATTTAAAACAATAACCCCTACAACAACGACAGGTTGTATAATAATTGTTATTGTAACTGATATATTTGTCCTCAGGTGTTTGGAACGGAAATGACCTCGGAAACGGCCATGATAATATTACACACATATACACACATTAAATCGAATTTTCTCAATCGCTATCGATGCTCATCGTGTGAATTCAAATTATACAAACAGCGTTATCAAAATACTTTTGACAGCTTGCTATGCCTGACCAAAATTTCATCGAAATTGATTCCGGCCAATGGCTCCTCTAGCCCAGTGGTGGGTAAGGTCGGCCCGAGGGCCGGTTGCGGCAGTAAAAATTATTTCAAATTATTGGGTCTCGATTCGAGCACTCGCGGTGTAAAATACGAAGTATTGTCTATCATTTATCACGTCCATCGTACTTATGTAGTCGGTTTATTCATTAATTTATGAAAAAAAATAGCTAACCCTTCACTAAAATGAATAGAAAAACAAAATATAAATAAGAGTACCGTGTAAAAATATTTGTATGTTCTACAATTATATTGTAGATTCGACTAAGTTTGAAAATCTTTAAAATTTTGCAAAAATAAATGCTTATAATTTTCTGTTGATGGATATTTGCGAACAAACCTTTCCAATAATGAACCTCAGTAAAAATTCATTACGAACACGTTTAACGGATGAACATTTACACGGAGTATTAAGGATTTTATTATTGTTATAATAAAATAAAACACTTTCACTTTGTTTTTAATCACATAAATTATGAAAACAAATCGTAATACATTAGTATCGTTTGAAGATGACACGCTAGTGTCGAAACTATAGTCACGATTTGTTTCTATAATATATGTGATAAAAACAAAGTAAAACTAATGGCTTCCACCATTGGATTTCTGCAGATTTTATTATTATTATTAATTGAGGGGAGGGGGCATTGTGGTCCCTTAATGTCTAGGCCGAAGCCCTTTACACCCGGTATCACGACGAGGTTTCACCTATCTACCAGAGGGGTGGTTCTTGCCCAGGAGTGTTCACCATTCTCCCCCAGGTGAACGATTCCTAAAAAGGTTAACCAAACGTCGTCCTAGTGAAGCGGTTCCCACTACATAGTGTTCACCCAGGTGCCTAACGTGGACCAACAGCCACCTACTCAAGTCCCAGTCGGGACCGGGCAGCTTGTTGATGCCCTGAAGAGGTTCAGCACTATCTTTGTATCTAGTTCATGGATCTCCTCAGTGTCGCATATCTTTACCGAGAGTGCTCTGCATCTTGGGGAATCGTGTTACGCATCTGCACAGAATGTGCATTAATGTTTCATTTTTCCATTAGCACCACCTGCACAAAGGCGAATCGCTAAGGTTCATCCTGTGAAGGTGGTAGTTAAACGGTCCGTGTTCTGTCAGTATCTGTGTCAGCAGTTTGGCATCAGTTTTTATCATGTCCTCACTTGCCAGTCTTCCATAAAGTGCGGGTCAATTGGTGCTTTCGACTGCCTGAAACCGTTCACTAGTCTCTACTCTTCCAAGTGTTGTGTTCTGACCCAGCAGTGGATTGTCTCTTTGATGTTACTCTTCGAGATGCCCGCCACTGGTTCGGGGCCTATTAGGGGTTTTATAGCCCCCAGTTTTGCAGACTCATCGACTATTTCGTTTCCCCTTATTCCAGAGGGACCCAGAATAGGATGGCTCGCCTTCGTCTCCGCCAAGATTGTTTAGCGTATTGATTCACTCCCACACCAGCTCCGATGTTATTCTCATGCTACGCAGCGCAGCAAGGGCTGCCTAGCTGTCTGTCCATATACTGTGGATGTGGATTAACGAGGTTCGGTAGTGTTAGCGGGGGGGGGGGGGGTATTATAAGGAGAGCAAGAGGTAACGCTATAAAATTTGCCGGCTGGATTTGTATACCTAAACACATGTAAAAATAATAATCCTATAGTTGTCGTGGAGTTTTCGTGTTTTTAAAAGTTAATTACAATTAATAAAATTTATAAATTAAAAATTCTGAGCTATTTTTTCATAGAAATAATTAGGAGGATTCGCTCAAACATGCACAGAATACTATTGTAATAATGTTGTTCCATTAAAAAAAAAGCGTTCCCATTTAGCCGTTTTTTTCAAGTTTTCATGTTAAAATGTTGTTTTTTTGACTCTATGTATTTAAGAAAAGGTGTAGTGAAACCTTCCTAAAAATTAGACGTATTCTTATATTGTTATTCTCAACGGTCTGTGAAAATTTCATAAAAAACTATCTCTACCGAACTTCCTTAAGGATTTCCACCACCAAATTCAATCCAAATAATAGATCAAATGGCAAATGAAATGAAACAGATGCCCTCTCATTAAAAACTATATTTTTATATAAAAGTTTGTCACGAGTTATTGTGTTTAGGTTTATTATCATCATTTTCAGATATATAATATATTTACTTTGTACTTTGTAATATTTCTTGAGAAGCTACGTGTTAACGAAACTATAGTGACATTTATTTATTAAATTAGTGAAAATCGAACTTTTATTAAAGTTTAGAATGGTTTTTCATCAAGTAATGGCTGACTTTATTCAATATGTTTTATTATGTCATTCTCATATTTTGGTAATAAGATTATTATTTTATTAATCTATTTTCATCATACCTAAACTTTTAGAGAATTTGTTTTTCCGTCTTGATTAAATGATGAAGTTTGTGTGACCTGCTTCCCAAGTTGAAAGTTAGCCCATCTCTAATCTAACCTATATTTAACATCAGCCCGGAAATTGTTGGGATGCATTGGATAATTTGAATCAAATGTGAATTTTTATTATCCCAGATGCAGCAATTTAGGCGTATCAGAATTCAAATGACAGGCAGCTTCATCTTCTCAATAAAAGTTTTTTTTGCAATACAGCCCCCATGCTGAATTTCCCATGGCCCTCTACAACAACCGCGGGTAATTCAAATTCTAAAACTCAATTTGGATCATCCTTTACATGTTTCGGAGCCTCACGTGTGAGTTAACTACAAAGCAAATAATTGTAACATACTTTCCTGAAAGGGTACAATCTATTTCAAAAATCGCTGTGATCTAAGAGGGGGGGGGGGGGAGGCAGACCAGGTAGAGTGAATGCTTTGAAACGGAAATTAAACAACGCTTAGTTTAGTTATTACAGGCTTTGTGGAAAATACGTGAAACGAGTAAATGATATAAAACGAAGCTGAATGTATTATCTCGATATAATGAATAATTTTCCCAACGTATTCGTTCGCTCATCCGTATTGCATCATTTATAGTTCAATTCTACACGTGTCAGATACATGTTTGGTTGGTACAATTATTGGAGAAAGGTGTCAGTGATAATTTCATTTGGACAATGCATGGGTCTGGATTTGATTGGATTTTGCAAGATAGAAGTCTCGTCCTTATCCTCGTAGGACCTGCACTCTTCTTCCCTTGACAATCCTAGCTTCTAAAGGTGTCCTTTTAACCGGCAATACCCTGTTCAACCCTTTGACATATTAGGGGGCGAAGTAAATACATTTCACATCTCTGCAATAACGGCGCGAATGAGTGACAAAACTCGTTCACATTTTTCGCTACGCCTTTCACTTTTTTGGGCATGTTCAAGATTTTCAGGAAAGTAGAATGAAATTCAAAATATAATATTACCCTCATAGATACATAAACGAAAACCTAAACATATAAAACGTAAAACATATAACTAAACACAATTTTTTATCTTCTGAAAATCGCGATAGAACTTTTTTTCAACTCTTGTTGCGTTTCATTAATTTTATGTCCACGCTCGGCATGCATATGCCATTGATGTGATGGTCTTGTATCATAGTTTATCTAAGCCATATCTTCTCACACCCAAAAGTACTGAATGCCCCCTCCACCATGCATTGCTGTGCAGGACGAATCATCAATGTCTGCCTTGTGTGAGGGAAAACGTTGTTTTCGAATGTTAACAAGGTCGAGTGTTTTAGATCTTCTTTCCCAAGTTCTTTTCTTCCCACAGACCACAGCTCAGTCTCGATTTACACCTCAAATATTCTTCTGTTGTGTGGTAGGGGCAGAACCGTCGAGAAAAAATCGGGGCCCAGGTGTAGTGCCCTACGCCCCCCCCCCCCTGTTTGAAAAAAGCGATTTCTTTGTGCCACACAATTACAAATTTGACACATTATAATGCGCATGAAACTGATTGCTTAGAAATACGCCTTTCTTCTTTGGCTGATGCAAATGAATTAATGATCTCTTAGAAATTAGATTATTTTGACTTGAGTTTTGAGTTGAGCATGATGGATGGAAGGAAGGTTTTTTATTCATGCCAAAACACCGAATGAACCTTCACCACGGGCGCTCACACAGAAACACCACGCCCGGGGGGGGGGGGAGTATCCCCGATCCCCTCTCGACGGAGTCTTGGAGAGATGATTGCAATGCAAACGCCGGAGTCTTTCACCAGTAAAACGGATTTCGAGTGAGTTATGGAAAAAATCAAGATATGGAATAAATAGTGACCTTTTAACATACTTGTTGATACTAGTCTCTGGAAGATTAGAACGATGTTGCTGCTTCCTCACAAGCCTAGGCATGCTTAACATGCATCCTAGGGTATCACCAATTTTTTTTGCGCCATCAATGAATTCTTTTATGGGTTCTTCGGCGGTATATAATATGGTAGCACGTGATAACCGGCGCAATTCGCTTGATATGCTGAGAACGTGAAAGAATCTTATCAAATCCAGAGATTTCAATTGAAGGTTAGGTTATGGATTTCAACAAGACAGTTTATCATTTCTCTTCAAGGCACCAACAAAATAAAAAAAAACACGTTATTTGGCGCCTAATGCTACTGTCCAACTAACTGTGTTTCCTTCTCCAAACCGTTCTATCGTCAAGGCTCAGCTTGAAAACACCAATAGTTTTATACTTTTGAATGGCATTCATGTCTTATGTTCACTCTTTATGATAATTTTTTTTAATTTAATTTCGATTTTGGGATTATCAGCAGAAATCCATGGGCAGAGCCAAGAGCTCACCCTAGTAGAATGAAATTCAAAATATAATATTACCCTCATAGATACATAAACGAAAACCTAAACATATAAAACGTAAAACATATAACTAAACACAATTTTTTATCTTCTGAAAATCGCGATAGAACTTTTTTTCAACTCTTGTTGCGTTTCATTAATTTTATGTCCACGCTCGGCATGCATATGCCATTGATGTGATGGTCTTGTATCATAGTTTATCTAAGCCATATCTTCTCACACCCAAAAGTACTGAATGCCCCCTCCACCATGCATTGCTGTGCAGGACAAATCATCAATGTCTGCCTTGTGTGAGGGAAAACGTTGTTTTCGAATGTTAACAAGGTCGAGTGTTTTAGATCTTCTTTCCCAAGTTCTTTTCTTCCCACAGACCACAGCTCAGTCTCGATTTACACCTCAAATATTCTTCTGTTGTGTGGTAGGGGCAGAACCGTCGAGAAAAAATCGGGGCCCAGGTGTAGTGCCCTACGCCCCCCCCCCTCTGTTTGAAAAAAGCGATTTCTTTGTGCCACACAATTACAAATTTGACACATTATAATGCGCATGAAACTGATTGCTTAGAAATACGCCTTTCTTCTTTGGCTGATGCAAATGAATTAATGATCTCTTAGAAATTAGATTATTTTGACTTGAGTTTTGAGTTGAGCATGATGGATGGAAGGAAGGTTTTTTATTCATGCCAAAACACCGAATGAACCTTCACCACGGGCGCTCACACAGAAACTCCACGCCCGGGGGGGGGGGGAGTATCCCCGATCCCCTCTCGACGGAGTCTTGGAGAGATGATTGCAATGCAAACGCCGGAGTCTTTCACCAGTAAAACGGATTTCGAGTGAGTTATGGAAAAAATCAAGATATGGAATAAATAGTGACCTTTTAACATACTTGTTGATACTAGTCTCTGGAAGATTAGAACGATGTTGCTGCTTCCTCACAAGCCTAGGCATGCTTAACATGCATCCTAGGGTATCACCAATTTTTTTTGCGCCATCAATGAATTCTTTTATGGGTTCTTCGGCGGTATATAATATGGTAGCACGTGATAACCGGCGCAATTCGCTTGATATGCTGAGAACGTGAAAGAATCTTATCAAATCCAGAGATTTCAATTGAAGGTTAGGTTATGGATTTCAACAAGACAGTTTATTATTTCTCTTCAAGGCACCAACAAAATAAAAAAAACACGTTATTTGGCGCCTAATGCTACTGTCCAACTAACTGTGTTTCCTTCTCCAAACCGTTCTATCGTCAAGGCTCAGCTTGAAAACACCAATAGTTTTATACTTTTGAATGGCATTCATGTCTTATGTTCACTCTTTATGATAATTTTTTTTAATTTAATTTCGATTTTGGGATTATCAGCAGAAATCCATGGGCAGAGCCAAGAGCTCACCCCCTGCCTTTACCTGGCTAAGCCCTTGCATCGACTTATTAACCAGGGAGGTAGTCTAGTTGTTAAAGAATTATTCACAGATCCTACGGTAGGACATTTTGGGTAATCAGATTTTGATCAAACCTTTTGGATTGGATTCGCAGTGTCATGCCGAAAATTCCTCGGAAACGCTATTTGGTCGATCGAACTTAAAAGGGGGTATAAAAAGCTTTGTTGACTTTTTGTTGTTTTCTGCCTAAAATGAGGGATTTGTAATGTTCTTCGGGGAGTGAAGGGAGAGGAGAAAACTTCTTTTGAAATATTCTGCAAAACACAAAACTCTCCTTCAACTTATTCAGATAATTATGAAAAATCCATATAAGTGAAATATTCCAAAAAGGAATTATTTGAAAAGTTGTTGAAAGATCATCAAGAGGTATAGATAGACGCAATATAATCAGTTAAATTACATGTTCTGTTGATAAATTATGCGAAATCAAATGACCTGACCGCTTTGTGTAACTTTTTCGAGTTGTTAGGTAGATTTTATACTGAATAACAACGCACAGGGGTGAATCCCATTATGGGGAGAATAAAGCAGAGACCTGAATAGCGGTAATTAACCTCATGTTGTAAACGCAACTTAGCTAAAGAATATATTCATGTAATTGGCCTGAATAACCCACAATAACAAATATGTTGAAACCGCAAATATTTCAAATATAATTAGTTGTCGTTGACATAAATATGATTACAAAGCTCATTTCATACTAGTTGCAAAAAAAGGCATACACATCACAGTTAACGACTCGATGCATTTTGTGAGACCTTATAATCTTATCGACGATTTTCTAGTTGCACGATTGTTACATATAGAGTGATTCATAAGAAATAGTTCAAACTGTATCTGTACGCTCATCAGAAAGCTAGAATAATAATATTTTGTATAACAACAATGATATGAAGGATGTTAAAGTTGAAAAAATGAAATACATTATTGTTGATAAATCAGCCATTTTTCTGTATATAGTCATAAGAATTGGAGTAGAGCTATTTTTTGTAAGGGCAAACAAGAATGTGCTATTAGATTTGAGTTAACTCATATACGTCACAATATTGAATAGAAGAAATCAACTATAATTTTTGTCACTCATCAATTAACATCTTACATATTTTATTTGGAAAACCTTATCATTTCTGTATAAAAATGTTACACTTCTTTGATATCCAAAATTTTAACAGTTTTTCGAAGTCGCCGAAAATTAATAACCAGAAAATTTTTTATTGTCCTAATTGAGATTAATTCGCAGAATCGAATAATTAACAGCGGATAGGTTCCAACGTTGGTCATCGATAAAGTAAATTTTGTTTAGAAATGAACTGTATTTATTTGACGTATAACGAAGGCATCTCTATGTTTAAATATTTTTTAGATCTTCAAAACATAACACTGATTCTTGACCCAGGTATGAATTATATATAAATTTTCTGAAAAACACCAACACATATGTTTACTATTTTCGCCTTTACGTACGTTTCGGTTTAACGGCCGTCATCAGAAGACATATCACTGTCTAAAACGGGATTTCTTAAAACTAATTGTAAAGCGTTTCGGCCACGTGGGCATTTTTAATTGAAATTAATGCGATAAGAACGCTTTGTATTTGATACAAGAATGGTGGTCGAATCAATAACTTGTTGTTTATCTCAGTCATAGAATTATGCATCAAATGAAGAAATTACATATTGTTTCAGTTATAGAAATGTGTTACAAATATATCTCTCGATCATAGTCGTTACATATGTATTTCGAAGTAAAAAAGTGGTTCTTTGGGTTTATGGCGGAGAAATAGGAAGAATATGCATTACTTTGTTTTTTTTTTACATTATAGAAACACTAACGTGACTATAGTTCGATGTTAATCTATGTTTTTTTCAAGCCATTCAGGCTAGTTTCGTTAGGCTTGTCCCAGGTTACCAGAAAGAGAAGGATTCTTCTTTAATTCTGAATATTATCTATCAATCATCGGCGTGATCGTGCGCGAAATCGATCACTGTCCGGTACTAATTAGCTTTCACTGATTCCAACTCTCTTAAGAGAATCTGAGCAGGAACTCGCTCGCTGGCAGAAGGGGTAGAACTAGCGACATTGATAACGGTTTCACAGGTTCCATTTTGGGGTGAACCTGATTTTGACGTCTTTAAATTTATGTATCAACCACATTTATAAATTTTGGAGTAATTTTATGATCGTTTGTTGGATTTTGATGTACTGAATGTTGTTAACTTTTTTCAATATGTATTTATTATTTAATTTGATAAACGAGTTTAACTGGCAATTCCTAATCACCTCTCAGCGAGAACGACCTTCAGAATTTACGCTTGAATAGATATGAAGATATAATTGTGAGTAATTGTACGAGGCGGTCCCTTGGAAGGGATCAAGGCATCGTAGTCAAGAACAGCTTCTAGGTGGGGCTGAAATATACACCTAGTGGTGGCAGCTTTAAAGAATCTCAAGGGTACACGGATCAACTAAGATCTTGGATACCCGAGCAGGTTCCAACAAACAATTCTCAATTCACATAACACGTCGATGAGGTGTTAACACTACCTGAGAATGTTGACAATGTATTTGAAGAGGACACGCTAGTTGGCGAAACTATATTCTCGTTAATGTTTCTATAATATAAGTAAACAAAGTAATAAGTGTTTTATTGTATCAACATGATAAAATATCACCAACTAACGGCTGCCACCATCGAGTTTTTAATACATTTTTGTTTGTTGTGAACGAGTTGTCCCAAAGATTGATTTTTTTTTTCAAATTTGACCAGAATGTAGGATGTGATCATACCGTGTAATACGTCTAATATGGCGCCCATACTTGTTGCAATTTGTTGGGTGTTGCAACTTTCGCATCAACGATGCAGACTTTCTTGTGAAAATCTGCTTCAACAATTTCTTAGCTGAAAAGTCTTATTTTATAGGTTTCTGCTTGAAAATATAATTTCTTTTTTCTCTACGTTCTCTACGTCTAACGTTCAGAAAATGTACTTAAATTTGCCCTGTCAAGTTGTTTGATCTTGTTCCCTTTTTAGGTCGGGGTTCTAAACTGAATCAGCAAACTCTAAAATTGACCTCACATAGGTTAGATAAAGCTTCACGAATGTCTTTATGTAGCAAATGAAAATGCTTCACGAAGAAGAAATAAAGAAGTATTGACTCTCTTGCAAATAGATGTATGCCAAGACCAGGCCAGTTCAGTTGTTATTGTCACTCCTAAATCCACGTGAGATTGAACAGTGTATTATTATCCAGTGTATATTGTAGATTTGGATTTGTTTTTCCCATATGAAGTATCACACATTTATCAATGTTTAGAGGTGGTAGCTATAGACCTATTATCCTAAGGAAACAGAATTGTTCACATTTAAACACGATCAGACATTGCCAAAATTTCGGGCCACTCAGACCGCTGTATATTACAAGTATGGCCGTATGGAATGTGGTGTTGCCGGATTAGTTGTTCTGTGTGCAGGATTGAGAATTGTAATTATTATAAAAACGTCCATAGCATTTTCTATTAGTTATATTGGAAGCGAAACTGTTGAAATGTCGTTTTCTCTTAAAAATATTTCATAATTTATGGTAACCTGGACTGGAATATACAATCGAATTATAGAATATTTAAATTTTTAAATATAGAACTATTCCATTCCATTGCATAATTTGTTCGGAAAGCGACAACGCTGCGCACCTTTTATGAATGGGGACTTGGTTCTGTACTACGTAATTTGACAGCTTCCGTATTTCTCGTAGCTATTTCGAAGCGGTGTTGCCTTACAAGTGGTACCAAGTTTTCAATCATAGTTACAGCGTTGCCAATAAGGAGTAATTATGACTCGACGACAAAGAGGTCCGTTGGTTTCCTTTGTTATACTTTATGTATCATTGCGACAAGTCAAATGGAGTTTTATGAATGAGATGTTCCGTCTCCTTAGGATAATAGGTCTATGGTAGTAACCATTCCGAGCAGTGTGAAAATGTCCCTCTGTAGTTGGTCATGGAAGATTAAGGGACTTGCTTATATCTTCATATCATCTGTATAAATCGAACAGGTTGATTTTAGTAATCTGCCTCAACAATTTCTTAGCTGAAAAAGTCTTATTTTATAGGTTTCTGCTTGAAAATATAATTCTTTTTTCTCATAGTTATAAAATTAAAAATTATACATCAAATTTTCAATTAATGAATTGAAAAATTGATCAGCTTCTCAGATTTAACAGACTTATCCTTATAAGCGGAAGTCGAGTTCGAAAAACGAACACCATCTTTAGTTTGCAGTGCATCCTTGATAGCGGTAGTAGGGGGTCATTGTTACGATAATCATAATTAGCATTTTCTGAAGAATTATGAATTTTTCATGAATTAAGCTTTATGCGTTCATATTGAATCTGACATTTTGTCTTTCACATTTTCGATATAATCTCAATTAGCGACTATAAAAATATTGGGAATAACTATCATGATTGAATGTCTAAAACTTTCCGTGTTATGACACTTGTTTTTCAGTTATCCTCGCTTGACATATTGCAGAAGGTTTGAAACGGATACATTTTCAATTAACGAGTTCCGAGGCGACAGACCTTTCAGATCTAATTACACTTCACCACATGTAAGTGGCGCGACGGTCCATATCTTCATTTAGGAAACAGGGTTATAATTTTCTAGAATGTTGCCTTGTTTCTCGAGCTCTACAAGATATAAAGGTTGCCGTTTATGCAGGTTGTTTTATTTTTCTGGTCGGGTTAGAACTATATTTTTCGTAATGACAATCACATAATTCGGTATCTACATAAAAAATGGAAGGTACTTTATACATACATAACTTTATTTTAAAAATATTGACGTAGTCGAGTCATATTAGCAAAAAAGCTGGGAAAATTTGCGTGCAACTCCGATCGACTCCGGGTTTCTTGCAAAATTTTCCTGAACGGATTTACAACATTCCCGAAAAAAACACTAGTATGTGCTTCTTCATTTTTCAATTGTTATAGAGGAATATAGAGGAAAATGGCAAATTTTCATGGCCAAAAAATTTGGAAATTTCTAAAATTTCGAAATCATGCCAACATAGCTGGAAATGCCCACTCGTAATATTGTCCAAACGCAAATTTGAATCTATGAAAAAAAATTGAGAAAACAAATTTTTTCAAAATATCTGTGTTGATATGGAACAATAGAAAAGAATATAAATACTTATAACTCGTAATTAGTGGATGTACAAAAAATTAATTTGTAGATGAATAATTAATTATTAATTAATTATTCCAAAAAATAATAAGATTAAAAAAATGTCGTTTACACAATAAACACAATAAAATTCAACAGCCACGTGCTCAATCACCTCGAAAACCCCCCGAGTACAGTTTTTTAGACATTTTCGTTGAAAATTGCAAAATTTCCGCGTTTTGTCCATCAACATTGGCCAATAACTGGCCAATAAATCTAAAAATGGAAAATCCTACTTCGGAATCGTGATCAGCGACCTCGAAAACCCCCGAGTGGGCATTTCCCGCCATTGTTGGCATGAAAATTGGCCATTTTCCTCTATATTCCTCTATAACAATTGAAAAATGGAAAAGTACATATTAATTTTTTTCGGGAATGTTGTAAATCCGTTCAGGAAAATTTTGCAAAAAACCCGGAGACGATCGGAATTGCCCGCAAATTTTCCCAGCTTTTATACTTTTTTCGTCTAATTTGACCCGACTAACGATTTTCTAAATTTTCACTGACCAGTTTTTTCACGGATATTCGTCACTCATAATATCTGAAATTATAAAGTTGTGCCATACCCAGTAAAAAATTTTTATGGCCAAATTTTGTACGTTGGTGACTCCCTCAAACTATATGTCTAAAATTGACCTGTGATATTTAGGGTGCTTATTACCACACATTGTAAATAAAAATTTGTAAAATCTCTCTTATTTCAAAATAGAACATCCTGTATATTATCGATTCATAAGAAGCACCAATAAATGCTCTACAAATTTCATCAAGTATTCCTTATAACTAAGTTTAACAGTTTTTCTTAAAATGGCATTTTTTTGAAAAATGCCATTTTAAGAAAAACTGTTAAACTTAGTTATAAGGAATACTTGATGAAATTTGTAGAGCATTTATTGGTGCTTCTTATGAATCGATAATATACAGGATGTTCTATTTTGAAATAAGAGAGATTTTACAAATTTTTATTTACAATGTGTGGTAATAAGCACCCTAAATATCACAGGTCAATTTTAGACATATAGTTTGAGGGAGTCACCAACGTACAAAATTTGGCCATAAAAATTTTTTACTGGGTATGGCACAACTTTATAATTTCAGATATTATGAGTGACGAATATCCGTGAAAAAACTGGTCAGTGAAAATTTAGAAAATCGTTAGTCGGGTCAAATTAGACGAAAAAAGTATAAAAGCTGGGAAAATTTGCGGGCAATTCCGATCGTCTCCGGGTTTTTTGCAAAATTTTCCTGAACGGATTTACAACATTCCCGAAAAAAATTAATATGTACTTTTCCATTTTTCAATTGTTATAGAGGAATATAGAGGAAAATGGCCAATTTTCATGCCAACAATGGCGGGAAATGCCCACTCGGGGGTTTTCGAGGTCGCTGATCACGATTCCGAAGTAGGATTTTCCATTTTTAGATTTATTGGCCAGTTATTGGCCAATGTTGATGGACAAAACGCGGAAATTTTGCAATTTTCAACGAAAATGTCTAAAAAACTGTACTCGGGGGGTTTTCGAGGTGATTGAGCACGTGGCTGTTGAATTTTATTGTGTTTATTGTGTAAACGACATTTTTTTAATCTTATTATTTTTTGGAATAATTAATTAATAATTAATTATTCATCTACAAATTAATTTTTTGTACATCCACTAATTACGAGTTATAAGTATTTATATTCTTTTCTATTGTTCCATATCAACACAGATATTTTGAAAAAATTTGTTTTCTCAATTTTTTTTCATAGATTCAAATTTGCGTTTGGACAATATTACGAGTGGGCATTTCCAGCTATGTTGGCATGATTTCGAAATTTTAGAAATTTCCAAATTTTTTGGCCATGAAAATTTGCCATTTTCCTCTATATTCCTCTATAACAATTGAAAAATGAAGAAGCACATACTAGTGTTTTTTTCGGGAATGTTGTAAATCCGTTCAGGAAAATTTTGCAAAAAACCCGGAGTCGATCGGAGTTGCACGCAAATTTTCCCAGCTTTTTTGCTAATATGACTCGACTACGTCAATATTTTTAAAATAAAGTTATGTATGTATAAAGTACCTTCCATTTTTTATGTAGATACCGAATTATGTGATTGTCATTACGAAAAATATAGTTCTAACCCGACCAGAAAAATAAAACAACCTGCATAAACGGCAACCTTTATATCTTGTAGAGCTCGAGAAACAAGGCAACATTCTAGAAAATTATAACCCTGTTTCCTAAATGAAGATATGGACCGTCGCGCCACTTACATGTGGTGAAGTGTAATTAGATCTGAAAGGTCTGTCGCCTCGGAACTCGTTAATTGAAAATGTATCCGTTTCAAACCTTCTGCAATATGTCAAGCGAGGATAACTGAAAAACAAGTGTCATAACACGGAAAGTTTTAGACATTCAATCATGATAGTTATTCCCAATATTTTTATAGTCGCTAATTGAGATTATATCGAAAATGTGAAAGACAAAATGTCAGATTCAATATGAACGCATAAAGCTTAATTCATGAAAAATTCATAATTCTTCAGAAAATGCTAATTATGATTATCGTAACAATGACCCCCTACTACCGCTATCAAGGATGCACTGCAAACTAAAGATGGTGTTCGTTTTTCGAACTCGACTTCCGCTTATAAGGATAAGTCTGTTAAATCTGAGAAGCTGATCAATTTTTCAATTCATTAATTGAAAATTTGATGTATAATTTTTAATTTTATAACTATGAGAAAAAAGAATTATATTTTCAAGCAGAAACCTATAAAATAAGACTTTTTCAGCTAAGAAATTGTTGAGGCAGATTACTAAAATCAACCTGTTCGATTTATACAGATGATATGAAGATATAAGCAAGTCCCTTAATCTTCCATGACCAACTACAGAGGGACATTTTCACACTGCTCGGAATGGTTACTACCATAGACCTATTATCCTAAGGAGACGGAACATCTCATTCATAAAACTCCATTTGACTTGTCGCAATGATACATAAAGTATAACAAAGGAAACCAACGGACCTCTTTGTCGTCGAGTCATAATTACTCCTTATTGGCAACGCTGTAACTATGATTGAAAACTTGGTACCACTTGTAAGGCAACACCGCTTCGAAATAGCTACGAGAAATACGGAAGCTGTCAAATTACGTAGTACAGAACCAAGTCCCCATTCATAAAAGGTGCGCAGCGTTGTCGCTTTCCGAACAAATTATGCAATGGAATGGAATAGTTCTATATTTAAAAATTTAAATATTCTATAATTCGATTGTATATTCCAGTCCAGGTTACCATAAATTATGAAATATTTTTAAGAGAAAACGACATTTCAACAGTTTCGCTTCCAATATAACTAATAGAAAATGCTATGGACGTTTTTATAATAATTACAATTCTCAATCCTGCACACAGAACAACTAATCCGGCAACACCACATTCCATACGGCCATACTTGTAATATACAGCGGTCTGAGTGGCCCGAAATTTTGGCAATGTCTGATCGTGTTTAAATGTGAACAATTCTGTTTCCTTAGGATAATAGGTCTATAGCTACCACCTCTAAACATTGATAAATGTGTGATACTTCATATGGGAAAAACAAATCCAAATCTACAATATACACTGGATAATAATACACTGTTCAATCTCACGTGGATTTAGGAGTGACAATAACAACTGAACTGGCCTGGTCTTGGCATACATCTATTTGCAAGAGAGTCAATACTTCTTTATTTCTTCTTCGTGAAGCATTTTCATTTGCTACATAAAGACATTCGTGAAGCTTTATCTAACCTATGTGAGGTCAATTTTAGAGTTTGCTGATTCAGTTTAGAACCCCGACCTAAAAAGGGAACAAGATCAAACAACTTGACAGGGCAAATTTAAGTACATTTTCTGAACGTTAGACGTAGAGAACGTAGAGAAAAAAGAAATTATATTTTCAAGCAGAAACCTATAAAATAAGACTTTTCAGCTAAGAAATTGTTGAAGCAGATTTTCACAAGAAAGTCTGCATCGTTGATGCGAAAGTTGCAACACCCAACAAATTGCAACAAGTATGGGCGCCATATTAGACGTATTACACGGTATGATCACATCCTACATTCTGGTCAAATTTGAAAAAAAAAATCAATCTTTGGGACAACTCGTTCACAACAAACAAAAATGTATTAAAAACTCGATGGTGGCAGCCGTTAGTTGGTGATATTTTATCATGTTGATACAATAAAACACTTATTACTTTGTTTACTTATATTATAGAAACATTAACGAGAATATAGTTTCGCCAACTAGCGTGTCCTCTTCAAATACATTGTCAACATTCTCAGGTAGTGTTAACACCTCATCGACGTGTTATGTGAATTGAGAATTGTTTGTTGGAACCTGCTCGGGTATCCAAGATCTTAGTTGATCCGTGTACCCTTGAGATTCCTTAAAGCTGCCACCACTAGGTGTATATTTCAGCCCCACCTAGAAGCTGTTCTTGACTACGATGCCTTGATCCCTTCCAAGGGACCGCCTCGTACAATTACTCACAATTATATCTTCATATCTATTCAAGCGTAAATTCTGAAGGTCGTTCTCGCTGAGAGGTGATTAGGAATTGCCAGTTAAACTCGTTTATCAAATTAAATAATAAATACATATTGAAAAAAGTTAACAACATTCAGTACATCAAAATCCAACAAACGATCATAAAATTACTCCAAAATTTATAAATGTGGTTGATACATAAATTTAAAGACGTCAAAATCAGGTTCACCCCAAAATGGAACCTGTGAAACCGTTATCAATGTCGCTAGTTCTACCCCTTCTGCCAGCGAGCGAGTTCCTGCTCAGATTCTCTTAAGAGAGTTGGAATCAGTGAAAGCTAATTAGTACCGGACAGTGATCGATTTCGCGCACGATCACGCCGATGATTGATAGATAATATTCAGAATTAAAGAAGAATCCTTCTCTTTCTGGTAACCTGGGACAAGCCTAACGAAACTAGCCTGAATGGCTTGAAAAAAACATAGATTAACATCGAACTATAGTCACGTTAGTGTTTCTATAATGTAAAAAAAAAACAAAGTAATGAGTGTTTTATTATATCAAGAGTTTATAATCTCAACGACTATTGTAGGTAAACATGATTTCGTCTCAAATATCAACCGACTAGAATCAGTTCATAAGAGGATGGTCAAATATAAAACATCATGTTCAAACCAAACATTGGATACAATTTGAATTATGATCGCAGGCGTAAATATTTAGGTTATCGCCAGTAATAAAACGACATATTTACTTTGACATCCTATTATTTTGAAAAGTTATAAATATTCATCTTAGATCGTCAGAGGTGTTATATTTATTCAGGTTCCAAATCCCAGAAGACCGCTATTGAAGACAATAGGGGCTAATTGGAAATGTATGTTTGATTTGATGTCATACTATGTGTAAAAGCTGATGACAGGCATAGAAACATATTTTATACGGTATCTTCAAGACCTTGGACCCAATTAAATTTTTTTTATCATAAGCTGAATAAATATTGGTATTGCTCAATTTAAACCAGAGTATAATGTATATGAATACGTGACTTAATTCACTTGGATTCTACTATTCTGTTCCAACATAGGGATTTTGAATACTTGAATACTTAATTCTCAAGCAACCCTGGCTAAAATTCCGATGAATATTGAATTACAAATAATACAAGGTGTCCGGATAAGGGTACGGCTGTATCTCGACAATGGTAAAGTCTAGAGGTTTGTGAAAAAATAAACAAGACAATCCTCGTAAATAAAGGACAAGAGAAATGGCTGGAAATTATTTTGAAGTTAATTCAACCGCTAGAAGGCGTGTAACTGCTATGAAGAAGATAAAATTACCTTTGCGAGAAAAACAAATCACATAGCCATGGTAACTACTAAATTGAAAAGATTGCGGATTTAACAGCTGTCAAAAGTTAGTTGTTATAATTCTGTGGCTTAGATTTCCGTTTAAATTAATTTTTTTCGAAAAAATATGCCAAAAAATATTACTGACGCGGAAGCGTATGATATGTTACGCATTTATTTTGAATGTTTCGAAAATGCTGCAATTGCGTCGCGACAATACGCAATGCAAAATTTGCATAATATGAATTATTGGTCGAAGCAAAACACACATTGGATGCGGCAAGTAGAATATCAAAATCGCTGGAGTTTGAACGCATGGTGCGGAATCGTGGAAGGAAAGTTATAGGCATTTTTTTCACCAAACCCTTAACGGAGAAAGATTTTTGGAATTTTTGAACGTTTTTCTTCCACCATTTTTGGAAGACGTCTCCTTGGAAACAAGAAGAAACATATGGTTCCACCATAATAAAAAAAGGGAACTTTCAAACGACGTCACGAGAATCAGTTTTACCAAACAGTTTTTCAAGATAATCTACAGTCACAAATTGTTAGTGCTATATCTATTAATATGTTTAAAAATATGTTTAAAATGGTCTATTACCTCTTGTTTAATAGTGTAGTTTTTCATTCCTTTTTTTTCTCATTGTATTTATTCAAGAGCTTATATAGGTTACTTTAACCTCAGCTCTAATCTATTTATATTAATAATAATATTAATAATATGTACAGGGTGTCCCATTTTGGGTACTTTTGCGGGGTATCTCCTTTATTTTTAAAGATAGAGAGTTGCGGCATTTCTGAAAATGTTGCATTTTGTGACCCCCCTCGTATCTCCGTTATCCTTCAACTTATCGAAAAGGTAAAATAACATTCTAATAGTTTTTTTTCCGTAGAATGCAGTGGTGTAGATAACTTTTGTTACATATTTACTGTTTTTGAGTTATATAGCAAACTTATGTTTTTTTAAATGGAACATCCTGTATATTTATAGACTATAAAATTTGTCTTTTTTTTACCTTTTCAAAAATATATGATAGTATGAACTTTTTTTCAGAAACACGCAAATAATTGACAATTTTTAGAAATTAAATACATATTTTAATTGTAGGCCATTGATATTGTTTATGACAAGAAACAGAAATAAACATCAAATCTCTATCGCATTTAAGCTGTTTATTTTCGTTCTTTTGGTATCATTATTCAATAGATATTTATCAATTTTTTCGAATAATGGCAGTTTACGAAAATTATGAGAAATATGATATGATGGTATGTTTTATACAGAGTAATGAAAATTCTGAAGAAGCTTCGGAATTATATTTCCAAAGGTGAGTAAGCTATTATGGCTATGAAAATCTCTATTATCATTTTAATTTTTGCTTTTTAGATATCCAGAAAGAAGGCAACCGTTTTTTGGGATATTTGCCCGTTTAAAAGCAAATTTAGTTGAGCACGGATCATTTGTTCACCCGCGCCCTAAAACATACAACAAAGAGAACAGGGAAAGAAAAGAGATAGATACTTTAGGATATATAGAAGCAACACCTTCGTCCTCATGTAGAAAAATTGAGAAGGAAATTGGTGTGCCAAAAACTAACGCTCAGAGGATCTTGAAGAAATATAAGTATCATCCATACAAATTTAATATACTACAACATTTGCATCCTGGCGATGCCGAGCGCCGGGCACTGTTTTGCCAGTGGTATTTGCAACAAATCGATGCTAACGATTTATTTGGCAGACTTGTTATCTGGTCAGACGAATGCTTTATTTCAAGTGCTGGCATTTTCAATCGTCACAATACCAGGAACTGGCGTAGTGAAAATCTGCATTTAATGTTTGAAAGGGCACAACAAGGACGCTTTGGAGTTGTTTTATTTTGGGTAGACATATAGTTTATAGGATTTTTGAAGGAGGTCTTACAGCACGTAGATACCTAGAAATTCTTGAGGAAGTTATTCCAGAACTGCTCGAAAACATTCCATTAGCCCAGTATAATGCTGTTTACCTACAGCAAGATGGTGCCCCAAGTCATAACTCTAGGCTCTTAAGGGCCTTTCTAAATAATAACTTTCCTCAAAGATGGATAGGTACCAACGGACCTGTTACGATCACCAGATCTCTCAATTTTAGATTTTTTTTTATGGGGTTATATACAAAATGAAGTATATAAAACTCGATATGACGGCATTGCAAAACTTCGAGAGGCAATTCATTTAGCTTTTCGAAATCTGCGAATGAGAACAATGGTTCTTTTGAACGCTATTCGAAGAATCTCAAAGATGTGCCAATTTTGCATTAGAGAAAATGGTGGTCAATTTGAACATCACATTTAATTTTTTTTAATAATGTTATTTTTTTGTGTTTTTGTTATATTGTCACTTTACGCCACAAAACTGTTGTTACAAACTTACTGTTAGAAAAAAGATCTATGGGAATTTTTTTAATAGATACCTATATACAAGGTATCCAATTATTTGTTAGTAATATGTAAGTTGCACTTGTTTATTATTGTTATCCATAGCCTACTATTAAAATATGTATTTAATTTCTGAAAATTGTCAATTATTTGCGTGTTTCTGAAAAAAAGTTTATACTATCATATATTTTTGTTAGGGCCTGGTGGCTCAGTGGTATAAGCAATCAATCTTATAATCACTGTGGCTGCTGGTCGCGGGTTCGAATCCTGCGACTGCGGAATTTTTCCGATGGCCCGTAGAAGAGGTATATAATATATTAATTTCAAACTACGTGGCAAATGACCTGGTCAATGCCAAACCAATTGAATTGTGATTGATTGAAGAATTGTTAATAATATTAGCGGTTCTTCAATTAATCACAATTCAACTTTAAAAAAAAAAAAAAAAAAAAAAATATATTTTTGAAAAGGTAAAAAAAAGACAAATTTTATAGTCTATAAATATTCAGGGTGTTCCATTTAAAAAAACATAAGTTTACTTTATAACTCAAAAACAGTAAATATGTAACAAAAGTTATCTACACCACTGCATTCTACGGAAAAAAATCTATTAGAATGTTATTTTACCTTTTCGATAAGTTGAAGCATAACTGAGATACGAGGGGAGTCACAACATGCAACATTTTCAGAAATGCCCTGTATCTTAAAAACTAAAAGGGCTATGAAAACTCTGTTCACGGCATCTTGAGTTTTACGAAAAAGTAGCACAGTGTCGCGAAAACCGCAACTCTCTATCTTTGAAAATAAAGGAGATACCCCGCAAAAGTACCCAAAATGGGACACCCTGTACAAGCTCTTTGAATTTTGAGTTAACACCAACAATCATAAACACAAATGCTGTTGTTGCAGATTACGTATTATTGCAAGGGATACCTCATCATGTTATCATGTATCATGTTATTTTTATTTTCATTTAAAAATTACAATTAATTTTGGGCGTATGTAAGGAACATTTGTCTTTCTTCAACTACCGGATTGGTTAAGTATGAATTACAAACTCTCTTTATACTTTATGCATATGGACTAACTGTATGTAAAAGTGAGGATAAAATCATTGTATTTGCAAAATATCAACACTTTTCCGATAGAAAATGAAAATCAAAATTTTAAACACTTCATTCAGACACGTAATTTAAAATTAATTTCTTTTTCATCAGTCATCATTATCTTTGTTAATATTCATATCGTTTAAAACTTCCAAAACATTTTCGATTCCACTTAAATTGTTTGTAGTTAGTGGTGTGTTATTATCATTTACTGCACGATCAAATTAAAAGTTTTCCACTAGCAAATTCAAATTTAATGTAAAAGAGTAAGTTATTGTTGGACCACGATTATTTATCAATATGAAAAATTTCACTTTATCTGTTTCAATCATTTTAAACCAGTCCGGTGGTAGAGTTATTTGTTTTTCTATAAATTTACCCAAATTTGCGAAATACATAGAGGTTCGATAGTGCAAATCGCCAAATTATTTTGTTCTGCTCGAAGCGTTTTTCATTGCATTATAGGGGAAAGCAGTTGACTTAAGACGAGGTTTATCTAAATTTACAGTTACTACGTTACTACTACGAGGAGAATCTTGTTCAGTTATTGTTGTTACCAGATCAGCTTCCGAGAAGTAACATATAGAAATTCTTAAGTATGTAGAGGTTTCCAAATTTTGTACAGGGACAGCCGATATCCATTGTTTCCTTAGTTCATTATCATTAGGAAAATTGAACATTTGAACTTTTGGCCGTTGTAATTTCCTTTGAAGCAAGAAGTTAACATTTATTCGACACAAAACACGGAAAGAACCAACAAAAAGAATCACTTAGGAAGCCATTCTGCAACGCACTTTATCAAGTCATAACACTTTTATAGACGTTTATTTATAGGTAAAAAATATTTCGAATCACACAAGGTCACCTAAGGAACAGGTGCAACATATAATTTTCCAAAAGAAATGTATGCGGGAAAGTTTCTCAATCGACAAATACCGCACCATGCCACATTTGCAAAACAAGTCTTTCTGAGAAGGGTACACGGCATTTTGGACATAATAGAACATGATCCCAACACAAGTATAACAAAAAAATCGTTAGAGATATGGAATTAAATTATATTGACGCATGGAGAGCAACTATAACCTTTTCGCATTCAGAAGTTCAAGCCTTGAAGCTATCTGGGTTTTCCCAATGATAATCAATGTCAAATGATGATTGGTATAATTCAGTAAAATGGAAACTACCTAGAAACTAATTTTTTACGGACGAGGTATGTTTCAGCAGAGATGGGATTTTTTTAATACCAGAAAGGCTGACAAAAACCGGTATCCTATTAGATCCAGGGCTCATCAACAGCAATTTAGAATCTATGTTTCATGAGGAATTGTTGATTTCCTGACGGGCCATTTGGTCTACCTAATTGACTTAATGGGGAAATTTACAGAGATTTCGTTACAAATGAGCTTCCGAGTTTATTGGAAAATCTCCGTTGCAGACCAGGCTAAATATTCGGTACATGCATGACGGAGCACCACCGCATTTATCACGAGTGGCGGCAGACTTCCTCAATGATGCATTTCCGGATGGGCGGATAGGCAACATTAACCCACTTGAGTTATTCCTCTGGCAGCATATCAAGGCAACTGATTATGGAACTCCTATAGCAAACGACGATGCAACGATTTTTTATAAATTTCAGTATTTTTAATTTGTATTTCCAATGCAAATCTACAGAACTCGCGTGAAAATAAAATGATAGTGATAATAATGACAACAACAAGAATGATGCTGGAACAATAAGCAATTGTTTCACTGCAATCTTGATTTAGCGAATGTCCCATATTCATAGTCATGCTGTTTTGCCAAATATCAGCCGATCTGAACGAGATATTAAGAAAGCGCAAGGGACATAAACGTTAAAAAATATTCCAAAGAAATTATTTTATCGCAAAACCAGTGCCGCCGCAATAAAATAATTGGCGAATTTTTTATCGTGATTACTTCGTTGATACTTCAATATAACGTAATAAGCATAATGTATTAGTGTGACCTATTTTCCGAGAATTTATATACAGGATGTCCCAGGTTTTAGTGGCAGAACTTCAACAGTCGATAAGAAATTTGATTTTGAGAAAAAGTTCCTATCAACATATATGCACAGACGCTTAGTTTTGGAGATACAGGGTGTTGAAATTGAAAAAAAAATTTCGTTTTTTGCGAATATCTTCGAAACCGTTCATCATACAGAGAACAATTCATCTGTGCGATGAACATTTTTTTTTATTCATAATTTGTGAAGCGTTCGAAGGTGTAGTGGGCGTTTTTCTCACCAACTTCTACGCCACTAGAAAAAATACAATTTGAGACAACCATTTGAACTGCTAACGTCTTTTACAAAAAAAAAAGGTGCTCTTGGTCATGAGCTCTAAAGTTGACCGTTTTCGAGAAAAATCAACTTTTATGTTGAAAAACATGGTCAATTCTTACTAATTAAACAAAATTTATGCAAACGTTAGAACAAGTAACAAAACCAAAAAATTGACCATGTTTTTCAACATAAAAGTTGATTTTTCTCGAAAACGGTCAACTTTAGAGCTTATAACCAGCACTACCTTTTTTGTGTAGACATTGGCGGTTCAAATGATTTTCTCAAAACCGTATTTTTTTCAGTGGCGTAGAAGTTGGGGTGAAAAACACCCACTACCCCTTAAAATCTTCACCAATTATGACTAAAAAAAAATTTTTATCGCACAGAACATAGCTTACTATGAGTAGAAAATGTTCGCAAAATATGTTTCCTGTACGATGAACGCTTTGGAGATATTTGCAAAAAACGATTTTTTTTCAATTTCAACACCCTGTATCTCAAAAACTAAGCGGCTGTGCATATATATTAATAGGAACTTTTTTTCTCAAAATCAAATTTCCTATCGACCGTTGAAGTTCTGCTGCTAAAACCTGGGACACCCTGTATAATTCATACCTGGGTCAAATATCATTATCAATATTTCGGCTGGGATATAAGCCTTAATATGAAGGAACAACTACCTAGAGTTTTAAAGGAATACGGAAAGTTGAGAAGATATTACCAAGAGAGGAGAACCGCAGAATATTTCTGGTAAGATGTAGGAATCTACAAGTATTTCCAAATTTCATTAAATCTAAATCAAAGGATTATATGTTTAGCAAGGTACAAATTAAGAAGACGTACGCTAAATTTATTAAACTCTCTTCATAAAAACTGTTTAAATTTGTCCATTAAAGAAGCTTGCACAAATGTAGTAGAGGTTGAAAACAAAATTAAACGCGTTGAACAATCCTGTTATCTGAATTTTGATAGCGACTTTATCACCTAATTTTTCCAAAATCAGCAGAACAATTTCGACAAAAATTTCAACAAGATCAAAGCCATTCAATCAAAAAAGACAAATAGTTTAATGAAGGGTGTAGCTCTGTAGTTTATGAAAAACAAAACATCAACAAACAATGGATGGTTAAAAAACCTAAGAGACACAAAAATTCCGGATGAGGTGCAGTATACGTTAAGCTTAGATCCGAAATTTGCATTGCCTGATAATAAAAAATTGCCTATCGACAATATAATTGCTAATTTAGAATGCGGAATTAGAAATAAAAATAAAGAGGAAAAAAATTAAATTAGAAATAAAATGTGTAACATCTTGACAAATAAAAAAGAAAGCAGAAATAGGGATAGCAAAAAATCGTTTTAACTATCGCACAAAAAAGACAAAAGAGTTCTTAGATGCTTAGATGACTACGAAAACAAAATAGGAAATTTATTAAATGATGAAACAACGTATAAAAAATTTAAATCTGACCCTACATTATCAAATAAATTAATAAATAAATGATAAAAAACTAGGATAATCCCCATTTACTTGAAAAATAAATTAATTTGCCAAAATGGGCAAGCTCCTTATATCTAAGGGCTTCCGAAACTACATAAAAGTGATACACCTTTAAGACCCAGTGGTAAGTAATATTGGAGCACCTACCTACAATATATCAACAATATAATAGGAAAAAATTAATTTTATGTGAAGGGCTCATGACATTTTAATGAATTTATAAAAAATCAATCGGTACCCGTCGAAGATCACACAGGCCAACAAAAAATTTGTGATTTGGATTTGTGCATTTTTTTGAAGTTTTGGTTAAACTAATAGAGAATCAACATTTTTTCGTTTCCATCACGGACAATTTTTTAATAAATTTACTAGGTGCCATATTTATGGTTTTTTAAATATTTGCGAATAAAAATTAAATGATATTCTAAAAACCGCTACGCCACTGAGATTAAATTGTGTACAAATCAGTAGAATAGTATAGGGGAATTCCCGAAAGTAAAATTGTGAAAAACATGCTACAGAAATTTATGAAATTGGGATGTGATACGAGCATAAAAGTTCACTTTTGAAACTCGCATCTTGATAACTTCCCCAAGAATTTTGGTGATGTGAGTGAGGAGCAAGGTGAGAAGTTCCACCAAGAATTTAAAGAAATAGAACGCAGGTATCAAGGTCTTAATATAAAATTCTCGGGAAATAGGTCACATCACACATATACTTTTACTTTCGTCTTTACGTACGTTTCGGTTTCACGACCATCATCAGAAGACTTATTATTTCATAACCTGATTACTTATAACTAATTGTATCAACACAAAGCGTCTTTATCGCAGCAATTTCAATCAATATGCTAACGTCGCCGAAACGAACAGAAACACGAAATCGAAATTGTAACACCACAATGTTATAAGTATTATATATTAAGAATCCACTGTTTAGTAGATCTCTCAAAAAATACGCACGCATGTCATTAAGGTCTACATGCATCCTTATAATGTTAAAAATATATTTAGGTAGAATGTCAAAAGTATATTCCAGAGGCCAGACCTTCTTCTATTACCAATAAATCATGACATCTGGTTTGAAAGTAAGTACTTGAGCGTCTCGGTTGTTAGTCTTTCTTAGATCTTGATGACATGCGTGCGTATTTTTTGAGAGATCTACTAAACAGTGGATTCTTAATATATAATACTTATAACATTGTGGTGTTACAATTTCGATTTCGTGTTTCTGTTCGTTTCGGCGACGTTAGCATATTGATTGAAATTGCTGCGATAAAGACGCTTTGTGTTGATACAATTAGTTATAAGTAATCAGGTTATGAAATAATAAGTCTTCTGATGATGGTCGTGAAACCGAAACGTACGTAAAGACGAAAGTAAAAGTATATGTGTAATGTGACCTATTTCCCGAGAATTTTATATTAATTCATACGTGTGTCAAGAATCAAGATCGGTGGAATGTTGCAATGATGGCTGATTACTGCTGGTCAATAAAAAGGGACAATCCGGCCCTGGAATGCAGAAGAAAATCCAATAAACGAAGTTTTTTATCCATGAGGGATTAAAGATTGTTCAAGACTTTTTTCAATTTAGTTGTAATTTGTTTTTGTCTCTGTATCATAAAAGTAGCGTTTATTTTGACCAAATTTTTTATAAATTTATTTTCAAAATTGTTAAAAAACCTTACGTGATAGAGCAAAATGACACTCGGATTTGAATTCAGCAGATCAAAATTATATAAAATCAAATGTCAGATCGAAATCAACTTTCAAAAAGTCAAAATTTGTTGGCCTGTGTCATCTATTAATTTCCTTGGACGTTGTTTTTTTATTTGCAAATATACCAGTCGTTTTGGCATTGGGTAGCATAAAAAAACGTTGGGCAGAGATTTAAAACCATACAGCTCTAGATCTATTTGAATTTATAAATGCAGTAAAGTTTTGTTTATAATGCACTTATTTTCAATACGTTGAGCAATATTTTGGGTAAATATTCGTCACAGCCTTTAATAAATAAAATTTTAACACCCGTATTAACGAAACGTTCAGTGAGAGAATCACCTGCTACAGTTTGTCGGTGTAATATCGAAACACCCTGTATATTCATCTTAGTAAATGAGTACAAGTGTAACAACATTCCCAATGATTAGTTCTATACAGAAACTCACAACGTCACGGTCTATTTTACATTCAATAACGATACAGTTCCGATACCTGCAACTACTGTCGCATTATTGGCAATTTCAGAATATTACACTATGCATTCTGCAGATATAGTAAAAAGTGGGCTATTTTGCTTGAGGTGAACTATAAACCAGTTTTGTTATCACTTTTACCGCATCAGCAGTAAATCCCGGTTTGTAAACAGAGTAACGAGAGTGAATATGCATGATTGTATAAAAATACCGCCATAAACACAGAGCAAACAGGTTAAAGAACGAATGTTCTGGGGGCTCGTCCGAACCGGATCAATATAGCAGCTATGACGTAGTAGATTCGGCTTAACAAACGCTTCTGGCCTATTAATTCTAGAAGCGTTACGTTCGTACAGCAACGACGCGTTGTTTCACTGTTCACATTCCTCGTCGACCCAGTTTTTGTTTCTCGGTAAATACTCATGCCAGAGAAGAAGAAAGAGGATAATCTTAATCTACTCCTATATTTCAAGGAACAACGATCGTCATTCACTCTAAATAGTCGAGTCAAATAAGGTTGAAAAACTCAAAACTAAAGAAAAATTAACAAGTAACATATTTTTTCTAAAACCATTTGCAATGTCTAAGTTACCCCTTAATAGAAAAAGACATATACTTTGATGTTTCGGAAATTCCCCATTCCACCAAATAATCATTAAATAAAGAATTTAATAAGCAAATGTCTTGGCACCAACTTTGTTTCTGCTCAATAACAACGATGTGCTGGAAGTGACCACCTGTACCATCCACAGCTTTGCAGATGATGGTATGCTTCATACCGCGTTCTCATCTAGAGCCCCTATACCATCGAATGAAACCGGAGGAGCGAGACAGGGACAGTTTGACGTAATTAATGGAGATCTGCCAAAGATTTTGAAATGGGGATCTGATAATCTATTAGTTTAATGGAACCAAAACTCAAACTTGCGGCCTCGCGAGGAAGGTGGATCCCACAATCCCTAATATGATGATCCTATGAAGTCTTCCATAACATTGCTCGGGATCACCACCAACAGCAACCTCTCATGGGACGATCATGTGAGGTCCATTGCGAAAACCACGCTTCACTAAAACTTTTCTATTACGTGCCAAGAGCTGCTTTACATCCCAACAGCTCCTCATAATCAACAAAGCACAGATACGACCTGTCCTGGAGTACCGTTCCCATGTTTGGAGTTTGGCTCTTAAAAATACGCCGAAGCTCTTGGATTCTATACAAAAGAGTTATTCGTTTGATTGATGATGTCACACTTACGAGTTCATCGACATCACTAGAACAACGTAAAAAGATGGGAGATGTTCCCCTTTTCTATAGATATTTCCATGGTCGGTGTTCATCAGAAATCTCGTCTGTTGTTCCACCACGAGAGATTCCATATAGGCGGACTAGACGAGCTCCAACTAGTTAACCCTTCACTGTCAAGCTCGAGATCTGCCAAATTTCTTCCTATCATCAGACTTATTTTTTTATCGCGCTGCGAAGTTGTGGAACTCTTTACCTAGTGAGGTCTTCCCCTATGCCTATAGCCTCCAAACCTTCAAGAAAAATACGAATGCCTATCTCCTCTCCCTACATTCCACTCCTGGCCCACTCCACTCCTGGCCCACTCCAGGCCCACTCCACTCCTGGCCCACACGATGGTCTTGGACCATTATAGGTTTCCCTCTCGTGCAGTAAAAGTATATAAAAAAAATGTTTTAATGTAATAACTCGAGAACTATTCATGATTTTTTGGCCAAAGTCACATCTAAATTGGGGTGGCTGATTACGAATGTGAAGTCAAAAAAGTTAAATTATAAATAGCGCTCGCGTAAAACCGGAAGTAACCCTTATTACAGTCAAATTTTGTATAAAAAATTGAATAACTCGAAAGCTATTTGTGATTTTTCGTTACAAATTATACCCAGGCGGTGTTTAAAGTCGCCAATTACGTCAAAAAATGCATATCATAGACGGCGCTCGCGTTGGAGCACTGGTTACAAAAAGATGTATATTTAACATAAACAAATATTCGTTACTTCTTATTGAAAGTTACAAAAATGTTTTCCAATGATGATGAAGAAAATAAGCGAGAAAGCTTTTTGACTTGTGATACAATGGAGCGAATGACACAACTTTAAGAAGAAAAATTGTTAGAACTTGAAAAAAAGCGAAACAGCAAAATGTCCGGATGATTTCCATTCTCAAGGACTTCATAGAAGCTAAAAAATCTGAAGATTGGGATCTCCATTTGAAAACGATATCGTTTTACATTCGTCTCGGCACTTTCCTTGCGCTAGGTCTGCCCAAACATATTTGCACGATATGCAGAATTTGGACAATGTCATGGCACCGGAGGAATTGAGACGGTTTACGAAAGAAGGGTTTTGGACATCAAGACGTGCAGAATTATTTTGGGGCGGGTATTATTTCTGATCAAACTATCGAACAAACTCTAATGAGGTTGCTCAGTGCCGAAGGTGGCTTCAGATGAGGAATAACTGAAAGTGTAGCTACGTGGCTACGTGGTGTTCAATCCAAAGATTTAATAGAAGCTTACTACAGACTTTCCGAGACATTTTTCTTTATCATTTCTTTATTTAACTGAACTAAAAGGACGTAGATACGGTTTTGAGTTGAGTAAGATTTGTTCTACTATTAGATGAATGAAACCTTGATAATGATTAGCATATTTGATGGTAAGTTATGTTTTTGATAAACACCGAATTATTTTACTTCATTATGAGATCCATGATGAAATTTTTTGCGCACCACTTTCTAATTCCAACAATTTTGGGAATGTTGGAGGAAAACGAAATGATTTTGAATATGATCGGTTTCATTCATGATAGAGCATTTTTTACAGAAAAATGGAAACGAATGTTTTTTCACGGAATTTAATATAATGTATTACTTCAAGTATTCCCATCGTCTTACCAATATAGAGTCTGTTTTAAAGGCAGTAAAAATGTAAGAAAAAATTGATTGCTCATGTTGAAAAAATGGTCAAGAAGTGAAATCGATGTGTAAAACCATAATAAAATCGGTAGAAGGATTTTTTATTGGGAACAAATTAAAATTGTCATTACGTCATAAATCAATCAGTGAACCAAAATTGGATTGGTTATACTCTTCGCGACAAAGTCCGAAGAGTAATTGCGTTTACTCATAAGATTTCTAAAATCGTTAAAAAAAAGTCCTAGAGCAAAAATTCTTACACCATAGTGATTTCCATCGAATTTTGAGCAACTTTAGAAAAATTCGTTCTGTCTGTCTGGATGTAAGTCACGAAAAGCTTGTCTACACGATAAACTCAACAATGAAAGGCCTATCATATTTAAATTTTCACAAAATTGGTTTGCTGTTCGGTGACGAACTCTATTAGTTTTCAGTGTTATAAACAAACCCTTTTCCGAAGGGTTGAAAATATAGATCGTTCAGCAACAAAAACAATTATTAGAGTAAACTCATGTTTACATCGTTCTTTAACAGTTTATAAACAATGGCTGTATGGCCTAGGGACTGGGATACCTTGGTCCAACCAAGTAGTCTCGGGTTCGATTCCCACAACCGGAAGATTTGTTTTTGTGCATTTTCTTATAGCACTATTAATTTGAATATTATTTAGTTGTATAAAGATAATGAAAGAGAATTTTATAGAATGTGAAACCAGTAACCAAGTCAAATTATTTGCGAAGAGTAACTTTGCCACGCACATTATTTATCTATTCTTCAACCGGCAACACATTTCTAGTTTATTTATACGAAGGATATATTCCTGTATGTTAATCATTTCATTGAACTTTGTATCCTTTGTATTATTTTATTTCATGTTTGATCGATGTTTTAATTGTTTTGTGTACACAAGAGCAGGGACTTCGGGGACATGATGAATGATAACTAATTATTCTTCGAATAGAGGTCGTTCAAAGAACTGGTCAATTTAATTAATAAAGACCATCTTTATTCAAGTAATGTTTTTAGAACAAGATGTTGATACCAAGGCTATTTTCGCCGGCAGCCCAAAATATATACAAAACGACTTGATTGATTCCATTAGTTTTGTTTTGAATAAGAAAATTGACGAAGAAATTGCGAAATCTTCGTTCATTTCAAGGCGGGTTGACGAAATCAAGGACTTTAGTTGCCGCAGTTGTTGGATGTGTGGAGCATCCGAAGAAACATTCAAGTTTGAAAATAGGGCCTACAAAGCTGAGCTGTCAGAATCTGTAAAACAAATTAGGCTTAAGCTCTCAGCTCCCCTTTGAATTCGTTATTGGGTTAAGAATATTGCTTCATCATATTTTAAAATCACCAGCTGCCTATTTTATTGACCGAACGGATGTTTCCATTTATTTTATGACGTAATCTACAATTTGTTTCGTAAATTATAATATCATAATGAATATATTCGATTCTATTTCTGCTCCATAAACTTATTCTCAACTGAACCAATTTTCGAGAATCACAATATTCAACTTGCTGAAATTCTTAATAGTATATTTAATGTACGTACTAATTATAACATAAATACGTAGGCATTTTTTTAAGTTCACACAATGACTATATCTTTCTATATAATTATTTGGACATGCAAGGACGTTCATACCGGTATATAGGAACAAAATCATTTGTACAACATAATAGTTTAAACGTAGAAAAAAATTGACTATTTAATTTCAAATAAACAGACGAGCGAGATAAACTATTTACATTATATTCAATTCAAGGTTCCATTAAAGTTAAGTTTGACCTAAATTCAACTAAATGAACAAGCATCATTCATGCGATCAGATTTCTTCGTTTAATTACATAATTCCCACGTTAATCAACTAAATGTTTGAACAATATAATTGTTCAGCAACCTGATCCGGTTGTCGATAATATAATGAAACGCTTTTACCGTTACTTTGTTTTGAAGCAACCGACTACGGCACCGTTCAAGATTGTCTAAGGAAGAAGACTATTATTACACTCTTTGCAGACTCCGAAGAGTAATATAGCAAAAATTCCTGCACTATAGTATTTCTCACGAATTTTAAGCAGCTTCGAAAAAATCTGAGTCTGTCTGTATGTCACGAATCTTGTGTACACGATAACCCAAAAACGAAAGGTCCTATCATACTAATATTTTGATCAAATAAGGTTTGGTGACGAGCTCTATTGTTTTTCAGGGAAGTAGTATAATTAATACACCTTGAATTTTTGAATTGTGACTAAGAAATCATGATCTCCGACCCTAAAGACTCCCTTATACCAATTTTAAATAGAATCGAACAATGATCACAAAATTCGTCAGTCATCTTGGAGCCGTCATTTTTTTTTTCTCTTATAAACGTCATAATACATTGTCACCCAAATGATGAACACTTGCCAAATTTCAAGTTAATCGGAAGACTACAAGTGGGTCATAATCATAGATCCATTATCCTAAGGAGACAGAATTGTTCACATTTAAACACGATCAGACATTGCCAAAATTTAGGGGCACTCAGACCGCTGTATATTACAAGTATGGCCGTATGGAATGTGATGTTGCCGGATTAGTTGTTCTATGTGCCGGATTCTGATTTGTAATTATTATAAAAACGTCCATAGCATTATTTATTGGTTATATTAGAAGCAATACTGTTGAAATGTCGTTTTCTCTGAAAAATATTCCATAATTTATGGTAGCCTTGAATATACAATCGAATTATAGAATATTTAAATTTTTAAATATATAACTATTCCAATCCATTGCATCATTTGTTCAGAAGGCGACAACGCCGCGCACCTTCTATGAATGGGGACTTTATTCTGTACTACGCAATTTGACAGCTTCCGTATTTCTCGTAGTTATTTCGAAGCGGTGTTGCCTTACAAGTGATACCAAGTTTTCAATCATAGTTACAGCGTTGCCAATAAGGAGTAATTATGACTCGACGACAAAGAGGTCCGTTGGTTTTCTTTGTTATACTTCATGTAATCATTGCGACAAGTCAAATGGAGTTTTATGAATGAGATTTTTAGTCTCCTTAAGATAATAGGTCTATGGTCAAAACTGTGTTGCAAAATTTCACCCGAACGTAGTAGATAGATTGATAGATAAAGAAGGCACAACTCTACATTCTATACTGCCACCTACTGTCAGGCTGACTTTTTTAAATATAACCTTGTTCTGATACTTGCTGTCACATGAACTATCAAAATTTACTACAGAGTAAAGATATAAGATAGTTACTATAATTCCATTTGAAAAACCGAAGATGCATCTCAAAAATACCACTTGAAACGGGGTTACCGCGCCCAAAAACAATACGGTTCCTATTTTAACCACCTTATAGCGAACTTCAAAATGTCAAATCCATATGACAGTGGATTACACAGACAAACAAACATGTATCCATACCCGCCCGTATGTGGTTGTTCACAAATTCAGGTAGCGCCCAAATACGAAGTATTGCAATCTGGCCCAAACACGAAGACCGTAAACGGGAACGACACCTGTCCAAGACCGATTTATTATTCTTGAAGACAGGCGTAGTGCATTGATAACGGCACGTGAGCTTCCTGCAGATCTCCAAATTGTAGATGCCCTTACAGTTTCTGACCAAATCATTAGAAATCGTATTCATGAAGCCGGTCTTCATTCTTGCCTTGTAAGAGTTCGTCACAGTATTTACAAAGCTCGTCTTGTCTGGGCTAAAGATTTCGACACTAGAAGAACGAGTGTATGGCGTCCAAGTGGATCCTTGGAAAAGATCAGGCACTTCCACTTAGTTACATTGAATATGTTGTTGTACCTGTTGTGCACCCATATTCATATAGTGTCCTAACATTACACATTAGGTATCTCAACCCCATTGAGCATGTGTAGGACATGCTGCAGAGACAATTTAATACAGTGATCGTATGCATTCAAGGTCGTCCTACATGTTCTGGTTTTGGATTTGCACCACCCATCCCGCCGCTATTAGCTTTCAATTTAATTTTTCAGTATCATGGACTTTTTTATAGATAACTCCTCAGCTTTCGCGATAACTTTCTTTTAATCCCAAGGTTCATGGCACAAAAGGTACCTCATCAAGTGAGTTCACTACTGGCTTCGGTGTTGAGCCACAGTAGCAGAATTAGGCCGACGTTGAATAAAAATATATAAAAAAACCAACTGAAATTAAATTGGTGAAAATGTTCGAAAAAATGTTACGCCCGCCCGAAAGTTATTAAATTAATTAAATTTAATTACCATTTTTAATGAATTTTTGAAATTAGCTGAAAAATTTATTTACTTTTCAGCACACCTGTTTGACATTTACACAGCTTATAGTAAAATGTTTATCACCTTTTTGATTTCAGGTGTTGGATGGGATACCTTCTGTACCATGGAAGCTATTCTATTATTCTATTTACTGTTGTTGAATGAACAGTAATATAGGTAAATAAACCTTAGGATTTATGGAAAATTGTTATATTAATAGAATGTTGCATACCTCCTCTCTTATTGAAATCTGCATGATTTAGAAAATTTACTTTGGATCTCTAAATATATAATTATGATGAACTATGAACTTTTCGACTTTATCTAGCAATTATGTCACTAAGTAAAGACGAAAAGTTCATAGTTCACCGAGCCCCAGTAATTTCAACCTGTTGAACTTTCAATATTTCATGTGGAGATCAATATACGGGAAGCGTTCTATACAATGGTTGTAACCTTGCTCAATTGTTTATGCTCTTCATTCACGAACACATTTGGGAGAAATTAAGAGAAACATGTTTCAACCCAAATTCACTGTGGCGTACAGAAAACAAACTTACTTATTACAGAATAAACTTTGATGGGACGTTAAACAGACTGAACAAACTTTGATAGAACAACACCTGATATGAAGTGATGGAGGAAAATAAACTTAGCTCGCAGCGTGTATTTTTTTACGAATTACGTTTCAGCTCATAATAAATTACAAAGTAAAATAAATATAAATTTCCACTATATTGTTAGCAACAGTTGTTTTACTTTGTGATTTGACGTAATCTTCCGTCAAATAACGGCTCCATCATTTCAATTTAACCAGAATATATGTGAAACGATAATCTTCGTCCAACGTTTTTCTAATTGTTCAATCCCTTCCAAATAATACGATTTCGGCAATCCTTCAAAATAGACGTTTGTTTCAGCGATGACCTCATCGTTGGAGCCAAATCTCTTTTAGCCAAACCATTTCTTCAAGTTCCGAAATAGATAAAAATCGCAAGTGACCAAATCTGGAGAATGACGAATCAATTCGTAGAGCAATTCATGCATTTTTGCCATTACGACTGCGGACCTATGCTCCGGCGCGTTGTCCTGGTGGAAGAGCACTCTTTTCTTTGCCAAATCGGCCGCTTTCGCTTCAAATCGGCGTCGAATCGATCCAACATCTCGGCATAATATACGTCGGTTATCGTTTTGTCCTTCACAAGGTAATCGATATGGACGATACTCTCATCCCATAAAACTTTGTTGGCCGATAAACCCACTTTGGTCTTTTTCTGCTTCGATGCTCCAGGACAAGCCCACTGTTTCGATTCTTGGCGCAAAAAGTTCTTATCGCGCTTGAACATCCCCGAACACTCCTTTAAAGTTGTCACATGATCGCGCTTATTGATAGCTTTCTCATATTTATTTATTTATTTATTTATTTATTAACGGGAAGAACCCTTTTACAGTATAACAAATTGAGTAAAATATAATGTATCGTAAAAAGAATAAAAAGAATTTAATATAAAGAGTTTACATTGCAAATATACACATACATACCGGGATATCAAAAATTATCTTGGTCAAGGATGGTTGTGGAATCTAAAACGTGTGTCTTACTTTACGTTTGAAATAATTGTGTCACTGTCACACTGACATCATCAATAACCCACAAATTTCATACCTATTTATTTCAATTGTAAAACAATAATGAACTACAAATTATGAAATAACTTGCTACTGCAGAAGAGTGTGCTCTCACTCTTATTAATGAAATATTTGTCCGTTATGGATTACCTCGCAAAATTATAAGCGACAACGGTGTCCAATTTGTATCAGCCGCCATGCAACAGGTATGCTACACCTTAGATATAAAGGAATCGTTCACTCCTCTTCATCACCCATCAGCTAACATGGTGGAGCGGAAAAATCGTGACCTGAAACCACGACTCAGTATTCTAGTAGGGAATGATCATCGATTATGGCCTGAGAAACGTGCTACCACTCGTTTTGCTATGAACTCCGTATGGTGTGAATCTACAGGAAGGACTGCTGCTTACTTGACATTTGGACGTGAGTTACGAACACCGGATGATGTCAAACATGATTTCAGGACTGTAACGGAAACCGAAAACTTCCTCCCACAAATAACCCCTCATCTGAAGAAAATTTCAACTACTTGGCAAGAGGTTAAGACATTGAATGAAAAAAATCAAGATCGCCATAAGATTTACGCTGATAAAAAAAGGAATGATGTAGATCCATTCAAAATTGGAGATTTAGTATGGGTTCACACGCACGCCTCAAGAAATGCCATAAAAGGACTAACTACGAAGTTTCACCCAAAACGAGATGGTCCTTACAAAATACTGAGACAAGTATCGACTACGAGGTTGCTAGTTCTGATAATCCGAAAGTATCACTTGGAATTTATCACATTTCTTCCCTCACTCGCGTCAGAGCTAACGAAGAGGGAAATCTATACTTGTTTTGAGAAGAAGGGGGCGACCCTTGAAGAAGAAAACGGAAGCATCCCCTGAAACTGGCCCCTCCTCGAGGCGAGTTCGAGGCCAGGGGGGGAGACTATAACAAATCATATTTACTCATCCCTGATGTAAAGTATATTATTAAATTATCTGGCCATCTATGAGAGGAGTAGGGGGATGACGTATGGGAAAATTAATAATTTACGACTGTCAAGTTAATATTATGTGTTTTCTGAATTTGTAACTGTTGATTCATTATATTTTCAAATTCCAACCCTTCACAGTGTTTTCTATGAAATCCAATTATTAAACTTATAATGTCCTTTTATAGTATGAAATTTGTAGGTTATTGATGATGTCAGTGTGACAGTGACATAATTATTTCAAAAGTAAAGTAAGACACACGTTTTAGATTCCACAACCACCCTTGATCAAGATAATTTTTGATATTCCGGTACATTCATTAGTAATTACATAATTTATCTATGTTGAGCCAGTTAAAGCCCTTTGAAAAGCAACCAAAGAAATATTCCAAAAATTGAGATTTGAATAATGATTTGCGGTAGTTAAAATACGACAAGATGAAGAATGCATTAGATAGTTTGTTCTGCTGCTATATGGTACGAGAAATATATTAATATTAGCCTAGCGGGTATTTCTTTGGGGATTGCGGAAATTAATTTGTGATAGTAAATCAGGACAATTAACCAGTCCATCAATGAGTTTCAATACATCATTGTGATTTCTACGTAAGTTAATTTTTCAATATTTAGAATAGATTCAACGAAGTGGTAATTGAATTATAGTCACGACATCTAATATCTATTTTATAAGGCGCAAATCTTAAGAACTTATGTTGAACGCTTTCAAACCTCATGCGATGAACATTATAAGAAGGAGACCATATAGAAGAGCAATGCTCAAGGTGCGGACGCACCACTGCTGTGAAAATATATTCAAAGATGTATGCAAAATGTTCCGTACCCGTTCGGTTGAGATGCCCATAGCCTCAGCAATCTCGTGCACATCAACAGGTCAATCGCCCAATACCATACCATGTATTTTACCGAAGATTTCTGGCATTGTAACCTCAATTGGACGATCAGAACTTTCGGCGTCCTTTGCGCTCATACTACCACAACGAAAATCAGTAAACCACTTGTGAATCGTTCCAATCAATGGTGAAGAGCATAATGTTTAACAAGCGATGCTTCGGTTTGCGTAATGCTTTTTTCCACGCAAGAAATAATGTTTCATCAAGACCCGAAATTCATTTTTTTCCATGTTTACAAAAATTGTCAAGGTTGCTTGCTTTCGATGAGTGTCGAAACAGAACTGAATGACATATCAGTCTGAAAATTTTAATGCGTTCTAGTTAGTTTTCACCTCGTAGTTGTCAATAACAAATTTAACAAACTTATGGGAATTTGAGACACATATCATCGTTAATAAATCGCTTTACATCAGCCAATCTAGAAATGCCCAAACTTATTTCTCATACTTCGAACACATAGCCAATGTTTTATTTTATAACCTCCCACGTTGTTGATGAAACGATATATGATTTGCAGAGAAGCCTCTCAGTTCTGGCATATCACAGGGAAGAATTTTTATACCAATTATTTTCCCAATTATGAGATTTTCTTTCAATCGCAGTTTCTTCTACATTTGGCTAATGATATGAGATGTAATATTATAGTCCCACGCTTCCTGATAACTCCCGACAACAACAAAAAGCTCTGCGATAGCTTAAGGAGATATTTTAACATCCAAATTCTTTTCATGATGCTGGCCTAATCGAATCGATGCTTTATTCAAGATTTGGATGAAGAGAATAAGGGTCTTTCGAATCGCTTCACTCAAGTAAAATTTGCATTTGATACTACACTTTATTATACAAGGCTATAGTTGGGATTGAGATTGCTTAGGATCAGATTAAAGGGAATTGCAATATACCAAGACGTGGAACTGCCGTAATAAATTATTCGCAGGGGCTTTCGTTATGTATGGAGAGAGTTTATTTGTAAGGTCTTTATTTGTTAGAAATCCATTATATCACAAATGAACAATACGCTGAATAATAATAATTAATTGGGGTGGCGGAGACCTTGCGGTCCCTTAATGCCAAGGCCGAAGCCCTTTGCACCCCGAGTCACATGTCACTTAGTAGACCGGCGAGTGTTCACCAGGCCACCAAAGGGCAATTCCCATTCCCACATCAGAGGCTCATCGGCTATTTCGTTTACCCTTATTCATAGTCTGGGATCTATCGTTAAAGGACGGTTCAATGAACAATTCATCTCACAGACCGAATTTTCCCCGGCTGCTAGATCTCGAGATACAGAATCCGCATTTTTTTTCTGACTGGAGGATAACCCTTTCCAAGCTGCGGTTACTTGAAAAGCATGCCATTCTTATACACTTCCACCATGTGCCATCATTTTTTATCGTGCCCGCTTATCAGGCCGACCAGTTAAAATTGGACCGAAAATGGACTGCTACTTAACCCTCCCAAACCTGGTGGAAAATGTTCATTGGTGTTGGCAATTGTTAACATAATGTATGCCATCAAAAGTTATCGGTCCATTTCCGAGCAATTGGCCATTATTTGGACCAAAAATGTTTCTTTTTTCATTTTGTGTATAAAACTTGCGGGTTACAAAGTAACATGATGACACTATGTTAAATAACTTTATTGGTTGTCAAATAAAGATTTAAAATTATTGTCATCACTCCTTGCCTATTTCAACCCCCCAAAATCCTCTAAAACCACCCCCCAAAAAATATGAATCATATGATAATATGACCAATTTTATGATAAATTAGTCAATTATTGACTCTGGCTTGGTTTAAAATCGAAATGGCTCTTTTTTATTTATTTTTTTTCATTCTGCCGGATGATTTTATGGAGTTTTGGGGGTTGAAATAGGCAAGGAGTGATGGCAATAATTTTAAATCTTTATTTGACCTCCAATAAATTTATTTAACATGGTGCCATCATGTTACCTTGTAACCCGCAAGTTTTATCCACAAAATGAAAAAAAGAAACATTTTTAGTCCAAATAATGGCCAATTACTCGGAAATGGATCGATAACTTTTGATGACATAGGATATGTTAAAAATTGCCAACACCAATGAACATTTTCTACCAAGTTTGGGAGGGTTAACTTGCAGTTCATTTTTGGTTCAATTTTAACTGGTCGGCCTGATAAACGGACACGATAAAAAATGATGGCACATGGTGGAAGTGTATAAGAATGGCATGCTCTTCAAGTAACCGCAACTTAGAAAGGGTTAACCTCCAGTCAAAAAAAAAAATGCGAGATTTAGCAGCCGGGGAAAATTCTGTCTGTGAGATGAATTGTTCATTGAACCGTCCTTTAATAATTTAATATGATAAACCATAGTGCCATCGGGTTAATGTTCAGACCATCAATATCGCTCTGGCTCCTAGACTATTAAGAGTGACCGGGGACCCAGAATATGTTGAGCTTGCCTTCATCTCCGGCAGGATTGTATAGCATGTTGATGCACTCCCACATAAGCTCCGATGTTATTCTCATTCTACCTAGCCTTGCTGTCTTTGCATATAGTGAGGTGGGTTTGCATTCTTTCTTCCAGCGCTATTTGGGCACAGAGTGTTATTGCCAGTAGCAGTAACAGTTGACGTGTTTGCCCAGAGTATATTAATACTTTTACTTGGGCCCTTGCAGTATATCCCAGCTCCCGCCTGAAAATTGTTTCTGGCAGTGAAGCAGATTTCGCCATTGCTTGGCAGGGTCGATGGTTACTGCTTAACCAATCTTCTCTGGGGTGTATGCTTATAAGACACTTCTTATTAAAGGTGTATGGTAGTGTCATCCCATCCGTTCTCATTGATTAGATGGGATGTGTTTCACCACTGAGAGGTAGTTAGGTGTGGCTACCGTTTGCCTTCCACAGTCCTATTGACATAAGTCTGTGGGCAGCATAAGTTGCCAGTCAGGTTTTTTTTTTATAGTCAGGTGGATGGTTCCACCTTCATTAGCCCTCCAAGTGCGGCCGTTGGAGCGTTTTGGTAGCTCCCGTGGCAGCACCTAGAATGCGCTTTCTCAGATGCTCCAGGATTGAATTGGTCGTCCTGAGCACTGTTCTTTTCCACCACACGACCGAGGCGTATGTCAACCTCGGCTGAAGGACGGTTTCAAAAATCCACATTATGGTGTTTGGGCAGAGCCCCAATTGTAGCCAATAGCCCTTCTGCACAACGAGAAGACTGCAGTGAATTTGCGGCATTGTTTTTCTAGTTGTGGTTTCCATAGAAGTTTCTTTTCTAAGATAACTCTTGGTATTTACCTTGGTCGCTGATTTTAATCACCTGACCTGCTATGGTCAGTTTCTTGTCCAAGATAACTCTTAGGTATTTACCTTGGTCGCTGATTTTAATCACCTGACCTGCTATGGTCAGTTCTATGGTGAGTAGTGTTTTGTACTTCATAGTGAAAACTACAATTTCTGTTTTCTTAGCTTTGATCTTCAACCCTTTATTACTGCACCATTTATTCAGTGCAGTCAGGGCTGATTGTATTAGGTCAAAAAGCAACATCTTCCGCCATCCAGTAGGTTTTTCACATGAACAATGGTACCATTGTACCCGAAGAAACCACCGTGTGGCGAAACATGTGGTGTTTTTTTTTGTTTTTACAATAAGAGTTTATTTTGGAATTTTTCTACATGTTCAGTGTAATAGGGCTCATTTGTAAGATACATTATTCAGCATCCTAAGAATTAACTTTAAATAGTCAATTACCATCGATCGTATGTCTACAGTATACATATACTATATACCACATTTTCCTTTTATGCTTGTGCGTCATGTGGATCCTCTTGCTATAGCATCTGTGCATGACATGATTGAATGTATTTCAAATCACAAGCCTGGTAATGTAAGCGATTGTCTTCATCTACACGTAAATTTGCACGTGGAAAGTTATTTGACATATAATAGAGTATCTCTCCGCTTGATCTATATCTACGTTTATTATAACAATGACGTCTAGCGAAGTTTACACAAGTTTCATTCAAGTGGAAATGAAATAATGTTTATTGACAACGTAGTTTAAGGACCTGCTTCAACATAAATTGTTGAGTCGCGGATAACGTGATTAAATTAATTGTCGAACGAAACTTATTCTGCCATCTGTCGTTGGAAAGACGTAGTTCCGAAATCAGTTTATATATAGAAAGCTGTACTAACCTGGCGCGGGCAATTGGTGTACTTTCTGTAACAAAAAAAATCAATATATTAACAAAATGTAAACATATTTGAAGAAATAATAATATATCATACAATTTTAGAGGAGAAATAGTATTATAATTTACTTTACCAACTAATTTATACAAATTTCTTGTTTGGAACTTTAAATCATTTTTCTTCCGAGTCAATTCATATATTGAAAGAAAATGAAGAGGTGAATTATTCCATTCAGAATTAACTATATACATATTATATTATTACAACAAAAGAAACTCCTTTTCATTACTTCTATCCCAGCGTATGTTCCAATACCTACAAAGTGTTGATTAACTCAACTTGATAAATTTCTGTACCTATGTTTGAGGTGTCAATTATTTTATATTTCTTATTGACGAATCACTTATTGACTTTACATAATTTTTAAAAGCTCAAATCCCGGTTATTAATTTGAGAAGAATAAAATTAAATTTCAGATGATTCAAATTTTCGCACGAAGGAATTTTCAACACGAGAATAAAATCAAAGTTACAAGAGCTGTTGGGTTCAAGAAAAAACCAAGTGTATTAAGTTACGCATTGCATACGTTTACTGGAGAATCCTGGGTTAAAAATATGAAGATTTACCCAAAACACTTGAATAATTATTTTTTTTAGTTCTCAGTTGTGGTTTGATTTGTTTGTTATTATGTGCTTCAGCCACAATAATTGAGTTCGATCACCAAAAGCAATACAACTCACAAAGTCACAATTGACAGGTTGAGAAGACTGCAATTATAGGGTGCTTGGATGGATAATATAACCCTAATTTCTCAGTAATATTATCAATTTTCTAATTACCGGTAATTTTACATCATAGGGCCTACGACAGAAACAGTTTTACCTTCCTAAATTCTACGCCACTGGCCGAATTATCATGTCAGTATAATTTTTCAATTCTTCAATACTTTCTTTGTTATCAACCTACTTTTTCTTCGTAGCGATGATACGGCCAGTGGCGTTCTAGTCGTTCAATTGAGGTTACAACGCCAGAAATCGTCGATAAAATCCATGGTATGATATTGGACGATCGGCGAGTTAAAGTGCACGGGATTGCCGAGCCTATGGGCATCTCCACCGAGCTTTTGCTCTCTGTTGACAACAAGCGCGAGCGTCTGACAACTTCAAAGGAGTGTTTGGCGATGTTCAAGAGCGATAGGAAGAACTTTTTGCACCGTTTCGTACCCGTGGACGAAACATGGATCCATCACAACACACCAGATAGCAAAGAACAGTCGGAACAGTGGACTTGTCCTGGCGAATCGAAGCCGAAAAAGGCCAAAGTGGGTTTATCGGCCAACAAACTCATGGCGACAGTCTTTTGGGATGCACACGGTATCGTCCATATCGATTACCTTGAAAAGGCCAAACGATCACCTGCGTGTGTTATACAGAGCTGTTGGATCGATTCGACGCCGATTTGAAGCAAAAGCGGCCGCATTTGTCAATGAAAAAAGTGCTCTTTCACCATGACAACGGACCGGCGCACAGGTTCGCAGTAGCAATAGCAAAATTGCATGAATTGCGATACTAATTGGTTCGTCATCCATCATATTCTCCAGATTCGCCCCCCTGCGATTTTTATTTATTTCCAAACTTGAAGAAATAGCTCGGCGGAAAGAAATTTGGCTTCAACGATAAGGTCATCGCCGAAACAAACGCCTATTTTGAAGGATTGGCGAAATCGTATCATTTGGAAGGGATCGAAAAATTAGAAAAACGTTGCACGACGTGTACAAGGAGTTTTGACCAAATAAATCATTTCCGATTTAATTTTTCAATGGCCTTTTCACCTTGCCTTCATATATTATATTATGATTTTCCTGTGGCCACGGTCGACTATTGATAAATGGACGCCCTAGACAAAGAAGAATTAAGCGCCCTTTTCATGAAAACGGAAAGTAGTTTATTTTATTTTTATTCATGTAACAGTGGTTGTGGATGACAATACATTTTATTTTTTACGACATGAGAGCATCTACGTTTCCCTTTATGTATTAGTATTTTTCTAAAATCATATGAAACCATGATTTTCCATTTTGCTTCCCCTAGGATATTGACGCATAGGAGGTCGTCCAACTTGCCTATATGGCAGAGCCGGCCCTGCCTGTGCCTACATTCGCAAATGACCTTGTGACCCACTGCTGAATACTACTATTAGCCATTTATTCACTAAACAGGACATTATATTATTACTTCGTGTAAACAATTCTAAAGATAGATAAACAAATAACGAATTGTTTCAACAGTTCAGCACTACTTCCAGTTTCATTTTTGAAATTACCTTTGATTCGTCATTTACTTGTTAATGGTGAATAGAAAACGTAGCTCACACGATAAATTTAGTTCACGTGGATACAAAACAATGACTGTTGCTCCACTATTCTTCTCAAAAACGTGAAAATAATATAATCATATAATGTTCCTATGGGTATTTTTGCGATAACCAGTACGAAGGAATATATGGATTTAGAAATAATTCTACTTCAAGAAAGTCTTGGTCTCGCATGTACCTACAACTATCAAAAACTTTTCGCCAACCGAGTGGTATCCTCAAGGCAAACTTGAAGTGTTTCTGAGACTTGCTTGTTCTACTGTGATTTTTATAACTGAATAATGACAGTAACCATGTATCTATGGCCTCATGTAATTTTTCGCAGGTAGCCTGGGTACGACCGGTTTCACCAATATAGCCTTTAAAGCAACAACATGGAATCATTTAAACACCTGAAAGAGAAGGAAGAGGCTCTTCGATCAGTCGCCTAAGACAATTAAAAAGCTTAGAAAATCTATAATATCTTTTAATATCTGGTATACCTAGTTAATAATTCATCCCAAGGAAATTGTGTGACCTGGAGCTACTATCAATCTGGTTATAATTGTGATTTGCCTCGTTCAGAAGGTAACTGTACGAAATTAGAGTGTAGAGCCCAGAGCTAATGGGCAAGACCTAACTGTTCGTCTTGATATTGTCCTGGTTTGACAACACAACCAGGGCCTATGTTCCAGTAGGCCCGAAAATCCTGTATCTACGACCCATTGAGTCGGGAGGCCACTCTCGACCCAGCTATAGCTGTTTAAAACAACAGTTTATTTTTTTATATAGCAATGAAAAATTATATTTAAAAATTATTTGATACAGCTACCATTTATTATTCATCATTACTTTGATGATGATTAACATGTTTCCTAGACAACATTTAAGCGACAGCGGAGAATGCAAGATGAAAAGAATGAGAAAAAATAAACGAGTAAAGAAAAAAGGTGCAATGTTGTCTTTTCTTGAGAGAAGTTCTAAATTACATCCTAAAAGATTTGCATGGCGCAAAATACTTTTCTATAATTGTTGACCCGACTCCGACATTTCTCATATTGACCAACTCACTTTAATCGTTAGATATGTTTTACCGAACGGAAAACCAGTAAAAAAATGTTCAAGCTTTGAGGGTATATTTTCTCATACTGCGGAGAATCTGGCAAATAAATGTGATTTTGGATAAATTAAAAAATCTTGGCATAAATATTGATTATTGCCGGGGATAAAGCTATGATAACGCATCAAACATATCTGGAAAATATAATGGTTTACAGACAAAAATAAAACATAAAGCAAAAAGTGCATATTTCGTACCATGTTTTAACCATTCATTAAGCTTGATAGGCAACAGGGCTGCGGAAAGTTGTTTGGAAGCAAGTACATATTTTGATCATGTCCAACATTTGTACAATTTTTTCTCAGCATCTACGTACAGATGGAGTGTTCTACAAAGATGTTTGGAAAAAACCAAACCTAAACCATTGGTCGTTAACAAAATATGCGAGATACCAGATGGTTCGCTAGTTCCGACGCTGTTAAAACTCTTGCAATTGGTTTCAATTAAATTAAAATGGCTTTAACCCAATTGCAAGAAGACATTAACTAAAAGAAATTCACCATGTCAGAAGCGAAAGACATTTTTAAGGAACCTAATTCATTTGAGTTTGCTCTTCTGTCTATTATTTGGAACATATTATTAATAATGATCAATGCAACCAGCAAATCTTTGCAAGAAATTAAAAATAACCTCACCTCACCTCAATTTAAGAGAACAATAAGGGGAAATTGAAGAAGAGGCAACAAAATCCATCCTGAGAACACATTGTATAAAGATGAAACTACCAGAATACGGAAAAGAAAAAAACGTTTTGAAGAAAGTTCTTCTGGGGAAATTGGTTTTGTGAGACATGAAAACTATAAAATAAACACTTTTTTGTAATTTGCGACAAATTAGTTAATTATCGTTAATTTTGTCATCACATTTTCTCAATCTCAGACATTGACGTGGCAATCCCGCCCCTAATTATGCAACTACACCATAGTGTTGAAGGAATTACGTGTTAGTAGTATACAGTTTAATCTGATTCTCAACAATGTATTATTCAATTTATGATGAATTTGAATACAGAAAACGTCTAAACTCTAGAATTACTTAACTGCGATGTTTATAAGATTCCTCTACTGCTATCTTAATAGAATCACCTAATTTATTGCACGTGGTGTACATGTCATACGGCACCAAAACCTTGCCATCGCGTCATATGACATAAAAACAATTATCATCTGCTTCGATTTGGTAAATGTAATGTAAACAACGTTTTGTATATGTTACACAACGACTAATAACCATGTAAAATAAGAGTTCGTAGTACATAATATAGTTGACATCAAATAATATGTCAGTGTTTGTGTTTGTAGTCCTTCAAAAATAATAATAGACTGCTATATTCACGTTGTAAATGTTGAATTTATAAGTTCAAAGACTACTCAGAATCTGACGTTAGGGTAAATAGTGTTCTATGAGAAATGCAAATATTTACAACGTCAGTGTTCTACTTTCTATACATTTTGCAGCACATTAACAGAGTTTCATCAAACTTAAACGTTAGGATTTGTTTTCTGAGTAAAATACGAGAACGATGGAAAATTCCGTATTCAATCAGTACAGACGTTCCAACTGAGGAGTAGAGGACCCAAAAACAATCAAAGTGTTAATCAACAGTGACTTTGATTGCTAAAGCTTCATAATATTGTAGCTTCCACCTACAATTATTATCCAGACGAACGAGAATAAAAAATCAGTTCTCCCATAAATATTATATGAGATGTGTGGGTGCCCAAAAGAGTGTTTTTTTTTGTCCCTTTTCTCTATGATATATTCAATTCAGTGTTTTCATTAGGTATGTATTTTGTTGTTAAGCTAATGAAACAAAATTGAATCAAAGCTTCGTTCAAGTAGCTGGGCATTTCCCTTCGTTAAAATCGACAACCATGACTCTATGCGCTGATTCTTCCTCTCCACTTACGGCTCCAAAGGAATCCCCAAAAACAGTGTGCAGAGTTTGAAGAAATACATTTTCTAAGCCGCAATCACTTTTTAAGGTATTTGGGCATCCGTCCATGTCACCAACAGCTGTCAAGTAATAGCTTGCGATAACTTTTGGGTGATTAGGCATTGTGGTTGGTCACAGCGTGATTATATGTATCGGGTATCCATCAATGCAAACGGTTATGTGAAGCCTGCATCTTATATGTCCTAGGAATCATCATGCCGGAGATAATTTCTCCTATTGTTGTATTAACGAAGTCTTAATCTTCTTCATCTCCGACATTCCACGACCTTGCGATCTACCTCCAGCATGCTGAATGACTTCAAATACGTCCACATGTATACGTTAATTTGGCAGACGTAATGATCTGAGAAATAATAAAAGCATAAACGTGTTTGGAATGACAAATTTTTCGTCTTACAAGACCGAGTCTGCATAGGTAGACAAACACGTTATAATTGCTTGCGGTAGCAAATTGTAGATCGGACCTACAATTAGATCAGATATACAATCGCTGAATTTGCACTCTTGGTTGAAACTTTGAAAATTTTTGTTGTTCTCTCTGCGCTTTCGCACGTTTCTGTAAGGTATGAAATATCACTCCATTCCCCTGATATTTTAGAGAAGTTTATTGGTATGAAAAAGCTTCCGGCAAATGTGTTGTCGCAGTTATTGATCATTGGTGAATTATAAATGTATATTGGATAACTCAAACCAACATTTCTATTCTTTTAATCTGTTTATATTGTTTAACGTGCAAAATATCTAACCTATAACTTGACGAGTACTGTTGGAATATCACACCAATACAATTTTTAATTGCACATTATGAACTTTTAAATCAAAAGTGGATTTCTTATGAAAAATTAATATAACAATTTCAACAGAAACCAGTATTATAATACAAAACGAACCAATGACTATAAATATAAAAGACACAGCATCGGCTATACGTTACTAAAGTAGTGTTTGCGGTGGGAACACTATTTGCTTCCAGTTTCAACCAGTTGCTATCTGCTTAGAATGTGAAGAGTTGACGACTCGCACTTTCATGTAAACAAATCTGTCCATATTAGATTATAGTCAATGAAACAAACTTTCAAACTGTTTTTTGTCAGTTTTTCATGCAGTGCTTGTTAACTTTAGTCAGACGATGATTAACCAGGTTACAGTGTAACCCCGAAATCAGAATATCGGATAAAATGTGACTCAATAAATCATGGTTGTTGTGCGATTAGACACTCAAATCAAGATTAGTCCCCCTTGCACGTAACTGTTTTCCAAACCGAGACCAGTGCAATCCGAACCTGTGCCCTGAAGAATCTGCGACTAAACTACCGAAGTAGGCGGATTTATATCTGCCCTGATGGCCAAGCGGCCGTGGGCGTACTCCGCGCCCATAGACGATTTCCAGACTTGTTTTGGAGTGCATTCCAAAACAAGGTTAGGAATACACTTCAGCTAGTATGGGTACCCGCCCACTCTGGCGTGTGTGGAAACGAAGTGGACGAAGAATTGGCCAAGCGGGGTTCCCTAGACACCCCTGGCCCCGATCCAATGTTCGGAATCTCATCAACTAACGCCCTCCCCGACCTCACTTATGAGGCAGGCAAACCTCCACATAACGGAGTTCTGACCCAACCGCTCGAAAACCCTCCTCTCTATGAGCAGAAGAGACTTAGAGCTGGTGACAGGACTCCTCACAGCACACTGTCACACTTGATGGATATTCTTGATGACCCAGGTTGTAGTAGATACGGAGAGGCGGATGAAACTGCCTTTCATATTCTTGTAGAATGTTCAGTACTGGCTTCTCTTAGGCTACAACACCTCAGCATAGCAAACATGCCGCCTGAGGCCATGAGAGACATCTGCTCATGCAGAATCCTAGCCTTCTGCCTGCTGGACTGAGTCTTGTATCAAGGAGTGCACAATGGACCTAATCAAGCGGTCTAAGTAACCTGTATTTGTCCGCCACCGTTCTGATTGACTGATGGATTAAATAAACGGGAAAATAGTTCCTATTTATATTCAATGTCACCAACGGTGGAATCTGGTGGAACCATGGGCAGGCAGAAGGTGAGATATAAAGTGAACGCCCAGACAAAGGAATTACAATACCTTTGGGTCACATGCCACTATTTTCCAAGCGGAAATATTGGCTATGATGCCCGGCACTCAAAAAGCGTTTGAAAATGAACGCAAAATCAAACCAGCAAAGCAGCTTTTGCTGGACTGGATAGCATGAAAATAGCATCGGAGATCGTGTGGGCTTGCATACACGCTAAAGCGGAAATTAAGGCAGGCTCACTACGCTCTTGGTCCCAAACCACACTGGAATAAGGGAAACCAGCTGTGAACCTATCAATGAGCATCATCTAATAGATCAACTGCACATTAGAGCAGACTAATCTCAGCAAGTGAGGAAGATGGTTGAGACCGACGCCAAAACGCTGATAGATACTAACGTATCACGGATTTTTTTCCTCGTCTGAAGATGATACGTTTAGTGTTGAAACTGTAGTAACGACTATATTAAATATCAGTGATAGTAAAACAAAGTAGATTTATTTATTATATTAAAATGATAAGCTATCACAAAGTAACGGCTTCCACAATTCAATTTTTGTATGATATGTTCGCGTTGTTTCCTAAGGCATATGACCATACCGAAAGCCAGAATGAGTACAAGATACAGCCTTCTCCTCAAGATGTTATTAATTCGATTGCCCTGCGAAAGTGCTCGAGAAAAGACCACTGACCACCACCTTTGCACCATCTGTCAACATCGTAGTTGATGTACTGAATATATAGGCGAGAATCAAATTTTTGGCGATGTGTCTAATATCGCGAATATATCGAGCATACTTTCTTAGATATGTGGCCTTGTTCGTTCAAAATAATGGGAGACATTTTTGTGTGCCTTGCTGTAGCTAGCATAGCGCTCTGTGTGGCACTGCCAATATTTGATCAGTAAACAATACCCCGGAATCATGTTTTATTTTAACTTCCGAGAACCTTAAATATAAACCGTAAATTCCAAATGCAGGTTACATAAAATACATGGGCATAAACAACAGTTAGATAGTTTTTACAATATCTTTAGGTGAAAATACGTTACATGTGAAGTGGAGAATTTCTTGATTCCTGAGTCTTCCAGACTTTTTGGATCGAGCGACAGGCTCCTCTTTTTGACAAACACATTATCATCTTTCTTGCCATTTCTAATCCATCGGAAATACTGGGACATTGCACTGACTAGAGCTTTAAAGCACTCACTTCACTCTTCACATTGTTTGCTAACTTAGTTTTCGAACGATCATCAATACTGTTCACTTAAAATTTAAAAAATTCTTCGATGCTAAACTTGTAAAATTAACTAACATGGAAAAATGCATTAATCAATCCACGAGCGTTTATCATTTTTGAGCAATTTTAGTGTGCTCATCGAATATCTTAAAATAAATAGAAATTGACAAATTATTCGAATTGTTGATTATTCCAACAAGGAAAAGACATTGACCCTATTATGTCATTTCAAGTTGCTGTCAAAATAATGATGTGAAGACAACGCGTATCTTCATATATCTCATTATTTCACCAATTCAAACTGCCAAGATTGGATGTCATGAGTCCAAACAATAGAAAATAGTAAAGTAGCTGATTACTTCACTTAGCTAACTGATTCAGAAACAAATGTTTTGTTAAAGCTTCAAACAAAAGGGAACTATATTCCCAAGACACAATATGCCTAATCATTCATCTAGGCTTAATCATGCTTCTCTCCTGCACGAAATTCGAATATTTGGAGGTCATGCGGGACAATAATTTGGCCTGGAAGCCTCATGTTGCAAATACTATGATTGAATTTCTTAATAAATAACCCTGCAAATTATAATACATTTCATCTACCATCTAGCTTAACATTGATTCCATCTGTACCAAATCAAGTAATTAGGAATTATGTTGGGCAAGAATTTGAACTGGAAGTCTTATGTTATCTCACAGCTGGATACAATAGCATTGAATTGCCCAATTACTCCAAAACATAATACCTTATGTCAATGTTCAATCTTGCTTCCCTCTTGCACAAAACTCGAACGTTTCGAGGTCATATAAGACAAGATTTCCGATGGGAAGCCTGGGTTAGGATTGAATTTCTCAAATAGACCGAATCATAGTACTTTTCATCTAGGTTTGACCTTGGTTCCATCCTATACAAAATCGAGTATTTAGGTATCATATTGGGCAAGAATTTGAACTGGACGCCATGTGTTGAGACTATCATAACTAGATGCAATAATTTGTATTTCCCAAATACCCGAAACCTTTCATTCTGGTTTAACGTTACTTACACCATGCACGAAAATCACATATTGGACAAGAATTTACACTGGAAGCGTTATGTTGGAAACATCATTACACAATACAATAGAACTTTTCGAAACCATGACATGATAGAGTGTGTAGATGTAAATATTGTGTCTTCTGGTTCAATATTAGCAATTAAGGCTTGGATGAATTTGTACAGTAAAGGGAATCTGCATGTTTTTTGAAAGGAGAAATACTAACTGAACGATTTATTAGAGTTACCATTCAATAAAACGACTCAATTTCATGTTTTCAATGCCAATCGGAACAAAAAAGTTTGTGATTTTTCCATGTGAAGACTATGTCTTGCTAGACTAGCAACGCAATTAGAATGATGGGTGTCATAAATAATTAGCCATTATCTTGGATCAACAAATGAAAAACAAATATCTGTGTGGAAAGTTAGTTCGGTTAAAGCAAAGATGTGGGTTAATGTAACCGACCTAATAGTGATAACCATGACTCGCAGAAGAATTTTTCTACAAGAAAACGGACTAGAGTTCCTAATTTGGTATGACACTTGAACGAGTAAAGGAACAATAGTCCAGTAGTTCAAGGAGCGAAATCCCACAAATTTTAATATTTTTGAACATTTATTCTAAACAAATTTTTTCATGTATTTTGATGCTCTGATTACGTATTTTTGCCTTCTAAAGCCGTAAAAGTTGTGTTTATTACGGCAAAAAATTGCTATTTTTCAGCATTTTGAAAATAGATTAGAAACTAAAGGTTATATAAAAACAAAGTTATAAAAGTTGTGGGCAAAAAAAGCGTCGTTTGATACCAGTTAGAAGTCAATAGTTCACTGGGGGCCCGAGATAGGGCACATTTACCTTTTTTATCAATGTTAAAAAATTATTTTCTCTACAAATTTAGATATTTTTTTCCAGTTATTCTAGCCAAATGATAAACATTTTTTGTCTCCTTTTTTTTGGTTTTTGATTTTTGCTCTTATTTTTTCGCTCCCATCTCAAAGTGCATTTTGTAGATTTTGCCATCCTCTAACTGATAGAATAGGTGGTGTGTGAGAGCCCCAAACTGGGTCGAAAACTGTTTTGAATTGGTTAATTTTCGATAAATCGAATGACGTTCACGTGAGAAGCGCGTAAGTCGCGAGTTAGAAAAATGCAAATTTACGGTACATAGAACGTCTTAACGAGGACTTTTCGCATGCGGTTTTCGCTCCATGTCGTTAGTTTATGAACGGGGCCAACTAAATAGCATAGTCTCGGGCCCCAAAATGTCGATTAAATAGGAAAATTTAATTAAAACAGTTTGAGGTATTGTCAGCTGTCACCTACTAGCATCTGACGTGCGACGTACGAAAGGGAATTTTCTAGCTACTTAAATATACCGAAAGCGAGTAAAAGCTAGCGGCCCATAGCCCAAATACTTTATTACAACTGGCGTCGGCCGCACGGAGTTCTAAACGGCCCCAAATTAACAAAATAGAGGTAAAATATATAAGCTCTAACTTACGCGCAGCGAGCTCCTCGAGGATATGTCAAAATGATTACGTTTGTAGCTAATTACATAAGTCGTCTGGCGTTCATGCAATTGTGTTTTTATACAATTCGAACCTTCTAATTTCGATAGGCCACGTGAAAATCCCGGAGCCGGAAGCGCTATCGAGATCTGAACGTTAAAACTTTCGTATGAAATTGTGTTTACAAGTCAACTGACACTTGTCATAGATGTCATTGTGTTTACAAGTCAACTGACACTTGTCATAGATAACTCTACTATCGGTAGTAGAGTTATCTATGCATTTGTCACAGAATACTCTTCATAGAGATCAAGATGATACTCTTTTTTACTCATAATTCGTGAAGGTTTTGAAGGGGTAGTGGATATTTTTCTGCCCAACTTTTTCCAGTGGCGTAGTGCTATGCAACAGCTTTACCGCGGCAATCCCCGAGTGCCACACGTTTCTTTTTTTAGGTTAGAATTAAAAATTAGAGGAATTTTGAGTCCAAGTAGAACAGTTTTAGTCCAGTAGAAGTCGATATATTGAATGAAACGCGTTTGGGCCCACTACGGGCTAATACAACCTTTAAAAAAAAACAAATTCAGAGTGAAGAAGAGGCTTAAAACTAACTAAATCTAATTTTTCACCACTCTAGATCAAAAACCAAAATATCTACAGCGAGGTAAAAGAAAAAATAGAGCTCCGAATCTTGTTTTAACATAGGAAAGTGAGGTAGGTAACGTAGATTTCAGGCGCGAGCAGCTAAATTTTGAATTAAATACTTAATATCATAAAGTAATGCATGAAAACAGTTTGTTCCGGGTGTTATTGAATTTACGAGATTTTATTATTCAGTAATATAGACGATTTTCGTTAAAAAAAAATATTAGAATAATTTAATTTTTTTACAAACAATACGAAGAAGAATTTAAATATATTAAAATTATAATTTGTACAAAATTCATGTATAAATAGTCGTGTTAATAAAAAGTATCCATGAATGCGTGTGTCTTTTATTATCTATAGTAGGTACATTCTGTGACGTGTATTATACTCGCTCCCGAAAAATTAAAATAGGCCAAAACAACAAAAAAAAAGTAGAAGAAAATAGTGATCATTTGACTGGAATAACTGGAATAAAATATCTAAATTGGTAGAGAAAATAATTTTTTAACATTCATGAAAAAAACAGGTAAATGGACCCTTCCTCAGGCTTCTAACTGGTTTTCAAACGACGCGTTTTTAGGCACAACTTTTATTTGAAACATTTTTTATATAACCTACAGTTTTTAATCTATTTTCAAAATACTGAAAAATAGCCATTGTTTTACGTAGAAAAACTGCTGTATTTTTTTTAGCACAATTTTTACGGCTTTATAAGGTAAAAATTAGTAATCAACGTATCGAAATACAAAATTGTTTAGAAAAAATGTTAACCAAAAATCCTTGAGAGACCGGACTACAAATTACTCTCTTTACAGATCGGTTTAGATTTTGTTAGCGATTATTCGGAGACAAAAGAGTATTGACAAGAAAGGAGGAAGGAAGCATAATATATAATGCAGCTGTGGTTTATGTAAATAAATAAGCACTCAACGCCTATAAATCCAATGTGACCATGTTTCACTCAAGTATTCCCATGTTTCGCTGTTCTTGTAAGTGAATATTCGAGTTCTTCATGTTTTGCTTAAATAAACTGGTAAGCGTACCAACCCGATATGATGTGGAAATTATTGTATATACGAGGGATACTGTGGAGGAAGCCATCCTGGAAAAATAGATCGAAACCGCCAAGTAGATATATTCAAAACACAAGTATAGCAAAAGGAATGGCAGCTATAAGACTTATTTGTTTATTAAGCTTATTGTCTGATTTTGATGATCAATTGCCCTGATGAAATTCTATTGCATTTCTTCTGGGAATCTATATTCAAAACATTATTCTTAGTATGTCAAGAAGAATCCCTTCTTCACCACCTTCGAGATAATCCTTTAATTATAATGATTGGAAGTTCTTATTTGGCAAAATAATTAAGATATCTGAAGTTTCATCAACGAAAAATGCAGTAAAATGGTCCACGTTTCAAACAAAATAAATATTTGTTCCTTCGAAATAATCCTTTAGTTATAATGATTGGACGTTTTTATTTGGCAAAATAATCAAGATATCTGAAGTTTCATCAACGAAAAATGCAGTATAAGATGTTCCACGTTTCAAACAAAATAAAAACTCGCCATTTGTTAAATAATCGTCGAATTCTACTGCACATTGCGTCAGGACTAGTTGAACCTTTTGCGATCTAATTCTCGTTACATATTACAGATAACAATTAACTTCCCAAACGCCGTAAAACCAGCAAGATTCCCGGCGCCAGCACATTTGTTCGACGTACATTTTACAATTATTATTATTACTGGCTGGTGGAAGCATTAAACGAAACGAACCCAACAACATTTATTCACTCACACCGTCCTATATCCGTTCGCAAGAGATGCTGCTGTTAACAGTTAACACAAACCAACTACAACGTAAACACTCGCGAGATGGAACTGTGATATGTGCATCGAATCGTGATAAGAACTAAACTAAACAAAATAGCAACAATTTTAATGGGCATAATCTCCCTACCTTAGAATGTCAATGTTCATCGCGTAAGTAGTAATTAGCTGCCAGTGTGACATCAAAATTCGGACCACTCACACCTTATCAATGTTAAGTCGTTTCGATAATAGGCGGAATAGGCCTAATCAACACGACTCTTACTGCTACTTAAAATTAATATTAGTAAGACCTATATCGAACCAAATAATATATAGTAACATTGAGCTTTGATCTCTTCAATGAATCTAACTAGCCAAGACTTCCAATAAAAGTTGTTAAACGAGGTAAAAACTATTTTGAGGGCCAGCCACCATTGGAATTACGAAACTGATACAAAAATAAATACAACCATTCTGTATTACTTTTGTACGTCCTTGGTTTGAATATAAATGAAAATCTCATGAAAAAATTAACAGTAGTCGCCGTTACTTTGTATTACTTAATTAACCTGACATAAAGAATACATTACTCTATTTTTCAACACAAATTCATCATTATAAATTGCTATTGTATTCTGGAAAGAACTCTGATCTCTTGAATTTGAGATTACTACCGATAGCTGATCATGAATGATCTAGATTTCCAAATAAATTCCGCGTAGGGCCAATACCCTATAGAGAAACAATGCTTAAGTGCTCGACGTGACATCACAAGCCAGATGCCATATTGCAGCATATTGGTCACCGGTACGTTACAGCACAAGCAAGACCGACAGTAAAACAAAAGTTTCATTTATTTTTTAAGGTCTTCCTACACGCGAACAGAGTCCTCAGTTGCTTTTTTAATGGATCTGTTTGAAATTTTTCTCACAATATGTAATGTAAATTAAGCTTAAGAGGGCAAAGTGAAAAATCCCTGAAAAATGAAACAAGAAATGATTTTTTTGGTCAAAATTTATATTATTTCTCAACATAATCTCTGGATCGATCCAACAGCTGTTCATAATATACGCTGATAATCATTTTGCCCTTTTCAAGGTAATCGATATGGACCACGTGTATCCCAAAAAACTGTCGCCATGACTTTGTTGGCCGATAACCCACTTTAGTCTTTTTCGGCTTCGATTCGTCAGGACAAGTCCACTGTTTCAACTGTTCTTTGGTCTATGGTGTATTGTGATGGATCCCTGTTTCGTCCACAGTTACGAAAAGGCACAGAAAGTCCTTCTTATCGCGCTTGAACATCGCCGAACACTCATTTAAAGTTGTCACATGGTCGAGCTTATTGATAGCAAGAAATAATGGTAAATCGAGATACGAAATTCACTTTTTTCCATGTTTGCAAAAATCTTCAAGGTTGCTTGCTTCCGATTTGTGTCAAACCAGAACTGACTGACATATCAGTCTGAGAATTGTAAAGCGTTCTAGTTAAAGATGGTACATCACAAATGTCATATAGGATTATCGATTGTCGCGCCATCTGTTTTATTTTTCGGGGACTTTTCCCCTTGCCCTGGTATTGAAACAATACGAAATTATTTCTACAATTCCGTCATCTGTGTATGACAGTGTTGTTAATTTATTTAAAGCCGAACTAGACTTTCAGGTATCTAACAATTTAATAAATTTCTTATAAATTTGATTTTCGAATCGCCTCTAATTTACCGTTGACGATATGTTCCTGTAAATGTTCCTTAATCGTTACCCTTGAGGGGAGTTTTTACATTCATTATTTTCTTTCCATCAAGTTAATATAATATTTATAAGTTGGGCTGACGGAGGAGTAGATAGTATGACCACCAAGTGGCTGTCGCAACTGCTCTCTACCAGAATATCAGAGACAAAAAATAGAGCAAGAATCTATTTCCATCTGCACAACAAGAAGATTCCCACAAGGGGTAGTGGCATCCCCACTTATGTGGAGCTTAATTGTTGACCGGCCCCTCTGATCTCGGCATACTTTGCCAGAGTTATGCCGACGACATAGTCATATTCGCAAGAGGGGTAAGGTCGAGAACGTCCTCTGCGACATAGTTCAAAGAGGCCTTGAATATACTAAATAATGGTGCTAATCGATGGGACTTAACGCCGACCCCACCAAAACCACCTTAGTTGTCGTTCCAAGGAAAAAGAATCCTAACCTCAAAACCATCGAACTGGATGGGAGCGTTGGTTATTGAATGGAAGTCAGAGGTGAAATATCTGAGAATTATACTAGACAAGAAACTCTTCTGAAGTAAACACGAAAAACAGATAACTAACAAAGCTACAAAATCCCCAATGGAGTACAGAAACTTTGAGGGGAAAAACTGTGATGTAACCCTAACACCCTGCGTTGGATGTACACAGTAATAGTGAGACCATTCATCACATATGGGTCAGCAATCTGGGGTAGCAGAACTAGCCGGGCTAGTTCAAGTAGAAATCTATCGATAATTCAAAGACTAGCCTGTGTGTGCACAACATAACAGGTATGAGAACATGCCCAACGGCTACTATGGAAGTAATCCTAAGCCTCACACCCCTCCATATAGTAGTGGAGAATATGGCGATAAGGACAACCTATAGAATGACTGGAGAGGGAACCACCAAATGTAAATATGGACCCCTCTCTTCCACGGTGAGATAACGGAGGAAACCCGATTTTTCATAGATTTTGCGCCCACTCAAGTCCAAAATATGAATTGCCCTCTGTACTCAGAAGAAGAAATATCACCCAGTAGTTTATAGAATCGGAATGTACTCCTGCCGGGAGGAATGCCAAATTGAATATTCGTATATTCAAAATTACAGTCTGTCACTGACCTACAAAAATCGTAAGCAGACATCCAGACGAGCAGATTAATAAGAGATGGAAATGAAGAGATAACGGAGGAAACACAATTTTTGGTAGCTTTTGCGCCCACTCACGCCCAAATTATTAATTGTACGGATTCGAAATAATGAAGAAAAAATTTCATATAGAAAATGGTCAAGTCAATTACGTTACCCACCTTCATTAGGGTGTTTCAGGTCGGGCAACTAGGACCTGCCTTCGTCTCGCAAAATGCACGTGACTTTTTGAAAATTTTTAACCTGCCGTCGAGCAACTCGACCCTGGCCGTGTAATCGACAGAAGCATTGATCAATGATCTAAGCTCGAGGTGTGATTTTTCGCGATTCCAGCAGTTTCCTCCATTATATTGTCATATACGGTGCAGTCATTATGGTATCACGTAAGTTCTAAACCGTTTGCATAATGAATTATGGATTCGATAATAGCTACCATTGTATATACAGAGGTTGCATTTCCACAAATATAATGTGAACGGTTAGGGCACAAATACGAACTCCAGCAATGTGAATCTAATAATGCAACATAGGATGTGGTCAGCATTATAATATTACAGCTTCCACAATGAGCACATTTTATTATTATTTCCAGTTATTGTGTCTAAGAATCTACAATATAAAATGCTCAAATAAGTGATTCACGATGAAGTTGTATCTGACATTCCGACTCCTACATCAATCTAACTCAACGTCTATTTTCGATTGGATTGACCTTAGCAGAGCCGTAACACGGATAAGGCAAATGCTTCAGGGAGTTTGAAATTTTTTTACTACATGTGATAAAATGATAAGAAGAATATTGGCATCATACAAATATAAATTATGCTCGAATTCTGTTTTTGTATACAAGAAAAGTCCCTGAAAAATGAAACAAGCAATGATTTATTTGGTCAAAACTTATTTTATTCCTCTACATAATCTCCTTGTAGCCCGATACACTTCGTCCCACGTTTTCCTAAATTTTCAATCCCTTCCAAATAATACGATTTCAGCAATCCTTCAAAATAGGCGTTTGTTTCAGAAATGACCTCATCGTTGGACCCAAATCTCATGATGACGAACCAATTCGTAGCGCAATTCATGCAATGATACCGTATGCATCCCAAAAAACTGTCGCCATGACTTTGTTGGCCGATAAACCCACTTTGGATTTCTTCGGCTTTGATTCGTCAATCCACTGTTTCGGCTGTTATTTGGTGTCTGGTGTGTTGTGATGGATCCATGTTTAGTCCAACGGTTCACAAAGTCGTTCTTATAGCGCTTGAACATCGCCAAACACTCCTTTGAAAATGTGACACGATCGAGCCTGTTGTCAACAGAGAGCAATCTGGCAGATAGCTTTCTCATATTCAGAAATTTAAGCAAAATGTTCCGTACCCGTTCGGTTCTGATGCCCATAGCCTCAGCAATCACGTGCACTTCAACACGCCGATCGTCCAATATCATACCATGGATTTTATCGACGATTTCTGGTATTATAATCTCAATTGGACGACCAAAACGTTCGGCGTCCATTGTGGTCATACTATCACAACCCAAATCAGTAAACCACTTGTTAATCGTTCCAATAGATGGTGAGGAGTCCCCATAAAGTATAACAAGCGATGCTTTGGTTTACGTAACGTTTTTTCCACGTAAGAAATAATGTATCAAGACACGAAATGCACTTGTTTCCATGTTTGACAAAATCTGCAACGTTGCTTGCTTTCGATAGGTGTCAAAACAGAACTGAATCACAAATCAGTCTGAAAATTTTAATGCGTTCGAGTTAAAGATGGTACATCACAAATGTCACATGGAATTTTCGATTGTGGCTCCATCTATTTTATTTCTCAGGAACTTTTCACCTTGCCCTCGTATGTATGTATGGACCCAGTGATTAATGGGTCATTATTTATGAAACCCAAGCAGTTTGAAACATTTCCAAAACGAGCAGATAATATGATAATAATTATTAAAAATATTTAATTGGCCGAGCATTAGAGTAGTCAAAATATATTTCATTAATTTCTTTCATAATCAGAATAATATATTGATTATCCCATACGACAAACTTAATTTGTATGAAGATGTACAGGAGCTGACAGTAGGTGTAATAAAATCAGTGGTTAGTTGGAAAATTGGCTATTTATCTTTCTCATTACTATCCCAGTTACAGTCATTAGGTCAGACATTGCGGATATGTGTCACCTAGACGACGAGACGGCGAGGATAAAATTATCTTAAGGTGCTTTCAAAAGAATGTTGTACAGCTATATAATGATGGATTTGCTCGTTTTAGTACAGGGATCAGCTAGGTATTTGATCTAAATGATGTCAAAAATGATAATGAGTCATATATATATATAGCTGTTTAGCGAAGTAGCTTCTATATATCGATGATTACAACATCAGATATTCTCTTCAAAAACAAAGGATGCTGATTATTACGGTGAAATGAAATAAAACAACTGCCTGCATTAATTTGAATTTAAACTTTTTTCAATTTAGAAGAACAATTTCATGCGGTTTGAATACGTTGGCCCAACACAATGGGGTGGATTTATTGCAGTAAAGGTCAATGTTATAATATGAACTCTATACTGTAATGAATAAAGTGCCAACAATCTAAGTCTCTAAGGGATGATATACACAAGAATGGTTCTGTAGGAATAGTACATCTGCATTATGATAACACATTCTTGAAACCACAGTTGTTGGGCTTGGTAAAAATGAATAAGCCACAACCAATATACGTACTGATAAAGTGAATTATTTTGTGTTATTATTAATAAGCTATATTTGAAGGAACTATAGTGTTTAAAGCTGTGAAGTTATATTTATTATTGTAATGTGGTTGTGCAATAACCTCAGTTATTTGACCTTGTAGACAGGTGGGACAAGTTCAAAAGGGAGGTCAACTCAAAAATCCTTCATCCGCTACAATTTCTCATTTTGTTTTTTCAAAAATTTATCATACCTTTATTTATACATTATACACTCGCCCTTCAATTATAAAGGAAATGCAAATATATTAGGGTAGGCATTATTGCAAAAAAGGATTCAATTTATCAACAGACTAGAGATTCCTAAATCTGCTTGGAAATTGAGTTGGTTATCATGAGTGTTTTTCTTTACTAGTTGAATGTAATATATGTGTTATATATATGTAATAATGTAATATACAAAAATGTTATCGCTTTCAAGTTTTTTGCAACAATTAAGATAAGATTAAGAATAAAATAAAATTATTTGGTTACCGAAATTCTTTAAAATATAATCAAAAACTAAGATGTAATTCAAAACGTAATAAAATGTAAAATACTAAAAAGAACTATGAATGTTAATGAAGTAGATGTTCAAAATGTTCACCGCGAACGTCTTGGCAACATCCTAATCTTAAATAAAACTGTCTTCTAACATTATTGAATATATCAGGCGTGATCGACCTCATCGCAAGCGTTATTCGTTCTTTCAAGTCATTTAAATCAAAACGTTTAGTTTTGTACACAATGCTCTTCACATATCCCCATAAAGAGAAATCTAATAATGTAAGATCAGATTTTTAATGGATACTATCTAAAAAGCACATTGCTATGGTTTTTGCTTACTTTCTTATTATCAAGACCTAAACGGGAAATAAGTTTTGAGTATATTTTAGCTAATTTCGGTAACCAAATAATTTTATTTTATTCTATCTTAATTGTTGCAAAAAACTTGAAAGCGATAACATTTTTGAATAGAGAATGAAGAGACCTTTCAAACGATATATCACAAGCCTATACTTCCCATTTAAAAAATTGCGGGTTGTACCTGGCATTCGAAGGGGGTTAAAGGTAGGAGTCGCATATTCACGTTAGAGAATGTCGATATATAATTTAAATTTGACCTGTTTCGGGATTTTTTATAAATATGTACAGTAATCGAAATAATGAATTTATTCCATTTGGCGTTTACACAATGTATAGATGTACAATTCGAGGAAACCTGTACTGAGACTCTATAAAAATCTATGCTATTTGATGGAAATAAATATAAAGAAATAAAGGCATTATATTTTTACATGTTACCTCGCGAATTATTGCAAAATTTCTACTCTTGATTTACGAGGTGTATTCAAATTGTGTTTCGAAAGAATGCTTGAAATTTTATCGGACATTGGCTCAAACCCGAAATACGTAACTAACAAATTTTTTCACATTATCCGATTCCACTTTCATGAGGGTGAATATCATTTATAGTGCTTGTTGGGGTGATTTTCTATGAACAAATTTATTAATTGTGGATACAGGATAGACGTTTTTCTTTGCGAAATTTCTTATACTCTCTAGTTATTTTTCATAGGCAGGCTTATTAAGTAGTGTGGAAAACGCTCTATGCATCTATAGAATATACAATAGATATACGAAACCACATTTCAATATAAATAAACAATACTCATTAGCTACCAAAGCCTTCAATTTTTTTTACTTCAGTAATAATTATTGTCATTTTTAATTACATGTTACTTATGTTTTCGTATAACTCGCTTAATTAACTTAACTACCGGGACATTATGTCATTGTTTAACGTGAAAACTTGATGCATTGGTACGAATTCGATAAAATTAATCATTCCCGGATGTGAACAATATGTCATTTCATGTGTGCAATTTCAATATTGCTGGGATTGAATTCCTTATTCAGGATTTAGTTCTAGCTCGATTTTTCTTCCAAAGTTTCTGAAGCTAACCAAGTGGTCAAACAAGTCGCGAGACAAGGTACCTAAATCCGTTTTTGAAACTTTCAAATGGAACCTTTATTGCGAAATCGACCATTCCACCTTGCAACATAAGGGCTGATAGTTTGAACCATTTCGATGATAAATCGCTGGCATCATTTAAATGCTGAGAAAAAAAATCAAATACTCCAAAATAAGGTATAAAAAGAGAAACGCGTGTACAAGCAACTACAGCACATCCGTAACTGGTGAACTGACAATAATTAGCTCTACCGAACTGGGAATAGAAATACTGACAACGGTCATTTCATCAATTATGGTATGCTAAATAATTCAATTGGAGTCTCTCGGTATACGATAGTATTGGTGAAAATTCTTGGCTTTCGGATGGATTTCGCGTTACAATAGCACGACTTGATGCCGACGTTTCGCCAAGCATTACAAGTGGCATCTTCAGGGCAGGCTTGAGGCTTGAAACTGAGTCTTCTGGTTTCTGTAGCGGTTTTTATTATGGGGAAAAAATCTTCACGCTACATCGTTTACTGCCTTTGTTCGAAGTGGAATTTCCGAGGATGGATTTCCAAATGTTGAGAAGGTAATAACCTTCTAAATGAAGGGGAGTAAGGAGATATTTGATAGGTTTGTGAAACCGAGTTAATTTTGGAAGTGTGGAAAAATTATGCTTCTTAAGGAATTTGGAAATTCGATCTGTTATATTTTTAACGTATGGAAGATGTGCAGTGAATTCAGGAGGTGGGGGTTTGAGGCTTAGGCTGATTTGTAATTTAAGGCAAGTGTATTTCTTTATGACTTTTTGAATGCTATCTATTTCTTGGTTGTTTAATAGTTCACTTCTAGCTGCCTCGTTCCTGTGATCTATGATGTTGCCGTTACTACTTAACTTTGCAAGATTGTATTATTGATGTCTTATTGTAAGCTACGAGGAAAAGATCAGAAACAAATAGGGATTGTAGTAACACACCAAACTCGCAAGTTCCTATGAACTATTTCAGGTTGAGTTCTGGAAATAATGTTAAATCATTGCAACATCCCTCGCAACTTCTTTGATTTTCACTATAATGTGGATGCTCTTATTGCATTGGCAGCATTCAATGTTCTCAGTTTCTTCCAACAAAATCGAAAAATTTTCTTATCAGTTTTTCCAGAGTTTTCCGGGAATTTTTATGGTTTTGCGTTATTCGTAATCGTTATAGGAGACTGGTAACCTTGATGACGTAGAAAACGCAGATCGCGTGAAAAATGAGTCAATTTCCGCAAAAATTACCAAATTTTCCCGGCCGTGGAATGAATTTTCAGCTGGAATGCCACCGGATTCATGATCAGCGACCCCAAAAACTTCCTAGACTCATTTTTGAAGGTTAATTGTCATTTTTTCAAAAATTAAATATTATTAGGGTGAGAATTTGGGGTATTTTATAGTAGGGAGGAGTTAGGCAGGTTGGTAGAGAGTCACGAATGACCTCAAGGGTTCATAGAATATGATGCAAAAAAAACTACAAAATAGTCAGTCTCCCAGCTCACGGACTGGACTATTCCTCTAACAATCAATATAACATGATCATCTTTTCAAATCCACATTTTGAGGGATAACCATTACTAAGAAATGGTTCTGTTATAATTTTCAAATTACTCAATATGGGGAAATACTTAAAAATGAGGTTGTTAGTTCCTTGAAAAGTTAATAGATAGGGTCTCATGGACCCTGATATGGGAAATAGGTTATATTATCATGAGTAAAACTAAGACGTGTGGTAAAAGTACATTAAATGATAATTTCTCTTTTAAAGTGTCATTTTCTTCTACATATCTCACCTTGCGTCTTTCGTCCGGTCCAGCAACGTGCGATCTGTTCCTGAATATATCCATTACCTTCGTCATGGGACTCTTATTGGACGATGCTGCGGTCACGGTGTGATAGTACTGGGTGTGAGAACTACCATCACGCACAGGATGCGCCGAACCATCTCTTGATGCCTTAGGTCTGGCATGAATTAAACCCGTATGCTGTGGATCCATAGGAAAATGTATTAGTAACGTATCACTTATTAGGAACAAATACAGTTTAAAGTTGAACAATAATTAATATTGGTTACTGGATGTATTTAGCAATAGAGAAGATGTGGATGTATACTTAATGTTTACAGAAACCGTCACCTGGGTAAGCTCTGTTGGATGGCCCATCGACTTTTGACACACCATTTGTTTCGCAAAAAGGGGTTCGACAAGATGGAAATTTTACTGTTCATCAGGAAACGTAAGCCGGACACGCTGCCAGAGATTATGTTCTCTGACAATGTTCTACAACTCAAAGGGTCGGTGAAGTTTCTGGGACGCTAAACTGATCTGGCCCGAACACCTCGAATATCGAGTGAGGAAAGATTCTGCGTCCTTTTGAGCACACAGGAGAGCTTTCAGCAGGACATGGGGATTATAGCCAAAGATCTTTCATTGAATCTATACCGCTGTAATCAGGTGATCTATCGTCACCTATGCTGCGGTCGTGGATAAGGACTGGAAGGTCCTAGCACCCCTTAGACTGACTACAGCGACTTGCTTGAGTGGTATGGGATCGGCTCCAACGGGGCCTCTTGAAGCTCTCGCTGGATTACCACATCTACACTTGTATATGAAAGCTGAGGCCATGAGAACGGCGTATGAATGAGGAAATCTCCAAAAGCCCCATACTAGAAATCCTCATCACTGATAGAGGGAATTGGAACAACGCATCGTATGGTTCACAGACGGGTGTCAGGTGGATCAAGCTCCTGGAGCGGTATTGTACATAGAAAGGTTAAAGGTCACTATCTCAGTAACCCTAGGCGTTTACTGAACGGTTTTTCAGGAGGTCCACTCAATATTGACTTGCTCTATGGAAAACCTTCGAAGAGAGATGTTTTATAAATAGCTTCCACCAAGGGGAGTTGCATGAAATGGTTAATCAAGAGGAATTTCTTATTGCCTCCACCTCAACTTCTTAATCTAACGAGGAAGTAGGCAACACCATCGAGTTTGGATTATCTCGGCATATTATTCCAATTCAATAATCATACAATTTTGTACGAGTCTTACTGGGTGTGAATGAAAATTCTTCGGATTCCTAAGAATTTAAGACATTCTGCTACTAGACCTTGGATGCGTTTTGCTTGTTCTACTTTCTTGTATGATCTATATTCTTCAGGTGATCCTTATTTGGTTTAGGAAGCAGGAAACTCAGTTTGATACAAGCTGAGAAAACAACTTGGTATTCGGTCCATGTCCGTCTTAACACGTTTGTATTACGCTAGTTATTTGAGTATTGTTCTCAAGATTAGTTTGCTAAGACACCTTATTATGTCCTCTACCGCATACTCAAATTGCGTCTGGTCTATTATACTATGAGCTGTTCATCAGCTTCTTCGTAGAAAGAGTACACCGAACTTTAGATATGTAGAGAGTGCTATGAACTCATTCTTATATGCATTTCTTTTTTCTACATCACAATGTGCTTGAACTATATTTCAGCTGGAACACAAAATCGTGTTTTCCAGAAGAACCCTGAGGCGTTTAACCTCCTAGACCTACACTATCCACATCTTCGATTGCCAGTCTACATTTGTGCTTTCAATCTTTTCCATCTTATAAACAATGGATTAGTATTAGCATTTAGAAAGAAAATGCCTGATCATTTCAAACAGCATCCTCTAATATTACTGGTTTGGATACCGTTTTGAACACAAAGTTTGCATATTCTCAATTTTTATTTGATCTCGTGAAATCGTGTGTATGGATTATGATTTATGGCCAATATATAAATTGATAAAATGGGAAACTTCCTCTAGATCGAATAGAAACTACCAAACTAATAGTTCCGGGTACCTATTTCACTCTATCGAGCTCATCATCGGTACGAGTAAGTTAGAATGCTACTGACCGATAACTCTGTCAAGATAAAACCAACCCTACTGATAAATGCCAGACGAACCAAAAATATCTAATGCCATTTAAATCATACTTCAGAGTAAACGTACCACTAAGAAATAATAGGATATTTCCATAGAGGTATAATTGAAAGGAATTTGAAACTACGATCGTCTTCAATACTCACGAGCATTGCACTTTTCATAGATGCCATGAATGCACTTCCTTTCTTCTTACTCGCGTCCGAATTACTCCTTGCACGGAAAGCATCCAACATCCCAGGTTTTTTTGGACTTTGCGCATCGTCAATGGACTTCCTTCTTTCGGCCGAGCTCGATCTAGAAGCCGAGCCCTTATCTTTCTTTTTATCCTTACTTTTGTGCTCGCTCTTCGATTTGTCCTGTTTTTTGCCGTCCTTCTTCTTTGAATCGGATTTCGAACTCCACGTGCCCGAACGTGGCCTTGGTATTGTGGTTTCGCCATCGTCGGTGGTTACTACAGATAGAGGTTGAGATCCTAGTTCCTGAAATAAAGAAAAAATTTTGTAAATAAAGTACAATATTAAATACATGGCGATTATTGACAATCATAGTCAAGTCTAATTATCAATTCATTGATTTTTGTAGAGCGCCTCTGTTCTTCAAAGTAAACAGTGTTGAATTACATCATATTCCAATTTGAAATATTGTAAATATGTATCAGCATCTTCATATTAGGTGTAGGGCACGTGGTTAGGTACATCTATTCAGAGGATTTTTCAAAAAATTAAATTCTTTTAACATATATGTATATTACTGTATTCAAAGCCAGCTCTGGGTTTTGATATTTGGCATCTTCGCACAAGTATAACAATATTATTTATGACATAAAATTTTAGGGGAGTTATAATGTTCACTCTGTGGATACACTATAACACTATAATAAGAAACAATCACTCTTATCCAATAAAAATACTGTTCAAGTATTGAGTACTTTTCAGCTACTAAGTAGCCATCATGAAAGTAAACTAAATTAGGAATCAAAATGTTACTATGGGAAATTAATAGGGTTTATAAAGCATTAACCTCAGTACTCAGTAGAAGATAAATCTTAATTCATTGAATTGCTTTTGGGCTTTTACATTTCCATCCCTACTACATTATCTAGATATTTGTCATTATTGTGTTTCTAGAGTGATAAACCGGCTTAAGAAATCATGTGGCCAAGATGACCTTTATGTCCTTAAAATCAAAATTATATCGGTTTCCAAAAGTTTGGCATAGGTTTGTCGATAATATTTTCGTGATTATAAGTAAAGTTTTGATTTACGTGGCTTTTTGAACACGCTTAGTAGCCAATTTAATTCACTCAAATTAAACGTAGTTGAGAAGCTGCAGCAAATGACGTTGTAAAATGATCAATAACTTAATTTCTAAGCAAAATAGGAAAATCCAACGATAAACCAAGCCACTACCTTCAAATAGTTTAGGAAACCCCTTTGATAAAGTTTTCGACTTCGACAAATCCGGGAAATCGTGTTCAAAATGCTATGTAGGCACGAAACTCGGTATAAAGAACATTTTGCCCACATAAAGAAAAATAAATACTGGTGAAAAATCAGCGTTAGACGAACATGTTTTAAATTAAAGTCACGCCATTTTAAAGAAAATTTGCAACTGCAACTGAGGATAATCCCTTATATATCCAATTAATTCCAAATAGTATTTAAATGAAACTGTTTTGATTTCTAATTTAGTTTACTTTGCTGTTGGCAACTTGGTACCTGAAAGATCATCAGTACTTTAACCGTAGTGTCAGTGCATAAGGGTGATTGTTTCTTATTATAGAGTTATAAGGTTTATTATTCATTATTATGGCTTCTCAAAGTTCTAACAGAAATATTGAATAAGCGTTCGATAACGATGTCGTAATATACACACATAAATAATTAAATGCCAACTTGGATCGCGCTAACACTACGAGCGCCATCTATTCTGCAAGTTTGCTAACAAGCCCAATAAGCTGGCATTCGTTCAGGATTTCTGTAAAACATAAACGCGCTATATGTTCGCAACCAAACAAACATCACGATGAATACATTTTCAACTGGATTTGAAACTGAATGTTTACTGCATAAACTATGTATCTGGTACGTTACCAATTAAATATTCCACTTTGATAACATGATGAGTACAGCTGTAATAACATGAATGTAAATAAATAAAGCACATATTGGTGATACTGTACTTGTGTGGCAATACACAGTAAAACAAATATCTACGCAATGTTTTGGCAATAAACTTAAATTGAGATATGATCCAAAGAGGTTAATATCCAATTTTTCCGTAGAGTTATAACCTTCTAAGTGTCAACTGAATTCCAAAACAAGTTACTTGAACTGTATAATTTATGTGGACTGAATTGATCGCTACAGGATATTATTACACCTAATATTATATATTTTTTTTTTGATATACTGAATATATTTCTGCAAACTAGTCCAGATTCCTCCCAACACCCCGCGCCAACCGTTTCAGATTTGTCAGATCAGCAAACTTTTCAAATTCACTAATTTCAATTGGAGTATTTTAATATTTTTACCATTAGTGAAATTGTGACAATTCTAAAGTTAATATATTTTGAAGTCAATCTTTTAGTTGAGACTGTCAACTACATCACAGATTTTGAATCGAATTTGATTGAATCCGTTGGAATAATTAGTCCAGGCAATAAGCCGGGTAAAGGCCAAAATAAAAAAAAATAAAGTAAGATAGAATGTCAATTTTTTTTTGCATTTTGTTCCTAAAACCCCATAGATCATTCATGACTAACAAGACCGCGGGGGTCGACCTTCCTACCCCCCAAAACGGGGTTTCAACCCCTCAGAGGTGCATTCTTATAAAAACAATCCAAAAGTTTAGAAAATTTATGAATTAAGAACCGAAAATGATCCGTATTATGTTTTTTGGGTCGCTGATCACGATTATGCAATTAGTTTTCTCGGAAAACTTCTTCCAGATGGAAGATTTGGAAAATTCATATATAATATATAATTTATAATTTTGTTGCAAAAATTACCTCTAGTAGGTTTTTTGGGTTGGTGATCACGATTCCGCTGTTATAGATAGCCAAGCGTTTTGTTATAATTTTACGAAAACATTGAATAAAGATGAAGCGAACTACAGGAAATAATTGGTATGCATATTATAAATTCAAGTACATATTCGTTATATTCCCATATATAGCGTTAAAAATTAAATTGATGCAGAAGATTTTTTTATTATTTTATTAGATACTACGAATTATTCATTGAATTCCATAACACTTTATTCGCGAGAAGCGTATTTTCAGGAAAAAATCTTATAGAAAATCGTCAGCCAATAGAAATTTTTTTTTCATCTGTTTTCTTACATTTATATATTTTAAAGCTTAGTAGGGATCGAGGTAGAAATATTTAGTTGTATCGACATTGGTCATTTTATATTGAAATATTGTTCCAATAATTTTTATTAACAGTGGCTTTTCTGTTCGTTCGTTTTGGGAAATTCACCCCTATACTCAGATTGTCTGTAATTTAGCTACATCTAGCTGTAAGAAGATACACTATGTTCTAAAAGAAAAAGAAAACTGTTCCAAATTATCAACTTTCTCCAAACCAACTGACTTAGTTTTCATATTATCCAATAGTTATTTGCTAAGAATAATAAATAATAATCATTGCATATGGATGTAGTTGAACCTCCTAGATAATTAATAGTTACAAATTACAGATTTTGCGTTTTCTCTATTATGTCCTGGTTTGAAATATTTAGAAAAATATACAGCATTACCGTTAGGGACAGATCATACTGAAAATCCATTCGATATAGAGTCGCTAAGCAACAACCATCCACTATATGAACAACGGTATAATGAATTAATCAATAAACAAACAACCCTTTGTTACACCAATAATTGATAGACCAATAATTAAATAAAAACCGTGCACTGGTCCTCAAGAAAAAGTTCACTTCGCGCATACCACGCACTTTTAGAACAAATTTGATTCAAATGGAGGTCTTTGGGATTATTTCTTATTTCCAAGCAAATTTTAGTAGAGCATCAAAAACATGATACCTGATACCGTTTTCAAGCAACACTAATAACTATGACATCATATCCACTTATTTACATTAGAAACTTGCTTTTTTTCTAGATAAATGAATATGAGATCATATCAGTAAGCATATAAATGTTTTATTTTGAGAAAGTAAATGTTGACTCAAAAGATTAGCTACAATGAAGATCATTATTCTCTAAGCATATGCACACAAGATCAATGTTTTAGATGTAACTAATAACATAACAAGAAGTTTTCCGAAAGCTAAAAAATATTCTTGGTTCTCAACTCTATCTCAAACAGAACCCGAATTCCTCTAGCAATCGCGCTAAAGCAAATGAACCCCTTTTTAAAGATTTTTTGATGTTCTCTAATTGTAAGTCGTAGAAATTTAGGAAAAATTGTATGAGTCAATGAAAGTTTAGGGCCTTTGACATGAGATGTACGTCAATTTTGAACCTAGGATACTTATGAACGTTTATCAGTGATAAGTGAAAAAAAGAAGAAAAAAATCGGTATGCTAGATTACCGTCATTCTTGTGTTTCTGGTTATTCAATCTTCAGCTTCAGTAGATATGAATGAAAAAAGAATCTTTACATTTAATAGAGATTATCTTATTTTTGCAACATTTATTTATTAATTTATTCACGTCATTTTGTACTGATAATGTAGGGTCAGAATTAAATTTTTTTGTTGTTTCCTCATTTCTATGCACTATGACAGTTTTATTACATTTAAGCGCGTTCAAAACTAATATTTGAGGGTTAGCATCCAAGAACTCTTTCGTCTTTTTGTGTGATAGTTAAAACGATTTTTGCTATGCCTATTTCTGCATTTTGTAGTAAAGGATTGATGTTTAGCGTTTAAATCTTGGTTTAAATTGAGCACCAATTCCGTTTTGTGAATATTTGATGTTTGCATTCTTACAGCTGAGAACGAAATACATCGCAAGTCATCATGCACAAAAGTTGTTGCTGAATTGAAAAAACTCCTTTAAAGCACCTAAAAGTCCTTAGAAAGTGTTGCCAAGTATTAAAATGAATTATTCCTGGTTTTTCGAAGGTGCGGCACTAATTTAGGGAGATTCTTCAAATGAATTGGTTGCAAAAATTACTTGCTATGACGTCATTTCTATTAAACCCAGCCGACGAAATTGTCAATTTAAACTGGCATGATAATTTTCGATATGGGAAAAAATTTAATTGAATTTAATTAACTTTTCATAGTTTATTGGAGATGTTAAAATATCGATTTCTATTAAATCTTCAATTAAAAGTTTGTAAAATATCTGCTAGAAATTCTGAAGATAACGCTGAATGCCTTGCCTGCTCAAAGCATTTGATTTGTTTGTATTCTTGATGAAAAATTAAATGGTGAGAATACGTTTGTAAATGTAGTGGGAGGAAATGAAGGCCCAACATCGTATGCTTACCACTTTGGAGTACATATTCTGACACCTGTTTCAATGAATAATATCTATTTTAAAGTCTGACACTCACGTATGTATGTGTGATCAACTAAAGGTATCGATGTGAGAACATTATCGAAAAATTAGCTTTCGTCAGCTTTTAATGGAATGTCATGAAGAGTAGAGGCGCCCGTCAGAATGACGCGACACATTATTGGCAATTTCTTGCTATCAATTAAGTGTCGTTAAATTGTAGAATGAATAAAACGTTGTGAGCTCTATGTAGCTCAACATCACCCCAAAGGATATTTCCCATTTAGTCTCCCCTATACCTACCTATAAACTAGGTAGAACCCGTATGAAGGAAGAAAAATTACAAGTTCACATAATAGTATATGATACAGGATGTCTAGTAATTCATTATACACGAAAGAGTAAGAAAAAAAAATTGCATATCGAGATATGTCCTAAAATGCTTCAATAAATGGTTCAACGATGGGACTGAAAGATGGTTTTCGTTTTACATCTCAGGAACTAAGATATGCAATCTTTCAATTTTGTTAATTCAACTATTATCGATGCAATAATTAATTGTATGGTACCGGTCGATAAAACTTCTTAACAGGGGCGGTGCTACTGGGCACCTGCCGTACATTTTCTGCTTTCTTTCTTTTACTTTAGCAAGAAGGTATTGTTGAACAATTTTGTCAGAAGAATCATTTTCGGGGAAAACCGATTCGAAAAAAAAAGAATAAATTAATAAACTCAACAGAATAAAATAACCTTTAGGGTGACAATTAAATTTTGCAGTCAATATCTGTCACGTTAAACGTACATGATGACATACGATTAAAATGTATCGTCCATTTTCTCTGATATGTAAACTTTGGCAATTAAATGAAAATATAGATAATCCAATCCTGTTAGAAATAAATTCAAGAAAATGTTTGGTGACGGTTTGTAGTGTATTGTTTTGTAACCTATTCAATTCTAACGTTAGATCCTGTTGATCTCTTTTGATGTTTATCTGCTTCCGAGTCATGGGGCGATGTTCCTGTTTACCAATAAAAAAATTCCAACTTCCCTTAGTATTTTGTTCAGTTACCATAAAGAAACCTTCAATCCTCGTAGCTCTTGTCAAAGCTACATATACTGGGTTCCCCATAATAGACTACCCATTTTATATTATTAATAAATTCCCTACGAGATAACTAAATAGGTTGTTCTCTGTGGGATTATCTTTTGTAGTCTTTGAGATTTAAGTAAATTATTAATCAAGTAGGCGCCTGTCACAAATAAATATTAAATTAATAATTTCGTGGAACGCCATTTTTCTACGAGAAGTTTGTTAGTTTTCATCAATAATTATTTAATTTTTTTGCTTTGAGACATTATCCGTTTGAACTTTCATGGGTTACTCAGTCCAACAACGTGTTTTGCGTAGAAACTTACATAAGAAGCAATTCGATAGAAGAAGTTAGGCATCCATTCCGGCGTCAGTTTAATAACAACAATAGGGGTCACGCGCCAAATCCTAAAACTGTTAAGTTATGGATTCGTCATTGGCGTGAAAATGGTTCTGTACAAAATTTGAAGAAGCCTGGACGTCGAAGAACAGTTCGTACCCCAAATATAACTTTCGTCTGCACGAGGACAGAGGATTGAGTAAATGAATAACGTCGAGTATTCGACTCAGATATGCACACGTGTGTAAGCGTATAGAGAGACTGCCTGACGCCTGACCCGAGTAGTTGCGCACGCAGCAGTATACATAATACCTAATATATATAGCTACAGCGTGACGGGACGTGACGGACTCCTGGTTTTACCCCCCATCTGAAATAGCTCAACGCGCCTAAAGAAGTGTTGACTTCAAAAAATAGTTGGAGCACTATTCATAAGACGTAATCGCCTTTATCTAGTAAAAATACTATTAAAGTACTGAGAACCTTTCGGCTACCAAGTAACCAAAATCAGAGTAAATGGTTTACCTTTCGGCTACCAAGTAGCTCAGTATAGTCCAGGCTATAAACCGGAAAAAAAAACATGTAAGTTCGAATCAAAAATTTTTTTTTGCATTAGCTTCAGGAGGTTTTCAGGATCATTCATACACCTTAAAACCTCTTGGGAACCCCAACCCCACCCATTGAGGGCGAAAATGGCCCGAAATCTCCCAAGTCTCGAATTGTATTTTCTACAAAACAAGGTATTTTGGCATTTCGAGTGCACCTAGGGGTTTTTTTGGGTCGCTGAACACCAATCCTTAGCCAGATTACTTGCAATCCATCGTAGGGGTGGTAAAATCTACAAAATTCGTCAGTTTAGCACCCCTAATGAAAGAATGGCTTACGATGCTATTGCAAAGGTTCTACTTGTGCCAATGTTGACACCGAGACGTCTGCCAATGATGAGGAAGATGATGATGCACAATTATATGATAATATAGATTTTACCAACTGCGAAGATGAAGATGAAGATGGAGATCAACGTGATAATAATAATAGAGGCGAGCCAATACTTGAAAATGATGATTCTGATGACGAATATTAAGTATTGTAAATAATTGTATAAAAAAAATAAAGTTAAAAATTAAAAAAATATACTAATTAAATATTTGTGTTATTTTTCAAACAATTACTAATATTCCTATTCTCTTAATATTGAAAAAGGAGAAAACTCCGAAGTAATTTTTAAATGCAAAAATAATAAAAATTAGCCATTTTTGTAAATGTCCCACCCCTACGATGATATTCGAGTAAATCTGGTTTCGGAATCGTATTCAGCGACCCAAAAACCCCCTTGGTGCACTCGAAATGCCTAAAACACGTAAATTGCGAAATAACATATTAGGGGTGCAAAATTAGCCAATTTTGTCGATTTTACCACCCCTACGATGGATTGCAAGTAAATCTAGCTTCGGATTCGTGTTCAGCGACCCAAAAAACTTCCTTGGTGCATTCAAAATGCCAAAATACGTAAATTGCGGAATAACATATTAGGGGTGCGAAATTAGCCAATTTTGTCGATTTGACCACCCCTACGATGAATTGCAAGTAAATCTGGCTATGGATTCGTGTTCAGCGACCCAAAAAACTTCCTTGGTGCACTCGAAATGCCAAAATACCTTTTTTGTAGAAAATACAATTCAAGACTTGGAGATTTCGGGCCATTTTCGCCCCAATGGATGGGGTTGGGGTTCCCAAGAGGTTTTAAGGTGTATGAATGATCCTGAGAACCTCCTGAAGCTAATGCAAAAAAAAAATTTTGATTCGAACTTACATGTTCTTTTTTTATTATAGCTAATCCCGGTTCACAGCCTGGACTAAGTAGTTTAAAAGCATTTTTAGTGGATAAGGGTGATTATATCTTAGCAATAGTGTTAATATATCCACACTGTGAACTTTTTTATAGTTTAACAGTTAACTAGTTGAAAGGTTGGATTGGATGAATAAAGAATGCAATTATTTATTGAATTAAATACATACAGGATGTCCTCGAACTGCGTGGCTAAAATAAAACCGAAGATTCTTTGATTCGAAAAAAATTTGATGAGCCTTTTTACTTTTGCCTCAAGTGTCTTGTTTAGCCGGTAGAGGGCTTCAAAGTTGCAAAAATAATTTTGTTTTTTCGGTATAACTTGAGAACGTGATGGAGGACTTTTACAATATTTGGCAGGTGAGTTACTGTCAATAATAGCCGTTTTTGAGAGTGGAGCATAGAGCCTTAGATATCATAGAAATGGCTCAAACTTGAGGATGTAACAGGAAAAGTGTCCAGAACTTTTTTGTGGTGGATGTAATTCACTCTATATTTTTTATGTAGATAGCTTATCTAATTTGAAAACTTTTCTTACTCTTAGAAAATGTTGATAAAATCAACGGATTAGCTTGAAAAAAATAATTTTCGAGTCTCTGCAATTTTGGCTTACTAATTTTACTTGATTAAAATACCTTTGCTTTTCTAATGTCATTTTGGCATTTGGAGAATTTATTCTCAAAACTGTCAGTTTTTACTTTGCTTTCCGTAAAAATTTTATAAAATTATGGCTCAAAATTTCACTAACACTGAAATGGTTAATATCTCGGTAAAACACGAATAATAAAAACAATAGAAATGGGGAAACGATGTGATTATTTAGGAAAAACAAATGCTAAATTAAAAGAAACAACAGAACTTTTTGTGAAATCGCTAAGGCATCAATTGTTCGAAATGTTGCCCATTTTCCTGAATACACAAGTTAATTCGTTTCAAGAAATTGGATTGAACTCTGGCTAGTACTTCAGGATCATTCTTCAATAAATCCGCTTCATGATTAATTCGTTGCAACAATTCCTCTCGTGTGTTTACTGGAGCTGCATAAACTTTCGACTTCAAAGCGCCCCATAGAAAGAAGTCGCAGGGCGTCAAATCAGGGGAGCGGGCCGGCCAGTTCACTGGTGCATCGTGTCCTCTACCTATCCAGCGATCCGGATATTCCGCATTCAAATGTCGCCTCACAGCTAATGTGAAATGAGGAGGTGCACCATCATGGATAAACCAGGCCACGACGAATGTGTAAGGGCAAGTCTTCCAACAGTTCAAGTAGCCTTTGTTCCAAAAAGTTCAAGTAGTTCTCCCCGTTCAATCGATCGGGTATAACGGTAGGGCCAATAATAAAGTTATCCACAATTCCAACCCAAACATTGATTTTAGTTTGATTCTGAAAATATGTAACTTCCGTTTCATGAGGATTTTCATCAGCATAGAAATGTTCATTATGGAGATTAAAAAGACCACATCTCGTGAAAGTATCTTCGTCCGTGAACAGAATTCTTCTACAAAAATTGGGGTTTGCGTTTTGTCTTTGGACAATAAGCCGACAGAAATCTAGCCGATGACCTGGATCCATGGGCAATAAGTATTGAAATGTTTTAATATGATAGGGATACAACAGTTCTTCTTTCAGTACATTATGAACTAATGATTTTGAGGCTCCAATACGAAGTCCCAAACGTAGTGTGCTTATCCCAGGTTCAGTTTCAACCGCTTCCAGTATCGCTTCTTCGAGCTCTAACCTCCTTCTTGTCCGTCTGCGTCCAGTTTCTCTGCGATTTGCTTCAAATTTGCCAGTTTCGCGAAGGTTTGCCGATTTGGAATTCTGCGATGCGGATATCTTTCCCTTCTCCGGCCATTGCAACGACAAAGTCCATAAATCAATAAAATATCAACCATTTCAGTGTTAGTGAAATTTTGAGCCATAATTTTATAAAATTTTTACGGAAAGCAAAGTAAAAACTGACAGTTTTGAGAATAAATTCTTCAAATGCCAAAATGACATTAGAAAAGCAATGGCAACTAAGGTATTTTAATCAAGTAAAATTAGTAAGCCAAAATTGCAGAGACTCGAAAATTAATTTTTTCAAGCTAATCCGTTGATTTTATCAAAATTTTCTAAGAGTAAGAAAAGTTTTCAAATTAGATAAGCTATCTACATAAAAAATATCGAGTGAATTACATTGACCACAAAAAAGTTCTGGACACTTTTCCCGTTACATCCTCAAGTTTGAGCCATTTCTATGGTCTCTAAGGCTCTGTGCTCCACTCCCAAAAATGGCCATTATTGACAGTAACTCACCTGCTAAATATTGTAAAAGTTCTTCATCACGTTCTCAAGTTATACCGAAAAAACCAAATTATTTTTGCAATTTTGAAGCCCTCTACCGGGTAAACAAGACACTTGAGGCAAAAGTAAAAAGGCTCATCGACTTTTTTTCGAATCAAAGAATCTTCGGTTTTATTTTGGCCACGCAGTTCGAGGACACCTGTATAGACAACAGAGTTAAGGAGGGAATGACATTCATTGCACTTGTAACAGACTATCGATAAAATAATAATCCATATAGGAATTTTGCTAGTTTTTTCCTCCAAACAATGGAGTCAAAATAAACAAAATTTTCTGTCGAATCAATTGTTTAAGCTTACTCTGGTATTTCATAAAGAGCAAGGAATCGGGTCACGAATATTACCCAACAAATTGTTATTCAAGTACGTAATGCATAAGAAATGTCAAGGTTACCCCCGTTAACATGCGAATATGGATTTACGTGGGTGAACGAACTAAGACAAAATTCGGCTAGACACGGAAGGGTTGCAACCTCGCGACTTATGATTCGAGATCGAGTGGAGTCAACGACCGATTTCGAAACTCCTATGTGTATATCCTACGTACCGCGTAGATGTTAATAGAATTGAATCGATTGTCACATACCGCTTTTAATAACACATCGACGTTTCTCAGAAAACAATGTGCATGTACCTAATTTTCTTATCATAAGCTTGTAGAAGAGAGATTTTATGTGCCATTTTCAACTAGCACGCAACTTTATAATTAGACGATTAGAAATTACTTTTACGAATATACGCTTAGGGAATTTCCTCCTATTAATCAATAGTTTCGGAATAATTTTGAGCTGATGAGGTGATTTTTTAAAACGCCCTGAAGCTACTATGGAAATTACACTCTTATATATACTGATTTGAATAAAAAACGCAACACCTAGTGATAGTTAAGCAATTTAATTGAAATTTTTACAGAAGAGGCATATTAATGTAACTGGTAAATGATTAGATGTTGAAGAGAAAAAAACATGAATAAAAAATGTATTCAATAATGAGTGACTCGATGAGGTACAGTTTGAACAAGCTGATCAATGTCGCCTTGAGGTATCCCATCCCAAGCTTCTTGGATACGAAGTCGAAGATCATCTAAATTGTCAGGGGGGTGGCGTAAACTACTCAGTCTTGTACCGATTATATCCCAGACATGTTCAATCGGCGAGAGATCCGGTGAACGTGCAGGCCATGGAAGCACCACCACATCAGCATCTTCTAAATACTGCGTTGAAACCCTTGCCGTATGAGGGCGGGAATTATCCTGTTGCAAAATTGGATCACGAAACCCCCGAAGATATGGCACTGCAACAGGTTCCAACACGTTGTTTATGTAATTGGCTGCATTTAAATTGCCCTGGACGAAAACTAAAGGTGACTTACTGCCCCATAACATCTTGTACCTCAAACCATTACTCCTAATGTCCCTTACAGTATGACGTTCAACAGCAAATTGCAGATTTCTTCTTTCCCCACGTAAACACCCAAACCTCCTTGGCCCATCATGGACCCACAAATAAAATCGCGACTCGTCATTGAAGCCCACATGATGCCATTCCTGCACCCAGTTCACTCGCTCATTACACCACTCCAGCCTACGGCGCGATGACGTGGGGGTAAGGGGAAGGCATACAAATGGTCAGTAAGAACTCTTTGTCTTAAACCTTCCATCCAGTCATTTCCTACGTCTCGTGTAGTGGAAAACCTGCCTCTTAGACCCAATGTTCTTAGGTGGTGTTCTGCACGATATGTAGTCCTCCTCCGCGGCGACGCTCATGAAAGTCTTCTTCAGACCATCTTGATCAACATCTTAACACTGTTGTAACGTTACGACCCACACGGTTGGCAATTTCCCAAAACGAAAATCCACCCTCCCTCATACCAATAATCCGACCACGTTCAAACTTACTTAACTGGTGATAATTTTGACTTTGTCGAACTCTAGGCATTGTGGATAATGTTTACGACAGAAATGTGAAAATAGAACTGTGAACAATGTTCATTTTTACGATTAGGGCTTGAAAACATTCCTCTTCTTTACATAAAAAAACATAACAAAAGCTGAGATAACGTCGGAGTTTTTTATTGAAACTTTAATCATTTCTTGATTATTAGTAAAGTCATTTTATAGTTTTTTTTGAGATTTGGAACTTTTTTTTCCGACTTTTGGTTTGAATATACAGAAAGTTAGGAAATTTTCCGTAGATTACGAAAAAATAGTGGATGAAAACCTCCAATCAAGGAAAATGTCGTAAATTATATATATACAATTTTCCGGGCTTTTCCGTTAATATATTCAATACTATGCGTTCGAGAGAAAAAAGTTTCTAACAAAAGTTGTTCAGAATTAAATTTTACATAGGAATTTACTATTGCGATTTTCCACGCGTAGCATGGAAAAACCAATATATGTATATATATGCTAAATATCGTATGATTATTGTAAATAAGGGTACATATCGTTACTCTAGTACATTAGAATTCAAAATTTCCCGAAAAATGATCCAATTTTCCGGGTTAAGAAATTTTTTATTTTTTTTTCAATTTTGGTGTATGATATATCGATTTATGTTTTTTAGGGCTCTAATAACGAATTTCGACTCTTTTTGGTTGTGAAAACTCATAGAAAATATATATTTGGAAAATAGAAAATTCCTTTTTTTTTCAATCTTGGTGTATGATATATCGATTTATATGTTTTTTAGGGCTCTAATAATGAATATTTGGTTAGATTTGATGTAAATAATTATGAAAAATATTAATGGTTACAGCGGTAATAAAAAATTTATTGCATAGAATTTAAAAAAAATTTCAAAAATATCTGATCTCCCGCGAGTTTAAATTTCTCGTTAGAGCACCACTGCGCTAAATCTTCCGATGCGCTGGACCAGCATGCAGCACCAGAAGATTTAGATATAAGCTCTAGCTAGTATTGAGTATGCCAGAAGTGAGAGTGAAGACGAAACTGACATCGGAGAGGGTGATAGTTCTTCTGAAGACGAAGCCAACAGCGAAGAAAGCGATCCATCACCTATCAAACTACCAAGACTTTCAAGAAGATTATAATTATCAGATAATGCACTTTTTCATTTGAATGAACTATTTTTAATTAAATCAAATTAAAATTGAATTAATAAAAATATTATGTACTCAATATTAAAAATAACTCTTGTCTTTCTTTTATATCCTTTGAATTTCCCACATTTCCAGAATAAATATACCTTCCATGATTTTTCACATCAAAACTCACCAAATATTCATTATTAGAGCCCTAAAAAACATAGGAATCGATATGTCATATACTTTACTGAGAAAAAAATAAGAATTTTCTATTTTCCAAATACATATTCTCTATGAGTTTTCACAACCAAAAAGAGTCGAAATATGTTATTAGAGACCTAAAAAAATATAAATCGATATATCATACACCAAAATTGAAAAAAAAAATTTTTCTTAACCCGGAAAATTGGATCATTTTTCGGGAAATTTTGAATTCTAATGTACTAGAGTAACGTTATGTACCCTTATTTACAATAATCATAGGATATTTAGCATATATATACATATTGTTATGATTTCATTTCATAGACAATAAAAATTTAAAAATAATAACTTACCGAACTATGCAAATCAGAAAAGATCAAAAAAAAAATATTTTATGGAATTAAAAACAATAATAAAAGCTAAATAATAGTTAGGATATTAATATTAACAATGTAAAACATAATAAACAACGATGTAATAGTATAAGATGTGATAAACAAGAACTTCAGTGAAAGTGAAGAAACGTTCAGTGTAACGAAATCATAAATCATAAGTAAAATGATTACAAAACTATCATGAGATAGTACAAAACATTGAATAATGTTATAGATGTAAGTTAGGATTAGTAAATTTGAGTTATGTAATGTTAAAAGAATGTTATTGATATAATATGATATGTATTAGATTTAAGAATAAGTAACTGTCAAGAAAACCATAAATATGGGAATAATCATATTAATAATAACCCAATCATAGGTTAAATTATACCAAAGTGTGGGGAAAAATGTAGGCAATATTAATTTAAAAAGAAGGAATCACTAACAATTAAAATAAGTTGAAAATCTCAAATAATTCAAAAAGTAAAGAATACTAAATTCTGATTGGTCAATAGGAATTTCTAATGTCAATCTGGTAACAATGAAGACTTGTGTCAGTTTCACAACAATTAACTTGGCATCCTTGATTTGAAAAGCAATCATCTCATAGGTTGTTTATGACATAAAGTTGCGTCGGTTTTGGAGGCCTATAAAAACGAATCTGGAAGTAAAGAAGTTCAGTTTGCCATTACATCTGTAGACTGAAAGTACTACTGCAACTCACCAAAATTTCATAACCTATAAAAAACCAGTGAACGAAAGTATTCCAAACTTCGATAGGTTCAAAGAAACCAAAGTTAATAAGTTTTATATAAAGTCAACGATTATCCAAGTATCTGAATCCAGTAAAAAGGCTGTAATAACCTCCAATTAAGAAGAAATTTCCAACGATTGCCATTCATCAATAATTTAAATAAAGCATCGAAAAGTTTCATGTTTTATCTAAAAGGATAAAACAAAGTATTATCAACAGTTCCTGAGTCTCAAGAAGAAGTAATCCAAATTAGTTACCTGTGATTATTGTGAAAAAGCATAGTATTGTGTAAAAGTGAATCATCAACGAAATTATAAAAGAATTAAATTGAAAATTGCCAACATAGTTAAACACACTTTTGGATATAAACTAAAAGTAAGTTTGTTTATTATATTTCCATTGTAGTGTTATTTGTAAATCTGAAAGAAAGATTGTCGTTTGTAATTTTGTAAACAACTATTAATATTGAATAGTTTTGAGGTTAAAGCTAGTTCTATGCTTAGAACATAAAACTAAATTGTAAATTTGAAACCCTGAGATAATTAGAGTCATAGAGATTTAAATATAGAAATATTTTAACATTCAAAGAATATTGTGTTTAATTCCATAAAATAATATAAAAAGAAAAGGATCATTATTATTCAAAATAAACAAAATAAAAAGCTAGCCGGAAGCATTAATAATAATTCATAATCAATAAATTAAAAGAAACTAAAAAAGAAGTTTTTTAGTAATAATTGTCACCACAACGTGGGGCAAAATAAACTCATAAGAGTTTTTAGTAATAATTGTCGCTCAAACGTGAGGCCATTTGAAAAAAGGAATAGAACCGCGAATCAAAATAATTTAAAGAACTAGATTAATTAATAAGAAAGTAAAAATGGAAGGAGATAGACAGAGGACTCCAGAATTGATAGGATTTGATCAAGAGGGTGAAATGATTAGTGCAGAAAGACCACCAATAATAGATAGTCAATCACAAATAATGATATTGCTTGAAAGTTTAAATTTAAAAGCTAATGAAACAAATAAAAAAATTGAACAATGTAAGAATGAAACTAATGCTAGAATTGAACAAGGTATGAGTGATATAAGAGATGAAATTAAGAGAGTGAATGATAAATTTGATAAAAGAACTGAGGAAATTATGAGAATAGTTGAAACTGAAAAAAAGGAAATAAGACAACATGTTGAAGAAAGCATAGATAATAAATTAGAAGAATATAATAGCTTTGTAAATAGAAAGTTTAATAATGTAGAGAAAGAAATAGATATTATGGAAAATAGAATGAATGATATGGGGAAGAATATTGAAGAGAATGTGAATGTGAATGTACAAAGTATGAAAGAAAATCAGGAAAAAATGATAAATGAACAAGATGAAAGAATAAAAAGAATTGAGAATAGATCAGAAGAGAGAATGAATATAGAATACAGAAATGTAGGTCATGAGAATACAATAAAATTTAATGGAAACATAAAATTATTACATCCATGCATTTTTGTTAAAGATTTGAAAAATGAAATACAGTATGAAAGGAATATAGAGAGAATGAAAAAATTAATAAGAGAACGATTGGTTGATGAACCTTTGTTGTGGTTCAATTGCAAAGAAAGGGAATTAAATAGTTTAAATGAGTTTATAGATGAGTTTTTAAATAATTTTTGGGGTGAAAATGAACAATCGAAATGTCGAGAAAGGTTATATTTTAGGAAGTATATAGAAGGGACTAGAAAAAGCATGAGTGCTTATGCACTTAGCCTATATAATGAAGCGCAATATTTAGAACCTAAAATGAGAGAGGAAGAGATAGTTTTATACATTTCAAGACAATATCGAAGTCAAATATCTGAGGCAATAGCTATTGCAAATATTAAAAACATGAATCAACTACTATCATACTTAAATAGAATTGATAATAAGAATAACATAGGAACTAGGCAACAAAATGGACATAATGATAACAGGAACAATTACAGGGGAAATCAAAATTATAATAATAGATTCCAAAATAATAATTATCAAAACAATTTTAGAAATAGAGATAATAGAAACCAAAATTATTATAATAGGGAAAATAGATATAATGGAAATAATGCTAATCAAAATAGAAATAGATATAGGGATTATAGAAGTCAAAATAATAATAATAATAGAAATAATAGTAGAAATGAAAATAATCAAAGGGAAGTAAACTGTAGTAGGATAGAAAGTAATATGGAAAGGGAAGACTCTTCAAGTCAAAATAATCAACAAAATCAGGATTTTTAAGAAAGCACGAATACCACGTTAATGTATTATATGAACATCAGAGGGAATACATTGACTACGAACAGCAAAGGGAAGAAAATGAAAGTATAGGTTTAATTAAATTAAAAGGTTTTTTAAAAGGGAAAGAAGTAGAAATTATGTGTGATACAGGATCAGAACTATCATTAATAAGGGAAGAGCTATTGTCTGAAATAAAATTAACAAATCAATTGAAAATACCAAAAGTAGAATTAGTAAATATTAGTGGAAAGAAAATTACTGAAGTATCAAAAATGATTACTGAGCATATTATAATAGGGAAGTCAAGTCTAGAGATGCAATTATTTGTAGTGCCGAATATGAAATTGGATATTGTTATGGGAACTGATGAATTAGAAAAGCATGGAATTATTATAGATTACGAGGAAAAGGAAATAAAGTTGTTAGATGAAATTATAAAGATAGGGAAAGGGGAAAATGAAAATATTGACAGACCAAATGAAGGTTGCAATATAATAAATGCGGTCGAAAGAAAAGACTCAAGCAGAAATTTAAATGAAATAATCTCGCAGATGAAAATATCCGAGAAATATAGGGGAATAATATCAGAAATAATTTCACAACATAAAGGTTTAATAATTGATGAAACTCGTATAGCTAGTAATTATATTCATAAATTCCAAGTCAAAGAAATTGAAAATTTTAAATCCAAGAACTATCCAATCCCATACAAGTACATAGAAGATGTTAGGAAAAAAATCGGTGAAATGCTAGAACAAGACATAATAGAAAGAAGTAAAACAAAATATATAAACCCTATTGTTATAGCAAAAAAGTCAAATGGTGATATTAGGTTATGTTTAGATGCTCGAACATTGAATAGATTGTCAGTACCACAATATGAAGCTCCTAAAAATATAGAGTCAATTTTTGGTAGAATAATAAAGGCACAAATTTTTAGTAAAGTTGATTTAAGACATAGTTTCTGGTTGATTCCTTTACATGAAAGTTGTAGAGATTACACTGGTTTTATGATAGATGGAGAAGTGTATCGTTTTAAAGTTACGCCTTTTGGTATTCAAAGTGCATGCAGTGCGTTAGTTAGAAGTATGAATCAAATATTAAATAAATTTGAAATTTTTGTAGTTCATTATATCGATGACATATTAATATTTTCTAGAACAGTAGAAGAACATAAAGATCACATAAAATTAGTTTTGAACGAATTAGATATAGCAGGTTTAAAAATAAATATTGAGAAATGTGAATTCTATAAAACAGAAATTAAATTTTTGGGTTATAAATTAACGAGAGAAGGTTTAGAAATGGATGAAGATAGATTAGATGTAATTAAAAATTTCAAAAGACCCACTAATCTTAAAACTTTGAGGGGATTCTTAGGTCTAATAAATTATTTCAAAAGGCTCATTCCTGATTTAAGTCAGAAGGAGATTCCATTAGTAGAATTACTTAAGAAAGGGGTAAAATGGAAATGGGATAATGAAAGACACGAAGCTTTCCAAAATTTAAAAGATATTTTCATTAAAAAATTAAAAGTCTATCATGCACAATATGATAAACCTTTCATATTAAGAACAGATGCTTCTAAACAAAGATTCAGTGGTGTTTTATTACAAAAACAAAATAATGAAGAAGTGCCCATAAGTTTTGTGTCAAGAATGACAAAAGTTCATGAAAAAAATTACAGCGTTACTGAATTAGAATTAGCAAGTATAGTTTTTTGTGTAAAGAAATTAAGATTTTATTTGTTAGGGAATAAAGTAAGGGTAGAAACTGATCATAGTGCATTAACAAGTATATTTAAAAACAAGTTTGTAAACAGTAGGATTCAAAGATGGATTTTGTTATTGCAGGAATATGATTTTGAAATAAAACATATTCCAGGAAAATTAAATATAATAGCTGATACTTTAACAAGAGAAGAGGGGAATTTAAAAATTGATAAAAGGAAATATAAAGTAGGAGCAAATATTTTATTAGAAGTAAGGGGTTTATTTTCATTAGAGAGCATTAAAAACAATCAAAGTACTTTATCAGAGAAGGATAAAAAGAAATGTAAAATCAAAGAGGGAGTTTATTTACAAGATATAGGTAGGAAAGAATTATACAGAATAAATCAAGACCTAACTTTAAAAATTTTAAATCATTTACATAGTGAATTCAATCACATAGGAGCAAGGAAAATGTGGCTCATATTCAGAGAAAATTATATAGGTAAAGGAGATTACCAAATTGCAAAAGAAATCACAAAGAAATGTGACATATGTCAAAGAGCAAAGCCTAAAAATATAATTAACCACAATTTAGCAAAGAGTATTATAGTAAAGGAATGTTTAGAAATAGTAGCAATAGATTTTTTAAGTGAGTTAATAGTAACAGAAAAAGGAAATAGACATATTTTGGTTGTAGTAGATTTATTTTCTAAATATATAAAATTATATGCTTGCAAAACGACAAAATGTAGAGAAGTAATGCATAAGTTAGAAAACTATTTTGAAGAAATTGGTAGGCCAAGAAAGTTAATTACAGATAACGCAACATATTTCAAAAACATACGTTTCAAGTATTTTTGCAAAAGGAATTTAATTTTTCATCAATTAACAAGCATCAGACATCCTCAATCCAATCCATCAGAACGTTATATACAGGAAGTAATAAAATATCTGAGAATATCTTGTGAGGGTAAACATCGTCAATGGGATGAATCAATATCCAGAGTAGAAAAATGTTTAAATCATTGTCCAAATACTACAACAGAGAAAACACCTGTATTAATAATGAAAGGCGAAGAACCAGATAGAAAATGGTTAGATGAAAATTCAGTAGAGCAAAATGAAATTTTGAAAGATATCAGTAATAGGTTAGAAAGAAATGCAAGAAAGTATATGAATAGGGAAATGAGAAAAAGAGGAAGGTTAATTAAATTTGAAATAGGTGAATTAGTAATAGTAAGAGCAATGAGAGTAACTAATAATAAAAAGAATATATGTGGAAAATTATGTTTTGCTTTTGAAGGTCCGTATGTAGTCATGAATGAAAATGCTGAAAATAGTTATGAATTAATGAATCCTGAAAACGGAAAGATAAGGGGAATATTTAATATTGATCAAATATACAAGTATAATTATTAATAAATTTAGTTCATGAAAATAAAATCAAAAGATAAATAAATTTTAAATATTAATGTGATTAAAATGTTAAAATTGATTTAGGGGAATTTGTTATGATTTCATTTCATAGACAATAAAAATTTAAAAATAATAACTTACCGAACTATGAAAATCAGAAAAGATCAAAAAAAAAATATTTTATGGAATTAAAAACAATAATAAAAGCTAAATAATAGTTAGGATATTAATATTAACAATGTAAAACATAATAAACAACGATGTAATAGTATAAGATGTGATAAACAAGAACTTCAGTGAAAGTGAAGAAACGTTCAGTGTAACGAAATCATAAATCATAAGTAAAATGATTACAAAACTATCATGAGATAGTACAAAACATTGAATAATGTTATAGATGTAAGTTAGGATTAGTAAATTTGAGTTATGTAATGTTAAAAGAATGTTATTGATATAATATGATATGTATTAGATTTAAGAATAAGTAACTGTCAAGAAAACCATAAATATGGGAATAATCATATTAATAATAACCCAATCATAGGTTAAATTATACCAAAGTGTGGGGAAAAATGTAGGCAATATTAATTTAAAAAGAAGGAATCACTAACAATTAAAATAAGTTGAAAATCTCAAATAATTCAAAAAGTAAAGAATACTAAATTCTGATTGGTCAATAGGAATTTCTAATGTCAATCTGGTAACAATGAAGACTTGTGTCAGTTTCACAACAATTAACTTGGCATCCTTGATTTGAAAAGCAATCATCTCATAGGTTGTTTATGACATAAAGTTGCGTCGGTTTTGGAGGCCTATAAAAACGAATCTGGAAGTAAAGAAGTTCAGTTTGCCATTACATCTGTAGACTGAAAGTACTACTGCAACTCACCAAAATTTCATAACCTATAAAAAACCAGTGAACGAAAGTATTCCAAACTTCGATAGGTTCAAAGAAACCAAAGTTAATAAGTTTTATATAAAGTCAACGATTATCCAAGTATCTGAATCCAGTAAAAAGGCTGTAATAACCTCCAATTAAGAAGAAATTTCCAACGATTGCCATTCATCAATAATTTAAATAAAGCATCGAAAAGTTTCATGTTTTATCTAAAAGGATAAAACAAAGTATTATCAACAGTTCCTGAGTCTCAAGAAGAAGTAATCCAAATTAGTTACCTGTGATTATTGTGAAAAAGCATAGTATTGTGTAAAAGTGAATCATCAACGAAATTATAAAAGAATTAAATTGAAAATTGCCAACATAGTTAAACACACTTTTGGATATAAACTAAAAGTAAGTTTGTTTATTATATTTCCATTGTAGTGTTATTTGTAAATCTGAAAGAAAGATTGTCGTTTGTAATTTTGTAAACAACTATTAATATTGAATAGTTTTGAGGTTAAAGCTAGTTCTATGCTTAGAACATAAAACTAAATTGTAAATTTGAAACCCTGAGATAATTAGAGTCATAGAGATTTAAATATAGAAATATTTTAACATTCAAAGAATATTGTGTTTAATTCCATAAAATAATATAAAAAGAAAAGGATCATTATTATTCAAAATAAACAAAATAAAAAGCTAGCCGGAAGCATTAATAATAATTCATAATCAATAAATTAAAAGAAACTAAAAAAGAAGTTTTTTAGTAATAATTGTCACCACAACGTGGGGCAAAATAAACTCATAAGAGTTTTTAGTAATAATATATTGGTTTTTCCATGCTACGCGTGGAAAATTCGATGGAAATTAAAATCCCAATAGTAAATTCCTATGTAAAATTCAATTCTGAACAACTTTTGTCACAAACTTTTTTCTCACAAACGCATAGTATTGAAGATACTATGGAGGTTTTCAGCCACTATTTTTTTTGTAATCTACGGAAAATTTCCTAACTTTCTGTATATTCAAACCAAAAGTCGGAAAAAAAAGTTCCACTTTTTATAAAATGACTGTACTATATATTGAAGTATTCCTTCTGTGAAAATTTCAGGCATATTGCTCAACAAACACTAGGTGTTGCGTTTTTATTCGAATCAGTATATGACTACATCAAGAACTTCTTCATTTGATTACAGCGATAATTGCATAACACCAATCGAAAACTGCATCACAAGGTGTTATTGTTGATTTTGTCAACAAAATGACGGTTTTGATATTTTTCAAATAAATAGCTACTTCCATACAATCTTCGTATTTTGACAGAGTTTTTCTGTCAAATATCGCATTTTGGAACAGAATCAATACAATCAAATAATGAAAATTTAAAAAATAGGGTTTGAAAATATGTCACTTTTGACAGGTCGCGAAAGTGACCCCGTCCGAGTAGGCCATTTCAAAGCAAACCTTAACGTCCAAGTCGAATTTAAAAATAAATTATTATTGACCGTTTTGCCCATATGATGCCAACTTTTTGGAGGACACTATTAGTCGAGGAAATGAAGCATTCCACCATCCATCACTGGCGCAGTTGGATGGATTAAGATGCGATTTTCTGTATTCGATTCGGAAGGTAATTTAGAAATTTTGTGCTGCGGAAAAAGTTTATTGCATTTCTACAGCCAAAAAATGCATTTTGCTGAGTGCACTTTTTGAAGTGTATAAAAAAACGGACTCGAATTGATTTCTCGGGGATTTTTGGGCTAGCTGATCATAAATATAATCTCCACAGAATTCCCTGATGTCCCCTTGGACTATCCCCGGGTATACGTGGGTCCTGACGCTCTGGATATCGATGAATTTCATTAGTAGAACTGTGAGGATATAAACGTCACTAATGATGATTACGACATGCAAAAACTTTCCTGCAATACCTGGGGATACCCGTAGACCAAATATCAACGTCATCTTCTAGGAACTCGTTCATTTTTCTTCATAATATGTAACAAATTCTGACTCTGAGGGGTTTTCGAAGTCGCCGATCACGATTATGACACTCAAAAAGTTTCACAAATTACCTGGGGGTGTTTCCGGGTCTCTGGGGTCCTGCATATCTACGTCATCTTCTAGAAATCCCTTAATTTTTCTTCATAATATGCAATAAATTCTGACTCTCGGGGGTTTTCAGAGTCGCTGATCACGATTATGACACTCAAAAAGTTTATTGTCCTCATCCAGAGAACGCAAACTACGACTTTTCCTTATTGATATTTTTTTATATCTAAAAAAAATAATTATCGCTATTTGTAAATTCTTATATACATATAGCGTTTATATGATATATATGAAATCAAAATATGTTGCAAGTAAAATTATTAAGACATGCAAAAAGTGCGCATTTATATATCTGATTTTTTTATACAAGTTTAATCGTAATTTAGCAAAATAATAAAATGATTCTTGAAAATGCTATATATATATTTTTTCATATAAAAAAATATCAATGAGAAAAAGTCGTAGTTTGCTTTCTCATGATGACGACTATGAATTTTTTGATTGCCATAATCGTGATCAGCGACTCCGATAATTCCCGAGAGCCATGTTCCATATTATGAAGAAAAATTGAGGAATTTCTAGAAGATGACGTAGATATGCAGGGCCCCAGAGACCTGGAAAAACCCTCAGGTAATTTGTGGAACTTTTTGAGTGTCATAATCGCGATCACCTACTTCGAAAACCCCTGAGTCAGAATTTGTTCTGTAACGTAGATTTCCGGTTTCCGGGTATAATTTTTAATGAATTCATCGATATCCAGAGCGTCAGAACCCCCATATACCCTGGGGATGGTCCAAGGAGACCTCAGGGAATTTTTTTGACATCATATTCGGGATCAGCGATCTCAAAAACTGTCGAGAAAACAGTTCGAGTCCGTTTTTTTACTCACCTCAAAAATTGCACTCCGCAAAATGCATTTTTTGGCTGTAGAAATGCAATAACACTTTTCCGTAAAAAACAAGCGAGGCACAAAATTTCTAAATTACCTTTCGAATCGAATGCATAAAACCGCATCTCAATCCACCCAACTGCGCCAGTGATGGAATGTTGGACCTATTTTAGTGCTTTATTTCCTCGAAAATAAAGCAATGTGTAAAATTTAACCAATATACGTCTACATGTTTTCGCAAAACAGTATCTTATCGCAGCAAGTGTTTCGTTTACCCACCGTAAATATTATGTAATTAAAATTATATTTAATATTTGATAATGTTTATATTTACCTCGGTATTTACATACTTTTGAATATTGTATTTACTACGAAAATTGATTAATATTTATTCATTAAGCTTAATCAATAATTTTATTTAAAATTATCTAATCAATTTTCTGTATCGTTAGCCCAGTCATTAGTCAGAATTCGTGGGACGATTGCTTTTTACTTTTTATATCCTAAAAAAATATTGAAGAAATTTCCTCACTATAGGTAGTACAAGGAGTACAAGTATTGTGATCGGGTCAAGAAAAAAATTCCGGATTTTTGAGGATATAACAGCATTACGAGTTATGACGATTGATCCAACTTGTTTGTTTAAGTTTGTTGGAAATGTGAATCGTGCCTTCGAAAATATTTTCTTCGACTATTCTTGGATAATATTCTGTTTAATAATTCAATTCATAAACATTTATATAGAAGATATGAACGGTATAATTAATTGGTATATATTTTTCAATCGAGAATAACTTTTCAATAAAATATGAGCCAGTATCCAGGTCCCATGTAAACAAAACGCTTATGACGTCCCAGCCCCCCTCATCTATAAATCAGACAGTAATGGATAGCCAGATGTTGGCTTTACTATAAAGTGTAGTGTTATTATATCCAAGGCTCTATATCTGTTATTGCTAAGAGATCTGGACTTACTGTGGAGACGACTTCGCCGCCCCCATTGATAGTATGGATTTGAAACTTGGAGGTCGCTTCAAGTTCAAAATGGTGACAATAGGAACAATCTTCAGTTTTTTGATTGGAATGATAGTATTTTATTGAAACCCTGCATTTTTCTGGTTATAAATATACACCACACGCAAATATTCACCCGCGGAAGGGTCGGAGATTCTTATTTTTAGATTAAATGACATCATGGAACTGTGGAGACACGCATTATCATTTTCATCTGACATAATAATACGAATATAATAATTATTAATTTTTAGAGTTCCTTTAAGAAATGTTGCAACAATGACGTGTAAACTTTATTACAATATTGCTAGCCGTTTTTGTAATTATAACTTGACAAATAATGATTTTTATGTTTATGTTATATGTCATGGCCTGGAAACATATCTCAAATAGATAAAATCTGATGTTGTGCTTCCAGTGGTGATCAAAAAGAACAATTCTTTAAAGCAAGATTCTATTTAATGATTCATCATTGTATCATATGTATCCTTTAAATGATATTATGCAAGGAACTTCAAAGTTTTGTTTTCAAAAAATAACTTTATTGAAAATCAGGAGCTACTTGTTCTATCATATTAGAAGTAGATATGAATTAACCTTTTACACATTACAATGCGAATGATTTCGCATAATACCAAACCCTTCAGTTCCAGAGAGTATCTTTTGATTGGAATGATAGTATTTTATTGAATCCCTGCATTTTTCTGGTTATAAATATACACCACACGCAAATATTTACCCGCGGAAGTGTAACAGATTCTTATTTTCAGATCAAATGACATCATGGAACTGTGAAGACACAGATTATCATTTTCATCTAACATAATACGAATACAATAATTATTAATTTTAGAGTTCCTTTAAGAAATGTTGCAACAGTGACGTATAAACTTTATTACAATATTCCTAGCCGTTTTTGTAGTTATAACTTTACAAATAATGATTTTTCATGTTTATATTTATGTCATGGTGTGGAAACATATCTCAAATAGCTAAAATCTGATGTTGTAGTTCCATTGGTGATCAAAAAGAACAATTCTTTAAAACAAGATGCTATATAATGATTTATCATTGTATCATATGTATCCTTTAAATGATATTATGCAAGGAACTTTTGTTTTCAAAAAATAACTTTATTGAAAATCACAATGAAAATCAGGACTACTTGTCTTATCATATTAGAAGTAGGTATGAATTAACCTTTTACACATTACAATGCGAATGATTTCGCATAATACTTCAGTTCCAGAGAGTATTTCTCGAGGAAGCTGAATTCTTTTTTCTTCTTTTAATAATCCTCTGAGAAAATTAGGTGTACACTAAAATTGTTTGTAAATTACATTTAAGATAGCAAATAATTTGTATTATTTGAATGAGTAAAGAACCATGCCTCAATCTACAATAATATTATGATACCCTGTTGATTTTCCTGCAAGTAAGGATTCAATAAAATCAGTAACGACAATTAGCATGTTTCCACTACCTATATTTGAGAATTAAAAAGTTGAAGGTGGAATGCAACTTCCTCTGAAATCAATCAGATATTTAATATATATCATGTAGTCAGATACGTGATTATATCTGTTTGTTGGTAATTTTATTGCTAACTATTTCCAAAACATGCATTTCATATTTTTCCTTTTCTTAAACGTTTTAGTCTGTTTCATATGAACATCATTATTATCTTCAGAATTCGACAAATTTATATAAAATAACAGATTCGCAGATTATGGAACATAAATTATAAGTTAATAACGTTTTAAAAATTCAAACTGCTTCAAGTTCGTCATGAAATTGGTCGAGTAATTAAAAGTATTTAACCAAATCCAACTTAACCAACATTAACGAGTGAGGTTAGTCACGTGATCAATTGATCACAGCTTTTTAGGTAGTACTGCGCTCTCTACCTACAATCAACAGGTACCTTCGACGAAGTGATTTGTCGTGATATAAATAAAATCAATATTTCAACAAGAAACGCGGAAGTCATCCACTCATAGAGAGCTTCTCGACCTTTAAATCGGTTACCAGTTTAAAATTTCCTTATTGTCGCCGCTAGTTTACCGTCCTCAACGGCTATTTAACAAACAATCGAAGTTACGGTGGTCGAGCAGCAGTCGATGATACATTCAAGAAACAGCGAATTGGTTCAAGGCTATATTGAATAATGGCACCGATATTTATTACTAGGAAAAGACACGCTACGTTATGCGGCAATTTTCAAGCGTACTTGACTGTATCGATAGTAAATTGTTGTGTGTGTGGTTTTAATTTTCTTGTTGTCGACCGGAGCGAAGATCATGTTTCGTAATCATGGCAAGAAATATTATGTATATAAACATTATGCAAATTTAACGAGGAATCCACAGATAAGATTCTGAATGATGTTCATACAGGTAATAACATCTCAGAATATCTTCAAGAATTATTATCGGAACGACATAAACTCCCGGCCTACATGAAATCGTACCATTTCAAATCGAGTACCAAGAAGTTTTAATTGAATGATAAGTCCAATCAAGATAGGAATGTTGCATACAACTCTCTTATTTCGGCAAACAAACTATACCAAAGTGTAGGTTTTGGTATCCGAAAACATATGTTACCAGTCCGGAAGTCAACTGGTGGTGGGAAATTTGTTAAAGTAGTTGTCGTGAAAAACGCGTACAGTCAGAAAATTCTGAATTTTTGTATATTTAATAAGGACATGATAATACAATTACTATTAAAATTTGAAGTCAATTGACCGTTTCTAACTCAAGATACACTTAATTAAAAATCGGTCCATTAACATGGAGAGTATGGGCACTACATAGAGTTTGTACCAGTTTATCAGTTTTTATAAGAAACTAACTGTCAGAAATTTTTAAAAAACTAACAGTCACTTAATGTTTGTATTCTGAATTAAAAAAAAAAAAAAATATTGACCGTCTCATTGTCAAGAAATATTAATTTCAAGTTCAACAATTTATGAGAAAGTATACGTACTAGCATATGAGTACTGTGCATATGAGTACTGTGTGGGTTACGTCTCCATGGGTACAGTCTTACACAAAAATTATAGCACATTCTGCTACAAGCTCGTGTGCTCTCTGACCGCGCGCATGATACAAGACTTTCTTACAATATTGTACCACGACAACTACCTTAAATAGATTTTTCCAGGTTTTCCACGAAAAATTGCTTATAACTTTGAAATTGTGCATTTTAACGAAAAAAGTTTCAAACAAACGTTATTCAGATTTCCTATAAGAATGCACTATTTAAATTTCAAAATTTTCCTCCGCGTTTTCCACAGGAGTTTCCCAAGAAGGCTATTTTTATTAGACACACATACACATCTATATTCTTGAAAATCTGAGTTTTGGATTAATTGGGACATTAATAATTAAAATTACGAGCTCTGACTATTTTACCATCACCATCTCTATTATGAAAAAGTAACAGTTTGAACAAAGACGAATGGCGCCGCAATAATGATATGACGTGAGGAACGTTTCAATTTTTGACACGAACTGGCACCAATTATTACCTCGTTTACAACAATAAGGTTCGATAACGATTACCAAACGGAATGACTATTAATTCATTAAATACTATTTCTGGATGTGCGCTTTGTTTGGAACTATTGAATAACATCTTGGTAATGATTGTATGCAAATGTTTGACCTTGAGATACTTGACTTTCACGTTTGATTTACATTTTACACCACAACGATCTTTTTTATCGTACTTCCATTAATACAATAGATTATTACTAGCAAAATTTCCTATGTTCTTCGTCAAATAGTTTTGGTCAACACCATTTTTTAAAGACATCAAGGACCATCTATCAAATGCTTGGGCATAGTTTGAAATCATAATCATTTGAACGTGTAGTCTCTATCGAACTGCGAACTTGTGGAGCTCTTTGCCTAGTATAGTCTTTTCTAATGCTAATAATCTCCAAACTGTTAATAAACTCTTCTTTCAGCACCGCTGGCTCCCACGATGTTCTATTAACATTATAGGTTTTCCTCTCGTGTAGTAAAAATATAAAATTATGTTTCACTTAACCCTTCGCGATCTGTAACTAATAGCATCCCATAATAATTTTGTTATGACTTGATGAAGACATTATAGTCTAGGAGCCAGAGCGATATTGATGGTCTGAACATTAACCCGCTGGCACTATGGTTTATCGTTAGAGGACGGTTCAATGAACAATTCATCTCACAGACCTAATTTTCCCCGGCTGCTAGATCTCGAGATACAGCATCCCCATTTTTTTTTTTGACTGGAGGTTAACCCTTTCCAAGTTGCGGTTACTTGAAAAGCATGCCATTCTTATACACTTCCATCATGTGCCATCGTTTTTTATCGTGTCCGTTCATCAGGCCAACCAGTTAAAATTAACCCGAAAATGGACTGCAAGTTAACCCCCCAGACCTGGTGGAAAATGTTCATTGGTGTTGGCAATTGTTAACATACCCTATGCCATCAAAAGTTATCGGTCCATTTCCGAGCAATTGGCCATTATTTGGAGTAAAAATGTTTCTTTTTTCATTTTGAGGGTAAAACTTGCGGGTTACAAGATAACATGATGGCACCATGTTGAATAACTTTATTGGAGATCAAATAAAGATATAAAATTATTGCCATCACTCCTTGCCTATTTCAACCCCCCAAAAACCCATAAAACCACCCTCCAAAAAAAAAACACGGGCGTTTCGATTTTAAACCCCGCCAGAATCTCAATAATTGACTAATTTATCATAAAATTGGTCATATTATCCATATTATTCATATTTTTTTGGGGGGTTATTGGGTTTTGGGGCGTTGAAATAGACAAGGAGTGATGGCAATAATTTTAAATCTTTATTTGACCTCCAATAAAGTTATTTAACATGGTGCCATCATGTTACCTTGTAACTCTCAAGTTTTATCCACAAAATGAAAAAAGAAACAGTTTTGGTCCAAATAATGACCAATTACTCGGAAATGGACCGATAACTTTTGATGGCATAGGGTATGTTAACAATTGCCAACACCAATGAATATTTTTCACCAGGTTTGGGAGGGTTAACTTGCAGTCCATTTTCGGTCCAATTTAAACTGGTCGGTCTGATAAACGGACACGATAAAAAATGATGGCACATGGTGGAAGTGTACAAGAAAAGAATGGCATGCTTTTCAAGTAACCGCAACTTGGAAAGAGTTAACCTCCAGTCAAAAAAAAAAATGCGGATGCTGTATCTCGAGATCTAGCAGCCGGGGAAAATTCGGTCTGTGAGATGAATTGATCATTGAACCGTCCTCTAAAGATAAACCATAGTGCCATCGGGTTAATGTTCAGACCATCAATATCGCTCTGGCTCCTAGACTATTATGTAACATAAAACTGATTAATTTCGATTGAAACTTCAGCACTTCATCTTTACACTTCATCCACGAGTGAATTATTGAACTACTTATGGGATTGTAATTCCCTTCAGATCTCCGTAGGTAAAAAAAATACAGATTTCGCAACTCTTGCAACCATCGGAGGATGTTGAAAACAAACATAACTTTAGTTTATTGAATGTTAAGACCAATAGCCATTACAGTATGTTTCAAATAGCTGTTCTATGAACACTAGTTCATAATTGTTCTATAGTGTAAAACTATTCGATAATAGAGAGGGAGAAAGAGAGCTCGGACATGTTTTGTTCCGAATGTTACATTATTATTGCTGTATGTGCGAGTAAAAGGCAATCAACTTCCATTGCATTTTATCAAACAGAACGGTACCTAAACATTCAAATACAGTCCACACACCGAATTCACAACATGTACCATTAACTGAAGGCTTTTGCGTGTAATCATTGAACCGATTTTCCACCCGATCCCAAACGACATTTAATTCAGTGGGCTTGGTACTATCATTGTTCAAATTCTGCTTCCGTTGCTGTCTTTATGAAAGACATTTTTCAGAATTAGTAATTTTTTCGGTGTTTCAACAGATACTGTCAACATCGTTAACTGTATTTCAACAATTCTGCTTTTTATATTAAATAAATTACAAATTCCAACAGTGGAAGTTATAGCGCGCATTCTTTGTGTATCTGCAACACGACCGATTCGCGTATCATATGATGAGCCACAGCCGACTCTACACTAGTCTGGAATAATGAAACAGTTTTGTCGAGTTTGAAATTGTATGAACTGAATTATATCAAAAATTAGTGCGTGAATTTCATAAAACTGGTGTATGATGGTTAATGTCTGCACCACATTCTAGTTTCTAATTAGGAAGAAATAATTATTTCAGTAGTTAAGTGTCAAAAAAGGTTGGCTTTTCAGTGACAATGACAAGATCACAATTACAAACAATTTTTTATGTAAATGAAGCCACTAAAATAAAATTTGTTTCAGATTCAATCTAGAACAAACAATTGATACAAAATTTAATTTGCAAAAAAAAAAATTATTGTAAACTCCGTAATTGGCATCACCAATTGTTTTCGAAAAATATATTGGAGTGCTAGAAATTTGTAACAAAAAACAACAATGAATTAATACAAAGTATACCTAATTTGTAAAAATCATTTTTTTTCTAGTGGTAACGCAAACTTTACTGTAAAATTACCAGCTGTTTAAAAAAAAAGTGCTACGCATATTTTTATTGAACAACTGGTTTGCAAGATTAAAGCGACAATTAATGCAATAGTTGAAATTTTGAATTTCACGGATAGTAGTGGGACCTTCACAAACGTACAGGTTGAGAAAATTTCGATGTTTGTATAGGTAACTCGGTAATATAGAAGATATGAAAAATAGAAGTCACATTCCGATCTCTTTTTTTAAGACAAATTTACTGGCGGAAACAAAAATTTGCTATCATCTTTTGATTTCGAGTTGTAAACAAAAGTTTGATTTTTATCTACATTTAGACAAATGTGAATGTTTTTGTAAAGTTAGGAGAATATAACTTTTACATACTTGAGGCACTTTTTTCTGTATAATCCAGTGACGTGGAGAAAAATTGAAAAAAGGTGCATTTTCGAGTGATAGCGTTAAGTTGTATTTTTTTCAAAAGGGGGTCATATGGTTTAATTAAAACGGGTTTTTTTCTCTGTCTAAACTATGTATCATATGTCGGCTAACTTAGTCTTTAATAACGAAAATAACATTTTACCATATTACTTTTAGCTTTTTTAATATATATTCCAAGTAGGCGGCTGTCCTCTATAACAGTGTGTATCCATTTGTCAGTAAAAATTGCATATTAACGATGTAATAACGATTTAAAGTAAATGTTCAAACTGTTGTCCGTTATGTTCGATAGATAAATTGCACCTCTTCATAACACTGAACTGCATTATAATAAACATGAAGATTTTAAACGGAATACACACAGTCTATTAGTTCGTTTATATTGTTACTGGTTTTCTATTTAATGTAGGTCCAAAAGAAAAAATCCAGTGGCGACATCTTCACTTTTACGTTAATATGCAATTTACTGACAAACGTATAAACAATGTCATACATGACACCTACTTAGAATAAATATAGAAAAACGCAAAAACTAATATAATAAAAAAATATTCTCGCTATTAAAGAATTAAACATCAATAGTGGTCAAATGGGTATTGGATCCGTAAATCCTTGGGAAATGGATCGATTTTGATGAGACAAAATGCATTCTCTTGAGAATGTCATCAGAAAAAAGTTGACCACAAAAAAAGTTGCGCAAATTGTTTATAGAGTTTGTAAACAATAAATAAACTATTTAATTAGCTCATTTTTGAGGTTTCTTAAAAATTTCTAAAAAATGAAAAATTTGACCGTTTTTTATCAAATAAAAACTATTTTTTTTATAAACAATTTATTTAATAACAAAATAGATGAATTTGACCAAAACTCCGACTTTAGGGTCGTTTTCGGATAATTTTGGTTTTCTGAGTACGAGAAGAATGTCGAGTTTATAGTAGTCGTCGGGTTATTTTGGCCTCCTGAGTATAATTTTATCGCTATTATGGGCTTTAAATGCATCCTCGTGGAAATTTTCAAAAGCTAATTTGAAAAAAAATAATAAAAATATTGATGTTTTAGTATGACAAAGTATGAATAAATACATATAAAATTAAACGTATTATTTTTTTAAGAAGGTATGGGAGAGTTGTTATGGAAGGGAAAACAATTATTTAAAATTAGTGGAGTGCCTTTTTTTATTATATTAAGACTTGACACATTTCATCAATTTTGTCAAAAAAATCTGTTCTGAGTGCATATTATACATAAATGAATAAAAATGTCAAATTTATTTTTTCTTTATTTGCTAATAAATAATTTGTTTATAACAATTCAACAATTTATGTTTGCATTTAAAGAGCATAATAGCAATTAAATCGTACTCAGGAGGCCAAAATTATCAGAAAACAACTATAAACTCGATATTTTGGTCAAATTCGTATTTTTATTAATAAACATAATTGTTTATAACAATTCAAAAATTTATGTATGCATTTGAAGACCATAATAGCAATGAAATCGTACTCAGAAGGCTAAAATTATCCTACAACGACCATAAACTCGACATTTTGGTCAAATTCGTATATTTAATAATAAATATAGTTTGTTTATAACAAATTAACAAATTTGTGGGTATACATTCGACGATATTGACGATAAAATCGAACTCAGAATACCAAAATTATCCGAAAACGACCCTAAAGTCGAAGTTTTGGTTGAATTCATCTACTTTGTTAATAAATAAATTGTTTATAACAAAAAATAGTCTATCCGATCAAAAACGGTCAAATGTTGCATTTTTTGAGAAATTGTTATGTAGTCCCAAAAATGAGCCAAATAAATTGTTTATTTATTGTTTACAATCAATATAAGCAATTTGCGCAACATTATTTGTGGTCAACTTTTATTCTGATGACATTCTGAAGAATGCACCTCGTCTCATCAAAATCCATCCATTTTCCAAGGATTTACGAGTTTGGCCTATTTTCATACCCATTTGACTGAATTACAAAAGCGACCCAAAATTATGATACATACTTAGAAGTCATAGCCGAGACCACAACAGCTATGATTCCCGTTTGAAAAATGCTCATTTGTTTTAATTTTCTCGGCGTCTCTGGATAATGCTGAAAAAAGTTGCTCAAGAACGTACAACTCCTAACTTTACTAGCAACCACGGTATTCACATGTGTCTAAAAGTCGAAAAATCGAAAGCCAAGAAGGCCGTTTCACCGAAAAGGAAAAAGTGAACAACCGGTATCGTAGTACTTCGTGAAAGCTACATGATACTTCAAATGACTTGTCATAATTATAGTGGGCAATTCTAAATTAAAGGCGACGGTCAAGGGGGGGGGAGGGTCTGCGGAACTTGTCGGGGCCATTTTTTTCCGTTTCTACATCGTATTTGAACTCGTTTACCGGCATTTAGAGATTAAAATACCATTTAAAAAGTTTTTTTATGACTTTTTTCAATTTTTTGGATTGTTTTTCAACGAAAATGCCAAAAAAATGTTTTTAACCCCAGGAATCGACATATTATGGTAAATAAACGTCCAAGAAGACATTTCCGATTGAAAATTGACCGCTGAATCCGAAAATGGTGTCAGTTTCCTTCCATACTCCTTAAATAATGCATCATTTTCTATTCATTGACTGCTTTTCGGCAAAATTCCTTTTTTTAACGGCATCATATCGGTGTGAGCAGCCACTTGAAAAAATTTCTTTTTTTTTGCGAAATCTGCGTGTTTTTACCTCAGCTTTACAATGTGATAAGAATTCTTCTGACTAAATGTATTTTAGAGGTCGAAAAATAAAAAAAAAACGACAAAAAAGCGATATTACTGTACAAAAATCTGCCGTTAGGTCGCTGACAAGTCTTTTTTTGGACTTATGACCTCGGAATCGGATTCCGTGGAAAATTTTACGATAAGGAAACAGTTCCCGAACGTCATCCAAAAGATTTTTCACTACAGTATATCATCAATTTCACGCCAAAAAAACAGGTAAACGTAATTTTCTTCCAGTTTTTGAAGTTTTTCGATCTCAAAGTTGCAGAATTTGGAATCGTAAATAGGATATTTGGATTCCTTGGACAATTTTCGATCGAAAACATGCTATTACAATATATTGGTTGTTTTGGAAAAGCATTTTGAAAAAAATCTTTTTCGTAGCTGCAAATTTAGACTTAGTTTTTTTGTAATTTTTGAAGTTTGTTTCTTTAAACTTTAAATCGACTAGAATCGTGATCAAAATGACTGATTTTGATGTAAAATTTCCCAAGCAATCTAATTCTGACAATTTTTCAATCCCACATGATGACCCAGAGCCACAAAATTCAACAAAGCGCAAAAAATAGGAGGCAAAACAACGAAACAGAATATAAATTAGTGTAATTTAGCAATTTTGTGGCTCTGGGTCATCATGTGGGATTGAAAAATTGTCAAAATCAGAATGCTTGGGGAATTTTACATCAAAATCAGTCATTTTGATCACGATTTTAGTCGATTTAAAGTTTTAAGAAACAAACTTCAAACATTATAATAAAACGAAGTCTCTAGATTTGCAGCTACGAGAAAGCTTGTTTCAAACTGCTTTACCAAAACACCAAAATATTTGAAAAAATAATGTAATAGCATGTTTTCGATCGAAAATTGTCCAAGTAATCCAAATATCCTATTTACAATTCTAAATTCTGCAACTTTGGGGTCGAAAAAGGTCAAAAACTGGAAGAAAGTTACGTTTACCTGGTTTTTGGCGTAAAATTAATGATATACTGGAATGTAAAAACTGTTGGATGACGTTCGGGAACTGTTCTTATCGTAAAAATTCCCGCTGAATCCGATTCCGGGGTCATAAATCCCAGAAAAACTCTTTTCAGCGACCTGACGATAAATTTTTGTACAGTAATATCGGTTTTTTAACAATTTTTTTATTTTTCGACCTCTAAAATCCATTTAGTCAGAAGAATTCTTATTATATCGTAAAGCTGAGGTAAGAACACGCAGATCTCTCAAAAAAAAGAATTTTTGTAAGTGGCTGCTCCATACCAATATGACGCCGTCAAAGAAAAAATGGTATTTTGCCAAAAATCAGCCAATGAATAGAAAATGATGCGTTACGTAAGGAAACTGACACCATTTTTGGATTCAGCGGCCAATTTCCCATCGGAAATGACTTCTTGGATGTTTATTTATCATGAAATGTTGATTTCTGGGGTCAAAAACTGTTTTTTGACATTTTCGTTGAAAGACAACCCAAAGAACTGAAAAAATTCATACAAAACTTTTCAAAGGGTATTTTAATCTCTATATGCCGGTAAACGAGTTCAAATACGATGTAGAAACGGAAAAAAATTGCCCCGGCAAGTACCGCAGACCCCCCCCCCCCTTGGCCATCTCCTTTAATTCAGAATTGCCCATGTATAAAAATAGAATATGTTAAGTTTAACAATTTTAATATGAAGCAATTTCTTGGTGAATGTTAATTTGGGTCAAATGAATACAGAGAAAAACATATTTAATAATTTTGGATTTTGTATCGTTTACTTACTTTCTTAATATCTGTTCCAGCCCGTTTTACCCAAATATCTTCATTACTTCCAACTGCGTCAATGGTAGAGCTGCTAGACGTTTGACTTTTCATTTCGATGAGTGATGAATCGAAGAACCTACTATCGTAATGCGGACTTTGCGTCCTGAACAAATTGTACACTGAAGGTCTGTTTCTATCGGGCACACCGTGAACCGTATTTGCTTGTCTATATTGTCGCCGGTTGGCGAAAATTTTTGCGGCTATCGAAGGCTGTTTTTTCTCGCCGTCGGGCAAGTTGGTAACCGGAGGAGCGTCCAGCGGCGCGGTTTGTTTAGTTTTTGTAATCACGAACTTGTGCGTAGGTCCTGTTACAGTGTCTATCACAGATGACGTTTTAGAACTCGTGGAAGATTCCGACAATGATTTATCGCTACCCATAATCGTGGAAATGTTTGAAGGCACTGGCTCTTTCTTCTCCTCCTCCTCGTCTTCTTCGCGACATTGCGACAATCTCCGAAACGGGACGGTTAATCTTGAAGGCATACTGTTCGAATGTGCTTTTAAATATTTTTGTGTGAAATTGTCGGTACCGTCACCTAACTCTTCGCCAGTTTTTTGGCACGTTTCGCGATAAGCGGCCATAGAATGTATTGTGTTGTAGTGAATGGTGGTTACCAGATCCGTTTCGATGTCGCTATCTTCTTCCGACGATTCAGCGGAACCGTTCCGATGGAGTGACGTTTCGCGTTTGATGTCTATCACGGGGGATTTCATCTTGTTTTCTTGGATATGATGATCGGTTGTTTGTAAAGCGACATCCGAGTCCATAATCTAGATAGACATTGCCGGTGATGTTACAATGGTTGGTCGCTTAGACGATTTTTCAAAACGAAATCACGTTAACAAGATAACAAAACTGTGAGTTTATAGAATTTTCTCTCGCAACTGTCTGGTAGGATAACCCAATTAGGTACTATCAATTTGAAGTCAAAATTAGAGAAAGATTTATACGTAAGTCTTCTTGAAGCAAATGATCAAATTTGTTGTATTGGCAATATAAAATGTAAGTTGTGATGTTTAAGAAAGTATCGATACCTCAGTTTATACCATATCCCAATAGTTTGGATATTAAGATTCTAAACTATACGAAAGTTATTTGTAACAACTAGTTTTATAAGAATAAAAATAATTTATTTACAACAAAGTAATAATGTATCCTACATTATGTTATAACAAGTAATATATAGCTGTAACATAATGTATAGTTATTCAATAATATAAATATTTAGTTCAGAGGAGACAGGACTAAAAATTAATAAATATTTTGAAACTGAATGATAAATGTTCCTCCTGTACATTAGGTACAATAGATGATAGGGATACCTTAATTGTCACGGAACTTTTTTTAAATAATGTGTGGACAAGTAATATAATTCTCAACTTGAATAAAATAAGTACTGAAAGTTCGATTTTCACTAGTAACACAGTAGTTTCTTAAACAAATATCAGGAAGTACTAACTTACTACCAAAGATAATGATAATCTTAGGATAGATGGTTATTGGAACTTTACCTAATTTTGAGCGATTAAACTGGTAATAAATCTAATTATAAAAATTTAACAAGGGGAAATTATTAAGTATTTGTTGATCATTCAATAGGATATCGGACTCCTTATAATAATTATTAATTTCCCTGTATTATCATTCGTAACAGCACATCAGTTAAGATATCTGAGAGACTTATAAAAAGATACGTGTGTCACTCGGGGACTGCCGCGGTAAAGCTATTGCATAGCATTTTTTCTCAACTTACGCAAATACAATTATTTATTTTTTTTAATTTATGCAGTATTTTTTTTTTTTGATATTTTAATTCAAGTTTTTTCTTTGATCTTAATTCAAGTTACTTTTGAGCGTGGTGACCGATAAGAAAACAAATTTTTTTTCTTTTATTGAATAAATGAGAAGTTAATATCGTTTAAAATATTTTTATTATCTTACAATACATGTACGTTATTTAGGAATTTGTTATCATTGAAACTATAGGTTTATGGTAACTGAACTTGATATCCTCTAAATATCTGGAAAATACCGCGTCAATGGTGGTCCCATATTTTGTTGTGGATTCTTGTGGATCATTATTCATTTTCAAATTCAATTCTTCCGAAAGAAAAGTTGTCAACCGCTCTGATTTTTTATCAGCGAAGTTGATGTTGAAATCGCCAGCCAAGATAAGTGGAAATTTATTACCATTTGTACCAAGTATTTTCGACCCTTCTTCAGTGTACTCCAGTAAAGTGCGATGAATAAAATGCTCTACCTCGTCCAATTTTGGATTCGGAGAAATGTAAATTGCTACCATGACTATGTGTAGGCCATTTCTAAGTTTGCATAAGCACGCACAAATATCTCCAACAAATGAGCGCCTAACATTAACATCGCTAGCGTGTGCAATATGTATTTCAATATTCGGAGTCATAATATTAGTAACATTATTATTATTTTGGTAAATAGCTACCCCACCTTTTGGAACAGTATCTCGTTTGAATTGAACAATACAATTGAAATTAGGTATTTCAATCGGATTATCATGCGCCATGCAAGTTTCGGTGAGAAGTAACACATTTGTTTGTCTCGTAACTGAATCTTGTAAATCGTATTTGTGACTATTTAGACTTTGGCAATTGAAAATCATTATTGAAATGCCATTTCTATTACTAAGACACTTTGAGCTGTCGTCTGAACACTATTTAAAGGCAGTCTTATGAATGTTTGCAACAAAGGTGCAGTCGATGCAGCTTGCCTTCGATTATTATAAAACTTGAATGTAGAATTATCGTTTTTTGTCGTGATATACAATTTTTCAATATTAGTCACCCGAGAGAGCGCAACATAAACGAGTTCCTGTTATTTTTCGTTACGGAATTTCTTGATTCGGTCGCCGCGCTCAAAGCCCGCGATAAAACCTATATGCAATATATGCAATATCTTAATAGAAACAGGTACTCTCAGGTCTCTGCTACGAGCGTCTAACATATAAACTCTAACTGACGCGTAGCGAGCTCCTAGAGGCATATGTCAAAATGATTTCGTTCGTAGCCAATTACAGAGGACGTCTGGAGTTCATGCAATTATGTTTTTAGATAATTCGAACCTTCTAATTTCGATAGGCCACGTGAAAATCCCGGAGTCTAAAGCGCTAGAGTGTTATAACATTCGTATAAAATAGCGAAATTTCTCACTTTTAGAAACTTCAAATTAATTAATTAATTAATTTGACACATGTTAGGTGTTTAAGTCTTACATTATTTTTCGTTACGGAATTTCTTGATTCGGTCGCCGCGCTCAAAGCCCGCGATAAAAGCTATATGCAATAGCTTAAAACCATTTTGACAACCACGAAATTCTCCCGGAAATATAGTATCAGAAACTGTCATGATATTTTTATTGTTTTATTTGGTGCATGAATGGTGAAGCTAAATAAAGGTAAATAACATTATCTTGCACGTAATTTCTAGCTCAATTCTGAGTAACAGTGTATTTATTAAACATAAAAGAATATCATTCGCCAGAACATGGAAGTCCTGTATGGTATCTTGTACGGTTTTTTTGAATAATTTCTTTTTAATTGTACATCTAAGCATTTTGTCTACTCTACTTATCTATAAAACCAAGATTTATCATGTGATTTGTTAACTAAAATATAATAATGTCTCTAAGAGTTTACGAGATTACTTAAACTAAGTTCAAGCTCTCATTATAATTTATAAGTTAGTTTTATTTTTGTGACTCACTAAGACTTGTACAATGAGAACCTAAACTTAGTTTGGTCTAAACCTGTCAAAAATTAATAGCAATTAGGTAGCAATGCATTTTAGATGACACTTTTAGTTAAACCGAGGTAATTATTAATCAGATCTTAGCTTACCTAACTTATATTTAGTTCATTAGGTACATTATATACTTGTTCCTAATACGTATAAGTAGTACTAAAATCTACTTTGCCTTATCCGTAAGATTATGTGATTTCTAAACTAAATGTTATGTGTTTGTTTATCTTCTAAATGTTGAAAGGTAAGTACTTTAACAGTATATTTAGTGTGTGAGCATGGTGAAAAGTTCCTGAAAAAGATAACAGATGGCGCCCCAATCGAAAATCCCATGTGACGTTTGTGATGTACCATCTTTAACTAGAACGCATTAAAATTTTCATACTGATATTCCATTCAGTTCTGTTTTGACACCCGTCGAAAGCAAGCAACCTTGACGAGTTTTGTAAACATAGAAGAAAGTGAATTTCACATCTTGATTAAACATTATTTCTTGAATGGAAAAAACATTAAGCAAACCAAAAGCATCGCTTGTTAAACATTATGAGGACTCTTCGCCATCGATTGGAACAATTCACAAGTGGTTTACTGTTGACAACAAGCGCGACCGTGTGACAACTTCAAAGGAGTGTTTGGCGATGTTCAAGCGCGATAAGAAGAACTTTTTGCGCCGTTTCGTAGCCGTGGACGAATCATGGAGCCATCAGAACACACCAGAGACCAAAGAAGAGTCGAAACAGTGGACATATCCTGGCGATTCGAAGCCAAAAAAGGTGAAAGTGGGTTTATCGGCCAACAAAGTCATGACTACGGTTTCTTGGAATGCACACGGTATCGTCCAAATCGATTCGACGCCGATTTGAAGCGAAATCGGCCACATTTGGAAGAAAAAGTGCTCTTCCACCTGGACAACCCATCGGCACACGGGTTCGCAGTCGCAATGCCAAAATTACATGAATTGGGCTACGAATTGGTTCGTCATCCACCGTATTCTCCAGATTTGTCCTCCTGCGAATTTTATCTGTTTCCAAAAAGAGATTTGGCTCTAGCGATGAGGTCATCGCTGAAACAAACGCCTATTTTGAAGGATTGCCGAAATCGTATTATTTGGAAGGGATCGAAAAAATAGAAAAACGTTAGAGGAAGTGTATCGGGCTACAAGGAGATCATGTTGAGAAATAAAATAAGTTTTGAACAAATAAATCATTTCCTCGTACGTATCGATTTCTAAGAAAATGAAAAAGTTGCATTATGGACCTAAAAATCCATGCCTACCATTATTATTTCCTTGACAATATTTTCATGGGTTTGAACAATAACTCAATAACTCCTCAAATCTTTGAGTGGACCTACTATCCTGGACCCTTCAGGAACCCAACCACCAAATTTCATAAATATCCATTTAATGGAAAAAAAAATATGATTTTTTACTTTTTTTCGCCTTTATTGACTGATTCAGTTCGCTCCCAATCAGCGGTCACACTCGATCCATAGCGGTGACAAATCAAAGAAAGAATTGGAATTAATGCTTCGGTTGCACGTGCATGTTTTAAGGAATTCCTTGAATTATTGAGCACAGCTATATAAGAATTCTTCATTGTTTTTAAGTGAATTATGAGTATTTTCCGAAACGTGTTACGTCTATTGTCGATTAAAGAATCTAGATGTTTTATATCAGTCGGTTACAATTACGTTACACTTCCGTTCAAGTGTTGAATATTGTTGACGATTGCGTAATTTCTGAGCGGCATATTACACCTTGAACTTGAAATAACAAGTGACAAATCATTCATTTCATACATTATATATTCAAATTTTGTATTGTTGATGTGTGTAACGGTAGAACCCTTCTTTTACAAGGAAATTGAATACGAACAATGAAAGAAAGAAGATAGCATAAGCGAAATGATATCACAAGTTTTTATCGAATGTTAACAACTTATATTTCGGGTGATTACGCAATTGAGTTCATATATTACAATCCAATTTGGGTTCGTAGCGTTAAGATGTAATTTATACAATAAACCAGCTCGATATCGCAGCTTCTAAGACATATTTCTTGGTTTTACAGATCCAATCTAATCCTACTAAATGCATATGTAATCTCAAGAAAAAACCATCTTAAGAGACTCTATGAGTCGATGATTAATATGGATAATGGAGCCAAAAGTTAAACCAATTTAGAGGAATTGTAAGTTATTGATGGCGCACTAGCTACTACACCACAGGAAAAAGAAAACCTTTTTGCTGGAATGTTTGCAGCAAATTCAACTTTGGATCCACAAGGGAAGGACCCTGCTAATAGTCTAGGAGCTAGACCGATATTGATGGTCTGAACATTAACCCGATGGCACTATGGTTTATCGTTAGAGGACGGTTCAATGACCAATTCATCTCAGAGACCGAATTTTCCCCGGCTGCTAGATCTCGAGATACGGCATCCGCATTTTTTTTTTTGACTGGAGGTTAGCCCTTTGCAAGTTGCGGTTACTCGAGAAGCATGCCATTCTTATACACTTCCACCATTTGCCATCATTTTTTATCGTGTCCGTTTATCAGGCCGACCAGTTAAAATTCAACCGAAAATGGACTGCAAGTTAACCACCCCAAACCTGGTGGAAATTGTTGATTGGTATTGGTAATTGTTAACATACCCTATGCCATCAAAAGTTGTCGGTCCATTTCTGAGTAATTGGCCATTATTTGGACCAAAAGTGTTTGTTTTTTCATTTTGGGGTTGAAATAGGCAAGGAGTGATGGCAATAATTTTAAATCTTTATTTGACCTCCAATAAAGTTATTTAACATGGTGCCATCATATTACCTTATAACCCGCAAGTTTTGTCCACAAAATGAAAAAAAGAAACATTTTTGGTCCAAATAATGACCAATTACTCGGAAATGGGTCGAAAACTTTTGATGGCATAGGGTATGTTAACAATTGCCAACATCAATGAACATTTTCCACCCGGTTTGGGGGGGGGGTTAACTTGCAGTCCATTTTTGGTGAAATTTTAACTGGTCGGCCTGATAAATGGACACGATAAAAAATGATGGCACATGGTGGAAGTGTATAAGAATGGCATGCTTTTCAAGTAACCGCAACTTGGAAGGGGTTAACCTCCAGTCAAAAAAAAATAAAAATGCGGATGCCGTATCTCAAGATCTAGCAGCCGGGGAAAATTCTGTCTCTGAGATGAATTGGTCATTGAAACGTCCTCTAACGATAAACCATAGTGCCATCGGGTTAATGTTCAGACCATCAATATCGGTCTAGCTCCTAGACTATAATATTGCTGCCATCGATAGCCATATGCCTGAAATTGTCTTACGTCAGCCCACAATGAGGAGCATTCTGGTTGATCTCAATACCAAAAAGTGTATGGGGCCAGACGGAATTCCGCCTGAAGTTCTCAAGGAATTAACACCAGTTTTCTGAAGATTGTTTACCCTTTCATACAAACTTGGTATGTTTCTTTCCAGCTGGAAGACAGCTAGAGTTCAAAGTGTTTCTAAAGTGATTCAGAAAGCAATCATCAAATACCTAGAGAGCTACAAAATTGTGAATGACCGGCAATATGGCTTCCGTCAGCAGATATCAATAGGAGACAACAGAAATCTATTGAAAAACATGGGGAATCTCTAGCTGTATCATTGGATATCTCCAAAGCATTTGACCGAGTCTGGCACCAAAGCCTTCTTGGGAAACTTCCGTCATTGGGTTTGCAGTCTCAACTCTGTCGCTTATTATCGAGTTTTCTCTCAGATAGATCACTCCATGTGGTGGTTGATAGAGTATCCTCCGATTCAATAGCTATCAATGCTGGTGTTCCACAGGGACCTGTTTCTGCTTCCATATAAACGATCTGCTGGAAGTGACCACCTGTCCCGTCCCCAGCTTTGCAGATGATGATACACTTCATACCGCTTTCTCATCCAGAGCTCCTATACCATCTATTGAAGCCAGAGGAGCGAGACAGAGACAGGTCCAGGAAAGTGGATCCCACAATCCCTAATATGATGATGTCAGGTACAACTATTCGTATGAAGTCTTCCTTAATAATGCTTGGGATCACCACCAACAGCACCTCCTCATGGGACCATCATGTGAGGTCCATTGCGAGAACCGCTTCACAAAAACTTGGTTTTCTATTCCGTGACAATAGCTACTTTACATCCTAGCAGCTCCTCATAATCTACAAAGCCCAGATTCGACCTGTCCTGGAGTACTGTTCACATGTTTGGAATTCGGCTCCCAAACATACGCTGAAGCTCTTGGATTCTTTCCAGAAGAGAGCTATTCGTTTGATTGATGATGTCACACTTACGAGTTCATTGACCTCTTTAGAACATCGTAGAAAGGTGGGAGACCACTCCCTTTTCTATGGATACTTCCATGGTCGGTGTTCATCAGAAATCTCGTCTGTTGTTCCACATAGGCGGACTAGACGAGCTCAAACTAGTCACCGCTTCACTGTCAAACTCGAGACTTGCCGAACTTGTTCCTACCAGACTTCATTTGTTTATCGAAAAGCGAAGTTGTGGAACTCTACCTAGTGAGGTCTTTCCCGAAGCCTATAACCTCCAAACCTTCAACAAAAATACGAATGCCTATCTCCTCTCCCTACATTCCACTGGCTCAGACGATGTTCTTCGAACATTGATGGTTTCCCTCTTGTGTAGTCAAAGTATATATATTATTAAAAACAGCCCCACGTTTGGGCGACAATTACAATGATTTACTAGCCCACGTTTGGGTGCCAATTATTAAAAACAGCCCCACGTTGGGCGCCAATTAGTATAAAAGCAATCCCACTTTGTTGCCTATTTCCTATATTATCCCTTCTCTCTATTCTATTTAAATATGTTAATAATTGGTTCATATTTTTTATATTTGAAATAGCTCTTGCCTCCGATATCTGATCTTTATATTGCCTTGATATACATAAAACTATTTCTTCCTCTTTCATTATTGGTTCGAGATACTGAGCTTCATTATATAGAGTCAAAGCATATGCACTCATACTTTTCTTTCTTCCCTCTATATATTTCTGGAAATACAATATTTCTCTACACTTTGATTGTTCATTCCCTCCCCCGAAATTTCTTTAAAATTCTTCAATAAATTCATCCAAACTGTTCAACTCTCTTTCTCTCTCTTTGCAATTAAACCATAGAAGTGGTTCATCAACCAATCTTTTCATTCTGATCCTTTTCATTTTCACTATATTTCTGACATACTCTACTTCATTTCTCAAATCTTTCACAAATATTTATGGGTGTAATTTTCTTATATTCCCATTAAATTTGATAGAGCTATCATAACATACACTTCTGTATTCTACTTGTATTCTCTCTTCTGATTCATTCTCAATTCTTTTTATCCTTTCATCCTGTTCATTTCTAATTATATTCTGAACTTCTTTCATACTTTGTACATTCTCGTTCATATTCTCCTCGATATTCTTTCCCATATCACTAACTCGATTTTCAATCATATCTATTTCTTTTTCTACATCATTAAACTTTCTATTTACAAAGCTATTATATTCATCTAATTCATCATCTATTCGTTCCTCAACATGTTTTCCCTGTTTCAATTACTTTCATAATTTCCTCATTTCTTTTCTCAAATTTATCATTTACTACCTTAATTTCATCTCGTATATCATTCATACCTTGTTCAATTTTAGCATTTGTTTCATTTGTACTTTCTTTTATCTCATTCACATTCATATTTAAAGTTTGAAGTAATTTCTTTATCTGTGTTTGACTATCATTCAATACAGATTTTTTTTCTACATTTACCATTTCACCATTATCAAATCCTAACAAGTCTATCACCTTCCATTTTATTTTTATTTTATTTCAATTAATCTAGTTCGCCAAATTTGTTATTTATCTTTTATTTATAACGCGGTTCCTTCTGAATTGACTTTTTTCAGAATGGGCCTCACGTTTAGGACGCCAATTATTACTATCACCCCACGTTGGGTGACAATTATTACTATGCCTTAATAGAACAATTTGTAATTACAAAATTAAGGGATAGTAAAAATTGTTACCCAAAGTGGAGTGATAGTAATAATATATATATAAAAAAAAGTGATAGTATAGGGAGAAAACATCGGGAAATTTAATAGAAAAGTATAACATTACCTAGAGATTACCATATATGAGCATATCTATTCAGTTCCAAACAAAATATCCACTGGTAACATAGAATTTAGAGTTTGATACTCCGAAGAGGAGGTCCAGAAAAAATTTGAGACAAAAAGAAGACATTGTCCAATGTCAAAACGGTAATAAACATGAGAAACATCTTTTTAGACGCAACAAAAGACCATCTTTCGTTTGCAAACATTTACAGATCGAGCTGGGACTATAGTCATGGTCTCCACCATATATCTTCCTTTTACTGAGACCACCACTGGCTTTGTCTCCAATGCATTCTTGGTTCGTAGTTGGAAAGGCTGTGTTATTGGTTGGAGCGTCTTGTACTCAGTCTCCTTCCTGTTCCTGTTCAAACTCAGCATCCTTATTACTGTCGTGTTAGGCCTAAGGACGAATTTGTTACTTTTACTTGTAGGTTATGTAATTTCTTAATGAAATCCGGCTCGAAGGACAAATTTGTTACGTTTACCTGCAAGTTATGTAATTTCTTGGCGCTCGAAAAACCAATGTCTGACAATCGTTTATCAAAATTGTACATAAAAAATATGGATGATTAATTATTATTGTTTTAGCAATATTCTACCCACAGTACTGCTAAGATAAGGCAGAATGTGTTGCTTAGGATACTAATTAAAATTGATCTTTTCTTCTCATAGAATATAAATTTCATATTTGATTATGATTAGCTAGTAGTTGGAAACAACTACCGAAAAATTATTACATCAGATAAAATGATTAATGAGCCTTGACCAACACGCTTAATTGATGACGTATTTGGATATTCACATAATGTAAACGACCAGTTACGCGAATTCATCCATGTACGTCGCAAAATGTTTCATTAATAGTATAATTGTCAAGATCCTCGTTCGTAATTGATGCGAAATGTAACTTTCCGCTTTTTCCATTTTGTCTTTTTTATCTTCATTATTTATTAGCATAATATTTGATGCGTTTGATGATTTGTAAAATATTTTAATATATTTCACGTTATTACAGATTTTTCCAAAGGAGGTGAAGGACCTATATGGTTTGATGTCTGAATTGAGAATATCAATGAATGATATTGTTGCGTTAAATATTGAAAGTTGATTCTGTAAGATGTGATTTTGTTTTTTGCGTGACATTTTAAATCCATTTACACTATTTGATAAATTATTTTGAGTTGCAATAAGAAATTTTATTCTGTTAAAGGTGTTTTGATCAATCTCTTCAAATATCTATGGAAACTAGTTTATGTTGTGTAGGATGGTGTGATGAGTTATTTATTTTTTCCTATAAATTTTCAAATCGATTATTATAAGTTAAATCTGAAAAATCTATGTTGTTATTTTCATTTGGTATTTCTAATCTAAATTTTATTGAGTCATGGAAACTATTGGTGTAATTCAAAAATTCAGTTATTCAATCTTTTATGTCCATTCAAATGAGTATGTCATCTACATACTGTTGAAAAATTTCATGTATTGAGGAAATTCATGATTTACTATTTTTTCTGTTTCAAGATAGTGCAGAAAAATATCTACCAGTATTGGTGAGAGAAGAGTTCCCATGGCTAGGCCATCTTTTTGCACATAGATTATTATTAAGGAGACAAAAAAAATTCTTATAGACATATGGTGAGAAGGTTTATTAATTTAATTGTTGTGAGATCACTATTTTAGAAATCGTCGTTACATACGAAGGGCAAGGTGAAAAGTACCTGGAAAATTAAACAAGAAATAATTTATTTGGTCAAAAGTTATTTTATTTCTCAACATAATCTCCTTGTAGCCCGATAACTTCGACCAAAGTTTTTCTAATTTTTCGATCCTTTCCAAATGATAAGATTTCGGCAACACTTCGAAATAGGAGTTTGTTTCAGCGATGACCTCATCGTTGGAGCCAAATCTCTTTCCATCGAGCCTATTCTTCAAGTTTGGAAGTTGATAAGAATCGCAAGGGCCAAATCTCGAGAATATGGTGGATGACCAACCAATTCGTAGCGCAATTCATGGAATTTGCCATTGCGACTGCGGATCTGTGCACCGGTACATTGTCCTGGTGGAAGAGAACTTTTTTCTTTGACAAATGCAGCCGCTGTCGCTTCAAATCGGCGTCGAATAGATCCAACAGCTCTGCATAATATACATGGTGATCGGTTTGCTCTTTTCAAGATAATCGATATGGACGATACCGTCTGCATCCCAAAAACCGCCATGGCTTTGTTGACCGATGAGCCCACTTTGGCCTTTTTCGGCTTCGATTCGCCAAGACAAGTTCACTGTTTCGACTGTTCTTTGGTCTGTTGTGATGGCTCCATGTTTCGTCCAAGGTTAGGAAACGGCGCAAAAAGTCCTTTTTACGGAGCTTGAACACGCCAAACACTCCTTTTAAGTTGTTACACGGTGGCGCTTGTTGTCAACAGAAAGCAAATGCGGCACCCATCTGTCAGATAGCTTTCTTATATTCAAAATCTTACCTTGGATTTTATAGACGATTTCTGGCGTTGTAACCTCAATTGGACGACCAGAACGTTCGGCGTCCTTTGTGGTCATACTAGCACACGGTATAATATAATGGTAATGCGTCTCGTATACTGTTATACACAAAGAGTTCTATTCTTTGGTTATACATGACGAAAGCGTAGCCCAAGTCTGTGAACTTACAACTCTTGCCGCAGGGTCGCTACGGTCGGATGTAAGAGGAGCTGTTAATTAAATTAAAGTAAAACAATGGATAGCATGGATAGCGCTATTTACAACAGAACAACTCATTTCAATCACCCAAACTTACTACGAAAACTACGAAAAATGCAATTCAACACCTGAAGAACAACATTTGTTTAGGAATTGGAGAAGTGAATTCATTTTTATTGGGAAAAGTCATCGAAAATTTCCACTTTCGGATACAGGCCTGTAAACAGAGTGGTAGTGGCCGTATGAATGATATCGTTTTCACATCTAATTGTAAAAGATTTAACAATTGTAAAATATTCCCAATAAAGATTTCCAATCTTTATTCCAATATGTGCTTTTTTTTCTTTGAAAAAGAAATCAATAAATGAATCATCCTGCACAGAGTTTGATGAAAAATTCTATATTACCCAAAACGCAAAACATCGCAAATAATCTGTGCAACATTAAAAAACTAGAAAGATTTGTGCAACAAATTCTAAAAAAAAGTCTTTGGGTGCTCTTGGGGGTTATAGAGTTTTTCTTTATTGAATATGGGCATAAATTTCAGTGGCGGCTCGTGAACTTTTTGAGAGAGGAGGCTGGACATAAAACGTTTTTGTAAAAATATACTCTATTCAGCCAATTAATTTAACCTTCGCGCAGCGACCGTACCAGCTACTTCAGTGACAAAATTAATCGTTACCCAGCAAGAACCAACGTGGAGGTATAGAGTTTCTCTTGCCCACAAATTTTTTTTCGTTCGTTTTTTTGTTTTTTATTTTTTTGGATTTTTAATTTTTTTTATTTTTTTTTGGAATTTTTCATATTTTGTTTTTTTTTATTAATTTTATCAACTTTAATTTGCGAAAAATGATCAATAATATTATCATAAAATGTATCATTATGTTTTAAGTGTTTTACTAAATCTTTTTCAATAGATATTAAACTAACATTGTGTAAACGATTTTGGCCCATTGTATTTCGCATGTATGTTTTAATTCGTTTGAGAGTAGAAAATGATCTCTCCACCGATGCCGACGTGATAGGAATGGTGACTGTCAAATAAAGTAGTTTATAAAACTGAGGTAAGATTTGTTGCAAATCATTATCTATCATATATTTTATCATATCGGCGTGACTGTCGTACTGGCCTAAAATATCTTTATCCCAGTATACAACGCATAATTCATTGTGCAGCGCTATTTTATCAAAAAAATTATATTTTAGAACTAAGTTATCTGAAAATGTATTGAGAAACTCTTTTGAAAAAGATTCGAAAAATCTTCTATTCGTCAAATCGAAAAACTTCAATTCATGTAAATGGGAAAATCGAATGTCAATATTTGACCTTTAATAGTATCTAAAATTTCATAAAAAAGTTGTTTATAATGTATTTTCTTGTCTACCAAATTATATGTTTTCCTGCTTTTCACGGGAGAAGCCTCATCAGTTGAATAATTTCTAAAAAAAATATTAAAATGAAATTCTGTATAACGGAAACTTGAAATTTTATCAATGAGATGTTTTAAACGATCTCTTGAATGAATTATATTAGTGAATTCATGTTGTAAAATTTGAAAAATAAGATAAGTTTGTTCAAATATTAATTTAAAAGTATCAAGAAAAAACAAAAATTCTTCATTTTCTAAATAAGATTTTAAACCAACAGCAGCATTTAATGAAACCTGATCTGTTGAAAAGTCATCACTGTTTAATATAAAATCAAATGTTTCAATTAATTTGTATTTTTATGAATGGTAAACTAAACATTGCACGTGATGTAAAATTCCATCGAGTTCGAGCAATACAGGGAATTCTGTTTCCTACTATGTTATTTAAAACTTACGTTCGTTTGTTTGAAGACCGTTTAAATGTCCCGCCATTACAGATGCCGTCGTAAGTCTGATTTATTCGCAAAGTCGAATCGTTGAAATGTTTCCATTAAAAAATTGAATAAATTGACCGCTGTTCTTCCCGAACTAACATCGTAGAACCCTAAAAATCTTTCCACTAGTTGTCCATTTTTACAATTAACAGACGAATTCTAATCTAACCTTATTTCGCGTGGGGTCACCAAACCATTATACCCGCATAAAACAAAACAAGCACTGACGCAACACGCATGTGTCGTATTCCGTACCACACCGACTGTACTGAACTTAAAGGCGGGCGGCAGGCTAGCCTCCAGAGGGTGTTGCCATTTTCGCTGTTTCACGCTATTTGGCGATTGACTGGTCGGAAAAACGGCAACTGTGTTGAACAACACATGCTCAGCGTTTGAGATATATAGAGTCTAGCCTCAGGGCACTGTTGCCAGATTAAAAATAACTACTGAGAACGGGGAATTAATTGTAAAATTTAAAAAATTATTAGAGAAACAGGAAATAAAATGAAGAATGATCAACAAGATAAATTTGTGAGGAGGCTGAGCCTCCTTAGCCTCCTTCGAGGAGCCGCCACTGATAAATTTACAAATTGCTAATTAACTCTACATATAGATTACAATGTAGATCAAATATAAATAAGGAAATACATGGTCTTATCTATCTCAGTAATATTCATTGTTAAGGAAAAACTATACTTGTATAAGGCAGAAACAACTTGTACATAATAATCAAACAGCGATTTAAGATATTCTAACTGTAAGGAATTAGGCAGGTTGTGTAAACAGGAGTCCTTCACTCATCTTACCATGTATTTGTAAACACAGTAAATAGTTAATATTAATATTATGCAACTTTCCAAATAATAATAACATCTAACACTCAGAAATTCAAAATTTTTTACTTGACTATTGTCCACCTAAATTCGTGAATTTACCCACTGTGCGCCGTATAGCTCCTCTTACATCCGACGGCAGCGACCCTGCGGCAAGAGTTGTAAGTTCACAGACTTGGGCTACGCTTTTAATATACGAGACGCACTACCATTATATTATATCGTGTACTACCACAACCAAAATCAGTACACTAGTGAATCGATCCAATCGATGTCACAAGGGATTGTGGACTGTGGCGCCATGTTTTATTTTTCAGGGACTTTTCACGTTGCCCTCGTATAATAATTCAATTAAAGGAATGTTGGTAAATAAGTTACAGACATCTAATGATATGAGAATATAGTTATAAATATTTTTGATAACACGGTTACAGAGGAAATATAAGAGAAATAATGTTTACAAATATTCAATTTTTTTTTCTTTCCCAGCTACATCACTATTAGGCCCGATCGATTTGTACAGATGTTGTAATCATTAGAAATCACAATTCATAATAATTTTCGTAAAATAAACAAGTGTCGAGGTACTAATGATTATTGTTGAATAGCCAAAGGTCAACCGGCTGTTACGTGACGAGTTATGGTGCCAGGAAGTCTGACGGAACGTACATTAGTAATCCTGTCAACGTTTCCTCAGATATTACCCCAAAAATACCTACTACCTACACTAATATGAAACAATGAAATCTTTCACGTCATCCGACTAAAAATAAACGTATACTCTATTTCTGATAAGTATAAATACTCCTCGAACTGCGTGGCCAAAATAAAACCGAAGATTCTTTGATTCGAAAAAAAGTTGATGAGACTTTTTACTTTTGCCTCAATTGTCTTGTTTACCCGGTAGAGGGCTTCAAAATTGCAAAAATAATTTTGTTTTTTCGGTATAACTTGAGAACGTGATGAAGAACTTTTACAATATTTAGCAGGTGAGTTACTGTCAATAATTTCCATTTTAGAGAGTGGAGCACAGAGCCTTAGAGACCATAGAAATGGCTCAAACTTGAGGATGTAACGGGAAAAGTGTCCAGAACTTTTTTGTGGTCAATGCAATTCACTCTATATTTTTTATGTAGATAGCTTATCTAATTTGAAAACTTTTCTTACTCTTAGAAAATTTTGATAAAATCAACGGATTAGCTTGAAAAAATTAATTTTCGAGTCTCTGCAATTTTGGCTTACTAATTTTACTTGATTAAAATACCTTAGTTGCCTTTGCTTTTCTAATGTCATTTTCGCATTTGAAGAATTTATTCTCAAAACTGTCAGTTTTTACTTTGCTTTCCTTAAAAATTTTATAAAATTATGGCTCAAAATTTCACTAACACTGAAATGGTTGATATGTTATTGATTTATGGACTTTGTCGTTGCAATGGCCGGAGAAGGGAAAGATATCCGCATCGCAGAATTCCAAATCGGCAAACCTTCGCGAAACTGGCAAATTTGAAGCAAATTGCAGAGAAACTGGACGCAGACGGACAAGAAGGACGTTAGAGCTCGAAGAAGCGATACTGGAAGCGGTTGAAACTGAACCTGGGATAAGCACACTACGTTTGGGACTTCGTATTGGAGCCTCAAAATCATTAGTTCATAATGTACTGAAAGAAGAACTGTTGTATCCCTATCATATTAAAACAGTTCAAGACTTATTGCCCATGGATCCAGGTCATCGGCTAGATTTCTGTCGGCTTATTGTCCAAAGACAAAACGCAAACCCCAATTTTTGTAGAAGAATTCTGTTCACGGACGAAGATACTTTCACGAGATGTGGTCTTTTTAACCTCCATAATGAACATTTCTATGCTGAAGAAAATCCTCATGAATCGGAAGTTACATATTTTCAGAATCAAACTAAAATAAATGTTTGGGTTGGAATAGTGGATAACTTTATTATTGGCCCTACCGTTATACCCGATCGATTGAACGGGGAGAACTACTTGAACTTTTTGGAACAAAGGCTACTTGAACTGTTGGAAGACTTGCCCTTACACATTCGTCGTGGCCTGGTTTATCCATGATGGTGCACCTCCTCATTTCACATTAACTGTGAGGCGACATTTGAATGTGGAATATCCAGATCGCTGGATAGGTAGAGGACACGATGCACCAGTGAAGTGGCCGGCCCGCTCCCCTGATTTGACGCCCTGCGACTTCTTTCTATGGGGCGCTTTGAAGTCGAAAGTTTATGCAGCTCCAGTAAACACACGAGAGGAATTGTTGCAACGAATTAATCATGAAGCGGATTTATTGAAGAATGATCTTGAAGTACTGCCAGAGTTCAATCCAATTTCTTGAAACGAATTAATTTGTGTATTCAGGAAAATGGGCAACATTTCGAACAATTGATGCCTTAGCGATTTCCCAAAAAGTTTTGTTGTTTCTTTTAATTTAGCATTTGTTTTTCCTAAATAATCACATCGTTTCCCCATTTCTATTGTTTTTATTATTCGTGTTTTACCGAGATATTAACCATTTCAGTGTTAGTGAAATTTTGAGCCATAATTTTATAAAATTTTTACGGAAAGCAAAGTAAAAACTGACAGTTTTGAGAATAAATTCTTCAAATGCCAAAATGACATTAGAAAAGCAAAGGCAACTAAGGTATTTTAATCAAGTAAAATTAGTAAGCCAAAATTGCAGAGACTCGAAAATTATTTTTTTCAAGCTAATCCGTTGATTTTATCAAAATTTTCTAAGAGTAAGAAAAGTTTTCAAATTAGATAAGCTATCTACATAAAAAATATAGAGTGAATTACATAGACCACAAAAAAGTTCTGGACACTTTTCCCGTTACATCCTCAAGTTTGAGCCATTTCTATGGTCTCTAAGGCTCTATGCTCCGCTCTCAAAAACGGCTATTATTGACAGTAACTCACCTGCCAAATATTGTAAAAGTCCTCCATCACGTTCTCAAGTTATACCGAAAAAACAAAATTATTATTGCAACTTTGAAGCCCTCTACCGGCTAAACAAGACACTTGAGGCAAAAGTGAAAAGGCTCATCAAATTTTTTTCGAATCAAAGAATCGTCGGTTTCATTTTAGCCACGCAGTTCGAGGACATCCTGTATAGGTACAGGGTGTTTCAGTTTTTTCGTTCATAACTTCGGCAAACGATAGAACTTCTAAAAATAATAGGGGTCTTCCATATAAAAATTTTCTCTAAATCACTTCGTTTTCGAGATACAGGGTGTTGAAATTGAAAAAAAAAATTGTTTTTTGCGAATATCTCCGGAACCGTTTACAGTCCAGAAAACAGATTTTGTAAGCAATTTCTACTCATAGTAAGCTATGTTTTGTGCGATAAAAAATTTTTTTTTTAGTCATAATTGGTGAAAATTTTGAAGGGGTAGTGGTTGTTTTCTCCCCAGCTTCTACGCCACTGGAAAAAGTACGGTTTTGAGATGCCCATTTGAACCGCCAATGTTTTCTACACAAAAAAGGTACCTTGGTCATAAGCTCTAAAGTTGAACGTTTTCGAGAAAAATCAACTTTTGTGTTGAAAAACAAGGTCAGTTTTTTGGTTTTGTCACTTGTTCTGACGTTTGAATAAATTTTGTTTAATTAGTAAGAAAACATTTGCGGTTCAAATGTTTGTCTCAAAACTGTACTTTTTCCAGTGGCGTAGAAGTTGAGGAGAAAAACACCCACTACTCCTTCAAAATCTTCACCAATTATAACTAAAAAAATTTTTTTTGCCGCACAGAACATAGCTTACTATGAGTAGAAAATGCTCACAAAAGCTGTTTTCTGTATGATAAACGGTTCCGGAGATATTCGCAAAAAACTATATTTTTTTCAATTTCAACAACATCCGTTCTATCTCCTGTTGAAGTTTGTCTACAAAAAACTGACTCACCCTGTATACGCAAATCACGTGACTGCATGCTCGACTGCATGTCAATCAGTCATATCAAACTAACGGTTTTTAGGGCATTGTTTTATCTCTTTATTGGAGAGTCTATTGAATGACATGATGTTTAAAATAAGTCAATTCATTATTAGTATATTAGTAGTCTTTAATGTTGTTGTGAAAAGTGGTTCAGATCATTAGCTCATTGGTGGTTATCGATTATCCTCAATAATATCCAAGTTAATCTCAATTCATTAAAAACCAAAAACAAGAATTAATTTACAACTGATTGATTTGTTATTGAATTATTAGTGTCCTAGTTAATCAATATTAGAAGAAATTTGTCGTTTTAAACATGTTTAAAACGAAACATCATATCGATACCATATTTCTTAATGTTAATGATATAGGTTGACGTCGATCATCAGTCAGAACTCAATGGAAAATATACCATAATCAATGGCTTTTTATCGTCTAATTAAAATTCTGTTCCTCTACAATATTTTAGGTTTTGAAAGTTTCTGCTAGTTTTACCGTAATATTAGCGAAACATCGCACAGAGGAGGAACATTTCAGAGAACTCGATGAAAAATATAAAACAATTACTGTCATCCCTTGCTTTTGATAGCAAACTAGCTTCCGGACACTTTGCAGGTCAAATTCATAACTGTAGGAATAGAAACTATATTGAAAATGATTTAGAAACAGCTAATGAAAGATGTTGAATTGTACTCTATGTTACAGTGAAATTTTATTCAAATAGCATACATAATGGATTTTACAACTATATGTTTTATACTGACACCCTTCGTCAGTTTGACTTTAGAAATTATTCATACTACAACCTTGTTTTATACTGACACCTATTGTCACAAGAACTATTCAAATTTGTCACAGAGTAAACACAAAATTGACTGTGACGTCACAATAGCACGACTTGATGCCGACGTTTCGCCAACTATTACAGGTAGCACTTTAAGGGCAGACTTGAGGCTTGAACTGAAACAGTTCCAAAGAAATGGACGTATACCAGGACAAATACATCTGTATTCCATGGTCTTCTCACAGAACACTATACTATGATGTTTGTAACCGGAATTGGTCAAAATCAAAGAGTGATCAATCTCTGCTTCTCATCAAATTAACAAATTCCCTGAGCCCAAAGAGAAAACATCAGCATTAGTAGGTCTGCAGGCATTGCGGAAGTGACACCACAGGAACATTGGCAAAGGAAGTAAAAACTTCTTTTTGGAAAGTCTTGAGTAAAGCAGATGACATTCTCAAAGCTATTGGCAAACTTGGAAGTTTGGAAAATTTTCCTGATAATGACTTTTAACACTAAAGATTATAATCAAGCAAAAGATGTAGTGTTACGTTTTGACCGCTTCTTCACATCTGTTAATCTAATGAAAATTTGCTGCCCTAGGTACATTGTTCCAACATTCGCAGGTAAATAGAGCCAAAAGGAGTGAAAATGGAACGTTGACTATAAGGTGGCAGAACACAAGAGACTTCATTGTGTTGTCAAACTGCCAAAAAGCAGAGAATACATCAGTAAACCGTAAACTGAAAATGGGACTACGGTAAATATAACTTGTCCAGAGTTAATAGTCTTCTACAATCGTTACATGGGAGGCGTTGACTTAGCTGAACAGATGACTTCTTTGTGCGATTGAAATTGAAAGTTCTAAAAATGGTGGAAGGAAGTTTAACTTCTCCTGATGACTGTTTAAAACTTTTAAATCATCCATAGCGAACTAAATCCCAGAAACAAGAAGACGTGTCTGCAGTATCTTGTCGAACTGGCGGAGAATCTTTTGTCACGGATAGTCAATTTATGAAAAGGTAAAAGCTAAACAAGTTGAGCGACTAAGTAAATTAGTCTGATGAGTAATGTTGGTGACTATTTACCAGTTGAAGAAGCATCAATTCGCTTGAGGTATGTTAGATAAACGTTGACTAAAACTGGAAAACATACAAAATGTATGTGCAAATTGTGACTACACGAGAGGAATCCTATAATGTTCGAAGAACATCGTGTGAACCAGCGGTGGAATCTTGGAAGAGGAGGCATTCGAGTTTTTCTTGAAGGTTTGGAGGTTATAGGTATAGGGAAAGACCCCACTAGATAAAGAGTTGATTTATGGGAAGACTGCATCACCCCTACCATGTGTAATGAATACTTTATTGTATACTTTTGGGATTATTATATCCCATTATGAATCACCGATGGGACTTACAATCCCAAGATATTTTTTTGATATGAGTAAATACTTTTTCATAAATTTTTTCGTTTATTTTATGTTTTAGTTGAATTTGAAACAAAGCATTTCTAAATATTCGTGAATAAATAAATCAGGAGTGAAAACATAAGACAACGAAGAATACAACTCGACTCCGGCTGTCATTCAGAACGACTTAAGAGATTCAACATGAAGACCTACGAATCAATTACAGTTAAGGAAAAGAAGTTCAATATTCTGCAGTGGGTGTTTATCGAGGTGTTTACGTTTTGTGTTGAGGGAATAAAAGAAAAAAACAGACAATATAGAAATTTAAACAATTAAATTCTACATTGTAACCTCGATTATCAAAAATTTAGACAACACAACCAACATGTTACCAAGTTCCTGCTAATAAATATTCTTATCTTCGAAACAGATTAGTGGAGCAAACAAGTAATCATTTATCATTAGGAAAGCCACGCACCTCCTGCGTTATCACTCGTATTTTCATATTACAAAATGTTTATTTCAAGCGACGCGTATATTATCTGGAGCTCCACAAGCTACCTCACGAGATGAATTCCAAAACACGTGAGTCAATCACATTTTTATTGTATTTTTTCAATAACATCTTTTACTAATTTTGTTATGTAAAGTCACACATTCTTGGCTATTAGAATGACTACTTTGTAGCTCCCTGAATTTCAAAATATGAACATCTCCATTAGCACAATTCATAAAACAAGTATTTGCATAAATTAGAAATTGTTAGAAGAAACCTCGGAAAAAACCATACGATTTTAATTACCCGAAATTTTTCTACAGGTTGAAAATATTTCATTTCATCATAAGTACCACATGTTGAAATATTATTTAATCAGGCTCAAATGCTCGGGATTGACAGTGCTCAATTGCAAAAGGCTATTGAACAATTCCAACAGCAAATTATAGGAATTCCACTGAAAATGACAATCAAGAACGCAATAATAAAGAAACTGCTAGGAAAATACAAAAAACGACAGCTGGAGATAACAGAGCTGTTATTGCAAAGGAAGTATGTGACACTATTTTAAGTCAAATTAGCGATTTCTTCTTATGCTCACCCTCTTCCAGAACTCATGAGCCACCACTAGAGATCTATAGACTCAATTTCCTGGTATCTATACAGTATTTTCCAGTTTATAACAGAAATACTTTACCAGTCCATAATCTATCGAAAAATGAAGTGACATCATAATTTTATCTTTTCGAAAACGCTTCCCGAGGGAGCTGACCTCGGAAATGAGACTCTTCGCAGTTCGGTTTAGAAAATCGTTTTAGTCCTTAGTCATTATACTGGGCACCTATAAGGAAATTGTCGAAATCGGCGTTTCCAAATCCGTCTAGACTATTTTTGAGAAAGTGTTTGCTTGTGTGTAGAGCCTTATAGTTAATACTCCTATTTATACTGCCAGCGTGAGAAAATCTCATCAATCGTTACTGTGCTTTGGTTGTTTGTTGAGTAAAAAGTTGCTTTATTAAAAGATATATTTGAGTAGATAACAATAATTGTGTTTTTCCTCACATTTGGAAGGAAGAAACCCTCCTCTCTGTATTTGCAAAAATAATTAACCGGTCAAATAATTTTTTCATATCTATTTTAGGCTACACCAATCAAGGAGTTACGATTAAAAAAACGATTTTTTTAACCGAACTTTGAAGGGCTGTATCCCCCGTACGAAGCTGTATCAACTGTATATCATAAAAATTATTAAACTGTACGGTTAATAAATATGGGAAATAGATATGTTGATTTCAATAATTAATACTATGTACCAAGATAAAACAATTGAAAAGTGCTATTCAAGTCAACCAATACAGGTTGTCATAATGAATGTCGACCTCGTTTATTATCACACAATGTCAAAGCTGTATAATTTTCACAACCAGTGGAAACTTACCCATATAAATACAAATTTCACCGCTGATTTTGTATAGGTACCATAATATCATCGAGTATTAGGTCTAGGCAAATCGATGGCTAGGACTGCAAATACGCAATCTTGCTCATTATTTTTCCGAGGAATCAACTAGGAACTCATTGGAGTATTCAAAGAATGTTGGTTCAAACTGTTGAATGCCCCAAATTTTGTCGATACTGCAGACCGAGCTGCGAATCATATTATAACTGAAATATCTTCGTTTTGTAAATCATCAAAGGTTGACGAAGTGACTTTGACTATAAAATTTCCGAAATAATATTCATAATATTCCACCTCATATTTTCTTGCACAACCTATAGACAAAGTTGTTTAATGTTTTCAGGGTTAGACAATTTGAATCGTTACTACAGATAATATTGATTTACAATAATGCAATATGTGAATTACGTCTATTTTGCAGAGTCTTCAAGTATATTTTTGAGAATATGGTAATTTTTCTATTTTCCTAAAGTCTTGGACGCGAAGGACAATATCTCGACACTAAATTTCTCACCGAGTTTCTCACTTGATACATCACAATACATTATGTTTTAACTGTTGTCTCATCGATTCTAGAGGGTCTAAAAAAATGGGTATCAGGCGATTTAGGATATAACTACCTCGAACCTACCTAGGTAGGTGAATACAAAGCTGAAGACGACACAGCTGTAATAGCTGAAGACGAAAGATAAAGGTATATACGAAACTAGTGAGCAATATCGATATAATAATCAATTCACCTATTAAGTGGAATAACCTGTCTATTAACTGCGAAGTAATTTGTTGATTATTGCCACCTAAAACCAGTGCTACTAAAAGTATGATAATTTCAAGTCTGCGTAATCAGTTGTATATAACTGACGGTTTTCTAACTTACACTTATTATGGTCGATAAGCTTTCTCAATTTTATTATATAGAATATGTAATTAACATCTCATGGATGGAAATATATCTGATAAAGTAGGTACTTACATATTGCCAGTTATACTCAAGTATATAATAATAATAATTTGAGTAAACCTAGGTTATCATTTTCGTTTGCGGTTTTTTTTATTTATGAAAAAGTAAATACACGTAAACGTTGAAGTATATAAATATGGTTAAACTGAGATAAACGTTTGAAACTGGTATGAAAATTATCAAGACAGTTTCTAACCTAACTTATACTATCGAACATATAACGTATTGTTATTCGCCTAATATTGAAATTACACAATTACCATAAAAGTATTAAAACATAAATAATTATAACTTTCTCTTCAGTACCTACATTTTTGAATTCAAGTAAAATCGTATTATTTCGTGTGGATTTGATCCTGACAGTTCCAAATTCTATAAACTCACAGTTCATTCAAATAATTGGGATGTAAACATGATATAAATTTACCTTATCGGAATTCCTGATTTAAATTTATTTAAAACGTCCCTGGTAGATCATTTTTTTGAATAACCGTGAAGGAATTGAAGCACGATAGCACGAAAAATAATTGCACTAATCACTCACTCACTACAACAAACTGTAACTGATAAAACAGAACACTTCACTTTTTTTGTCACTAATTCAATAAATGGTAACCCTGTTACAAACTATTGAATTAACGTTAATTTATTGTAACACATTAGTTAATAAATTAACGAAATGAAACAAACTACAGAAAGCAAAACGATGACTAACACCAATAAGTGTTCGTAGTTACAGTGACTATCATACGTAAACGTAAAATGTAACAAATAAAGAAGGCGTGCTACTGCGCTCAGCTGATCGGTGCCAACACAAATTTTTAATAATGAAACTTACTATGTGCTCCAAGGTGTTGAAGAGGAAGGTGAGCGCAAACCCATATTGGGAAATCTATTGCCTAAATTGATATGTATACTATTAAGTGGATAGATATAGTGAAGGGTTAAGGAACTTCAGTTGTAGCAACCACTGAAAGTCTGTAGTGGCTAATCGATTGATTATTATTAATGAATACAATAATACAAACGAATAGATGTATGAACATCTTATTCACAACCTTTTGTGATCATATCATATTTCCGAGATACTGGAAGTATGAAGTGTAGAATGATCATGATAATTCATAGAGGAAAATAATATTATTGAAGATTATTGAATTTCCACTAAGGACTTCCATACAATTTAAGATCAACAGATTGGTAAAATTTGCGCTTGGGTGGAGCTATTAAGTTTTTTACCACTTATTTGTTTATGCATTAGGTTCAATATAATAAATAACGGGGATTATAACTCCCTTTTGTTTCCTAACCTAAACAGATTCAAGATGAGGGAACTCGATTGTTGTTATCTTGGAAAAAGCACCTACTCCAGCCAACCGGAAGTTTCATTTTTTACACAAGATAATATGCTATATCTAAATTTGGTTGGCTTTTAGGAATAATATGAACTTTGTTTAATATCGGCTCAATCTGATTCTATCACCATCAGTCATATTAATTCATTTAATTCAATGTCCAGGAGCTATAATAAATTCTGTCAGTCTGAAATTTTAAGTTAGCCAGTTCCAACTATTTGAAAAGAATAACGCTTGATCTCAAATGTTATACAGTAATTTAATCATTTATTAATGTGATTTAATATGTTATTCTAAGCCGAATAAAATTTCAATCCATTGCGCTTATTAGTGACTAATCTAAGTCATGGCATAACCCTCAAGTATCGAGTAGGCTATAGTATAGCCTACCCCTACCCTACACAGTACACACCAAAGCAGAATGGAACATCAACATCTTGAAATCTAAATATCGATGCGATCACAATTAATAAAATGATCAATACAACGGTACTCACTTTCTAAACTGTTTTAATTAACATATTGGTTAGTGTTGAAGCTTTCAATCTATTTTTGACCGACGTCAATGTTGTACAATTTGAAGTTGGTCAGTCCATCATAATAGAAGTAATATTTGAAATAAATTTCGTTCAAATCCAATCCTAGTATATCAGTATTGACATGATAACGTCATATTAAAGTTAACAGGATGCCACTTAATGTTGGAAATTTTCAAATAGAATGTCATTACATTACTTCTATCTTGATGATTGTTGATATACGAGCGATGGATCATGTTGAAGTATGATTTCACCGAAGAACAAACTTCACCACGTGACGTTTAATGTAAATCACAGAAGATAGTATGTAAGTGTATTGAAAGTGCTACATCTTCCAGAAAAGATCAAGAGTTAAAAATTACAACACAATTTTAAGAGGCGCAATAATCGGAAGTTCCTTACTAGTACCCACGGTATGTACGACCGTGCTAGTGCCCCAGCCCCAGAAGTATCCAGAATCCACAATAAAACGAATATCTGCAGAATCCAAAGTATAAAATAAAACATGCTTTAAGACTTTATGTTTCTATTTTAGGTTTTACGAGTACCAGTGAAAGTTTTGTTTGATTCAATAATTAGCCCCCGTAGAGGCATCCAAAAATTGCCTTAGCGCACGGTATTTCACGTGCACGTGGCGGGGTATTGGTTAAAGTTTTCAAATAGCAATAATCGCACCTCAGTTAAACCTCATTGGTTACGATAATGCCACTGCGCAAAGCTAGAGATTTCATGTTAGTTAGGAGTATACATAACTTTCAAATGATTAGGACATAATGTTTCGTAAAGCGTGGCGCGATCTGTGGAATGGTAGATCAACTATCAAAGCAAATTACACTGTAGTCTACAGACTCCTATTGAAACATTGATAATGATTTCAAGCATACCGCATTACGAATACTTTCATACTTTATTCGCCGAGTGAAAATGAATAACTGCATCCATTGAAAATACAGTTTCTTGAAATCAATATGTGTGAACTATAATCTGGAATTTGAAATAACGTTATGTTACTTTTATACTTTGAGTATTGAATACACAAAACTTATTCCATGAAAATATAATTAAATTAGTATCTGAATGCTTCATTCTGATAATCTTTAATTAAATATTGAAAAAAAGTTGTTGCAAACATAACTGCATCATGAAAATAATACAAACATAATAGGCACCATGAAGAAATTTAATTAATTGGAGTAATTTTATATGTTTTTTAATTGCTGAGGCAATTCTTCTCAACTACAGGTGTTATGTATGTTTTTTTGAATATATGGGGTTGTGGTATCCGTTAAATTTTCCCATATTTTTCTCCAATAACGGTTGTTGAGCAATCACTATTGCTCGATTTATTAGAAAATACTTCTTTCCAGCAATTCTTTCGAACAATTTAATTTCGTTCAAATCCGATGCAGATTCCAGTATCACTGCCTTATGAGGTTAACAGGATCCCAGAATGGGATTCCAAATAGATTTTCATTACCAACGTTACAGTCATTGTTGATTAAGATATAAATCGACAATGATTGATTGTTCATATACGGGTAATAAATTCAATGTTAAAGTATCATATCTCAACTATTAATCTAGATCACAGGAAGATAGTGTGTAAGTAAATAGAACATCTTCCAGAAAAACACGATTTAAACAAGTGAAAATAATCCAAAACTTAGTTGTAATTTTGTATTAAAAAAAGTGAACCTCATTTATTTATAGATTACACGAGACATACTCGTAATAATAATACAATGTTCGTGAAACATCGAATGGTCTGCGGGAATAGGGGGGGGGGGTACCACAAATTCTGTGAGTTTCATTCTTACAGTGGTTCGATCCCGGAGATATTGAGTTCATGAAAAAACATCAAGGTCAACGCAAATTGCTGCAGCAAAGAGTGCTTTGCTCACAATTTATAAATATCCGAAATTATAAGCAATAAGTTTGTGATTTAAAATAGTGGGCCGATCCCGGAGGTACTGCAATACCGGGCCAACCCGTGACGGAGATGGAGCAAGCCCCGAGTCTCCGTCAATTTCCAAAAATCAGTTTAATATACTGGCCCCGCATGCGGGGCGTATCAGATATTAAGCTGATAAGAACAGATACTACACTTTGATCTTAGCCATAGGGCCGAGAAGCGATACTTTATAAACGTACACTTGAACATTACATCAAGCTAGTCATGAGTTGCAAAAACACCAAAATACAAAGCGCCCTCTATGAAGGAGTAGTTGCTCTACAAGTGAACAATTTCATATCACTACCTGATACACTGATACTCTAATTCGTGATTACAGATTCTTACATTTTCTATACAGATTGAAAAATGATATCATTCTTATTATAAGTTTATAAACAATTATTATAGGTTATAGAACTGCAGTTCATCTAAATTCAACTTTGTGCTTTATTTCACTATTCTACCTATTTTATAACACGATAACGATAGACTTATTTTGGATTAAAGCATCGAAAACGATAAGCAATTGAAGATCAAAAAAATTATATTTCGGAAAGCATATTAATATTTCTCTTTTAGATATTTCAATGATCTAGATAGATGTTAACATTATAGTTAGGAACCCTTCGGAAGTACTTTGATATTAAGAACCCGTTCTTTGATATTGTTTATGCAAAGAAAACGCAGACTTCAAAAACTTTAAAACTGGCTGTCATTCAAGGAACCCGAATTTTAATGAAATTAACTGATTCAGAATCAGAATATGGAATGTACATGACGTTACCGTTATGCGGGAGTTTCGTATGTGTTCAAGTGAAAAATATATCCTAAAATAATTACATATATAGAGGAAACTCTCAATCAAAAGGCTCGGATATAATCCAGAATTTAGTTGATATTACATCAAAAGTGGGCTGGTACTACAATGACAATGCAACTCGTGGAGAAGAAACAAACAAGCTTCGAGCAGCTGTTTCGTGTTGGAAAGTCAAAAATTAAATGTGAAAAGAAACCTCTGTTCTATGATATGAGATAAAATACCAGATCTCAGTTATAGTTTGCAGTAGATAGTCGCGAATCCCTTAAGTAAACAGTGTACTAACTACTAACTTTAATTTAAATAATAGGCCTTAAGAAAACAATAAGTGGATAGGTTTAAATTTAATTTAAATAATAGGCCCCCGTAGAGGCTTCCAAAAATTGCCTTAGCGCACGGTATTTCACGTGCACGTGGCGGGGTATTGGTTAAAGTTTTCAAATAGCAATAATCGCACCTCAGTTAAACCTCATTGGTTACGATAATGCCACTGCGCAAAGCTGAAGTTATTACGTTAGTACGAGGTACACATAACATTCAAATGATTGCGACAGGATACAACACAACTTATGGCGCATTCTGTTGAATGGTATATCAACTATAAGAGCGAATTATAGATTCCTGTAGAAGTCCTAATGGAGTCCAAAATATTCATAGCTTAACAGTTTTATAGCAAAATAGATCGTGGAAAATAGAATGTGCAAACATTAAAATACGTTTTGTGTTCGCTTAAAATATACAAACGAATTTGAAAGAACCGGATGTTGCTTTCAGGGTTGAAGAGCTTATGGATTTTTCGAGAAGGACTCGGATTTGTTCTTAATACATCGTTATTGTAAGACCAAGACCCTCTATGTTGTGATATTTTTATAAACGTCTTTAACCTAATAACCGTAAAATGATCTCATCCGTGTTGTGTCGGGCAATTGAGACGAATTTATGACACTTTTGTTTTGATTGGAGACTGTTTACAAAGTTGACGCTGGCTCTGCGATGCAGGGGGTTTTTGTAACACGTGCACTATCGCAGAAGGCTTAGAGTTAAATTTAAGCTATTGAATTCATTTGAATTTTGCTTCTCTTTAAAGCAGTATAGTAAAGAAAAATTCACTCAACAAAATTGTGCTAGTATTGTTATAGTCGTGTTAAGTTTAAGTTACAAGAAAGGGTGAGTTTTCCCACGGAGCATACTACTTACTTTTGCATATTCGTTTGGACTGATGCTTTATTAATATTATTCAAATAATCCACTTTAAAAGGTATTTTAATTACCGCTTGTTAACTGTCTTGCCTGTGGAGTATTGACATTTGTATTATTGTTTCTTGTTAATATTTTGAGCGGGTCTGGGACTATTGCATGATTCTTTAAAGTATTTAACAAGGCTTTGTGTCTGGAGGGGACCCTCGCGTTTTGGTGTCAATTGCCCTCCTCAGTACAGACTGTTATTGTCAAGTTATCTAGATGGAGGTTGCTTTATCAATCTCATGTTTTGTGTATTGTTTAGGTTGCATGTTTGCTACGGTATTGAGTGAGTTCTGTATTACTCCAAGTATAACTCGATAAATTTGTTCAGCCATTTTAGATGGATGTGCCCTTCGCATATTCATTGTCAGTGTGTTGTCGTCACTGGGACAGTACAATAAAGTTAAGAAGTATGTTGTTTATAATAACCGGATTAGCATATCTGAAATATTTACGTTAATGCAACAACTCACAGTTTTAAAATGTTTACTTATTAGTCGCTGCACTTATGTCTAACTTTGTTTAAGTCGAGTAACTGTAGAACGGGTACGCTCAGAATATTTAATTGTTTCCAGATATGCCATTAAATCCTGAAGCAAGAGTCGCCTAATCGTCCAGTTCTTTTTTATCAACATTTTGGCTAAATATTTTTTGACTACGTATTATTATTTTCCTCTTGTATCATCTAACTAGGGTTAGTTAATATTATAAGAAATCTATATTTAAGTCATGACATGGAAGTGAAGTATTTATTACTCTTTTAATTGCCTTGCGATCTCTAGCGTCAACTAGAAATTCCGCAAGGTGTTGACGCTCAACAGATGATATTATTCCTCATTTTAGTTGTAACTTAAAATTGAACATTATCTTGGTTTAAGTTTAACTTTCAGATGTCATTCAGCGGTATTGCATAGGCACTTATAGTTTTGTGTCTAGATATAAGCTTCGTTCTGAGAGCATCTTGTTCAAGTACAGTGTACAGCATAATCAATACATCTTTATCAGAACAAGTTACACGTTTAATTTCACTCCGATAAACTTCGTCATCTGAATTGTATTCACAAAAATTAGGAAGAAGAGATTAAATAGCACTCCTGATCAATATTGAGTGTTAGAAGAGTGTGATCGCGCTCCCTATTCAACACAAGGAATAGTTCAATTCGATATATCGTTTATTATTTTTGACTTTTTAGTTCTGAATTTTTTGTTCAAAATTCACGTATAATATATCATTTCGACTTTTACATCATTATCAAGTCACAATATTGAATTGAATTGTCTGGAATATAAGATACAAATGCAAGTATAAGCAAACTGCCTGAGAAGAAATATAAAAATCCATCTTAGAAATGAATAAGCAAGAAAATCAAGAAAAACTATTATCTAAAGATACTATATCATCTAATTTATCTTTCATCCTCGATTTGTCAATCTATCAACACTTCAGTTTAATGAAGAACAAACAAATATATTAAACAAAGGACCCAAGTTCACACCACCTAATAATAAAATTAAGGAAAATAAAGAATTAATTGGAGTTCAGGCAGAATCCAGACACATAGCAATATAATTAATATCCCCATTCTTCAAAGACACAAAATTACAGAAATCAGACATAAAATTCAATAACCAGAATCATATAAAAACAAGAACAAGTATTACAACGAAAATAGAAGAAGAGAAACTAATATTGACAAAAGCAGATAACCTGTAATACTATAGTTTTTTGAGCACAGAAGAATATCACGCTAAAATGCAAGATACTCTAAGAAAGCTGGATATAGTTGAGATTCCTAGAGGGAAAAAAGAAAACTGATTCCAATGAACGTACAACCACCAAAAATTACGGGCTTATCAAGCTCCATAAGGAAGAAAAATCTGCTAGAGCAGTAGTCTCTTATGAAAACGCTCCTTCAGGGAAGTTAGCCAAATTTTTAAATCATACATTCCGGGAACGAAACTCCATCCTCAGCATACCGTTTCAAAAAGTTTATTGAAAAATAAAATCTCTTGTGGAAATTAGACAAAAAATTGCTGTTTCATTTTCCATAAAATAAATAGTTCATCACTATCTCTGAAACTAATATACCTATTGTAATTAAATATTGAAACGCTTGAGAAGTACTAGTAACTAGTACAACATAAGAATAGAAACAGTAAACAGTTCACCTTTCATCAACAGGAAAACTAATATTCCAAAATAATTATTATGCAACAGTTAACAGTAACAACGTATAAACATGAAACAGTTCAACTTTGATCAACAGGATAACCTGTAAATTAGGGATGTTCGATACTGTATCGATACTCGGGAGTATCGATCCTATTAGAAGCGATACACGATATTTTGTATCGATACTTTACTCTTCGATATATTGTGTATCGATACTTATTTAGTACGTATCGCCATCTTCCCGGATCGGTCGGTGTCTCTATGGTCGGTGTTAATCGACTGATGACATCCAGCGTTCTGCAGGAAAGCCAAAATTCCGAAAGTGTTTGGTCTTTTCATAACGAATTAGTTATGAAGAAACAAATGACTGGAATTGATAATCGGGAGGGTGGGCTTCACTTGGACTTGAAGGTTTACTTGAATTATCCAATAATCAATATTAATACTGATGGAATAAAATTCTGGATTGAATCTCCAGAAAAAAGTTTCTTACGAGAAATTGCCATAAAATATGTATTTGTATATGTTTAGTGGTTGGCACATCTGTTCCATCTGAGCGCCTGTTTTCTAAGGATGGACATATAATAGCGCAAAGCCAGAATAGGCTGACTGGTGAAAGATTGTCAAAATTGCTATTTCTGAGTTCTTTACAATTAAATATGTGGGACATTTAAATTAGAATATGTATTTTCTTTTAGAACTTTAGTCTGTTACTAAATTAGCTTACGTTGAACTTTTTTCACTTTTGTTTGTGATAACCACAAATAAATTAAACAAACCAATTGTGTTTTTTGTTTCTCCATTCTCCTCTCTTGATTATAATGCGGAGTATTTTATTCAATTTTTCACTACATTCTGTTATTGAATATCAGTAGCGCTGAGCGCTGACGCCCTAAAAATCTCGGATATTTCGAGTATCGATCCTTTAACTTACGATATTTTACTGTATCGATATTTTACGTTCCGACCCGTATCGATACCGTATATCGATACTCTCGAGTGTATCGCACATCCCTACTGTAAATTGAATATCAAAACGCTTGGTACTTAAACTTATACACTAAAGAATGAGAACAGAAAACTGTACTCTTATTTACATCTACAGGGAAAACTATTTCAACATCATCATTAATATGATAGGCCCCCCCGTAGAGCCTCCCAAAAATTGCCTTAGCGCACGGTATTTCACGTGCACGTGGCGGGGTATTGGTTAAAGTTTTCAAATAACAATAATCGCACCTCAGTTAAACCTCATTGGTTACGATAATGCCACTGCGCAAAGTTAATGCAAATAAATTACCAAAAGGTACACATTACTTGCAAATGTATGGGACACGATGTGTCGTAACGCGTGGCGCTATCTGTGGAATGGTAGAACAACTATCAAACTATCAATGTTGGAACATTTTTAATTAGTCCAAAATCCAAAACTTAAAATTTATTAACAAATAATAATAGTATACTGTCAGATAGCTCTAACTTGCCTAGGCACACAGTAAAAAGTATACTGCGGGTTAATAGTCCATCTAGATGGTAAAAATTATGATTGTAAGTCTTACACGCGAATAGGTTAATTTTAAACGTGTCCATATTTATGATCAACGGATTGCTGAAAGCTGAAATGGTTCAACTGGTGTGAAAAAGATCAATCAGTGTTGTGTGTATAGAATTTGTGCGATTAGAATTACACTGGATCCGGTGAATCCATGTAGTTACATAATAACTAAATGGGTAAATAGTACAGCATGAGTGTTAAACTATCGGTAAAGTGTCATCTCGCGGGTAGATGGCGTTATTTGTTCTATGCTTCTCTAGCCTAGCCCTCTCTGTTGTTAGTTGATGTATAAATCAGCAGAGATATCGATCGGTGAAACTGAAGCCCTATTCGTGCCACTGATGAGCCGGAGGTGGCAGAACAGCTTCCTGGCACTATTTAGCTGTTGTGTCATTGATTGACTTTTGAGGATTAGATTAATTCCCAACAAGTAATTGTCCAATTATAGACTTTAGTTAAGGAAATATTCTATAAGAGCCTTTGATCTATTTGATACTAATACAAGTAGATGAAATGGTCGCTAAAATCTATATATTAATAGAGTATTGTAGAAGCCTGTGCAGTTTCATAGAGAAAAGTACAGAGGGTAGGGTGATAGTTAAGATATCGTTCGAAAGGGCCTAGACTATAGATGTGCCAAAAACTGTAACAATTAAAAAAATTTATGTCGTTTGGCCAGGATGCGCTACTGAAAGTTAGGGAAATACGCGCAGCTGTCAACACTCTAAAGCATGACGGGTGGTAGACCGCCAGATCGCCCCAAGACAACTTTCACTGGGACGGTTAGTAGACTTCCTTAATATGTTTTGAACATGCAATTTCACTTGTTATCTGGGGGTTTTTGGGATCGCTGATCACGATTCTGATGTCTAAATAATGCTATAATTCACCTGGGGAACAGCATATCCTGCTTGTTACCTCATCCCTGAAGAATTTACGGTATAATTCGCTCTACGATGAAATTAAATTTTAAAACCAATTGTAACGAACTGAAATAAAATGCACCTTGAGGTAGGTATATTAATCGTAATAACTCGACTTGATTTTTACTGGCAGCTACTCATTAGTCACGGTGAAATAAAAGGACAGGTAAATTACAGATAAAAAAAGGACCCATCATGTGACACGCCCCAAAAATTATCATCTTATCTCACACTTTTGAAAATTTTTATTGTCTCTATGACTGCTGTCTGTTGATGACACGGTCGTACATACAGGTCTGGGACCTCTATGTTTGACATGAGTCTCTTACATGTCGCCAAACTCGTAGTCCCTCGCTCAGCCACCAGCTAGCGCTTGGATCGAAGTATGGCAACAATCACATTATTAAGTAAAATAATTTTTCTCGTAACGCAATATTCACTATTCGGATTTGAGAGAGGAATAGAACTGTTACTCTTGTCAAAATGTATTACTCACCTCAAAAATAACTTCCCCTTTTTCGTTATACATGCTCGCACACATAAAAGACCTCGTTAAAACGATTTCTATCCGGAATCGCAAGCATCCACTTTTTTCGCATTTCCGCATGTTTCGCGGCACTTTAAAAACAAAAGTTTCTTGCTTTACACTTTTGTACCTCGTTTTGCATTTCGGCACAATGCACGGTTCCGTAATTTTTTTCGATAAACGCCGGTATTCCTTGTGTTTACAACAATGACAGTTGCCAGAGATCATTTCTCGACTCATGCGCCACCCTTTTGGTACTATGCAACAGATTACTCTTAGCGGACTCACTTCTCACATAGGAAACAGCCTGGAGTTCCCAGACCTGTATATACGACCGTGGTTGATGATAATTGAGAATTTACGATAGAGAGTGTATATTTTTTTTTGTTTCCATCTTCCCCATGTCAGTATGATGAAGATAATATTGATTATAATTCAAGATTTATTTGAAAATAATGATGATCGTTGTATATAATTGTTTTTATCATCTGTAAATAAAAAATTATCACAATAGGTTAAAATTAACATATTAATAGTACGCATTTTTTTGCATCTCCTTTCCTTTTTACCAACTTCCTTCAATCAATTTTTTTTTTATACTTTTCCCATTTAAACTCAAACATCATTATTACAATATTTCCATTTTTTATAGAAGAAAAAATATTCATTTTAACACCACTTGTTAAAAATTAGTAATTATACTGTTCATGAAATTTTGAAAAAAAAAATATTATTTTGATTCTGTAAAAAAATATATATATCTACACAACTTGTGGATTAGTACCTCCAAGTGCATTTCATTATGATTTCAACAACAATATCGTGATCAGTGATCCTAACAATCCCTAGGTTCAGGTTTTATTTAATTTTAGAGCGAATTATGCCGTGTAAATTCTTCAGGGTTGAGGCAACAAGCAGATTATGCTGTTCTCCAAGTGAATTATAGCATTATTTAGACATCATAATCGTGATCGGCGATCCCAAAAACCCCCAGGTAACAGGTGAAATTGCATGTTTAAAACATTTAAAATGTTCCTTAAAGGAAGTGTCCTGAAGATGTCTAGGATATCCTGGACTCCAGGTATAATTTCAATGAAATATATGTGATCAGAGATACAAAAAAAAATCGGATAGGAAGTTTTATTTCATTTAGAGAGAATTGACGAGCATTCCCTGAGGATAACCTGACACTGATGTAGCATCGAGTAACCGATTTGGACTAGTTTTAGTGGATATTTATTGAATATTATTATACGTAAAAAAAGTGAACTGAAAAAAAGAAAAAAATGCATTTCTGCAACATTTCTACTAAAAACAAAAAGCGTTCAAAGTTTCCAGATACCTTCCAGAATATAATGCAAAAAATCGTCACTCGATCTATCTTGGAGCAAAAATTTTATACGTTATTGTGCTTTATTTCCTCGACTATGTTTCATCGTCTCTTTCAGGAAATTGAACCAATAAGTATTCAACACAACGAGATATTCAGGATATTACTTGCCGCAACTTAGAGGAAACGGAGAATTTGTAAATTTCCCCTATCCTTGCAAAATGCTGTGTAACATCATTTTTGTAACGATTCGTACATTGGCATCCCTTTAAAATTGTAAAATTTATATAAAAACTTACGGAATCACTGTCATCCAAGGTGAAATCCCAGGAAGGTACCGGTGAAGCGCACCTACTACTTCCTGTTACACTGAGCTGTTGTACTGACGTTATGGTATCATCCAATGGATGGTCTTCTGGGATACTGGCAAAAGACTGGTGGGTACGGTGTCTGGGCACAGGAGATACAGAGCTACCAGCAGCTTCGGAAGCGCCATTGCCAGCTGGACTCACTACTGTCACATTGAAACGTCTCACTGACACTGTTCCTCCAGCTGCAAAATTGTAAACAACACAATTCGTCATCAATAAAATATCTATCGTGAGAATTTTGTATATAGGGTAGGGTAATTCCGGCCACAATAGTTCTCTATTAGGATTAACCAATATTCTGTGACTCAAGCACGCTTGATTGAATGTCTCCATGAAATTTTGTGACTGTAAACTGTTTGGAATGGTTTGTCACTCGACTAATTGACATTTGATGTTCATCGTTATAGCGGGAAGAAATTTCTGAAGGTATGTACAATTGGTTTCAACTATACAGTCAGGGTAAATGTATTTATATTGTGTGAATTTCATGCTCAATACGCCAATATAATAGATTCATATTATAATTGCAAATTTCAATTTATACAGACAAAGAACATTTAACAGGTAATGACGCCCGGGCTAGTAGGGAAATGCCAGCCGACCGTCATTACCCATCTCCAATAATTATTCACTTTGGAATAATTTTCACTGAGTAACGCTTTATACCTACATAGGAGTAGTTCGGTCAAATTAGACGATTTTTTTTCCAACTCACGAAATTTTCCGGACTCAACCAAATGAGATGTGGTTTTTTGCAAACTGTTCGGGAGATCATTTGAACAATATAACATATTGCCGCTAGGACGTTCTCTAGCTTTGGGAGCATAAATTGACCAATTTTCATGTCCAATTTTTGGTAAAATTCGGGAAATCCTTAAATAGTTCGCAAATTGGCCAAAAAATCCCACTCGGGGGTTTTCGAGGTCGCTGATCAAGATGCCGACGTCAGATTTTACATTTGACCACTTCCTGGGGAGTAATTGGCCAATTATTGCCACAAAAATGGGGCAAATCGACAAATAGTTCGCAAAGTGGCCAAAAAATCCCACTCGGGGGTTTTCGAGGTCGCTTCAGATTTTCCTGGAGAGTAATTGGCCAATTTTTGACTGAAAAATTACCAATTTCTAATTGAAAATAATAATAAACATCAATTTTTTTTTTCATTTTATTAGATAAACTCAAAATAATATTTGTAAAATGTTTCACAATCATTTACATCAGCATCTTAATAGTATATAATCACTACATAGTATAAAACAAAGTCGCTTTCTCTGTCCCTATATTCCTATGTATGCTTAAATCATTAAAACTACGCAACGGATTTTGATGCGGTTTTTTTTAACTGATAGAGTGATTGAAGAGGAAGGTTTATATGTATAATAACATCCATTAAATAGTGGAGAAATACTGTTATTTTTGATTTTGAGGTTTCTAATGTGATGTCGTAAATAATTACATTTTTTCCGCTTACATTGCAAACGCAGGCTGAACCCTACGAGATATATCAAAATAATGTACTAAGAATTGTACACATTGAAAAGGTCTACAGAAAACTCCGCGATGGTATATGTCTATCTCTTATGGTTATCCCACAATACCATTTTTTTGTCATTTACTTTTTACGACAAATAATGGCTAATTTTCGAAGCGATTTTAACCAATACAGCATTAATCCTTATCCAATTAAATACCTTAAATACATTGTTGATTTAATATAGATCTATATGGCCCTTTACAGCATATGATTTAAATGAATATTTTCGAAGATATTACAGATTTAAAAATTGCGGGACGTAGCGTTTGCGGCAGTATGGCCGGCCGGGCGGGAGCGGGCCTATAAATAGCGCGTCGGAGGCCGCGGTTCTCCCTATAGCACTTTGAATTTAGCAGCGATCGATCGCGTTTATTATCGGAGCTCTCTTGCGAGGAAAAAACTACTGAATCGATTTTAATCATTTTTTCAGTGAGTGACATAGGATATATATTTTATACCCGTGCGAAGCAGGAGCGGGCCGCTATGTTTTTATATACAACGTTCACAGTTTTTCTGTAGTGTACTTAGTATCAGCATTACACCCGTGCGAAGCCGGGGCGGGTCGCTAGTAATATTTAAAACGCAAATAAAGATGAAAAATTATTATATACAATATATATTATTGTACATTATATTATAGAACAGCAGGTTTTCTTTTATCTGTGAGGAGTCGAATAGGGCCCGATATTTTATAGGAGAGAATGTTATTTTTATTCTTACATTCTCCTGTCCGTCTTCATAACTGCTTAGCAAAGCATCTTTTGTATCATGCGCATCTCAACTTCCCCTATCGACGCACTTTTTGAATTTTTGGATGCGCGTCGTCTTGCATAGTAAGTATGTGGTCTGCAGACGCATAAAAAAACGTTGATGCACGTGGATGCACGTGTGTTGTTATAAGACTTCGAAGTGTTAATATTACGTGTCCAAATAATTTGTTCCTTTAAATATAACAAATATTCATAAAAATATTTTATTCAAGTATTTTATGATAATATATATCTTGTGTTTTTTTAGTGTTAATGAGAGTTGAACCTGTGTAACAAAATTATTAATTAATTATTTGCAATTGAAAATTTGCCATTTTTCAGGCAATAATTGGTCATTCATCCTCCAGAAAATGGTAAATGTTAAATCTGAAGTCGGAATCTTGATCAGCGACTTCAAAAAATCCTTAGTGCAATTTTTTTGACATTTAAATTTTTTTTTAATTTGCCCCATTTTTGGGGCAATAATTGGCCAGTTACTCTCCAGGAAATAGTCAAATGTTAAATCTGACTTCGGAATCTTGATCAGCTACCTCGAAAACCCCCCGAGTGAGATTTTTTGGCCACTTTGCGAACTATTTAAGGATTCCCGAATTTTACCAAAAATTGGACATGAAAATTGGCCAATTTATGCTCCCAAAGCTAGAGAACGTCCTAGCGGCAATATGTTATATTGTTCAAATGATTTATTTGGCCTCCCGAACTGTTTGCAAAAAACCGCATCTCATTTGGTTGAATCCGGAAAATTTCCTGGAATAATTGGCTAATTTGACCGGACTAGAGGGAAAGGTGAAAAGTTCCTGAAAAATGAAACAAGAAATGATTTATTTGATCAAAACTTATTTTATTTCCCAACATAATCTCTTTGTAGCCCGATACACTTCGTCCAACGTTTTTCTGATTTTTTGTAACCTCAATTAGACGACCAGAACGTTCGACGTCCTTTGTGGTCATACTATAATAACGAAAATTAGTAAACCACTTGTGAATCGTTCCAATCGATAATGAGGAGTCCCCATAATGTTTAACAAGCGATTCTTTGGTTTGCGTAATGTTTTTTCCACGTAAGAAATAATGTATAAGAGAAACGAAATTCATTTTTTTCCACGTTTAGAAAAACCTTTAAGGTTGCTTGCTTTCGATGGGTGTCAAAACAGAACTGAATGACATATCAGCCTGAAAATTTTAATTCGTTGTAATTAAATCTGTTTTATTTTTCAGGGACTTTCACCATGCCATCGAAGATATAAGCATTGATGTTTTTTTACATATTTGTACATACACTCGGAAAACAGTAAAAGCCGCGTGGGCATCAGACCGAATGGAAGCCGCAATAAATGCTATAGGTAATGGTAGAAGTATAAGGGAGGCTGCAAGAACATTCGGTATTGCCAGGAGCACCCTGCAACATTGATTCAAACATGATAACCCATCGGGACCTTCAATGGGACGTCACCCGGTATTTACCAAAGAGGATTAAATAATTGCATAAACAGTCCATTATCGGAAGATTGTGAGTCTGCTGGTAAAGCGTGGCTTAGAGAGTTTCTCAGAAAAAATCCAAACATCAGTTTGAGAAAATCAGAAGCGACCGGCATCAATCGCATCACTGCATCACTGTCTCTCTTTTACTTTTAAATTTGAGCAAAGTGATGGACAAGTACCAATTTCCACCTACCAAGAGTTTTCATAACTGATGAAACTTGAATTACAACATTTCTGTAGCCAGTTAGGATATATAAAGAAAAAGGAAAGAGAAGAGTGGGCTTCATAACCAGTGCCGAAAGGAGGAAACCAACAACTATCATGAGTGTCATAAGCGCGTCAGGCATTTATGTCCCACCTCTATTCATATATGCCCGTAAAAGGATGAAAGCCCATCGGAAAAGAAATGGTCCATTTGATGCACTCTACTGCTGCTCAGATAATGGGCGGATAAATGAAAAAGTATTCATAGAATGGCTTGATCACTTTCAAAAATTTGTGAAATCAACCAAAGACGATCCTGTACTACTGCTGTGATTGATAAGCACTCTATTCACTGTACGCTAGATGCCTGAGTTGTCTGCAAGGAAAATGGAATTATCATTGTGACTATACTGCCCCACACATCACGCCTTCAGCCATTGGACGTTTCGTTTTACTTTGCATTGAAAACTGCTTACAACACCGAGCGTTCTAGCGATTCAAAGTCTCATATAGGCGAAAGGTTACACACCTGAATAAGCAATCAAAGGTTTCCGAGAAACAGGAATATTTCCTTTGAATCCTGACTTGTTTTCAGAAGAAGATTTTGCTCCTGCTGTCGTGTTTGTCTCAGCACAGGCAAGTGATCTGGATGGTACTACTGAGCCCGATATAGATTTTACCGCAAGAATGCTATAACACCTTCTAACTGAAGAGGAGGAAAGGGATCTTTGATAGGTTTGCAAAACTGAGATAGTTTTGGAAGTGTGAAAAACCGAGTAGAAATATTATGTTTTTTAAGGATTTTGGAAATTCGATCTGCTATATTTTCAATATATAAAAGATAGGCAGTGGAAAAAGCAGGCGGGGGGGGGGGATGGTTTGTGGCACAGGTTCATTTGAAATTATAGGCGAAGTGTATTTCATTATGGCTTTTTGTTGTAAAAATTATTTGATAATAAGGCAGTTGAAAGATGTTTCATTTCTGACTTTATGTATTCGGGTTCTTCAGTTTCAGTTCAAGCCTCAAGCCTGTCCTGAAGATACCACATGTAATGGTTGGCGAAACTTCGGCATCAAGTTATGCTATTGTGACGCGGAATCCATCCGGGAGACAAGATGTTTCAGATGTTACATGGTTTGATGTGCTGAACATGAATATGGATCAAATATAGCTTATTTACTATCTTTAATAAAATATAATAATGTAAAAATTATTACCTTGTCGTGGCTGTCTCCGCCACGATTTTTTTTGCGACGACGTGTTGACCAGTGCTTAATCCATGTTCACAAACTAATATTTATACACACTCAAACACTGAGAACATACTTCGCACTATTTGTTACAATAGTTTATTTTCATAATTTCAAATGTTATCTCACTTCTGTACAAAAAAGTAATATAAAACCTTGCATAACACATATATGATAATTGCGTGAATTTCGTGTTTGTCGTTCCTATTTTCCTTGACCTCTAATATTTGCACAAATCCAATTATCTAGTATCGATCCACGTAATTTTTACAGAAAGTCATAGCGCACACACATCCGCTCCTTAAGAAAACGGAAGATACTTTCTATAAAGTTGTTTACTCATATTAAGAAATGACGTGAAATTCTATCATTCATTACATTGGGTATATATTTGTAGAGGTTGAGTACATAATTGGCCTGAAAACCTGAATCAGAGCAGACTGAAGAATAAACAAAACAAAGTTGTGATCAATTGATCACGTGACTTCCCTCACTTTGGTAAGTAAAGTAGGTTTCGGACACTTGTGCAGGTCAAATGTACGATAGTATGAACGGAAAATATATTGGAAATGATTTAGAAGCCGCTAATGAAAGACGTTAAGATATATTCTACGTTACCTTGAAACCTTATTCAAATAGTCTACATAATGATTTTACTACTCTGTATTTTATACTGCCAGGTTGACGAAATTATTCACACTATAATATAACCTTGTTTTATACTTACACCTGCTGTCACATGAGCTATCAAAATTTGTCACAGAGTAGGCTTATGAAATAAAATGTAACTTCACATTTTTTTGGGCCAATTACAATATTTTCCTCACACTATACAGATTGTCTCACCATGAACTACAACGATCGATATCGCAAGAAGTAAACATATAAATTTGGGACCTCTGAAGATTCGAGGAGAAACTGTACAGATAAAAGGGGAAGTCAAACATCTCGGGGTGACATTAGACTGGAAACTGACTTTGAACCAACATCTGGGAAAAGTAATTAAAACATCACAGACCTCATTATTTGCGACCAGATGCTCCTTCGGGAAAAATGGGGGCCACGATCGAACGTGCTCTACTGATTGTATAACGTGATGGTTAAACCCGCAATAACATACGCCTCTTTGGTATGATGGCCTGAAACACAACAAAGAGGGACCACGACAAGACTAATCAAGGTCCAGAGACTTGCATGCCTTGGGATCACAGGGGCCATGAAATCAATGCAGACTGCAGCAATCGAGACACTACTGGGATTACCTCCCCTCCAATTGGTAATCCAAAGAGAGGCAAGACTTGGTGCCGTCAGAATACAAAATACACTAAAGAATGTTCACATTGGGCCAGGACACACGAGCGTCGTAAAATTCGTGACCAGGGACGTGTTAGGCATGAGAACAGATCACATTCCAAAGCGATGCTCTTTCAACAACACATTCAGGGTATCAATACCAGATAGGACTGAATGAGAACATGCAAACCTGGGCGACATTCTACAGGGAAAGACTTGGTATATAGACGGGTCTAAGACTGAAAAAGGTGCAGGTGCAGGACTATACTTAAGAAACCCCAAGACTGACTTCAGCTATTCATCGGGTGAACACATCTCTGTCTTCCAAGCAGAGGTATATGCAATCATCCAATGCGTGAAGGAAAACAAGCCGACGAACTTGCAAGAAGAGGGTAGGAGAGCGCTGCAGATCCAGAATAGACCACGGGGGTACCAAAACGTACAGCACAAAGGTATGTAGAAGGCTGAATCATGGAAAACCACAAAGAATACTGGGAAACAACCTGGAAAAGGAACATGGGAAGAAATACATCATAACTAAGACATACCTATTAGCACTGAATAGGGAGAAAATAAAAGTCGTAACAGGGCTCATGACTGGCCGTGCACCAGTAAAAGGGCACCTAAACAAAATGGGACTGTACAAAGGCGACCTAACATGCAAAGTTTGCGGCAAGGATACAGAAACAGCGACACACATGTTGTGTAAATGTGAGGCACTGGACCGCAAAAAAACTTTTTTCGAAAGCCTAACGGCGAACTAGAATTATACCGTTCCCACCCAGTTAAGTAGTACAAAAATACTCGAGTGGATACCGTAAAGAAACAAAACAAAGGCAAGATGCAATGGACCAGCAGACCTAAGTGTCACCGGAGGCAATAGCCAAACAAGCCTACAAAGGGGGTGGAGTTTTTAGTGAGTATGTCTGGAAACGTGACTCTCACAGAGAAAAAAACATTGAAATTTGGCAGCTGACCAAAGTGAATGAGTACTATTCATCTAAAATATTTGAAAGCTGCGGTACTTCCGGTTTTACCGGAAGTCGATGACAACTTCGTTATTTCAAATAGAATAATTATATAAATCCATTACATTTTTGGATCCTACGGAAAATTCTAGATACGTTTCATTTATCATATCCTTTACCTAAATTCTACCCTTTTTGTGATATTTGCAATTTTAGAGGAAAAATTACAGATGCAGACCCATACTTAATTCATAGCTGCTGTATATTTCGTAACGCGCTTTTGGAATTTTGTAGTCAAGACTTAGCGTAGAGAAATACCACAAAGAATGTTTTCGATCTTGAAATATTAACCTAAATTTCCTCCTCCTTGGAAATAGATAAGAATCACAGAGGGCCAAATCTGGAGAATATGATGGATGAGACGAACCAATTCGTAGCGCAATTCATGCAATTTTGCAATTGCGACTGTGGACCTGTGCGCCGGTGCCTTGTCCTGGTGGAAGAGCACGTTTTTCTTTGCCAAATGCGGCCGCTTTCGCTTCATATCGGCGTCGAATCGATCCAACAGCTCTGCATAATATACGCTGATGATCATTTTGCCTTTTTCAAGGTATTCGATATGGACGATACCGTGTGCATCCCAAAAACTGTCGCCATGACTTTGTTGGCCGATAAACCCACTTTGGCCTTTTTCGGCTTCGATTCGCCAAGTCCACTGTTTCGACTGTTCTTTGGTCTCTGGCGTGTTGTTATATATTCATATCTCGTCCACGGTTACGAAACGGCCCAAAAATTCCTTCTTATCTCTCTTGAACATCGCCAAACACTCCTTTGAAGTTGTCACAGGTTCGCGTTTCTTGTCAACAGAGAGAAAATGCGGCAACCATCTGGCAGATAGCTTTGTTATATTCAAAAATGTATGCAAAATGTTCCGTACCAGTTCGGTTGAGATTCCATAGCCTCAGCAATCTTGTGCACTTTAACGATCGTCCAATATCATACCATGAATTTTATCCACGATTTCTGCCATTGTAACCTCAATTGGACGACCAGAACGTTCAGCGTCCTTTGTCATCATACAACAAAAATCAGTAAGCCCCTTGTAAATCGTTCCAAACCGATGGTGAGGAGTCACCATAATGTTTAACAAGCGTTGTTTTGTTCCTTTGTTTTTTCCACACAAAAAATAATGTTTAATCAAGACGCGAAATTCCCTTTTTTCCATGTTTACAAAAATCTTCAAGGTTGCTTGCTTTCGTTGGGTGTCAAAACAGATAGAATGACGTATCAGTTCAAAAATTTTAATGCGTTCTTATTAAAGATGTCCCATGGAATTTTCATTATGGCGCCATCTGATTCATTTTTCAGGGACTTTCTACTTGCCCTCGTAGTAACAGGAAAACACATTCTCTGTCAAGGAAGTTGACACTGCATTTTGTTTGGAAGACGTAAAGAGAAAAAAAATCAATTTAAAAGCATCAAAGAAATGGGAATATTGCTAGAAAATACTTTCCGGCCTACTGATATAATGTTCCACATTCCGGCAGCAAATAAAATAAGTAAAGTTTAATCTTCTGGATAGTATGTAATAAAAACATTCTCTATGTATCGGTCTACATAAAAGAATCTCTTCGAATATGAAATTTGTGGAATAGGATTGTTACGAATTTTAAAATTGGACGATGAAATCTTTAAATATTATAGTCACATTATGCATCTAATAATCTGGATACCAAACGACCCAAGCAGACTCACGTTTACAACGTGTTAATGGTGTAAATAATGCACATGTATGCGAATATCATGTTGTTAAATTCCTTGCTATTTATGGTGATGAATTCAAACATTTTGTAGAAGACTGATTTTGTTCCGTTGATGTTTTATTATTTATCCTTAACATAAAATACGTAAAAGTTTAATCTTCCGGATAGTATGTAATAAAAACATTCTCTATGTATCGCAAGGTCTACATAAAAGAATCTCTCCGAATATGAAATTTGTGGAATAGGATTGTTAGGAATTTTTAAATTGGACGATGAAATCTTTAAATATTATAGTCACATTATGCATCTAATAATCTGAATACCAAACGACCTAAGCAGACTCATGTTTACAACGTGTTAATGGTGTAAATAATGCACATGCATACGAATAACATGCTGTTAAATTTCTTGCTATTTCTGGTGATGGATCCAAACATTTTGTAGGAGACTGATTTTGTTCCGTTGATGTTTTATTATTTATCCTTAACATGGCTGTCGAAGCATTGAGGGCTCCATTTGAGATTATACCTTCTACATACCATACCGTTGTGGTATCTGTCATATGCAGCAACATAATACAAGGTTCTAGTACATCCGGCACAAGCTAACTTATCATTCGAGAAGTGCCTAGGTTCGAATCTCGGTGTCAACTGAGTTTTTTCTTTTGTTTGTATTTTTCAATATTTTGACTACACGAAATGAAATTTTATGATGTTCGTGGAACATCGTCTGAGCCAGTGATGGAATGTTGGGAGAGGATGTAGGCGTTGGCATTCTTCTAGCAAGTTTGGAGGTTAAAAATTTGTTGGCGACGGGATATACTACATTACCCTCTTGCACACATGACTAGGTGAATGCATGTTGATGTCCCCCATCAGTATTAAAACTGGACTTGTAAAAGACATATGTTGTTCATTCAACTAGACTTCCAGTGTGTATATTAAGAAAGCTAGCCCATATAATTACAATCATACATTTAACCCACTGACTCCGAAAGCGAAAGATTGTGCTAACAAAAGGTTGACGGAAGATAATTATCTACAGATCAACGGATCAGTTAATAAGTCCTCTTTAACAATTCTCCATTTACGGACGACGTCCCTGAGAAGGATCACGGACACAGCGGTGTAAGGTGTAAGAAGACTATGGCGCTACTTATGTAAATAAAATTCAAAGCACCTTATTTTGATAAATTTTTTCTCTGGATTGATAAAAAAAAAATGTTGTCCACTCGATACATAATATTGGAAATGTGATAATTCATGTTAAGTCTATAAGAAAATCAGCAACTTTACAGACGAACCGCTTGCCAAATTTTGAGAATTAGAAAATAATAAAACTTACTGGCGTCGGCATGTTTCATGAAAGTCAAGGAGAAATAGATAAAGCTGTTGATTAAACGTATTAGTTTACCGCGAAGGACAAGATTACAAATCAGAAATAAACTAGTTTTGATGTATCTTGTCGCTATAGGAATAATAGTCAATGGACCGACGATGGTCTAGATTTAGGGTTAGGTTTCAATAGGTTCCATTATGACGAAATGAGAATAGGACGACGCCGCACCGTTGACCCAAGGCACATTTCGCTATTTAATATAATGTCTTGTAAAAAATTGTCCACAATTTCTTACCCTCAATCTAATGAAACCGGATTAAACCAGCTATATACAACTATCCCTTATCATTGTACGGGATGTAAAAATTTCATTGTTTGAATAGTGCCTTCCTGGAGTCAAATACGGGATTGAATCAATTTTTTTTAAGTGACAACGTCTTATAATTCGATGGAGCCGGCTGCGCACACGAAAAGGCTTGAAGTGCAAGCGAGCTCTCCTACTTGAGTGAGCGATGCGTCCGCGTGGACAGCTGCTATACAATAATACATTTACATGTTTTCGTCAAGTATGAAGTGCAGTGAAAAGTGAATGTGGTGTCAATTGTTGATAGCAACGATAATTTCGGCGATAAAGGTAATGATTCTTTCGATATTAAATATATGTTCAGTAATATATTGTCGAATATTCGTGCTTTTATCATTAAAATAAATAGCATCGGTCCGCTAGTGCAGCGATTGTAGGTTATGCTATAATTGACAAAACTATAACAATAAGTTAACAGAACTATTTCACGATGAGTAAAAAATCAGTTGCTTTACTATTCGATCGAAATAATTATCGAGCGTAGCTATGATTTCAAAAAATTAAAACATAAATGCTAAATCTTCCACATATCATAACAACGTGTCTGAAATGACAGGTTGGACCAGCCAGCCGTCAAAGGGAACAATTTTCTCCTATATCAAACACATTGAGGCGGGCTTTTTAAAAACTAAATTAGCATAATTGTATTCATGCGTACAAATAAATGTAACTTGATCACTTCAATTGTGATTTCCATTTACCTCCTTCTCTATATCCATACAAAATATCTATCAAACAAATAAAATTGAAATTTTCTTTTGAAAAATGAAACCATTCCATCAGTATTTTCTTATGACGTTGTCACGTTCAACTATCGTCAGTAAACCGACTTTACAGACAACCGACTTTTTCTTTTGTTATAATTGGTATTCCACTTTCTTGGAATTTAGATGAGAATAGTCTGTAATACCAAATGGCTTTCTACCCGACAAGCAAAGAGGTAAGTTCCTTTCGATATGGTAAAACAAATGTGCATGTGAATGTCATATCCCTTAGAACTGAAAAATGGTCATTAATATTTTTCCATGTTCGAATATAGCAACATTCGAGGGGTTTGTTAATACCAAAAAATGTGTACACCATAGCTCAATTGCCGAAAATTTCTGTCCACTGCTGTCCATTGCCGATTACTGCCGTTCACTGCCCCCTATGTCCATGCATTGTCGTCTATTTTTAAGCACTACCGTCTATTTCTGAGCGTTGCCGACTTACTGCCGAGCATTACAGTCCATTTCTACGTATTGCCAATTTATTTACGTACTGCAAGGAATTTTCAAATAATGTTTGCATTATCATGATATAAAAGTGATGAATCTATCGACGAAAAAAACATAATGCAGTAATTTTCCGTCAAATGATCAGTTTCTGATACTTAAAGGGTGCCAAAATTTGAAATACATTCTCTCTATTTTCACCTACACGATTCTTACTAACATTGCCAACTCCGCATGCGATGATACTCATGGGAAATTGGAATCGTGTGACTTTATTGATAATTCTTCTTTATTTTCTCGGAGAATTGAAATTGAATTTTCTTATGAACGGGACTAGAATTGTATTATTGCAGTATATAATTTCAGAAGATCATTCATTATTATCATTATTTCAACAATGTTAGGTTACAGCACAGAACAACCGAGATAACAACAGATACGGGGAGAATAAAGAAAATATTGCATGAGAACAATTGAATAAGGGAATAGAAGGTGGTATTGATTTTTGAGATAATAACGTAAATTCTTTGTGAACAGAATATAATTTTACAAAAATTGTAGGATTCTGAATGTTGTGTTGGATTCAGAACAATATAAATATTTAGGCACAGTATAATTCGAGGTATAATTATTATCCTATATGGAAATATGAACCTAATAAATTAATTTTTAGTTCACTTATTTTCATATTCTAGTTTTATTTACTTTCTGGGTATGTCAAATAGGTATTGACAAATCATCCTAGACAACTTAATTCACATTTGGTATTCAATAGGAATCCAAAAGAAAAGAGATACATCGGACATTCATGAATGAACAATTGTCTAAGATATTGTGTGTTTATTCTCACTCTCAATCATTCTGCCTACGAATCATATGCCAAACAATGATTGGGTTCGTAGAATGTTCTCTGTGGTATTAATTGGAATCAGCATTCGAATCTTTTTTTGACTTTGCCGCCTGCACCTCGGTCTTATGTTTCGTTTTGAAATACAAATGCATCATGGTTAAATTCGTCATTAGCAGATGATTAATTTATCATCAAAAAGAAAAATTGCCATATTTATGAACATCAGCGATTTACTGCCGCATTTGCATTTGCCGATTATTTATTGGTATCTGCCATAGACCTATTATCCTGAGGAGACGAAACATCTCATTCATAAACTCCATTTGACTTGTCGCAATGATTACAAGAAGTATGACAAAGAAACCCAACGGACCTCCTTGTCGTCGAGTCATAATTACTCCTTATTGGCAACACTGTAACTATGATTGATTTATAATAATTACAAATCTCAATCCGGCACACAGAACAACTAATCCGGCAACAGCACATTCCATACGGCTATACTTGTAATATACAGTGGTCTGAGTGGCCCGAAATTTTCGCATATCTGATCGTGTTTAAATGTAAGCAATTCTGTCTCCTTAGGATAATGATATCTCCCAACATTTTCTAGTTCAGCCCCCCAATACCGAGCACTCTCCAGTATTACCGAAAATTGGTACACCTATTGGCACATTGACGAACCCCTAGGTAACAATGTCCAATAACATGGAATTTTAAATTTGACATATTCTAGAGAATTGGACGAGCAGATTGATTTTGCAGACTGAATCGAATAAATTCTTGGCTCATACATGAGCACAAAAGAAAACTCCTTGCACTGACCTAAACATATTATATGAATATGTAGACATCCGTTCGGTTCTAAATACAATTACAAAATTATTCAGTAGTTTTATGTAGTTATTAATAATTTTTGACCCAGGTATGAATTAGACATAAATTCTCCGGAAATAGGTCACACTAACACATATGCTTATTATTTTCGTCTTTATGTACGTTTCGGTCTCACGATCATCATCAGAAGACGTATCAATGTCTAAAACGAAATTTCTTAAACCTGAATGTATCAGCACAAAACGTCCTTATCGCACCAATTTCAATTAAAAACGCCCACGTCACCGGAACTAACAGAAACACCAATAATCGAAATTGTAACACATCCCTGTTTTGAGTATATGAATATGTATCAAGAATTCACTGCTCAGCAATTTTCCTATAATATACGAACTCATGTCAAACAAAGTCTGTATACCACTGCAACCAAAAAATATAACGCTCAAGTATCCACTTTCGAACCAGATGTTAAACATTTATGAGGTAATAGAAACCTCTGGGTGGGACAATTCAACCGGGCGATCTGTGAGGCTGTTTATAACTCTTTTTTTCATAACTTGGTGCAACGGAATTGAAGTGAAGATAACGTTGAGACCAAACTTCTTTAGTAAACCACTATGTTTTTATTTTTTCATCTGCATCATGCCTAATGTTCATATGTACGAAATTAATGTTTTTGTTAATTTCTATTTCACAAGTTAATTGAATTGTTAAATTTATTAATCACGTACTGAATCTTATCATTGGCAATCATCTACATACCGTTTAAAGAATACGGGTTGAAAATCTAATGAACTTATTACAGATTCCTCTTAGGCAATTCATAACTAGGTTAGCAATATTAGCTGAAATAGGAGATCCCATTGCTGTGCCGAATATTTGCCAATAAATATTTCTTAATTTTCTCTGAGGTCTCCGGAATGCATGGTAATGTTATAAAATTATCTGTATTACCGTTTATTTATAGATTTTGTTTATTCATTCTTTACTGATGGGACTGACAATTTTTTTTTGGGTAGCCATTCGTCTGGTTCGAAAGCTGATACTTGAGCGTTATATTTTTTGGTTTCAGTCGTATACAGACTTTGTTTGATATGAGTTCGTTTATTATAAGAAAATTGCTAAGCGGTGGATTCTTGATGCATATACTTATTACACTAATGTATTACAATTACGATTACTGGTGTTTCTGTTTGTTTCGGCGACGTGGGCATTTTTAATCGAAATGGATGCGATAAGGACGCTTTGTGCTTATACATGGTCATAAGCATTAGCGAGAATTTTTATATAAGTTATATGTAGTGATGTTAATTTTCAAAAAAATGTTTATTCTAAAAATGTTCATGGACATTTTCATGGAAATTTTCGATACGTCAAAAAATTTTAAAATAAAAAATCAATTCGGTGAAAATTTGTAAAAAAATCGAAAACTGAAAACATTGAGAATTTACAATATTTTAATTTAATTTTCATTTACTCCATTTTATGCTGAATTATATTATGTTATGAATAGTAGCAGACAGTTTTCAATCACTGAAATGTTTGTAAAGCAGCTATTTAATTGTCGGTTTACAACGAGAAAAAATATTTTTCATATACATTACATTACTTTGTACTAAATGATATTATGAATCATAGCCGACAGTTTTCAATCACTGGAATATTAGTGAAGCAGCTATTTCATGATGAGGAAGATCGAAAGGAATAAACAAGTATTTTGCAACGTTTGAATGTGTATGTTATTGTAAAATTATATCAGTAAAAAAGGCTGCCAATCCATCCCATGTACACACAACCTTTCACTCGATTACATTAGAAAACAAATATTGAACATTTTCAACCTTCCATCAAAAGTTTCATGTTCGCATTTCAGATATTTGTAAACTGAACTGAGTCTGAAATAGACGGCTGCCAGTAACAGTAATTTAATTTCTAATGTATTATACTGGGAAGTACGGCATCTGTAGAGATAATTATGTATGATGTCATTTTACTCTCCGAAAATATTATTTTCTCCATTGTAGCAACAAAAATTTCCAAAGATAATATTAGGCTACATTCGGTGGTACCAAATATGGAATGTTTCCATTACTAAAGTAATAAAATCATGAATATAAATTTTATAGTCTAGCTTCGTTACAAAAAAAATTCCTTATACCTATTTATTTCTGAATGTATCTAAGATTATATTATTATTCTGTAGTTAACCATGAAAGAATCGGTCGTTAAACGGGATATCACGGAGCCAGAAACAAAGAAAAATCGAACAATGCTGGTCTTTTTATTGTAGTCATATTAAAATTGCAGCAGTTACTGAATCAATTATTAGGTGCATTCTGTCTGGAAGTCGTTCATTCAATTGAGATGAAAGGAGAAATTATATTTTATGAATTGTACTAACCAAATATTATGTTCCAGGAAAAATAAATGCAAGTTGGCTGATGAAATGAACAACCTGATATCAAGAAGAGAAGAAGTGAGGAATTAGAAATGAAGACAACTGGAATTGTCCTTATGAACAGATGAATTCTAGCTGGGCGGCATTATATTCGTCACATATTGATTATGGGGACCGGTCAAGGTCTCAGATAAATTTCAAGGGTGCCTGAATCTCGTCACACAGAGCTTTCTTTAGTAAGAATGAAAAGGATGGGCGGATGTTGATCATTGCTAATTGAATGTTTATTGCTTATTAAGGCCAGAGAGGGGCCTGTTTCCAAACTTATAATCATTATATTTTTCGTGTTGTATGTGCTAACAAGTAATAGTTAACATTCTTTTCAAAATTTGAAATTTCGTTTGTGAAAGAAATTATTAGTGAACGCGGAAACATCCAAATAGTGTACGATGATTATAAGTTTTCTAAACATCGATCTACAACTAATGGAACTGTCTAAATGTAAGGTTTATGTGTATACCATTGGGGAATCGGGTAGTTTTATTGTAACAACATTAAAAATTAACATAATCCCGAGCCTAAAGATAAAATTGCTCAGCGTTGCCTGCATAAGAAAAGCGGAAGAAGAAGCTGCAGAGAGACCAACTAAGATATTGCATAAAAAATCAGCCTCAAACGGTTTTCCCTCAGATTTTTCTCCAGAAATATTGACTTCCCGGAACTTAAAATGCGTCAAAAGAATATATGTACAATAGACGTCGCAAAACATTGCCAACTTTGCCTCGCTCTGCCAACGAAGTTCACCGTTATCTTCAAGAACATTCGTACTAAACGTCACGAGAGGAACATTTGGTTCTGGATAATGATTTTCGAAATGGAATTGTAATTTTTAGCTGCCCAACAAATTTGAAATTTTTATGTCGAGTTTTATATACATGGATGGCACATTCCAAAACTGCACAAAATTTTTCACACAACTATTTACCATACATGGTTACATTGATATACACTATATACCGCTAGTGTTTAGTTTACTGAAAACAAATCAGAAAAAACTTATAGACTTTGTTTGGAAAAAATTAAGTTTATTTGTTCTCTTAACAACTTAAGTTTTATTCCTAACAAAGTAGTGATTGATTTTAAAATTGTCATTTATAATGCAGTTCGTATAGTGTGCGATAACGTCACAATTATTGGTTGCCGCTTCCATCTTACTAAGTCTTGGTGGCGTAAAATACAAAAGTTGGGGTTGAGTGGTGAATACAAAAACAAAAATTTGTGAAATTGGAAAGTGGTTTCAGTATTGTTTTGGTATGGTATTTTAAAATTCAATTCTGGTAAGCGATTTATTTGTTGTTTTTGAGTCACTTGCGATAAAACCAAGTGAACTAAGTGGTCTTAGATTTATTGCGATACAATAAGTAGAACCCGAGATATTGTTCCGAATGTGTTTGTAGTCATGAATCCGCCATTTTGAATTGTTATTTAAGATTACTTGGTTTAATGTAGAGAGTAAAGCCAAGCTAGCTTAAGTTGAAAATATGTTACTACATTTTGAATGATATCGATACATATGGACCACGAAAAAAAAAGGCGCGGCGCTCGAAACCTATATAGTTCATACTACTAAGGCATCGCGTACAAGTATAATGATATGAGTAGTATAAAAGTTGTACTCGTAATATATGCAATGCAAAAGTTATTTCAGGAGAGGAATTCGTCTACTTCTATCCATCCTTAGGATATTTTTTCATCAGTCAATTGCATCCTGATTTCGTTCAATAAATTTATGTGGAAAACAAACACATCCTTTTAATAGTCATGATTTTGCCCACTTCGATCTTAGTTACGATTTTTTCTTGTAGCTATTAGGGCAAATCCTACCGCAATAACTAGATCGTTCTGGGATATAGCAGACATGATCACACGAAAATTGAGAACAACGAAAGTTTGCACTGACACTGCACATTACATTAGTATTCAGACTTGCCTTGAGACTTGAATCACACAGGCAAGTATTAAGGTGCATCTTCAGCTCTAAATAAAACCACGAACGCTTGCGAAACCTTTCACTCTCATTTAAATAACTCTTTTTATTATAGTTCACTAAATATTTTTGATTGCATGAATGTTTTGTTAAAATTTCAAATAGAAGTGTACCTAAAATGTAATAGTGTAGCTACTCCTTGTAAATCTAAGACTCAGCCGCAATTCGGAGATATGTTGTTAAAGTTATTTCAAATATACAAGGACACAATCCATAAAACATGTAGTATTATTATGTATAAATTGTCAATCGTTTTCTTCCGGGTGTTATGTAAAATGTATGTATTAAAAGTATATTATATTCTTGATCATATGTTACACATTTTTTTATTACACTAATTTAGTGAATAAATAAAGTAAAATCGACATCATAATTTAATTTCTCAATCATATTAATATTTTGTGAACGTAAAAATATTACTTGGACGCCTATGGTGGTAAAATTGTTGCATCAATAAGGTTTTCATTGCATTTCACAATTTTAGAATCAACAATTATCTTTGTGAACAATTTCGTAGTCCCAAAATCGGACGACAGAATGCCATGTGACTAATATAGTACACGAATTTTATGTTTACCTGCGTATTGTGACGAATTTCGAATCCCCTAATTAGCTATGGGGTCTGTCCTAGAAAAAGTCATTATGTTATCACAGATAGCCTAAGATCATATTTTTTTGGCATTGATATGCGGATATGCTTTACAGGATGATCACCGCAATTATCGAAATTTGTCAATTTTATTAATAAATATCCATCCAAATAATGAATTCGCGTTAGAAACGACAGCAAAATTAATTTTCCAGTTCTAAATAGAATCAAAAGAGGTGATGTATTTTTTAAAAATGTTTTTAGGAAACCCACTTAGACCTATACAACTATCCCTCATTAATGTACAATGTTTGTCTAGAGTAACTCGGTAATTAAAGGAGATACAAGAAAATGACTTTTGGACACATGTGCATATCGTGGTTGTTTGTAAAGACAGTGGCGCCGAGAAAATTTAAAAAAGGTGCAATTTTGAGTTACGGCCTAAAGTTGTATATTTTCAAATGGGAAATATACTTGGTATGGATTGGTTGAAATGAATTTTTTTCTCTCTTTCTAGTTTTTTTAGAGACACTGCAACAATCGTTCTTTGATGAATAGTCTATAAAAAGATTTGGTTTCACTATTTCTTCCGGTTGTTCCAATTATAAATAATGCGACTTGAGTTATTTTTAATTGTAATGGACACACTGAATAAACTGAATAGAAACAAAATTCAAACAAGAAAAATACTTAGTACGTAGCCTGCTCTGTCTAATTTATTCAAAATGAGAAAGTGGTTTAACAATCAATTGATATTGAGTACAAGATGGAAGTTCTTAATAATTATAATAGCACACCAGTAATAGTAACTTTAGAAATTTCGTTATTAATTATTCTTAAATTTGACGATTTTACGATGAATTTGTGTCTTTATACAAAATTTATTTTCTCATTGAAAATGTTATTCATCCTTAATCCTGATTAGTTTCTTTTCTATCTACAGCTAGTAGATACAAATCTACTAATCTAACGGCTAATCTATCGAAATCTAACTGTCCCAAATGTAATATACTTATTCACTATTAAAAGAGAATTTTGCCTATTTATACTAATAGTCGAGTCAAATAGGTATTAAAACTTACGAAAATCGAAAGATATGGATTTTGATGAAACAAAGTGCATTCGATTCGGGATGACGTCTAGGAAAAAGCTTACCGGTTAGTTTTTTGTGCAAATTTGTTATTTTTTTTAAACGAAAAATTGACCATCTTTTGGCTAATTATTGGGAAAATTTATTCAGGGGTTTTCGGGGTCGCTGATTACGATTCTGAACTCAGATTGGCCAAAATCGAACTCCCCAGCTGGTAATTGGCCACTTTAGTTGGACAAAGTGACCATTTTTTTAAATGTCATCAAAAATAGCCAGGAAAAATCACTCGGGGGTTTTTGGGGTCGCTGATTACGATTCTGAACTCAGATTGGCCAAAATCGATCTGTCTATTTGCGATGAAATTAAGAAAAAATGATCAATTTTGTCCAATTAAACTGGCCAATTACCAGCTGGGAAGATCGACTTTGGCCAATCTGAGTTCAGAATCGTAATCAGCGACCCCAACAACCCCTGAGTGATTTTTCCTGGCTATGTTTGATGAAATTTAAAAAAATGGTCACTTTGTCCAATTAAAGTGGCCAATTACCAGCTGGGGAGTTCGATTTTGGCCAATCTGAGTTTAGAATCGTAATCAGCGACCCCGGAAACCCCCGACTAAATTTTCCCAATAATTAGCCAAAAATTGGTCAATTTTTCGTTTAAAAGAAAAATAACAAATTTGCACAAAAAACTAACCGGTAAGCTTTTTTCTAGACGTCATCCCGAATCGAATGCACTTTGTTTCATCAAAATCGGTCCATATCTTTCGATTTTCGAAATACCTATTTGACTCGACTATAACAGCAATACGGAATGAATTATTCCGCATATAGAGAATGTTGTTTGAAAATGTTCTACTTAAGTAAGAACGGGTATTTGCTCAATTAGCTAGTATTTTGAGAGAAGTGGCTTCAACTACGAACATGTTTGTTGAATGTTGATATTTTATAAATCGTTGACAATATTAACAACATATTCAATTCAAAATAGATTTTTAAAATACCTACACTATGAACAGGATGGGTTTTATCCAACTTATCCATTTTTAAAATCAAGTAATGAATTAAGACTAAAATTCGACTATACTACTTCAGAAAAGCGTCGAAATAATTCTCAAATAATGTTTATTTATAAGTTATTAAATGATAAAATTGGATATGGCATTACTAGCCCAAATTAAATTTAGAATACCTGATATACGTACAAGACATTCCAGTCTCTCCAGGTCCGGATTTACCATGCAGGCATTGTAGGCAGTCGCCTAGAGCGGCAAGAATTGAGGGGCGGCAAATTTTAGCGAAAACTTCGAAAACTTGTTCAATTCGCGGGAATTGAATTTCCCGCCTGGTTTGTTGGCACGCGTACCAACATCAAAAGTGGAAAATGTCTGAATCGATACTGCTGCAAACATGTCTGGGCCGTACAGAGGGCTTCAAGCAAGAATCAAAGAAACCAACAAATACGCTGATTATACGCCTTGTGCTGCTCATTCTTTAAATTTAGTTGGAAAACATGCGGCAGAAAGTTGTTCGATGGCCGTAAAGTATTTCGCAACGATCCAAAACGTTTACAACTTTTTTTCTGCATCAACTCACCGCTGGGAAATCTTGACGAAACACTGTGAAAATTCTGAGTCTCGTCGAATAATTACTGTGAAGTCACTGTCAAGCACTCGGTGGTCAGCTCAAGATGATGGCGTTCACGCTCTTGAACATCATTCTCCAGAAGTCATCTCAGCTTTGGAAGAAATAGAAAATGATCTCACTGAAAAATGTGTGACGCGAAACGAAGCCTTCGGTATTCGACAACAACTTGAATTATTAGAAACTGAGTTTATGCAACAGTTGTGGAGCTTTCTCTTATCTTCCCTAAATTCTGTGAGTAAAAAATTACATATAAAAATTCTCGGGAAATAGGTCACAATAACACTTTGTTTTAACTATTCGTCTTTACGTACGTTTCGGTCTCACGACCATCATCAGAAGACTCACTATGTCACTAAGACATAGTGAGTCTTCTGATGATGGTCATGAGACCGAAACGTACGTGAAGACGAATAGTTAAAACAAAGTGTTATTGTGACCTATTTCCCGAGAATTTTTATATATAATTCATACTGGGTCAAGAATCTTATTATTATTTCGGCTGGGATATAAGCCTTAATATGGAAGGAACAACCACCTATCCTAAAGTTTTGAAGGAATACGGAAAGTTAATGAAGATACTAGCAAGAGAGAAGAATCGTAGAATATTTCTGGTAAGATGTAGGAATTTGCAAGTTTATCCAAATTTCATAATATCTAAATCAAAGGAGAATATGTTTAGCAAGGTGCTAAATAAGAAGGCGTACGCAAAATTATTAAATTCTTTTCATAAAAACTGTTTGAACCTATGCATTAAAGAAGCATGTGCAATTGTAGCTGAGGTTGAAAACAAAATCAAACTGGTTAAACAAACCTGTCATCAAAATTTTGATAGCAACTTTATATCGCAATTTTTTCAAATTCAGCATAACAATTTCGAAAAAAATTTCAACAAAATCAAAGCCATTCAATCTAAAAAGATAAATAATTTAATGAAAGACGTAACATATGAAAAAAAGAATATCAATGAACAATGGTTGAAAAATCTAACTGACATAAAAATTCCGGATGAGGTGCAGCACACGTTAAGTTTAGGTCCGAAATTTGCATTGCCTAATAACAATAATAAACTGCCTATCGATAATATTATTGCAAATTTAGAATGCGGAATTGGGAATAAAAATGTAGAAGAGAAAAACGAAATTAGAAACAAAGTTTGTAACATCTTGACAAATAAAAAGAACAACCAGAAGGCAGAAGTAGGGATTGCAAAGAATCGTTTTAACTATCATACAAAAATAACAAAAGATTTCTTAGATGCTAACCCTCAAATATTAGTTTTGAACGCGGATAAATGTAATAAAACCGTCATAATGCATAGAAATGACTATGAAAACAAAATAGGAAACCTTTTAAATGATGAAACAACTTATAAAAAATTAAAATCTGATCCTACTTTATCAGTACAAAACAACATGAATAAATTGATAAATAAATGGCATAAGAATAAGATAATAATATTGAATTAAAAAATAAATTAATTTGCCATAATGGGCTAGCACCTTATATCTATGGGCTTCCCAAACTGCCTAAAAATGATATACCTCTAAGACCCATTGTTAGTAATATTGGAGCGCCCACTTACAATTTATCAAAATTTCTATCAAAATCTATCAATAATATAATAGGAAAAAATGAATTCTATGTAAAAGATTCATGGCACTTTAATGAATTTATAAAAAATCAATCCGTACCCGTAAACCATCAACTGATTTCCTTGGACGTTGTTTCTTTATTTACAAATATACCTGTTGTTTTGGCATTGAATAGCATCAAAAAACGTTGGGCAGAGATTAAAAACCACACACCTCTAGATCAATCGGAATTTATAAATGCTGTAAAATTTTGTTTAGAATGCACATACTTTCAGTATGGTGAGCAATTTTTTGGACAAATATTCGGCACAGCAATGGGATCTCCTATTTCAGCTACCATTGCTAACCTCGTTATGGAGTGCCTTGAGGAATCTGTTATGAGTTCATTAGATTTTCGGCCTGTATTCTTTAAACGGTATGTAGACGATTGCCTTATGTGTGTTCCCAACGATAAAATTCAATATGTAATTGATAAATTTAACAATTTTCACTGTAAACTTCAATTCACTTGTGAAATAGAATTAAACAATAACATAAATTTCCTTGATATGAACATTAGGCATGATGCTGATGGAAAAATAAAAACCTCTTGGTTTACTAAAGAAGTATGGTCTCAACGTTATCTTCACTTCAATTCCGTTGCACCAGCTTGTTATAAAAAAAGTGTCATAAACAGCCTTACAGATCGCGCGATAAAATTGTCCCACGCAGATGACCGCCCCAAAAATTTAAAAATTGTTCGTACTACACTAGAATTGAATGGCTACCCAAAAACTTTTTTCAATCCTATCATTAAAGAAAGAATAAACAAAATCTATAATGGTTCGTCTAATAAGAATAACATAAAAGGTAATACAGACAATTTTATAACTCTACCTTACATTCCGGAGACCTCAGAGAAAATCAAAAAATGTTTGAAAAAGTATGATATAAATGTTGCGCATAACTGTGTTGGGAAATATTTCTCAAATCTAAAACCGTTAATACCCAAAGATAAACAAACCCACACAGTGTATAAATTGAATTGTTTAGATTGTGATGGAACCTACACTGGAATCTCTGAACAATATTTACAAAAAAGAATGTACAGCCATAAATATAGCACAAGAAATAACAACTTCGAAAATTCCACCGCCCTTGCTAAGCATTGCTTTGATTATAACCATCAATTTGATTACAAAAATGTTAATATCTTAACTAAGGAAACCAATTATTATAAAAGATCTATCCTGGAGATGATTCACATAAAACGGGACCCCAAATCTGTAAATCATAGGGTAGACACACAAAATCTAAGTCATATTTATACTAATTTGATTAAATAATCTCTTGCAAATTCTTACATACGTCTTTATAAGTGTAGAAAATGTTGTTAGGAAGAATTCGTAATAGTTATTTCCCAGTACAGGTCTGAAACCGTTCTTAAGGGCCTTGTCATAAATCCTACACATCTGGTTTCGAAAGTAGATACTTGACAAATAACTTCGTTCTTCTCATTTGTTGTGAGAATACCAATCAATATGCACTCATATATTTTAATAATATTACTGAATAGCGGATTCTTACTACAAAAAAATAATTTTTTATACATTAATTCTGACGATACAATTTCGATTATTCGTGGTTCTGTTCGTTTCGACGGCGTGGGCTCTTTTAATTGAAGTTAAATTGTGCGATTTGGACGCTTGTGCTATAATTAGTTTTAATAAACCCCCTTTTAGACATAGTGAGTCTTCTGATGATGGTCGTGAGACCGAAACGTACGTAAAGACGAATAGTTAGAACAAAGTGTTATTGTGACCTATTTCCCGAGAATTTTTATATATAATTCATACTGGATCAAGAATCTTATTATTGTAAAAAATTACAAAATGTCAATACAACGATCGTTGAGGTAATTGAACTTTTTGAAGGTTTGAACAAAATGATTAGTGATACACGTGAAGATTTTGATTTGTATGAAAAAAAAGCGCTCGCTGTTTCCGAAAACCAAGAATACAAAACGGCTACTACGCGAAAAAAGACAAGAAAACTTAGATGCGATGAATCGAGAGATGGGGAAGTTGAACTCGTTGGTCGGGAAAACTTTAGAATAAATACTTTCAACGTCATTTTAGACAAAATTTTATCAGAATTACAAAAAAGAGAAAAAGCGTACAAAGTCCTTTATCAGAAATTCTCAGTCATTACAGACATGCATTGTTTGAATAAAGAAGAAATTTATGAAAAATCTGCTCAGTTGATAAATTTCTACGATCAAGACATCGAAGCATCGTTTGCAAATGAAATGATTTTATTTAAAAGTTATTGTGCTAAAAAGAACATGGAAAAAAATTCTCCTATAGATCTGCTAAAATTAATAAGAACCAATGAGCTCCACACAGTTTTTCCGAATGTTGATATAGCGTACCGAATGCTGGTTTGTACACCCGTGTCAAATTGTAGCGCTGAACGTTCATTTTTCGTGCTGCGGCGAGTAAAAAACTATTTGAGATCAAAACTGGTTGCGGAACGATTAAATGCACTTGCTTTGTTAACTATAGAATCAGATTTGCTCATGTCTCTAGATTGTGATGACATTATCAATAACTTTGCCATTCTAAAAACAAGACGTAAAAATTTGGGCCAATAAGCAATAATTTTTGTACAAAAGGCAATAGCATAAATAATGGTATTGTTGAATGACATTAAGTCATATACCTCATTATTATAAGGCTACTGATTATAATTAAATAATATATTTGCTTTCAGAAAAATGCATTCTATTGAATAAAACAAACTAATTCCACCATTTAAGAAATTTCAAGGGTGGTGGAGGGGCGGCAATTTTGGCAACTGCCTAGGGGCGGCAAATTTCTAAATCCGGGCCTGAGTCTCTCTTTATTTCATATTCCAGCTAGTACGACAAACAGACACAGTAACTCGCCATTAATAAAAATGTGCATTTCATGCAACAATCGTTGCATACATTTTGACATTCTTGCTGATACTATTGCTGTATTTAGACTAAAATTGGGTGATTGAGAGTTGTTATATTTTATTTATCACAATTTGCATATTGTACACTTCTTCATTTATATATATGTTAGGTTTAGTATATTCTCTGTAATTGTTTTTTTTTCTAAGAACTGTAGGGATATTAAATAAATAAATAAATAAATATTGCCAAGACGTCTTTTCACATTGATAATTATTCTGAGATTAAAAAAATCGAATTTTAATTCACTGTGTGCGGTTCCTCGATTTCAAGAGTACCAAAATATTTGTAAATTAATTAAATGATGAAAAGATATATTTTGGAACGTCCTTATCATTTTTGGTTGAAATACGAGTGAAAATATTTGGAATGATCACAATCCATAATTTTCCAAGATAAACTAGATATTTATTCGACATTTATTATGGATAAAAGGACGCTCGCTCATATTGTTTTTCATTAAATATTTTGATTGATCTTTCAGTTCAATATTAGAACAAAATGATAAACGTATTAGTTGTGATAGCTCAACTCATATACGTAGTTCTGAAAAATTCATGTAAATAATAATCATTATAAGTTCTTTATCAAAAAGGTAATTAATAGTTATGATAAAATTCCAGGCGGATCCAAACAATCGTTATTATTTTTATTGTATCAAAATATCCATATGTGTTCTCTTATCTCAGTTTTGTAATAATACCGAGGTAACTAGTTACAAATTTGTTTTAAACGTTTTCTTGAAAACAAATATCAATTTGCGATGTCGAAGTTATGGTAACTTTGTAGGAATATCCAATAATAGAAATAGGCAAATATTCAAGAATTCGAAGTGAAAACTATTTCTTGAAAATCGACCGTTCGATCCACTGTTGTGATGTGTTATTTACTGCGGAAAGTGGAAAACAAAGAACCGAAAAATATTACGTAAAACTTGTAGGTTATGTCACTGAGGAAACACACTAGATTATATTAAATCACACTCAAACAAACCGGTTGCCGGTATCGAGATGAAACTTATTTAAATTCTAATACACCGGTGCTAAAATTGAACTAAACTTATTATTATTTCGTATAGGAAATACACTCGATGCGCAGTGGCGACATCTTTTCTAGGTCACGAAACTTATGCAGCCGCCGAACTGACTGCTGAATTTGCCTGAAATTGATTTCGCTGAAACTGAGTGAACTTATAAAGTGCCCCTATTTTGCGCGTAAGCACAAGAGTATAAGTTTTAACGTAGTCTTCAGTCCTTATTTTGCGATATCAATTTTCCAGTTTGTTGCTCTGTTTAATGTTGTCGAAGAACACGATTACGTTACAGAAATAGGTGGTTTATTTTCGATGTAAATCCCACTGTCACGATCTATTTTTAGAAAACATGTGATAGTGAATAATAGCTCTCATCATTCTTCAAGCTCCACGGATAAATAACATTTCTCATCACTTCCTCTAGTCAAGGAAGTTTTAATATCCAAATTGTTGTTTGGATGTAGAGTATCATGGAACAAATTTAGTTTCTTTCACATTACAGGGAAGGTACTACGTGAGGGATGAACTATAGTTGAAGGTTTCAGCAAGCTCGTGGTAGATTTGAAGAAAAAGTGATATAATCTTTTGGAAAATATAGTGCGTATGTGTGTAAATACTAGCCGATATTTGTCTTTGGATTGCATATCACACACAAGGATTTCTTTACAGAAGAAAAGTAAATACAAATAAGAGCTCATGTCTCCACCTTGAGCCCAGCCATCCATCATATTCGGTTAGACAATCAACAATGACTGAACACTTGAACACAGAGAGGAGGCCGGGGCACCCATTGAGGCACTGTCTCTACCATAAGACAGTGCGGGAAGCAGTTTGAAGTTGGGATAGAGAGTTTTAAGTTTTTGCTGTTGAGATTTGGTGTAGCACCCGTGATTGGTGTTGTAAGAATCAGTGGCGGCTCGTGAATTTTTGAGAGAGGAGGCTGGACATAAAACGTTTTTGTAAAAATATACTCTATTCACAGCCTTTTAACCTTTCCACAGAAACCGTACCAGCTACTTCAGTGACAAAATTATGGAGTATCTCTTGGCAAAAAATTTTTTTGTTCGTTTTTTGTCTTTTATTTTTTTTGGATTTTTAATATTTTTTCTTATTTTTGGAATTTTTCATATTTTTTTTTTTATTAATTTTATTAACTTTTTTTATATATTAACGGAATTCTACGGTCTTTAGTTTGCGAAAAATGATCAATAATATTATCAAAAAATTTATCATTTTGTTTTAAGTGTTTTACTAAATCTTTTTCAATAGATATTAAACTAACACTGTATAAACGATTTTGGCCCATTGTATTTCGCATGTAAGTTTTAATTCGTTTGAGAGTAGAAAATGATCTCTCCACCGATGCCGACGTGACAGGAATGGTGACTGTCAAACAAAGTAGTTTATAAAACTGAGGTAAGACTTGTTGCAAATCATTATCTATCATATATTTTATCATATCGGCGTGAATGTCGTACTGGCCTAAAATATCTTTATCCGAGTATATAACGCATAATTCATTGTGCAGTGCTATTTTATCAAAAAAATTATATTTTAGAACTAAATTATACAAAAAACTTCAATTCATGTAAATCGGAAAACCGAATCTTAATTTGACCTTTAATAGTATCTAAAATTTCATAAAACAAGTGCTTATAATGTAGTTTCTTGTCTACCAAATTATATTTTTTCCTCCTTTAACAATATTCTGTTTACCGGTTAATTTAAACTTAATATTCGATGTAATATGTTCCTGCGATTTTTCATGTCTGTCTATACCACGAGCAAAATTTTTCAAATCATCATAACCCGAGTGCCCCCTACATGAAGTTGTATCAGATGTAAATAGCAAGCAATACCAGCAATATAATTTATTGTGTACCTCAGATCCCGTGTACCATAAATATTTTTTACAATTATCTTATCAGCATCAAATGATCGATTCTGAAACATACCTGTCATCACTAATCTTTTCAGCAACTAAAGCACTAATCATTTTAACGTTTAATAACCAAAGAACTCTTTGTTAATAACTCACCGAACAGATAAATTATAATTCAACCTTACATCGCTTCGCGAAACAAAAACAACGACTGACAGAGCACGTTTGCAGCGGCGACAAGTAATCGTATTTGATACGATCGCCGGGTGCGTACGAGAAGCTAGCCTACATAGGGTGTTGCCATATTCGCTGTTTTACCCTATTTGTGAATTGAACTGGTTGGAAAAACGGCAACTGTGTTGACCACACGTATTTCGCGTTTGAGATATATAGAGAATCTAGCCTCTGGCCACTGTTGCCAGATTAAAAATAACTACTGAGAACAATTAATTGTAAAATTTAAAGAATTATCAGAGAAACAGGAAATAAAATGGAGAATGATCATTAAGATAAATTGGTGAGGAGGCTGAGCCTCCTTAGCCTCCTTCGAGGAGCCGCCACTGGTAATAATAGTATTATTGTAAATTAGTTTCTTTGTTGCGGAGCTGACAAAAAATAAAAATAAAACTCAAATAATAAATCAAAGCGAGGTTACGGTGAAAAGGTGGAAACGGCGTTAACTAGCCAAGAAGAAGATTAACGAAAAACTATGTTGTATTCTTCTGTTCTTTTTGAACACATAATGAAATGAAATAAACCAGTATTAAAAAAGGATTTTTTGTACAACTGTCAAAAAAACTGGACATTCCTGCACATCTATTGATGCGTATGTTTACTTTGCCAAAATAATTCACAAAATAAACATGAAATATTACTTTTTGAAGGATTTGTTTTTAACAGAGTCAATTAATAATTGATTATTTATCATAAGACAATTCCATTTATTGGAATAATAATTGATAGTAAAGTTTGAACAATTACTTCCAACATAAATTCCCGAAGATGTTCCATGTTGAAATTGAAAAAACTACGAGCAAACACAGTCAAACAGTCAAACACGCGGAGTGCCAACAAACCGTTTCTATAGTAACGACACAGAAAGACCACTGGATGCTGTGAAATTATATCGGAAGTATTTATTTTTAATTTATTTCAGACGATGTAAATTCTCATTCACAGTTGTAAAAAAAAAGTTGTTTGTATTTCGTGTATAAAATCCATGTTCTCATGGCACATTCGAGATAATTTGAATTAACACTCTCATGTGCCATTAAAAAAACACTCATCTTACGCACTTAATACAAAAATAACTATTGCTATGATCACTTAAACAAAAGTAAATTAAATTTTATAAGTAACAATATTTATAAAACTTAACTTTCTTAGGCAACTTAATTAACTTGCAGCAATTAACTAATCATAGATAAAGCACAAAAAGCCATATTAAATCTATATATACAAGATGTTAAATATTATTAAATCTATATATACAGGATGTTCCTTAATGATATGCAAATATTTTAAGGGATGATTCCTGGGTCAATTTTAAGTAAAAAGTTCAAATAAACCTGCCCTAAAACAGTCTGTTCTCGATATACAGGGTGGCAAAGTTTTATTTTTTTTCTAAATCTAGAAAATAATTTGAGATTTTTGGATAGTTTGGGAGTTTTGGGGTAGATTAATGTGACTTAGGAACACGTTTTCACACTTAATAAGTTGTTTTAAAATTTATATAGTGTCACAGTTATGGGTTAGCCTTACAGCGATTTTAGTGGTACGCCACTGAGCTTTTTAGATCAAGCTTTTTTTTTAATAGCCTTTTCAATTGTGTATGAAAAAGCTATCTTGAAATTTTTTCGCCAGATGCGCCGTATTTGAGTAAAAAAATAGAAACCGTTGTATTGACCGAAAAAATTATAATAACGTACTATATTTATGACAGACAGATCCATAGATTAATAGATCATCATCCCAGTTCATACTGTCTATGACAGACAACACATAGCCCCTCAGCAAGACAGGTAACGTTTACATGACAGACTGATACATTGACAGCCACAGAATGTCCGTGACAGGCCATAGATATCCTCGTCAAGTTGAATAAGGTTTCACATGACATGAGTATAATTTTATGTCTTTCCACGCTTGTTGCTGCTTCTACTAATTTGAAATATGTATAAATATGGCAAGTCCGATACACTTAGACCGCTTGATTGGATCCATTGTGCGCCCCTTGATACAAGAATCAGTCCAGCAAGCCTAAGGCAGTGCCGAAGGCTAAGATTTTGCATGGATTGATATCTCTTATGGCTTCAAGCAGCATATGTGTGTTGCCGAGGTGTAGCCTAAGGGAAGCCAATGCTGGACATTATGCTAGGATGTGAGAGGCAGTTTCATCCGCCTCTCCACATCTACAACAAGATGGATTTTCAATAAAACATTGTGTGTAGATGTTTATTCAGATGACAGTGTCCTGTGGGGAGTGCTGTCACCAGTTTTAGGCCTCCCCTGCTCATAGATAATAGGGTCTTAGAGAGTTTAGGCGAGAACTTCCTAATGTGGAGCTTCGCTTGCTTCATGCCGGGGCACCACGCCAGACCGAGAGCCACTGTCTATCCAGTAACTCCTTGAGGGCGTGGAGGCCCGTGGCCGATGAAATTCCAATCATTGAATCGGGGCCAGGGGCACTGAAGGAACCCCGTTTGGTCAGTTCATCGACCACTATTTCTTCAATCTCTTCCAAATAATACGATTTCGGCAATCCTTCAAAACAGGCGTTTGTTTCGGCGATGACCTCATCGTTGGAGCCAAATCTCTTCCTGCCAATTCATTTCTTCAAGTTTGGAAATAGATAAAAATCACATGGGGCACATCTGGAGATTATGGTGGATGACGAACCAATTCGTAGTTCAATTTATTCAATTGTGCCATTGCACCTGCTAACCTGTATGCCGGTGCGTTGTCCTGGTGAAAGAGCACTTTTTTCTTTGCCAATCGGCGTCGAATCGATCCAACACCTCTGCTTAATAAGCGCAGGTGATCGTTTTGCCCTTTTCAAGGTAATCGATATGGACGGTACCGTATGCATCCCAAACTGTCGCCATGACTTTGTAGACGTTAAAGCCACTTTGACTACTTTCAGTTTTGATTCGCCGTTCACTGTTTCGACTGTTCTTTGGTCTCTGATGGTGTGTCGTGATATCGCCAAACACTCGTTTTGAAGTTGTCAACAGAGAGCAAATGTAGCACCCATCTGGCAGATAGTTTTTTCATATTCAAAAATTTCTACAAAATGTTCCGACCCATACTACCACAACAAAAATCAGTAAGCCACTTGTGAATCGTTCCAATCGATGATGAGGTGTCTCCATAATGCTTAACAAGCGATGCTTTGGTTTGCGTAATATTTTTTCCACCCAAGAAATAATGTTAAACCAATACGCGAAATTCGCTTTTCCTCATGTTTACAAAAATCTTCAAGGTTACTTGCTTTCGATGGGCGTCAAAACAGAACTGAATGACATATCAGTCTGAAAATTTTAATGCGTTCTAGTTAAAGATGGTACATCACAAATGTTTTGGCGCCATCTGTTTTATTTTTCAGGGACCTCTCACCTTGCCCTCGTATGTACGTATTTTCAGATAATTTAGTTTCATAACATCTAATCCTCTAATCATCAAAATGTTTTGTTGGCTCAATGAAAAATGTTGTATGTATCGAAATTCTAACATTCCAATTCCATTGTGTGCTATTCTATAGGCTCAGGTGACATTGTAGTTAGATTCAATATCCTTTCATTGGTTAGCGATGATTAAAAAACAATTGTCCTCAAAAAAAAACTGATCACAATTTGGAATGTTTCATCCGAATGTGTAATTGTTTATTTCTTGCACCACGTCCCTCTATCTATTCATCACAAACTTCTAAAAATAGATCGATCCAGCCAGGGAAGAGTATCGGTCTCTGGAATGTCTGAAATTCGTAGAATTCCACTCTGATTCTTACAGTTCCTATCTTACCCTTAGCCGTTGATTGAAAGAATATACAACGACTTAACCCACCAGTTGGCAGCACAGTGTATAGAACAACCCGAGCTACTGTTTAGAAATTCATGAAGTAAATAAGAAAACTGTATATCTTGGTTGATACTAGAAGGTGTCTGTACTTTTTAGCTAACATTTATAATAGCGTCCGCTAGATGTCGATATAAGGACATTAACGGAATCTCAAACTAAATTTACATATTAGTCTCAAAACGAAATACTCTGAATGTATGTGAATTCATCAGGATGATGGAACGGTAAGACGTCTTCGATGAGAATATTCCGTTGGAAATGCACGTGTTCTGGACGAAATTACAACCAAATGAAGAATAGCATGAGCATGATACGACGAATAGTGTTGTATCCATGATAGTAAACCTGACCTACCCCAGCGTTATGAGCATTGACGTTTACCAAAGATTATACTGAATAATGGATCACGTTTACTTTCCTTCAAGCCCTTACTCACAAACAAGTACAAGTAGTACAAACTATGTGTAAATCGAGGGTTTAATATTGAAAAGAATCGGTGGTCTGGAACATTCCTGTCAGGGAATAATGTTACCAATTTTCGTAATTTTTACAAATTGATATTTTTTATCGTACCTCTTCGAGAATTTTCTCGATTTTGCCATTGCCTTGTTGGTTTTGATAGATCATAGAAAATAAATTATCAGGAATCCCATCTTCATTATGTTTTGAAATAATTCTTTGTAAGTAGATATTGTAGTATGATTTATATATAGGAAAATATAACAATAAAACTATTTCAATTGAAACAGATTTAAGATAAGAATAACTATAATATTACACAATTACAAAATTGGGTTTTGACAAATATCATTCTGTCCTTCCACAGTTGAAAAACACCATTCTACCTTCAATATGGTACCTATACTTATCATCCTCGCTCTCAATATGACTTTAAAAGTAATTCCGAAATAACTTTTGCAACGTGGTCACGGCTGAAAATTTATTATAAAATCAGTAAATCTTCTATGCAGCAGTTTCACCCTGCATGATATAGATATTCCAAAAATGGAATCATTAGTTTTTGATTTTTTATTGAATTTTACATTCTTCAATATCACATGCAAGTTGAACATTCTCGAACATAAAGAAAATGTAAATTTCGACCTACCTTAGTAGCATCATTTGCAAGTTCACAAGGACACACGTTTCTATTAACCTTCAATCGACTGAAAATCACTGCAATTACCAGAGCCACGAAGAGAAATGAAATGCATATAACAATGGGCACTAAGTATTTCTTGCAGACTGGTTCCCCCTCAGACCTTGGTGGTGCTTCTTCTATATTACTGTGCATATTTCAAGAGAAAATAAAAAAACGAAGTGTCTTTTTGACAATGACATTTTCTAGAACAAATTTTTTCCGCAAATCTTTAGGAAATTTTGACATTCCAGACAAAATTTCTTAAAGAAAAAGTCAAGATTTCCTATTCACTTCTTTACTGTAAGGAAATAATATTTCCTTACTGTAAGGAAAGGAAGTTGTTAGTATTTTACATAAATGATTGAAAACACATTGTTTATAAGGAATTAATTAATATTTTGAAAACATCAATACATTGCAGAATACATTTTGAAATTATTTTGTTATACTTACAGTTATTTTACAGCTAGTACAATTATTGAACATTGGAGGAACATTATTAGAACTATGAGGAACATTTTGGACAACATGCGGGGTGGTAGAGTTATTTTGTTGAATATTTTGTACTGTGAAAATTTTACTTGCCACCTCAACCCTATTGTTAAGGGATTCTTCGATATATCCTTCAGCAACATTTGATCCATCCGCCATGCCTCTTTAAACTAGTTATGTCGGCACCAGAGTCAACCAATATTGTTGCAGAAGACCGTCGAAAGCAATGACCAGTGTATTCTGTCGGATTTACCAAGTTCAAATAAGTAGCAACCGTTTTAGGCATTTTTATAAATTGATGAATTCCTACCACCTGTCTACAACCTTTTCCGCTTTGATAAAGAAAAATCGGTCACTCTTCATATTTTCTGGTCTTAACGGAACATACTTCCGATAAACATTCAAGTACATCTGCTTAATTACAAATGATCTTGTTTTGTTGGTTTCCAAATCAGGTATGCTAATTAAAAGCTTAGATTCTAGATCTTCTACATCGTGTAGAGTAATTCGGGCTAACTCATCCATTCTACAGGCCCCAGAAATACCAAATATTAAAGTCACCTAAAAAATAAATAAATGTGTAATCTAAATTGAAATCAAAACCTTGTAAATTACCTTAATCATTAAATTTTCTTTATCTGGAGCTTCCTGCATAAGCTTTTCAATTTCTTCGTTCGTTAACCTTAGATTTCTTTGCCCTATAACCTTGAGTTTGCCGTTTCAATAAAGAACGAAGTTTTGAATATGTAGATATATCTACATTGTGTTTAATTGCCAGGGTTGACTTCAACATTGAATAATTGGCCCATAATGTTGAAGATTTCATCTTTAATCAAAGGTCTAGGAAGTATGCTATTACAACATTTTCTGAGAAACAACTCGTGTTTTTACTCTTGCGATAGTCCATTAAACGTTTATATGCATATTTTGCATATTCGTACTTTTCCCTTTCTTTGGCAATAATTCTAAGGATGCAGTATTCACTGCCTTAACCAGCTCTGGAGGTGTCCAAGAAATGGAAAATTCATCATCAGTTATCATTTTACTTTCGAGAACACCAGCAATTAAATTTATATACGTCAAGTTTGACAATTTAACCTTGATACGTTTCCATAGTAACCCAAGTAATTTTATTACGAATTTCAAAGCACCATTTATTTGTGAATAAGATTATTCGCGATTTTTTCAAAATTAATTAATAACTATCGAATTTTAAACGATTTGAGGAAAAATAGTATGTTTACCTCGTAGGAAAAGCCACATTCCTGAACTCTGTGTTGCTAAGTCTCGGCTTAACATGCTACGTACCAAAGGGAATTTTCTAGCTACTAAAATATACCCGAAGCGGGTGAAAGCTAGCGGCCCACAACCGAAAATACATTATTACAACTGGCGCCGCCCGCATGGGGCACGAAACGGCCCCAACATAACAAGACCGAGGTAAAATGTATAAGCTCCAACTGACGCGAAGCGAGTTTCTCGAGGGAAACGTCAAAATGATTACGTTCGTAGCTAATTTCATAGGACGTCTGGCGTTCATGCAATTGTGTTTTTATACAACTTGAACCTTCTTATTTAGATAGGCCACGTGAAAATCACGGAGTCCAAAGCGCTATCAACTTCTGAGCCTCACAACATTCGTATAAAATTGCGAAATTTCGCACTTTTAGAAACTTCAAACTAATTAATTTGACACAAGTTTTGGGGATATTAATACCGAAAATAAAATGGCTAATACAGGCCGTGAAAAAAAAATAAAAAATGAGTTCCATGACATAAAACTATATGCAAATACCTACATTTTCCCGTAAAGCAGAACCCGATCGGATGTAAATGATATATATCTCAATTTGAAAAATAACTAAAAAATTGACTTAAAGGTGAATTTCTGAAAAAGTATTGAATATTTTCATTTGAAATTTGAATGGTAGTTTTGAAACCATAACACCTATTTTCAGTTCAAATTTCAGCTAAATCGGTTGAAAAATGACCGAGTCAGCCGTTACGCAAGATTCCTTGCATATATGAGTATATCTATTACGGGGAGGGGGGAAGTCGGATCAACTTGAAATTTGGACTGGAAGTTCCTTGGATATTGACAATAAAAGGGTACTACTTTGGTTTCTCAATTCTCAATACGATCAGAGATATTATTTTTTTGTTGCTAAACTACCCTTAAAAATGTAAAAAAAAAACTTTTTGGCCAAAAAAAAGGGGTTGCACCCACTTTGGGAAATAAAAATTTCAGGAGGTTGTTGTTGGTACCCTAAAAAAACTTTTCCACTGGGTCGCTATGCATCGTAAAATTTTCGCCAAGCATTCGCCAGATTCACTCCCCTAAAGGGTCAATGTCACCTTCATTCCTAAAACGGAAAAAAGGGACACAACACACTCCAAATCCCAGCGACCAATCTCACATCGATGAAATCCAGGATGCCCCGGGGAGTACAGAGACTATAATTTGCGTTTTTCTGGATATTGTGGGGCTTTAGACAATACATCACATGAAGCAGTCAAAGGAGCACTAGAAGATAGAGGAGTATAGATAGTACGACAACAATTAGCAATGGACCTCACATGATCGTCCCATGAGAGAGTGCTGTTGGTGGTGATCCCGGCCATTGTTAGGGACAGATTACCTGGAGAAGACGCAAGCTTGAGCTTTCCCGTCTCGCTCCTCTTTCTCTGATGATGGCTAACTTGGTCGCTGAATGGTCCTCATTACTTCAACAGTATTTTCAGTGGATACGGGTGATAGTGCTATTGTACTTGAAAATCATTGCGAGTTCAACATCATTTCTACTTTCTTCACTATATGTAGTTTGGAAAAGTATTGTAATTGGTATAAATAAAGGTTTCCGTAATTTTCGTCACTTTTGACATCCATATTCAGTTTTTCAAATGGAAGTATAGTATTTTATTGAACCATATTATGACAACAGTAATTTTATGGCTATATTATAAATATTTAGTGTCCGAAAATGGTATTTTAAGATTTAAATCACCCTTACATCATCGAAAGGTAACGTCACACATTGAATTAATTACCTATACGAAGGACATTTTCAAATGACATATGATCGGCGGCCGCAAAACCTCCCCGAGTAACCATTTTCGATGCATTCCAGATGCAATTGGAGAAATGTTCCTCAGTTGTCGTATTTCTAGAGAGAGAACTACATGGTTTGGATAACTCCGGGAGTAGATTAAGCAAGCAACGTCCTTTATGCGGGTCTCGAGATAAGTAACCCCTCGGGGAGAAAATAACAGTTGTCACTGCAAAAGATCCGGTGAACTGTGCACGACATACTTTTCACCACTAAAACCATGATATCGTGCCTTCTTATCCCAGAATTCTGGCCGAAATGGATTCACGGGCTTGGACATATGCGGTAGGCTATTTGAACGAAGCCGAACGACTCGTCAAACGTTCTTGGTGAAAGAGGTAACACGAGGAGGTAGAGTTAGCTATAGCCCAGAAGGGGCAATAATATAGTAAGCAGTGCCCGTAGTGAGTCCGCTTGAATTAGTCCGGCCGGGGGCGAAAAAGACAGCTGCCTCTGTGTGGGTAAATGATGCACCACATGGCTTTACTCCCAACGTCCGGTGTCCGCGCTTTCTATCCCAGGTCTCTGTGTAATGGATTCGCGGCCAGGGCAATGACATGTGGTAGGCCGATAACATGAGGCCGACGGATAGCTCGTCATACAAAAACTGTTCAACACTGAACACGAGTAGGCAGGGGGAGAGGGGCCCAGATGGTTCAAAAGACCGTCTCCTTTCCAATTAAGGCGTTGGTCTCTACCGGGTAATGGTTAAAAGCCACATGCTAGCTAGCGGATACTGGAGAGTAACTTGTTACAATCCGTCACATTCGACGGGTGAGCTGCGTTCCAGCTCGGGCACTGACCATGCATGGCCAGTAGGGACTTGAATAGAGTTCCGCTCATACCAGAGGGGTTCTGGCAATTTCCTCCCCGAACATACTGGCGGGTGGGATTCATCCTACCGCGCTGATTGGACGTGATCCCAATTCCTCGCAGATGGGGGTCGTGCGGTAGAGTCCTCGGGACGGGCACTTCACGTAAAACTAACACTTGGACATCTGTCCTATGCACCAGGTACATTGAAGACTATTTTAAATATCATATTCGTATTGGGTAACTTCAAAAACCTCCGAGTAACCGTGTAATAAATAGGAATCAGGGAAATCGTAGTTTCTCATTGTTAAGGTAGCCTGTTGTATGTTGCGATAATCTTATCGAGTTAAGGCGGTAATATTAGTCTGGATTGAAACAATGAAAGTCCTTTGCCGCCGAAGATATGAACTGATACTCTGTACTCACACGAAGGTGTTGTCAATAAAAAATATGACATCCGCGAAAACAGGGAGCTGGGAATAAAGGTAAAATCGGGTTGAGAAGTAATGGGGTATAGAGGCTGTGCTGTTTTGATAAAACTCTTTCTTCAAGAGGGAAGAAGGCAGTTCGGGCCGTTCCATACTCAAGTCGCGTATTATTAAAGCCGAAGTATATTCATTCCTTCCTCAAAAAGATAAAATTTGGTGATTAAGGTGTGATGTTGCAATTAAATTAAGCTGTTAAGTAGTTCAGTTCAGAGGACAGCCGGGGACTCCGATGTGTTATCATCAATAAATAAATAAGTTCGTTCCTATATCATTGGCACCGACTCGTCCGGTGAATTAAAAGTAGTGAGTGTTAGGGGAAGGTAAGTCTTAGGTCTAGATAATTACAACTGTTTGCGTTGGACTGGTACTGAATGATTTCCGGAGAGTAGAGTATTAATGTGGTAAAAGGTTGTAAAGGACTTTTTTGTTTGAGATTCAATTCAGAAACCACTATTCCTTTTGTTTATTTTTTGGCGACGGTAAGGCTTAGTGACCATTTAGTTTAGTTGTAATAGTCTCTATATATCCATATAATTATATTTGTCATATTGAAATTATTAACAATAAATCCAGGTCATAAGTTCGATTGGTTCGATTTAATGAACGGAACAACCCAAAGTTTACCTATAAAGTGATAAGCATTGATAGTACCGGAGGGTTCCTGCTTTACCTCTCAAATAAGTAGGTGGTGGCAGCATATCATAATAATGAATAAAGTAGTTGAAAGGTAAGGTTAATTGCCTGAATGCAAATTCCGATTATTTGCTGGAAGCCGCGAGGACACGCACTACCATAGGAGCGCTGTGAGGTTGACAGTGGAGAGAATCAGTAGTAGGAAGTTGATAAATTACAAGAATTAAAACAAAGAAATAGGTGTATATTACAACGAAATTGGACTTATTCATCGATTAATGGAACATCTAAGCTTAGACTCAACAAATGCTTCAACAACATGCATTTTTTAAATGCACAAATGCAATTTCGAATGAGCGCCAAAAACAGAATGATAACATTTTTTCTACTTGTCTTCCAGAAACAAATGCCGTAAACCACATCTCATTCCATCTTGCCCCACAAAAAACCGACGTTTCTTGCTATATTGCCTCGACTAATGATATTATTCAAATAATCACAATCTCAAGGTATGGGAAAACATGAAGAGAAAACAGCAAAAATGGGGTGAATAAAATTGATGATATTTCTAGCAAATATATCAAGAGCTATAGGTACATCGTTATCGAGAACTACAAAACAAATATGTCAACACGCTGAAAAGTCAAGCTTTTAGAGAGGGATGCCTGGGGATGTAGATACAAGTACACATTATCACTCAGACAGAGAGACAGAGCGAGCGGATTGTGACCAGCGAATACATCAGAGAATCTGCAGAACGCATTCGCCGCTACGTCGGGGATAATCCAACATTCATATTTCAAATCCTATATAACTCTTGTCGACGGCAACGCTGACCAATTTCTCGTTGAGATATCATAAGTCTCTATTATTCTGAAATTCCATTTTGTTAGTATTACTGGACCATCATCGTCCAGCAAATTTTCTTTCTATGGATGGATACTTAGATCTTATACCCGCATAAATATTCTAAAGCGATTCGATTAAATTTAGGCTGATACAGTCCATTTCTCTTGATGAATAATCATTCGTTTCTTGACTACTGAACTACGAAATTGTTTGGAAAGGATAATGAAAATTCAAATTTGGGTTATAGACTTTTCAAACTCGTCCAGATTTGATCATTTTCTATCGCTGAGTATTTATCTTGAAGTTGTATATTCAATTCATCGTCAACAAAAGCATTAATAACTGGAAGACAGAATAAATTTTTATTCTCGGATTGGTTATTGTCACCATTTGGAACATATAATATTTGAATAGACACATATAATGTGTTGATTCAGTTGGAAAGAGACGGTTTTCTTTAAATTCAAATGAAGGGAACATGCATGAAGGGAAATTTATCTTTGATGGATCTCTAAATTTGAGAAAATTTGGAAAATGCGAAGAATCAACTTGTTCCTTTTCGTTTGAAAGCTGTTTCATTAAAAATTCGAAACAATTACCCTTATCAACTGAAAATACTGTTAAAGTACTGTAGTGTAGTCCTCAGTAGGTACTTATAACAGTATTTCTGGTGGATAAGGGTATTTCTTATTTATAGTGTTATAATGTATCCATAGTGTGAACTCATAGTTAATTATAAAAGCGGTTTATTCCATTCCATTTCCGTTCAGTGGCGGTTTATCTGGGTAGGCAGGGGGGATTCCAAATTCGTCACAGTAAGCATGTAAACATTAAATTTGTGTACAATATTCGTCACATGGCATTTTGTCGTTTGATTTTGGGACTACGAAATTCGTCACAAGGATAATTATTGATTTTAAAATTCTAAAATATTTCAGCTTCAGCTCAAAAGTAGGGTAGAAAAGTGGCTTCGTCGGATATAAAATAATCCACCAAATAATCAGCAAAAAAGAAATTTCTCTAGCAATTTTTTCTTCAGGTTCGTGATTATGTTGATTTTTTAATGGTGTTACAACAAAATCCGGTTTCCCAATGGTATACACATAAACTTTACATTTAGTTTGATGCACCTCCAGACAGTTTCATTAGCTGAAGATCGATGTTTAGAAAACTTATAATTTTCATACACTATTTGGGTGTTTCCACATTGACTGATGATTTCTTCGACAAATGACATTTTAAATTTTGAAAAGAATGTTAACTATCACTTGTTAGCACGTACAATACGAAAAATATAATGATTATAACTTTGGAAACATGCTCCTGTTTAGCGTTAATGAGCAATAAATATTCAATTAGCTGTAACATCTATTGATGAATGTCTATAAAATTTTACTTAAGGAATTCATATTATTCCCAATCCTCAATCTTCTTATTTTATTAGCAGTGTGGCCATTTAATTTAGAGAACCATGACACGTTGGAGTTTGATTCCAATCATTGAATCGCCAATACAAACGTGAAAAATATCATTGACACTTACCCTTTTCTTTCACAAGACACTTAGGATTTTAACACACTGGAAGGTCAGTGGAAGGGGTAAACGCTAATATTAATCAGATAAACTCGTACCCAACAACAACAATAAAATTTACTAATAAAAATAACAATTAAATGATAATGATAATAATAAAAGATAATAAAAAATGAATATTATAATTAACTTTATAAGTAATAAGGATGAAAAACTAAGATCTATACTCAAATAAAATACCTAGATAATCTAAATTAACTAAAAGAGAAATAAAACTAAGATTATTAAATTGATGATACCCAACCAGGATGAACCTAGGAGATTGAAAATGAAGGAAATGATTTGAAAGTATTATTGAACTTAAGTTGAATCAAAACTGAGAACAACAACTTTGATCAAAAATCTAAAACAACTCTGATTAAGCGAAATCCACCCTTCTTACCAAAAACACTCTGAAGAAACTATGAAGTTAAATTATTTGAAATTAAGTGTCACGTGATTTCTCAAGAGACCAATTCAAGCTAGAAAATATAACTGCAGGTTTTAGGCATTGTCCCTAGTATTTGTAATGCGTCCTTTTTCCCAAGAACCAATCTACAATTCGGAAAAGGATCCCTGAATTGTTTGACCAATAAGCAATAAGATTCCTCTCTTGAGATCTTTAGTTCAGAATGTTTTCGGTTGGAATTTCTAAATCTATCTGTTCTTTTCTGAATATCACTAACTGATTTGAATGTACATAAAACATATCCAGATGGTAAACATTAAGATTTATCATGTAGCTACCCATTATTTCCTCGTCCTTTATTGGTTATTGATCTTGACAGGTTTATAATTTCCTTTACAACCAAATTTTTATGAGATTATTGAAACCCTCTTGACCATATCATCTACATTATCATACCACCCTCGTTGAAACGAGTGTGAATTGTCTTATATTTATTTTCGAAATTTCTTTACTTTTCTCAAGCTACATTTGCTATTGGAAACATCTGGCAACCCTTGGATGTTCTTTACTTTTAGATATTTTAATTTTACATGAAATTTTAATTTCCTAAGAATGATTTTGTTTTTAAATATTGGAAATAACCTCTACTAAACCCTTATTACATAGCCGTAATGATCAACATCCGCCCATCGTTTCTGTTCTTACAAAAGGAAGCTCTGTGTGACGGGTTTCAGGCACCCTTAAAATTTACCTGAGACCTTGACCGATCCCCGTAATCAAATTGTGATGAATATCATGCCGTCCAGATTCGAAGAATAATAATCACTCAGTGTGGCCGGAATGGCAGCTTTGGTATTAACAAAAAAATCAAACTCGTCAAAAATTTCCGAACTCTACTATTAAAATTTCCCAATTCAATTTGTAGTGTGGTATCTTGCCATTTATAATGCATTTCGTAAAGTGTGGGATAAGGTTACAATTATTGGTTGCCGCTTCCATCTTACTCAGTCTTGGTGGCGTAAAATACAAAAGTTGGGGTGGTGAATATATAAACAAAAATTGTGAAACTGAAAAGTGGCTTCGTTTTTGTTTTTAACGGTTTTTGCTGATTATTTACTGGATTATATTCCACCACTTTTCCACCCCACATTTGGGCTTCTTCAACTTTAAATAAGACCACGAACGCTTGCGAGTCCTTTCACTCTCATTTGAATACTCTTTTTGTAATAGTTTTTTCATTTCATGGATGTTTTGTTAAAATTTCAAATTGAAATGTACATAAAATGTAATAGTATAGCTACAACAGAAGATAACTACCCTCTATTGTGTTGAAGTTGTTTCAAATATATATGGACACAATCCATAAAATATGTAGTATTATTACGTATACTGCCGAGTGTTATGTGAAATGTATGTATTATAAGTACATTATATTCTTGATCATGTGTTACACATTTTTTATTAAACTAATTTAGTGAATAAATGAAGTAAAATCGTCCTCATTATTTAATTTCTCAGTCATATTAATTGTTTTGTGAACGTAAAAATATTACTTGGACGCCTATGGTGGCAAAATTGTTGTATCAACAAGGTTTTCATTGTATTTTAGAATTTCAAAAGCAATATGTATCTTTGTGACGAATTTCGTAGTTCCAAAATCGGACGACTGAATGCCATGTGACGAATATTGTACTCGAATTTTATGTATACCTGCATACTGTCAATACTGTGTCGAATATATTCGACTCCATATTCGTTTAGGCATTCTTTTAGGGAAAAATATTGATACCAACTCGGTTTTCTTCGCACAATAACGACTTAATTGATCCGCTTAGTTTTGTTTGGTTAAGAAAATTGACGAACGTGTTTCGAAATCTACCTTCATTCATGGGAAGTTGACGATATTACGGATATTAGTTGTAAATCGCCGTTGCCAGACGTTAGAATGGGCTCAGACCCGTAGACCCTCTTTGAATCCGCTATTAATAAGTAAAAAACCGCCACTGGTCTACATCGGTGAAGTAGTGAAATGGTTTACAGACTACATTTGTGAGAAACCTTGAGCTCTGTATGATGCTTCGTGACCTATGCCTTGGAGCGATTGAAATCTTGAAGAAGTTAAATAACTTGAACCGTGATTGGATTATATCAGCCATCTGCAGAATTCCCAAGAGTAGATATTTCGAATCAAACTAGCTTATACCTGTAAATTAGGATAGGTTGTTGTGTAATTAGTAAGTTTCTCTAACTTCAATCTGAATATTAATCAAGGACATCAAGGATTGTGGAATGTATGCTAAAATGTTCACCTAATTCGTTCGGAGATTGGAGTTCCTCCAATATGTTTTTTATATGTAGTGGATATATTTCTTTTTGTTTGGCCTACATAACTTTATTCGGAAATTGTCATTGAATTTTATATATATATATATATCTGATTTCCCATCGTCGAGAATTTTATCTAAAATATTTCCCTGATAACATTTTGAGTTTATTATTATACTAGGCTGTTGTCTGTCATAGAAACAGGTGATACCCGTAGAAGAAGACGTCTGATCCTCCGCCGCGATTCAAATCCCGAAGTTCTACGGTGAAATGCATATTTTCAGATTTGAAATTATACTCTATCACATGTGAAAGTTTATTGGAGTAAGAACTTCTTTTGGCACGTTGATCTATTTCAGATGGGGGGTAAAACCATGAGTCCGTTACGTGCCGTCACGCTGTAGCTATATATATATTAGGTATTATGTATACTGCCGCGTGCGCAACTACTTGGGTCAGGCATCAGGCAGTCTCTCTATACGCTTACACACGTGTGCATATCTGAGTCGGATACTCGACGTTATTCATTTACTCAATCCTCTGTCCTCGTGCAGACGAAAGTTATATTTTTATTGAATTTATTAATTGTACATTGTGTACTTAGTATCGTATCTACGTGCAAGGTTTCAAATATTGTGAATATAATTCTTGTCATAAAAATATAGCATTAGTGATGTGTATAAGTGAGAACTTTTGCATGTGTACTACACATTGATGACGTACTGTTATATCTAGTTTATTATTTTCATTGTTCGAATGTTGGATCACAGCATCAAATATAATAGTGAGTTCGTGTTGATGTTTTTTTTAATACTACTAATACGGAAGTACACAATTTTATTTCAAATAATTATTTGTGGTGTAATTTACGATAATTTGACATTTGACGGAAATGTTTATATGTTTACATTTTGCGTTCCTTTTTAGATTATTTGTTTATTGGTCCGAATTGAAGGTGTTTTCTTTTACCACCATCCGTAGACATCTTCAATTCGGACCAATGCTGTTTAACATTACTTTCATTTATATCGATGTAAATATCAATAAATAATGTGTTTTGAACATAAAATAATGTGTATTTATTATAATGACTATCGGGTTACATTCATACTCTTTACAGGGATTGTACCGCCCATTATACGTTTTTTATTGTTAAATATAAAAATGTATATAATTGTTGATTGAAATGCTGAGAGTTGTGAAAACTGAAGAAAAACTAATTATATTAATTTTCATTTAAAAATTATAAAATTGTAATTTCGTCAGGCAGAAGTTTCATAATATGAGAACCGATGATACGGGGGGATTACGAATACGAGTTAATTTTAGTTCTTAACCGACCATACATGATAACTAATAACATAGATGTTGGGGATGGATTGTCCAATGGCAATGTCGGAAAATTGTGTCATGTAGAAAGAGATGATACTGGTGAAATCATACGAATTTGTATGAAATCCCCAAAATAAATTGGTTGCTTCATAATGTCAGCAGTGCTCGGTGACTGCCCGTAATTTTTTTTAATTCATACTGATTTCTACAGTGTCATCATTAAAGTCCACACCATATGGGTATTTAAAAAATAAAAGGTTTGGTTAAAATTTGATTTCGGTAACAGTTTTAGGTTAAAAGTAGAGCAGAAACTACATTAATAGCGATCTTGGTTAGCTGTCAAATTTGACATTTGTTGCATAAAGAGGCGGAAAATGGAATTTCGGAATCGAATTTGAAAAAAATTTATTTGAAGATGTTACTATTGCAATTTTATTTACTTGTGCAAATTTTTAAAACTTTAGGTTGAAGTTGCGATTTTCGATATTTTTATCAAATAAAATAGTTTTTACAAATCCAAAGTTTACTTAAATGGTGAAAATTTATTTATTTGTATAATACTTACCATCACATGTCAGTTCCATGATAAATATACTTTACATATTTTAAAAAACTAAAATTGCAACCATAAAAAATGTTGGCACGAGCGGTGCAAAGTTCTAATAATTTTATCGTTCTTTTGAAACGACACGAGTATTTAATCTTACAAAATATTAAATGCATGTAAGATATAGGGAAACTGTCCAAACAAGGTATTGTTTAAATTAGACTTTAATTTCCGCACCTTTTCTGAAAACAAAATATCTTGTAATTAGTATATTGTTAAAGTTAAAGCAGCAAGTTGGCCATGGTAAATAAACTGCTGTCACATTGACATTGTTGTAATTCAGTGTAGTAACCATATACGATGTGATCCCTCCAAAAAAAATAGAAATTGTCTTAATATGCGGCGTGAATACACCACACCGACAAGTAGCTAATATTTTTAATAGATCCAGGGGAAAATGTTCAAAATAGTGAGAAAGTACAACGAAGACGAAAAACTTAATGTTTGTTTAAACGTAGTGGAAAATGATGAAAGACTGGTATTACTAACGTTATTAATGTAACAGGGTACAAGAGGGACAGCATTAGAAAAATTGTGAACGGTAATGAATTTTGTGCTTTTAAGCCGAGGTTTATGAATTCTTTAAAAGAAAGAGATTTTAATGCTCGTTTGGGGTTTTCTTTCTGGTATCAGGGAGAGAAAGAAGAACATAAAAGGCTCTGTAAGTGGACAGAATTGTCGATGGTGGTCCCAAGAAAATCCTCATTTTGTAATTGAATGTCGTGACCAATATTCTCTTAAAATGAATGTTTGGTGTGGGATAATTGATGATCAAATAGTTGGATCATATTTATTTAGGCAAAATTTGACAGCTGAAAGGTACCAACATTTTTTAACAAACGAAATTAGTGAAGTCACAAATCACACAAACAGTGAAACAGTGTTTAAACGAAATATTCAGAGGAAAAGTTATAGGACGCGACGGAGAATATTTTTGGTCAGCTGAGTCAGCTGATTTAACTCTCATGGATTTCTTTCTGTGGGGTTATCTTGAACAAAAGGCTTATATGAAGAGGCCTCTCACTAATATCTAACGATTGCAAGATACCATTCGGGAGGGCTGTAGGGAAATTAAACCTGAATTAAAAACAACGCAGTGAAAAAAGTTGATAGACGAACTATTATTTGTATTGAGCGTGAAGGGCACCATACTAAAATCTAATTTGAAATTGTGTACACGCGAGAAATAATGTTTAATCAAGAAGCGAAATTCACTTTCTCCATTTTTACAAAAATCTTCAAGGCTACTTGCTTTCAATGGGTATCAAAATGAAACTGAATGACATATTAGTCTGGAAATTTTGATACGTTCTAGTTAAAGATGGTACATCCCAAATGTCACATGGGGTTTCAGGGATTTTCCCCTTGCCCTCGTACATTTCTGAGAATATGAAAAGTATATGACAAAATGGTTTTGAGAGAAGAGTAATCTCACGGAAAAACACATCTCTAGCAGATTGATGTTTCATCGAGTATTTATCATTCCGGCGAATTTTATTCGGAACTATAATAGTTTCTTCTTATTGAGGTATTTTTGATCACGCCATCAAAGATATTCTCTTATCTCAATAACTGAAGAGGCAGTTTTTATAAAAATTCTTCCAATATTGGCCCAGGTTAGTATTTGAGGCAAAATTGAGATACAATATTCTACACTGTCGATTTTTTCCAGTTCTCAAGAGTGAAGTGACGTGAAAATATAACAGATTATGGCACCGCGCAGTCTGCTGGAGAGCCTTCATTCATTGTACCACGAGCCCGCTATCGTCACATAGCTTGAATAGACGCGCGAGCATCGGCACGTGTTCGGTCGCACTTTTCACGTAGTCTTCCGCATTTCGTATATCGCACACAACGTATGGGAAACGTGTCCAGGTAAGGATCTCGAAATATTTACACGAAATTTCCTTCTCTAAACAAATTACGCTAGAAAACCATACAGTTATATTATCCTTTCTTTTATTATTTTTCAATTATGAAATCATTTTAGATCATAATAGTTCAACTATATAATAGCGTACTTTAAACGCATTCGGGCATTAACTGCACTTTATGGCCCGCGCGGGTACTGAGAAACAAAATGTTAATTAATAAAATTACAAAATATGAAATTAAATTATTATGTAAGTATCTACTAAGCATCATTCAGTCGAATTCAAATCAAAGGGGCAATTGTGGAAGAATCCGGTGACAGTTACATTGCCTGCATAAAACGTTGATTCCACTGTTCATTATTTGGTTATAAGATTAGTTAACGACAACAAGTAGAACACGATAGTTCCTGCTGCAATAAAATGAAAATTTCATTGGAATCAAATTGAATTTTAGGATTTTTTCCTCAATAATTATATTGTGAATAAGTTCTCAAATATTGATGGTACGTTGTTGAAATAATTATCAAGAAGGCTATTAGGAACCGACTTTATACAGGGTGTCCTCGAACTGCGTGGCCAAAATAAAGCCGAAGATTCTTTGATTCGAAAAAAAGTTGATGAGCCTTTTTACATTTGCCTCAAGTGTCTTGTTTAGCCGGTAGAGGGCTTCAAAATTGCAAAAATAATTTTGTTTTTTCGGTATAACTTGAGAACGTGATGAAGAACGTTTACAATATTTAGCAGGTGAGTTACTGTCAATAATGGCCATTTTTGAGAGTGGAGCACAGAGCCTTAGAGACCAAACGGGAAAAGTGTCCAGAACTTTTTTTTGGTCAAATGTAATTCACTCGATATTTTTTATGTAGATAGCTTATCTAATTTAAAAACTTTCCTTACTCTCAGAAAATTTTGATAAAATCAACGGATTAGCTTGAAAAAATTAATTTTTGAGTCACTGCAATTTTGGCTTACTAATTTTACTTGATTAAAATACCTTAGTTGCCTTTGCTTTTCTAATGTCATTTTGGCATTTGAAGAATTTATTCTCAAAACTGTCAATTTTTACTTTGCTTTCCGTAAAAATTTTATAAAATTATGGCTCAAAATTTCACTAACACTGAAATGGTTGATATGTTATTGATTTATGGACTTTCTCGTTGCAATGGCCGGAGAAGGGAAAGATATCCGCATCGCAGAATTCCAAATCGGCAAACCTTCGCGAAACTGGCAAATTTGAAGCAAATCGCAGAGAAACTGGACGCAGACGGACAAGAAGGACGTTAGAGCTCGAAGAAGCGATACTGGAAGCGGTTGAAACTGAACCCGGGATAAGCACACTACGTTTGGGACTTCGTATTGGAGCCTCAAAATCATTAGTTCATAATGTACTGAAAGAAGAACTGTTGTATCCCTATCATATTAAAACAGTTCAAGACTTATTGCCCATGGATCCAGGTCATCGGCTAGATTCCTGTCGGCTTATTGTCCAAAGACAAAACGCAAACCCCAATTTTTGTAGAAGAATTCTGTTCACGGACGAAGATACTTTCACGAGATGTGGTCTTTTTAACCTCCATAATGAACATTTCTATGCTGATGAAAATCCTCATGAAAGGGAAGTTACATATTTTCAGAATCAAACTAAAATAAATGTTTGGGTTGGAATAGTGGATAACTTTATTATTGGCCCTACCGTTATACCCGATCGATTGAACGGGGAGAACTACTTGAACTTTTTGGAACAAAGGCTACTTGAACTGTTGGAAGTTGGTTTATCCATGATGGTGCACCTCCTCATTTCACATTAGCTGTGAGGCGACATTTGAATGTGGAATATCCAGATCGCTGGATAGGTAGAGGACACGATGCACCAGTGAAGTGGCCGGTCCGCTCCCCTGATTTGACGCCCTGCGACTTCTTTCTATGGGGCGCTTTGAAGTCGAAAGTTTATGCAGCTCCAGTAAACACACGAGAGGAATTGTTGCAACAAATTAATCATGAAGCGGATTTATTGAAGAATGATCCTGAAGTACTAGCCAGAGTTCAATCCAATTTGTTGAAACGAATTAATTTGTGTATTCAGGAAAATGGGCAACATTTCGAACAATTGATGCCTTAGCGATTTCCCAAAAAGTTTTGTTGTTTCTATTAATTTAGCATTTGTTTTTCCTAAATAATCACATCGTTTCCCCATTTCTATTGTTTTTATTATTCGTGTTTTACCGAGATATTAACCATTTCAGTGTTAGTGAAATTTTGAGTCATAATTTTATAAAATTTTTACGGAAAGCAAAGTAAAAACTGACAGTTTTGAGGATAAATTCTCCAAATGCCAAAATGACATTAGAAAAGCAAAGGCAACTAAGGTATTTTAATCAAGTAAAATTAGTAAGCCAAAATTGCAGAGACTCGAAAATTATTTTTTTCAAGCTAATCCGTTGATTTTATCAAAATTTTCTAAGAGTAACAAAAGTTTTCAAATTAGATAAGCTATCTACATAAAAAATACAGAGTGAATTACATTGACCACAAAAAAGTTCTTTTATTGACAGTAAATCACCTGCCAAATATTGTAAGAGTCCTCCATCACGTTCTCAAGTTATACCGAAGAAACAAAATTATTTTTGCAACTTTGAAGCCCTCTACCGGCTAAACAAGATACTTGAGGCAAAAGTAAAAAGGCTCTTCGGTTTTATTTTAGCCACGCAGTTCGAGGACACCCTGTATAGCGTAGATTGAATCGTTTAATAATCCTGAGTCCTTGATATTGATGTATAATTCTCTAGTATGAAACAAAACATATTGACAGATTGGAAAAAGTACAAAAACATTTCATTAATCCACTTAATTTTAAATTTCGTAGAATACTTTATTTTGCGACGTATACCGATAGCCTTAAGCACTACAAAATAATTAAAACAAGATTATCGCAGAAATGTTTCAGGATTAACTTTTCTCTACAATATTTTGAGCAATAATATTTTACTCTAACACTATATTATGTAATATATACTTCAACGTAAAACAATACAATTCTCGATCGTCTACATTATTCTACCACCAATCATTTGCTACAAATTCGGTAAATAATTCGCAAATGTGTTTGCTACAAAATAATTATAGTTTATTCTTCACACCCATAGATTTATTTTCCATGTGTCCTTGCATAGAAATTAAGATAATACAACATATAAATATGAATTCAAACATATAGGTATAGGTATGTCGTTTTTTATTTTTCCGTATTACTTCATAATTAATTATTTTATTCTTAAATTTTTTAAACTTACACTTTTATCCACATCACAAACACTGGTGGTTTCTTGGGGTGTCTTATGTTTAATCTAGCCCCACCCTCTTGGGGCTGTGGGAATGCGCATTTTTATTTTTTGCTTGTTTTATACCTACTATTTAGTCATTAAGCATAAATATTTTTCACATCCGGGTGTTAGGTGTTAGTTAGTTTATTTTGTATGGAACTGCGTAGCCCTGTTATTGGAATAATTTCTATTGTCAGGTTGCCTGTACTGAGTAAATAAATAAATAAATGACATACAAATTTGTAGGCACCGTTCTTAAGCCTCGAGAGCCTAAACATCTACTTAATACCCTAGGGAATAAATAATATTATAATTTGCATAAGAAACTATTGGATATTTTGATTACAATCTACGAATAATTACAATATGGAATACCTTTTAAAACAAAAAAAAGATGATAAAATAATTTTTTGTACAAGTAGGTATTCAAAATGTGATGAAAGGGAACTATAAATTGTATAATGAAACGAGGTTCAAAACAACATTATTATGATTTAACTAATCCAGATATTTTGTAAAAAATTTAAATACATTGTACAGGATAATTCTAAATTCTGTGATGTTTTTCACTCACAAAGAACAAAGGCACAAATTGACTATATTACAATCAGTCAAGTCTTGAGTCTGAAATCATAATTACTATACAGGAATAGAACGTATTTTTGAATATTTATATATTTCCTACAATACATGTACAAGGAAAAAGATACAAATTGAGTTTATTAGAATCTTATAATAAAATATTGAACTGAATTATAACATATTGAAAACTGCAACTCTTAAATTTGTTATAAAATGTGCTGGAATTTATGTCATAAACAAAAACACATAATTTTCATTGGAATTATAATATTTCGTGAAATCTTTATTTGAAATATTTTATTTATTTATTATTATTATTATGTTGGTAATATTTGTTAATATACCGAATAACATGATGATTACAGTTGTTTAATAAGGATTTAAGAAGGTAATGAAAATTGAGCTTATACTATCATCCTCCTATTGATCTGAATAATTAATAAATAACAATATACTTCTCTATTCAAATTCATGTTGACCAAAATAAAAAAAAATTGTTAGGTCATCGTATTCTTACCTTCATTCGAAGAAGATATTTTTATTTGAACAAATGTATTTTGTAAAACAATACACAATTTACATTCATCCTCGAAAATCTTGATTTCAGTTGCAAGTAATACAAGCATAAACATAGAATCAAATTGCAACTCGTACTTTTCATAATAAAATCAAGGGATTCAATAACTTTTATGTTAGACTATAATATAATTTCGATCATGGAAAAGTCAATTCACCCTATTGGCCTTCATTGTGGTATGTATTAAAAATGTGACATTAAATGAAACGCTCAGAAAACAGATGAACAATAATAAATTAAAACGCTGTAGGCTAGTGGAACTTCAAACCACGTAGCGGGTAAATGACAAGTGAAATATTCGTATCTCTGTAGCATTTGCTTTGTAATTTAGGTTAAAGTGTCCTAGTAATTAATCAGTAATATGTTTAGGTAGTTATAATGCCAGAAACTACCGACTTCATTAGAAAGCTGCGACGCTTGAGGTTTCACTAATGTAGATGTAGCATTTTAAAGTAAATGACAAGGCTCGCAATCGGAAAATATTGTCGCTAACACGAAGAAGGTATATAGTGTTCTTATTTACTTCAGAAATCAATAGAACACAAATAAGTCACATATACTGAAGCAGGGATTGCAATCCGGCCTAATTTTCAATCCGGCCGGATCTGACCAGATTTTCATGAATCCGGTCGGGTCCGACCGGATCCGGCCGGATTGAGTCGACGAGGTTGGATAACCAGGATAACTTAATTTTCCGTTAATAAAGAGTAAATTAAAACAATACATATACACAATCAACTTCATTACGACAAATTATAAAGAGAAAACTTATATTTTGAAGATAGAGATCAACATTAATAATCTATAATTTTCAGCAAGTAATTATGAATAGCAGACAAGTATTCTCCTCGAACTCCTTCACTTTCAAACGCAGTCATTTCCTTTTTTAGTATCTTATCAAAATCCTTATTTTTTTGTTTTTGCGGTATAAGACGCCACTTCTTTCTGAATCTGTAATTATAATTCTTCCTGTAACGACTAATCTTTGTTCGGTGATTGTGAATCAGAGTTCTTATCTACTATGTCTTCCACGAGTTCCACGCTATCGTTAGAGTTATTATGTTTGTTTAATCTTTCCAAGATTTTTTGTCTTTTTTCTTTGGCATAGTAAATGTGTTATCAGCTAGGTTTGAATATTCTTGATATTTCTTTGGATTCTGTAAGTATATCAAGATTCCTGTTACTACAGGGCGACGTTCCTTAATTCTGGCACGTAGTGCTTCGGATAAATCAGTAATTAGCACCGTGTCGTAAGTGAGAAATTTCTGTAAAACAAATTTGAGGGTTGTTCCAGCAGTTAAAAGTGTCGAATCCCTTCTGCGTAACGCCTCTACAGCTATTTTAAACGGCTGCAAACTGTCGATTAATTCTTTTAGTTTCGACCATTCAAGATCACAAAATTTCATGTCCGATCCTATGTCTATTAAAGCTTTATCGATACAAATTTTAGTTTATAAAATCTTTCTAGCCAGAAGACTATTCCAACGCGTGCGGCAATCCAAAATAAGGCTTAGTTCTTTACTCGATCTTCTATTACGTACTTTTGCAGAAAGATATTGTATTTAGCGGGCGATATTTTGAACAGTTTCGCCACTTTTCGCACTTTTTGGAGAAGGTCACTGTCACCCTGAGCGACATGTCGCGCGCGGAACGGGCGATAGGTGGAGCGGGGCAACTCAGCATCAAACGACTTGCACGTACCTACAACGCCTTTAAAGGTACCTCACACATTCAAAGGTGCGGTTATTTTGCCAAATTATGCAATCCCCGGATCCGATACCGGATCTAGAATATTGGTACCGGATCCGGTAAGTATATAATGATGTCGGATCCGCCGGATTACCGGATCCGGTTTTCCGGATTGCAATCCCTATACTGAAGGCATCCACCTAGTGGTTAATGTTTGGTATTCCTCAGGGTAAACTTATTTTTTTTTTCAGGAAAAAAAGTACAAAAATGTAAAATGCACTAGTTTTATTAGTTCAAATAGGGTGTAAGAAAACAGATCGACGTAAATGTTGGTAGTATATATTTGCGTAAAAAACAAAATATATATTTTATATTATAAAATAGGATAATAAAATAAATTAACAAAGAATATGCTCTTTAATAAAAAAAAACGAAACTCCAACTCCTTCGACGGGTCAGGAACTACCGATTTCATTAGAAAGCTGCGACGCTTGACGTTTTACTAATGTAAATGCAGCATTCCAAAGTAAATGAGATGTCTCGCAATCGGAAAATGCAGGAAAATATTCTCACTAACACAAGGAAACTTTACAGTGTTCTTATTTACTTCAGCAATCAATAGAACACAAATGAGGCACATACATTGGAGGGATGCACCAAGTGGTTAATGTTTGGTATTCCCCAGGTGAAATTATTTTTTGAAAAAAAGTAGTATACAATGCACTAGTTTTATTGGTTCAAATAGGGTGTAAGAAAACAAATCGACGTAAATGTTTGAGTAAGAAATAAAATATGTATTTTATATTATCAAATAGGAAATAAAATAAATTACCAGAAAAAATGCTCTTTAACTAAAAAAAAACTCTAATTTTCCGTCGACGAGCCAGGAACTACCGACTTTATCAGAAAGCTGCAACGTTACTGATGAGAATGCAGCATTCTAAAGTAAATGACAAGTCTCGTAATCGAAAAATGCAGGAAAATATTCTTAATAACATGAGGAAACGTTATAGTGTTTTTATTTACTTCAACAATTAATAGCAAATGAGGCACATACATTGGAGGCATGCACCTAGTAATTAATGTTTGGCATTCCCCCGGGTGAACTTATTATTTTTTTTGAAAAGAAATAGTATACAATGCACTAGTTTTATTGGTTCAAATAGTGTGTAAGAAAACAAATGGACGTAAATGCTTGGGTAAGGAATAAAATATGTATTTTATATTATAAATAGGTTAACAAAATGAATTGAGAAAAAATATGATCTTTAGCAAAAAAAAACGAAACCTCAATTTTCCTTCGACGGGCCAGGAACTCCAACTCCGTTTAAACTAGTCTAGTAGTACATTATTCGAAAAGTAAGTACACTCCTACTAAAATAAATGCACTTGGTAACTCTAGCATCCCCTTGTTTTGACCTTTCGTTCTGGCTATAAAGCGAGCAGTATGATGTTATATGAATTTGTACGGATGGAGATAAAGTTGGGCCTTATCGATACCCACAAGCCAGAGGCTATGCAGCAGCTGGCCACCAGTATGTTACGGCAGAATGCTGCAATACTGACAGTAAAACAAGGGTTTTATTTCTTTTTCCGAACATATAATATAAGGACTGTTTAAAAGGGCATAATATGGATCTCATGAAATAAATGTATCATGTTATTTTCATTCTTATTTAAAAATTCAAATTGATTTCGGGCGTATGGATGGAACATTTGTATTTCTTCAACCACCGGATCGCTTAAGTATAAATTAAAAACTATCTCTATAGTTGTTGAGTGCGGCAAAATTGATACATTGGAACTTGAAAACTAATATGCGTGTGGACTAGTACGAGGGCAAGGTGAAAAATAAAACAGTACCATGTGACATGTGTGATGTACCATCTTTAACTAGAATGCATTAGAATTTTCAGACTGATATGTCATTCAGTTCTGTTTTGACACCCATTGAAAGCAAGCAGCCTTGAAGATTTTTGTAATAATGGAAAAGTGAATTTTGCTCTTGATTAAACATTATTTCTTGGGTGGAAAAAAGATTACGCAAACTAAAGCATTGCTTGCTCTCAACCGAACGGGCACGGAACATTTTGCATACTTTTTTGAAAATGAGAAAGCTATCGGCCAGATGGGTGCCGCACTTGCTCTCTGTTGACAACAAGTTTGACCGTGTGGCAACTTGAAAGGAGTGTTTGGCGATGTTCAAGCGGGATAAGAAAGATTTTTTGTCTCGTTTCGTAACTGTGGATGAAACATGGATCCATCACAACACACCAGAGACGAAAATACAGTCGAAACAGTGTACTTATTCTGGCAAATTGAAGCAGTAAAATGCCAAGGTGGGTTTATCGGCCAACAAAGTCATGGTTTTTTGGGATGCACACGGTATCGTCCATATCGATTACCTTGAAAGGAGCAAAACGATCGCCGGCGTAGATTATGCAGAACTGTTGCATCGATTCGACGCCTATTAGAAGCGAAAGTGGCCGCATTTGGCAAAGAAAAAAGTGCTCTACCACTAGTACTACGCGCCGGCACACAGGAATTGTGCTACGAATTGGTTCCTCATCCACCATGTCTTCCAGATTTGGGCCACTGCGATTCTTATCCATTTCCAAACTTGAAGAAATTGCTTGGCGGAAAGAGATTTGACTTCAATGATGAGGTCAATCGCCTATTTTGAAGGATTGCCGAAATCGTATTAATTATCTCTTGTTTGATTTCTCAGGGACCTTGAATGTAAAAAAGTGAGGATAAAACATAGTATTTGCAGAATATCAATACCTTTCCTTGCAAGTGGTCTTGCAGTGTAATCTGTTCCGAGATAGAAAATGAAATTTAAAAAAGATAAACGTTCTGCAACGCACTTTATTCAGTCATAACATTCTTATATACGCTTATTTACAGGTAAAAACATTTTTCATTCACATAAGAACACCTAAAGAACAGGTGGAACACATAATTTTCTACAAGAAACAGTTAAAACTTTGGGTAAATTCTAATATTTATCACCTGTCATACTCAATACAATTAAGATTGAACGGTACTGTTGTAAGTTTCGTCTCCTACTCCAAGCCTTTTGTCGATGACGTCACACTTGCGTTCGTAGTCGGCGTTCTCGCCTTGTGTTATAGAGGTTATTGACCTGATCCGATGCCTCTCCCCAATTTATAATTATGAATGATAGCATGCATAGAGTAATACCCATTTTTTTTGCAGATATTGAAAATACAATATGGACACGCTCTACACTGCAAGACTACACGGTTTCCCTAATTTGAGTAGGGGAACCGGTTTGGAGCCTGCACTATCAGAACAAGGTGTTTTATCGCTTCTCATAGTTCTAGGTAGTAGTGTATCACTGGTTGTATTAGTATTCGCTTTCATAACTTATAGGTAAGTTTGTTTGTTGTTTCTATGAATAATTGTTAATGTACAAATGGAGTTTTCATGTTGAGAAAAGCACACAAAAGGCCAAAAGGTGGCAAAAAATAGTATGAACCGATTTTGACGTCTTTTTAAATCGATCCAGGAAGTCATTTAGAAAAGATGTTACCAGTTTGTTTTTGTATGACGTGCATTTTTGCATTTCTATAAAGGAAAATGCATCTCTTTGAATGTACTTTCAGAAGCTCAAATTCAATGTGAAAAAAAATGCCCCGAAATAACAGAAATAGTCCAGAATTTCTTACTTGAGGGTTTTTGGGGTCGCTGATCGCGATTCCGGTATCAGATTCGAGATACGAAGCACCTGGGGCCCAGGGCATCCTGATGTCGAAGTCGTCTCCAGGGAATTCATCAACATATCTTCTGCAATAGAGTGAAATTTGTTAGGGAGGCTCTCTTGAGGCTATCGGTCATGATCATAACAATCACCTGATGGTCAGAATATCTTGATACCTAGGTCTTCTGCAGGGAATATTTTTCAATATGCTCAGAAAAGCGATCAAAATCGTCTCTCGGGGTATTTTTTATATAAATAACTACGGAATCGTGGTTAGCGATCCCCAAAAACCCCGAAAGATGATTTCCGTTGCGTTTCTGAGCATATTAAAACATAGTCCCTGGAGAAGATCTAGGTATCAAGATATCCTGACTATCAGGTGATTATTGAGGGTTATGATCATGATCGATAACCACAAGGGAACTTCCCTAACAAATTTCACTCTATTGCAGAAGATATGTTGATGAATCCCCGGTGACGACTTGGGTACCACAATGCCATGGGATCCAAGTGCGACGTAGCTCGAATCTAGCACCGGAATCGTGATCAGCGACTCCAAAAACCTACGAGTAAGAAATACTGGGCTATTTCCATTATATCTGGGAATTGTTTTTCATATTCAATTTCAGCTTTTGTAAGTGCATTCAAAGAGAAGCATTTTCCTCTACAGAAATGCAAAAATGCCCGTCATGTAAAAACAAACGAGTAACATTTTTTCTAAATGACTTCCTTAACAGATTAGAAATGCTTAAAAATGCCTTTTTTGCTTTATTTCCTAGACTGCCGAATTCAAAATGTGTTCAAGTTTCAAAACATCAGCAATACCTTGGTAGAGGGTGATGGATATTCTCAAAAAATATGTACTCAATATATGATCTCTTAGATTGATACATGCATCAAAGATGACCAAATTATAATCGGCAAGAAGTGCTAGGGTTGGATCTGAGTTATGAGAATAAGGGAGCTACAATGATTTGAATCCAAAGATTACGATGAAAAATAGGAGCGGAACTTATTCGATAAAAGACTGCTTCATGGCAAAAATGGTAATTAGGTCGGGTCTTTTATGACGTTCAAATAACTTCTTAGCTTTATGTGGATTCCTAATTTGGATCAAAACTGTCTGCTTACTTGGGCAACATAGCATAATGAAGCGTTTGAAATGAGCACACATTGAGTCTCTAGATCCCTTCCCAGGAGCGACAAGCTTTACCATGGATTGTTATATTTCGGTATCGCTCTAGGCAATGATTAATTTACATGCTGTAGATTACGTACATCGCCAAATGTTCATTAAGGCTACAAAATTACAGTTGAGTGCAGTTTCCATTCAAATATAATATAGTTCATAGTTGTAACAGTTGTCTAAATACGAGGTCCTATGACTATTTGAACAAAAACTTGATCATAATTTACATATTCATACTATAGGCCGGTCAAATTAGAGATAAATTATCATAGCTTCTGTTCCAACAAAATAGTAACAATTGCATTTTGTTTTAATCGTTGTATTTTCTGGTTTAAAATAACATATTAAAAATCGAGGGTGAGATACAAGGTCAGATGCCAAAAAATTCGGTTCTATGTGAATATTTCACTCATTTCTATAGCTCGAAAGCCAGTTAAGGTTCTATTCTGAATGAAACATTATCAATTTTGCGATAAAAGACCTCAATGATTTGTTATAACCACGGTCGTATATACAGGTCTGGGAACTCGATGCTATTTCCTATGTGAGAAATGAGTCCGCTAAGCGTCATCTGTAGAGTAGTACCAAAAGGGTAGCGCATGAGTCGAGGGATGTTCTCTGGCACGTATACGACCGTGTTTGAACGATATGGCGCCTGATCCTGACAACATACGATCCATGCGCCAGCTGGTGGCTGAGCGAGGGACTACGAGTTTGGTGACATGTAAGAGACTCATGTCAAACATAGAGATTCCAGACCTGTATATACGACCGTGGTTATAACAAACCACCTAGGAGAAATGTGCTGCTGAATCTTCCATTGTGTGATTGTTCTATGTAAATTCAATAGCTGTCAAATGTGTCGTTATTTTGTGGTCACAATAATAGAAAGATCCCTGAGAGTCACATTTTTCATGTCAGAATTTAGTCCGTTCAATTCGAATATTTAGGTTTTGGCACTCTCGATGGACTTTAATTAAATCTTTGATCAACAATAGTGATGCCGTGAGACGAGAAAAGGCGAGATAAAGGGTCTGTCTCATCTCAATTTCGAAGCAAAATTCCTAATCTCGTCTCGACGAGACACCTCAAGACGAGCTAAGATAAAGTCTCGTTTATTTCGACTTTTCGTGTATGTGTGTATGTGAGTGTGTTTGTGAGTGTGTCTGTGAGTATGAGTACGAGTATGAGTATGAGTGTGAGTGTGAGTGTGAGGGTGAGTATGAGTGTGAGTGCGGGTATGAATATGAATATGATTGTGAGTGTGAGTGTGATTATGAGTGAGTGTGGGAGTGAGTATGAGTGTGAATGTGAGTATCAGTATGAGTATGAGTGTGAGTGAGTACGAATATGAGTATTAGTATGAATGTGAGTATGAGTATGAGCGTGAGTGTGAGTGTGACTGTAAGTATGATTATGAGTGATTGTATGTGTGTGAGTGGGATAGTGAGTGTGAGTGTGAGTATGAATATGAGTATGAACATGAGTATGACTATGAGTATGAACATGAGTATGAGTATGAGTATGAGTATGAGTATGAGTATAAGTATGAGTATGAGTATGAGTATGAGTATGAGTATGCTCAATAAAAAACAATGAAGACCATCTAAATTTTCTATACTTTGCATAGAAACCGCGAACTAATTCGGAGCATGGTGTCCAGTATCGCAATCTTTTGTACATAATTTACAATGCTTTTTTGTCTACACCATGTAACCAAAATGATATTTGTCTCATTCACAAAGTTTCTATTTGGGTCTTATTTGCATTATTTGGTTTGTTTCCAATAAACATTGATAAATCACGATTGCTTGGTCTATGTTGGGTACAGAATCATTTTCCTTCCTGGTGAAAAATGTACAACATCATTATAGCTATCTCTTATTTCGCCAATAATTAATTTCCTTAAATAATTTAAGTGATTAACTAAAATCGTTGTCAAGAATTGTGTAATGTTTATTACTATCGTCATTCACAAAAAAGGACTTTAGTTATTTGTCAGAATTATAGTATAATAATATAGAATGTGTTATAGGTAAGGCAATTATTGAAAGTACTAAATATTTAGTAACAGTTGTATTATTTTTTTCATAATTTTCGTATTCCTGGATCCTCAATTGCTCATTGTATGAGGTGATAAACTGTAAAAGAGTCCACTGTAGATACACTAGAACATTATAAATAAGAAACAATCATTCTTATCCACTAAAAATACTGTTAAAGTACTGAGGACTCAGTCTTAATAAATACATTTTATCATGTTAGTTGATCGTGGAAAAGTTTTGCATTTCCCAATTATCCCCATTTTCTGCTGATACCACGTGCAATGTCTTAAGGTTGAATTATGAAAGTTTCAGTGTAACATCTGGTGAGGACTGTCAACTATAAAGATATTTACGACAATATTACGCAAACGCTAATATCACGGTTTTAAATGAAAATTTATCACTGTTTGCGAGATAAAGCTTTCGGTACTTGAGCATCAGCTTCGCTTGTCCTGTTTATGTTTTAAAACCCAGTATTGCGGGAATAATCATTACTAAATACGAATCAGTTGTACTCACCAGATATTTCGTCCATTGATTTTATGAAGTTATCCAACACTGAAAAAACAGTTAACGACGCGATGTGATTTACACATTTGAATTACATTATAAAACTTTACTCGACGGTTTAATAGAAAGTTCAAGAGTTACAAAATTTAAGAGCGAACTGTAACTTGTATGTATTCAGTTTCCGTATAACGAGTTATATAAATAACAAAACTCAATTCAACCATAATTTAACTATTATTTTAACGTTTCAGTCAATATTATCATAAGACGACGTCGACAAACTTGTACAGGAAGGATATTTATATCAACCGGAAGGTCAAAGTCGTAGAGGTAAATCAACTCTGATCTATGGTGGTTTAATATGTCTGATACATTTTCCTGTACTTTCATCAATTCAAGCGGCACATAAACAATTAACTAACCCACCTAATTCTGCAGTATACTGCCGTCCAGAGGTTTAACGTCCTATCTGAAAAATAGCTGTTTCCGATAAAAAGTCGATTTAGTTGATTTTAACGAAACACACATTAATATTACTGGAAAATTTCTGAAAATTTGTCTATAGGGGCTATAAACAATTAGTTTTAATGTACTATCAATTCACACAACGCTCTCAAATTTGAGTTTTGCTTCATAGGACGTTTTAGCTTAGTAAAATTGCAAGAAATGGGGCAGGTGGGACAATAACTACAAGACATTATTTTACTAAAAATGAGGATAGGAAAAAACTGTCACATAAAATAATGCATAAAATAGAACAAATCAGTTTGAACAATTCAAGTGTTGGTCAAAGGTGCGTCTTTTTCTTGGAAGGCTCTGTTTTGTAAAAGTTTGTTTGGTAATTTTTTTCACCAGTATCAATGCTTAAATTAACAATTTCCTCAGCAATATATTTCACCGGGTCGTAACTTGATTCAAACGTTTTATATTCCGGTACCATCTCACTTTCTAAAATGAATTCACAATTTTATCTCAAAACATGAAAATTTGTCAGATGGGACGTTTGAGCTTAGGACGATAGTATAGATCTTCGTATAACAATTTACGTGATCATTTTCCATATTGATGTACAGGTTATTTCCGATATTAAAAAACAAAATCATATTTAGGAAATTGAAATTTCATGTAAAATTAAGATATCTCGAAGCAAAGTAACAAGAACATATAGGGGCTGCCAGTTTAGTACCAATAACAAATGTTAGCGTGGGAAATAGTGAAAGAATTTCTAAGCTAAACACAAATCAGCTCACATCCGCTTCAAGGAGGGTGATATGATACCATAGTCAATAATTTCATAAAAGTTTCTTGTGCTAAAGGAAATTATGAACATGTCAAGATCAATAACCAATAGGTACAGGATGGAAAACGAATGCTGAGCTATATTAAATTTTAAAGTTAACCATCTGGAGATGCTTAGGTAGCACGATTTTTCCAAGCTTGCTGTTGATTTCAATATGAAAGCATATGAAAGGTCTTTCTTTCATAAGTTACATAATTAAGTAAAATGTATCCCATGTAAATCGGGACGTAACGTAGTATCTAATCATTAAAATTGTAATTAAAAATAGTCTTAACTATAGTTGAAATGATTAATAAAGAAGGGAATCAGTTAGTAATATATAGAGAAGACATAAGTTCAGAAGTCCCCACCGTAAACATTCTGAATGAGAGACCTCAAGAGAGAGTAAAAAAATTATAAACTATCTTACTGCTTATTGGTTTAACCATTCTTCAAAATTTACTAGTACTATTATTGGTATGAAATTAAAAGCAGGATCACTATGAGTAAAATGGGAAACCTTCCCTAATTGTAGGAAACGGACGCTTTATAAATATCGACCACAATGCGAAAAATCGTCATATTTTCTAACTTGAATTAGTCTCTTGGGAAACCACGTGGCATTTTGTCATTTTCAATTGATTTCATTTCAATAGATTATTCAGAGTGTTTTGGGTAAGAGGGCGCTTGTGCCAAAATCAGAGTTTCAGTTTTATTCAAGCCAATAATACATTCAATCAGTTCATAGCTTTTCGATTCCCTAGGTTCATCCTGGTTGTGGAATAATTTTAATAATCTTAGTTTCATTTCTTTAGTTTAGTTAATTTAGATTCTCTAAGTAATTTTATTTAACTTTAGGTTTTATTCTTAGATTATTCTTAATAGTAGTTTTATAATATTAGCAATAAAGTGAATTATAATATTCTTTTTTATTATCTTTAATTATCATAGATATTCTTTTATTATTATCATTATTTTTAATTGTTGTTTATTAAATATTTTATAGCTGTTTCTCTGATTAATACTAGCGTTAATTCCTCCACTTAACTTTCAGTGTTTAAATTCATAAGAGTCTAGTGAAATAAAATGTGTAAGTGTCAAGGATATTTTTCACATTTGTTCTGGCTTATCAATGATTGAATCAAACTCCAACATGTCATGATTCTCTAAATTAAATGACCACACTGTAGATAAATATAGAGTTATAGAGTTTCATAGAAAGAGAGAGAGGACCGTGTTACATTGATTCAGTTAACTGATTTTTTTTAGAAAGAATGGATTTTAGGGGGTAGATTAGGAAAAATTTTGCTCTCACTCAAAACTTGAAACAACACTGGAGTAAAGATGATCCTTTTCACACTAGTCTCATATAGTGAGATTTGTTTTCGACCAAGATGGAACCAACAGTTGGCAACAGGGCAACAGTAGAGAAACAGACTGAGGAGTCATCTATGTTATTCATACGCGCACATAAAAAGACATGAGGGCAACGACCTGAAATGGTGTATTAGACATACAACATTATGGTGAAACGTGGAACCTATGACCTCTCTTTCATTTGATATGGTGGACAAATATAACACATAAACAGCTGCGATTGACTCGAGTAAAGTACAAATACTTGTTGCCTCAATATAGGATGTTCGGAATTTCATATGCCAAATTTCAGAATAATGAAACTTATGAAGTTGAAGTGAGAGTATTATGATTTTATAGTAAGATTATATAGGTTGAGAATCAAGAAACGGATAGAATGGGGATGATTCATGACTTTATAACGTGTCACCAACAGTATAGTAACAATGTATATTTGACCGATGGTCTATAAATGCACAATTATACCGAAATTGCTGGCGAACGCTTTGAAAACTGTCTGAATCTCCAGTTATCTCGGAAAGAACTTGATTTGATTTTATATATCATTATATTAAGAAATGATTAATTGTGAAAATGGATACTACAATCTGCCTAACTTTGTAAAAAAGAAGTGGTAGCAGCTCACAGGAATATGACCAAGTCCAACCTTTTAACTACTTGTTAGCATTCTAATTGCATATCTTGTGAAGCGATACAATGGCTCTGGCTCGCTCCAACTAACAAGACTCTCGTATATACTGCTTCGTAACACTCAATCTTTACAGAGTAAAGATATCAAACACCCTAGCTAATTGTTAACTAAACTAAGATGAAATACAGAGCCGACGTAAGCTGTGCCTCGTAAACATCTTCCTTGTACACATAATTTACTGAAATCAGCAATTCAATATTATATCCATGGATTTGTAGGTGAACATTTGAAGAAGTTGTCTAAGTTTCGACGAATATCTTTACGTCAACACATTGGATCGATATTCGTAATAACTCCATTATTGTAAAAGCATGAAGAAAATATTAAATTTTCTTCGATAATAAATTTTAAATGCAAGTGCTCTCATTTACCAAGACTCAATTTCCGACACGGTCCCAATAATAATTATCTCGCTTCTTTCATCCGGAATTAATTAATTCCAAGGCGTCTGATTTATGCTTTGCTAGTGTCATCATTAGCCGAGATGCGGTTTCCACATTGGTTTATTCTTCCGATAGCATCAATCGATCTGAAATTTTATAAATTGTAACGGACGCCAATTTGTCAGCAACGATGAATTAATTATTTCATTCATGAAAAATGAGAACATGAATTATTTCTTGTCAGTTCAGGTTCAAGCCCCATTCACAATGTCTGATCTTTGTTAATGGTGCTATAGTTAGAATGTTTGTCTACCTCAATGTAACGCCCAGATGATAATTCTAATGATGAAGCCTCCTAGAGTAAGATACTCCGGAAGAAAAATACCTCTTCATTCGGATTTCTGGGCCCTGGAGGTTCAACATTGAAAAATATAAACTTGTAGATAGATAGACCTCTGTAATATCCAAGGTCTTAGCAAAAACATAAGAGATGTTCATTACTGACAAACCAGACATACTGGCCTTAACTGAGACGCAGGTTAATTCATCCACCAATACGATCTGGCTTTGAAATGGCTACGAGCTCCACATTAGTTTTAGACTTATAGGAGCTATCTGTCTCTATTCTAGAAATGATCATGTCACCGAGAGGAGGATCTAGAACCACAAGAATTCGATATAATGTGGTTCAAGCTTGATGATTACAAACAGACAAAATTCCTCTGTTGTCTTTATTTATCATCAAATGGACCAGCTCATGGTGAACTTTTTGAATTTATTTCTCTGAAATTTGACCTCATCCAGCAGCTGAAATTATCATCAATTTACCGAGTCAGGCACCAAAGACTTTTTCGGCAACTTACGTCATATGGTTTGTCGCCTCAACTTTGTCGCTCACTATCGAGTTTTCTCTCAGATAGATTTTCATATATGTTTCGATGTCTATTAGTGCACCCTATTATCAAGTTCCTATAATTTATTGTATTTACAATAAATTCTTATAATAATGAATCCAATTATTAATACTTGATAATGGGGTGCATCAATAGACTCCGAAACATGTAGTAAATATCTAAAAATGGATTGTGAGAATCAAACTTTAGATAATAAAATTTTTTCAATTTATTATGTTAGTTATTGAATAGTGGATATATTGCAATCAGATATTTAACACATTGTGCGAGAGCGAAGAATTTCTAGCGCAAAAAGAACGTGAAGGAAGAGTCATTCAAGGTTCATAATAATGAAAATAAGTCAAGACAATTTTACTTCATATTAAACTTTTCGCGGACCGTCCCTGACGATGTTGACGCACCCCAAATTGATTCTAATTTTCCAGAGAATCCAACTTGGGAAACCACTGTTTTAGAATAACCATTATCTAAAGCATAGCCGATAAGGACACTAATTATTTATATTAGAATCTGTAGAAATTTTGGAAGATATTAAACAAAAAATTAACATAGTTTTGACTGATCAAATAGTTGAGGATGGTACTATCTGGTAAAATAATTATTACAGGGTATTCCTTAATGATATGCGAATTCCTGGGTCAATTGCAAGTAAAAGAGTTCCTATAAACCTGTCGCTCTGTTTTCGATATACAGGCTGGAAAAGTTTTATTTCTTTTTAGCTTCTTTCAAAAATCCAGAAAATGGTTCGAGATATTGAGCTGAGTTTTGGGACTGATCAATGTGACGTAGAAACACGCTTTTCCACTTAATAAGTTGTTGAAGAATTTAATATGTGCCATAGTTATGGGTACAGCAATTTTAACAGAAAAAGTGGTACGCCACTGAGCTTTTTCGATCTAGATATTTTTAAAAAAACCTAAAAAAAATTAAATTTGTCATCCTGTATATTGAAAACAGAGCGTTTTAAGATAGGTTCATAGGAACTTTTTTACTTAAAATTGACCCAGAAATCACGGCTTGAAATATTTGCATATCATTAAGGAACAGCTGTATATGGTTATTTAAGTTTATAAGGTGTATTCAGATTCACAATTTTTTATCCAATTTGTTTTGAATAAATACGTAGTATACGCCAAAATTCTAGATATATCAAAATATAGTATATTATTTTAATTATTATTTGTAATATATTTAGCGTATACATAGGCTGAAGCTCAAAAAAATACTCGCTACATTTAGTCGACTCTATAACTATAGGTACAATTATATCAAATAAAGTAGTAGGTAACTTATCTCTCTTGTTCTTGTAGTAGAGAACGAGTGCATCAGCGAGAGTTGTTTACCCGCACCGAGAGCGAGTCAATTTTCGCTTTTGCCTCGCTGTCGCGAAGCATTTTATTAATCGAAACTATAACATTTTTGAGTCGATGTCCGAATTAGACACCTACACTCCATAATGAACGTAACATTCTTACAACGGAGAGTTTAGTGTTGAATTGGTTGTACAAAACAATGCCACTCACAATGCAATCAGAATATTGGTGTGATTAAATCAAAAGTTCATCATCTTCATGAGGAGAGAGGTTTAAAATTTCAAATTGTATCAGAACAAAGTTTGACTGTAAAGTTATTTTGATTTGAATCTACAACATGAGCAGGTAATTAAATAAAACAGTACGTTATTTTAAGACTCTCACGTTAATGTCTCTGAGGAAACAGAAAATTAACTCCTACAAAAGGAATTAACTTGAGAGAAGTTAAATGAGCGTAAAACTGGAAGCTTCATGCGATGACGATGCACAAGTGTGAGGAAAGTTTAAGTGGAAAAATCATCGTCATGCCAGTTGCAGAGATTCACGTTCCATTTTAGCCTCTACTAACACCGTGTTGAACATTAGACACAAAGTTTCCCTCGCTTTTTTATTGGTACAAGAATTCACACTTACCGGATTCGGATCTGCCTAAAAGCAAACATTTTCCGATATCACGACTTTTAAGACTATTGATTCTTTCAGCTTGAAGATGATAAGTTATTTGGGGTGCGGATAATAAATCCAGATTTGCATAATGTACCATGCGATTTGGATCTAGCTGAGCAATGTAAATATAATAATATACAGGCTGTCCCAGGTATTAATAGCAGAACTTCAACAGTCGATAGGGAATCTGATTTTGAGGAAAAAAGTTCTCATTAACATATATGCACAGACGCTTAATTTTTTAGAGGATGCTATAATCTCTATAAGTTTGGTTATATATTCTATGCCAAGAGCTACTTTACAACCCAGCAGCTCCTCATAATCTACAAAGCACATATCATACCTGCCCTGGAGTAACGTTCAGCCTCGAAACACACGCTGAATCTCTTTTCCACCACGGTATTTTGTTCTCAGATAATAAGTAATATGAGTACCTACTATGCCCGCAGGTCATTAATGTTTAATTATACAAAACCATAAGTCTTTTCCAGAACACCCTCTGGAGCTCATGCTCGCATAGCCGCTTTTCCACCTTTTCGAGTAGCCAAGGCAATATCGAAGTTCCGGCACCTCAGAAGGAGGCCCAGTGTTAACGGCCTCTACGTTTAAAGGTCCGCGATTTTGAGGAATTTGGGAAACACTGGTCTAGATGCATTCAGAAAGATAATTATGCGAAAATACGGAAAACAGTTTTTAGACTGATCACAATACTTCCCTTATAGGCGAAGGAATAAAGCACCAGAAAGGCTGAAGTAAAAAAAAAAATCATTTTGATAATTTTTTCAAAATCGATTCAGGAAGTCATTTAGAAAGAATGTTACCATTTTTTTTCTCTAATGTGGACTTTAGCATTTCAGAAGAAAATGCATCTCTTTGAATGCACTTTCAGGAGATAATATTAAAAATGTTGAAAACATGTCCAAATTTTGCCAAAATTTCTCACTCGGGAGTTTTTGGGGTCGCTGATCACGATTCCGGTGCCAGATTTCAACTACAACGCACCTGGGGCTCAGTACATCCGGGTAATATCGTCGTCTCCAGGGAATTCGGAAAAATCTCTTTTGCAAAGGAGTGATACTTAGTGGGAAGGTTCTCTTGTGATTGCCGGTTGTGATCAAGACTTTTAATAGTCACCTGGTGCTCGGGATACCCTGATTATCTAAGTCATCTCCATGGATTGATTTTCAACATGCTCTGAAATGCAACCAAATTCGTCTCGCGGGAGTTTTTTGAGGTCGCTGAACACGATTCCGGTGCCGGATTTGAACTACGGCGCACCTGGAGATCAGGACATCCTGGTACTATTGTCTCCAGGGAATTCGTGAAATTATCTTTTGGAATGGGATGATACCTGCTAGGGAAGTTCTTTTGAGCATACGGGTCGTGACCAAGACTTTCAATAGTCACCTGATGCACAGGATACCCTGATGACTTAGGTCATCTCCATGGACTGTTTCTTAATATGTTCTGTAAAGCAACCAAATTCGTCTATTGGTGGTTTTTGGGGTCGCTGATCACGATTCTGGAGTCGGAATCATTGTGTTGCCGGTAACAAAGAATTCAAAAAATACCTTTCGCACAGTAATCAACTTGATTGAATTTTTCAGGTGCGAAAAATATAATAGTAAAAATATTTTGATTCTAAATGTTGTAAATTTTAATAATTAGGTTTGATTTTAAAAGAATCAATCTTCAACAGATAAGTTTACGGGAAAAACCAACAAAAACAATATCGTAAAACACGAACTTCAACTTCAACTTTTTGAATTATTTATCAAAAATATTATATAAGTTAAAATCACGTAGTTTTTATTATATATAAAAATTCTCGGGAAATAGGTCACATTGACACTCTGTTATAAAATTTTTTGTCTTAACGTACGTTTCGGTCTTACGACCATCATCAGAAGACTTATTACTTCAATAACTTGATTAATTAGAAACAATTGTATTAACACAAAGCGTCCTTATCGCACAAATTTCGTTTAAATGCCAACGTCGCCGAAACGAACAGAAACATGAAATCGGAATTATAACACAGCAATGTTACTACAGTGCGTAATATTAAAAATCCACTATTTAGTAGAATCATCAACAAATACGACCACATTTCATGATTGTCTACAAGAGACTGACGGACGAGACCATCTCAAGTGTACACTTACGAACCAGATGTCATGATTTATTAGGTGATAAAAGAAGGTCTCTGGCCTCTGAGAAATACTTTTAGACAAATCTACCTAAAGTAAACTTTTAACATTATAAGGAATCAAGTAGAAATTTGCAAGAATATTAATTAATCAAATTAGTATAAATATGACTTAGTGTTTGAACGTCAGTCCCATGATTTATAGATTTGGAATCACGTTTTATGTGAATCATCTCCAGATCTTTTATAATAATTGGTTTCTTTAGTTAAAATATTAACATTTTTGTAATCAAATTGATGGTTATAATCAAAGCAGTGTTTAGCAAGGTCGGTGGAATTTTCTAAGTTTTTGTTTTTTGTGCTATACCTATGGCCGTACATTCTTTTTTGTGAATATTGTTTAGAGATTCCAGTATAAGTTCCATCGCAATCTAAACAGTTTAATTTGTATACTGTGTGGGTTTGTTTATCTTTAGATATTAATGGCTTTAGATTTGAGAAATATTTTCCAACACAGTTTGTAGGTTTATGCGCGACATTTATATCGTATTTTTTCAAACATTTCTTAATTTTCTCTGAGGTCTCCGGAATGTATGGTAAGGTTATATAATTGTCTGTATTATCTTTTATGTTGTTATTATATGAAGAACCATTATAGATTCTGTTTATCCTCTCTTTAATGATCGGATTGAAGAAAGTTTTTGGGTAGCCATTCCTTTCCAGTGTATTATGAACAATTTTTGAATTCTTGGGACGGTCCTCTGCGTGAGACAATTTTACCGCGCGGTCTGTAAGGCTGTTTATGACACTTTTTTTATAACAAGCTGGTGCAACGGAATTGAAATGAAGATAACGTTGAGACCAAACTTCTTTAGTAAACCAAGAAGTTTTTATTTTTCCATCTGCATCATGCCTAATGTTCATATCTAGGAAATTTATGTTTTTGTTTACTTCTATTTCACAAGTGAATTGAAGTTTACAGTGGAAACTGTTAACTTTATTAATCACATATTATGTGTGTTCCCAACGATAAAATTCAATATGTGATTAATAAATTTAACAGTTTCCACTGTAAACTTCAATTCACTTGTGAAATAGAAGTAAACAAAAACATAAATTTGCTAGATATGAACATTAGGCATGATGCAGATGGAAAAATAAAAACTTCTTGGTTTACTAAAGAAGTTTGGTCTCAACGTTATCTTCATTTCAATTCCGTTGCACCAGCTTGTTATAAAAAAAAGTGTCATAAACAGCCTTACAGACCGAGCGGTAAAATTGTCTCACGCAGAGGACCGTCCCAAGAATTTAAAAATTGTTCGTAATACACTGGAAATGAATGGCTACCCAAAAACTTCCTTCAATCCGATCATTAAAGAAAGAATAAACAGAATCTATAATGGTTCTTCATATAATAACAACATAAAAGATAATACAGACAATTATATAACCTTACCATACATTCCGGAGACCTCAGAGAAAATTAAGAAATGTTTGAAAAAATACGATATGAATGTCGCGCATAAGCCTACAAACTGTGTTGGAAAATATTTCTCAAATCTAAAGCCATTAATACCTAAAGATAAACAAACCCACACAGTATACAAATTAAACTATTTAGATTCCGATGGAACTTATACTGGAATCTCTAAACAATATTTACAAAAAAGAATGTACGGCCATAGGTATAGCACAAAAAACAAAAACTTAGAAAATTCCACTGCCCTTGCTAAACACTGCTTTGATTATAACCATCAATTTGATTACAGAAATGTTAATATTTTAACTAAAGAAACCAATTATTATAAAAGATCTATCCTGGAGATGATTCACATAAAACGTGATTCCAAATCTATAAATCATAGGACTGACGTTCAAACACTAAGTCATATTTATAATAATTTGATTAATTAATATTCTTGCAAATTCCTACTTGATTCCTTATAATGTTAAAAGTTTACTTTAGGTAGATTTGTCTAATAGTATTTCTCGGAGGCCAGAGACCTTCTTTTATCACCTAATAAATCTTGACATCTGGTTCGTAAGTGTACATTTGAGATGGTCTCGTCCGTCAGTCTCTTGTAGACAATTATGAAATGTGGTCGTATTTGTTGATGATTCTACTAAATAGTGGATTTTTAATATTACGCAATATAGTAACATTGCTGTGTTATAATTCCGATTTCATGTTTCTGTTCGTTTCGTCGACGTTGGCATTTAAACGAAATTTGTGCGATACGGACGCTTTGTGTTAATACAATTGTTTCTAATTAATCAAGTTATTGAAGTAATAAGTCTTCTGATGATGGTCGTAAGACCGAAACGTACGTTAAGACAAAAATTTTTATAACAGAGTGTTAATGTGACCTATTTCCCGAGAATTTTTATATATAATTCATACTGGGTCAAGAATTCTTTATTAGTAGTTTTTATCATCATTATTATTTTTATTATTTCTGATTCCGACTCCAGAATCGTGATCAGCACGCCAAAAAATCTCCGAGAGACGACGTTGCAATTCAGAGCATATTAAAAAACAATCCATAGAGATGACCTAGGTCATCAGGGTATCCTGAGCACAAGGTGACTATCGAAAGTCTTGGTCACGACCGGTATGCTCAAGAGAACCTCCCTAGCAGGTTTCATCCCATTCCAAATGATAATTTCACGAATTCCCTGGAGAGGACAATTGTACCAGGATGTCCTGATCCCCAGGTGCGCCTTAGTTCAAATCCGGCATCGTGTTCAGCGACCTAAAAAAACTCCCGGGAGGCGAATTTGGTTGCATTTTAGAGCATATTGAAAATCAGTCCATGGAGATGACCTAGATAATCAGGGTATCCAGGTGACTATTGAAACTCTTGATCACAACCGGCAACCACAAAAGAACCTCCCCAATAAGTTTCACTCCATAGCAAAAGAAATTTTTCCGAATTCCCTGGAGACGATATATTACCCGGATGTACTGAGCCCCAGGTGCGCTGTAGTTGAAATCTGGCACCAAAATCGTGATTAGCGACCCTAAAAACCCAGGGTGAGAAATTTTGGCTATATTTGGACATGTTTTCAACATTTTTAATATTATCTCCTAAAAGTGCATTCAAAAAGATGCATTTTCCTCTGTAGAAATGCTAGAATACACATTAGAAGAAAAAAAAATGGTAACATTTTTTCTAAATGATTTCCTGAATCGATTAAAAAAAAATTTATCAAAATCGGTTCATCCGATTTTTTTTTCGATCTTTTCTGCTTTATTTCCCCGCCTATTACATGTAGTACGTATAGTATGTAAATATGGTATATAGAATCTAGCGGTGGTACTATTTACGGGTTAGATTCAACACAACTTTGTTTTTTCTGACGTGACTCAATGAGTGACATCATACTAACTATGCGTATTGTTGCATAGGTAACACCATGGTGGTAACACTGTATACAGTATCGGAAATAATTCTTCTGGGGTATAGACATAAATCTACACATGCAACAAGGAACGCAATGATATGATAATACCACATAAACAAGAGAGACGCACTGCTATGCGCACCTCCCCTTACCCCACCCGAGGCGTTAACTGCTACTCGCACATTCGCCCGACTGGTGCTGGTATGATACTGACGTCCTACGTTCTGAGCTGACCGACCTGAAATTGTAATGCTCTCTCTATCATATAGCAAGCTATTCTTTACGCTCTCATGAAGCCACCATACCCAAGATAAATAATTTCCGTACCTGTATATTAATTGTAGCTGCCACGTCCACTTTTGTTCCAATTAAACAGGTTATCGATTTAGTTACACTGACCTACGATGCCTTCATTACTTTATCCTCATAGTCTTATTTACTTTATACTTTATAGTTCGTGTATGTTTGTAGTCTCAGCGAAATTTGCAACAGTTGTTCCGGAATTGATAATGATGAGATATCGTGACCAAAATTGCCTGGCCTTGCTGTTAGCACTAGATATTTATACGCACGAACATTACCCCTCATATTTCATCCCTGACCTAAATTAATGCATTTCTGATTTCATTACCCTTGACTCCTGAAGTTAATATGGATATAATGAAAGATATGGTTGTAATGACTGCGAAACTCGCATCTCTTGACTTTATTTCTATTTGAAATTACATTTACGTACCTATAAAATGTTAATGCACTTCCTTCATAAGGTAATTGTTTAGGACACGAACCACTATTTATAAAATTGAATGCAAATAGAAATTTCTTTAATTTATAAGCAAACCAATGAGATATGGGGTGCGGCAAAATATACCCACAGTCATGGAATATCATTTTAATTGTGTTATTTCTTTGACAACTGTCAAAAAGAAAGTTTTATATCAAAGTAGAAAGATACAGAATTTCGTTATGGAGCTTTATTCGTCTCAAGATGGCGCAAAAATCATTAAATTGTATTTATAAAACTTTTCTTCGATAATTTTAACTTAACGCGCTTTTAGGAGAGCGTATCCCGGTCGAAGAGCTCTACACGTAGAAACGTTTCGTCGTTTAGCAAATGCGTTTTTACAGAATGGCACAGTAAGTTATGTAAAGCATACTGGAAGACCTCGTTCTGGTCGTTCAAACGAAATTATTGGGCTAATCTCAGGCAGAACCAACGTCTTGGCGGACTTTAAGAAGAATTTCGCACTTAGACTTGCATATATATCCATAAAAAATTCTAACTGTGTTCAAACTACGGCCAATTAATATTCGAAGACGTTTGCAATACGCACAAATCGTGACGAACTTAGTGGAAGCAGAACCCTATTTTTAGCAAAATTTGATAATGAGCAATAAAGCAAATTTTTGATTTTCTGGTCGTGTTAACAAGCAAAATTATCATTTTTAGGGAATAGAAAAACCCTCGTTTTATTCAAGAGAATGTGCAGTTTGATCAAAAAGTCGGTGTTTGGTGCGCAATATGCTCTAAACGAATTATTGGACCCTTACTTTTTGAGATGCCAGGGACAATGCAGTTACTGTTATTGGAGAATGGTATCGAACAATGATACGTGAATTTCTGTAACCACAGTAGGAAGAACTTGGCATGGAAAACTTCTGATTCCAGCAGGATGACGCTATATGCCACACAGCACGTGGAACGGTCGCTCTTCTTAGAGACATTTTCCCTATCAGACTATCGATTTCCGGCTGATGAGCCAATGAGGGTGCGAAGAACATTCGATCATGCTTCGTGTCCTTGTTTACATTTACTGCCAGTTGGTTTTCAACGAACTTCAGACATATGTATGAATTAAGATTAAAGACAAAATTATGATGGTGAAAGATAAAGAGAAAGAGAACATATGATACAGGATAAGTAGCACAAAAAAGAAATAGCTTTTGGTTAAAATATATACAGAACATTCCCGTATCAATCTTTGAATGAAGCTGTACCATACCATCCTCAATTCTCGTCTAGAACTAAAAGCTGCATTCTAATCAATTCTGTAGTTAAATCTCTGGGGAATGAATTCCATGTATGCAACGATGCTTTCAGTGGTTTTTGTGGTATTCACTTGTGAACAATTGGATTGTTGCCTGACTTTATGTCTTTATTCTATAGATGTTGCTCTTAATTTTAAATTCCCTTCACAAATTCTTCGTTCACGACGATAAACTAATGCCATACAAATGTTCCATCCTACCTATTCCCTCCTAATTATATGAATATATGAATTCGGACTTTAATTGAATTTTGAAACCAAACAGATTACGGATTCTGTACAACTTCGGATTTTATTTCTACAGCGTCTTGAAGAAACTTCAGTGATCAAATACCACATTGAAATTCATCATCCACACAGCTTATGTCAACTAAAATCGTTTCCATCCGTAAAAACTACGCATCGCCAATGTAGATGGGAAATACTATTCAAAGAAAAAAAATTGCTTTTCTTCATCCATCCTGAAGTAAGAAACGTGAGTTCATAATCAGATTGATGGTAAATCAATACAGTACCTATATATAGTTAGCATATATATTTAGGATGTTATGTTCCATACTATAATTTTTTTGAACATCGAGATTTCCTGGAGATGTCAAAATCTAATTAATTTTTTGATTGAGTTGAAGAGACTTAATAAATCATGATTCTCAGGATTATCATTTTGGTGTTTTCTGTTTCTGTTGTGCGTAGAAGGGGGTTCGATTTTTGCAAAGACGCCTCGGGGGCCCTTACCTTCGGATTCTTACCAACTAAAACCCATCCCCCGTAAGGTTGTTTCACCATCCTTCAGAGAGAGCCTCACTGCACTGCGCTCATTGGTGTCTTATTGTGCCCTCACATATTCCTTTCATCTTCTCCTCATCAGTCTGGTGTATTCTATGAAATTCAGTAGCCTGACATAGGGGATACTTCTGATTTCCTCGGGTGTAAATTTATCGTCCCCAAGGTATGTACGAAGACCAGTCGCGTATGCCGTGCACTGACACAGCACACTGTGGGCTGATCTACCAGACCCATCATGCAGAGATGTTTGTTGCATGGGGCATGTCCGGTCAGGAATGCAACCAGATTCCGCATTTCTTGTCTGCTGAACGTCAGTAGATTTTTCACTCGTTGCTGCTGGAGGTCTCCCATATTAGTCGCTTGGAGTACGACATACGGGGCTGTTTCGCGCCATTCTTGAATTACAGATCTGCTGTGACATGAGAATTCCAACAAGTTGTCTCTGGTCCAATCAGGGGTTGTTCCTTCCCTCTTAAAGAGTGCGACAGCAGTTACAGTCCCTTCTTGTCTAGTTTCCTCCTTTACTAGTGCCATGATTGCTCGCTATGATTGCTATTCTCATAGGCTATCTCCTTCATAATTCGAGCACCTGTTGTAATTGCATGGAATTCTGTCGTGAATGTCTTTACGTTCAAAGAAATTATTTCTCCTTGGTTCATTGTCTCGACTATTTCAGCGCCTGAATTTTTTTCGATCTTGGTGCCTTCGGTAAACCAACAGAATTCCTTGCCATCATATCAGGATTTCCCGCAGTGTTTTCCCTCCATACAAGGTTTTAATATTGAACAGTACGGACGTGCTGTGAACCTTAATTCTGTCGGATCTCATCCCCAATGGTCCATACGCGCTTCTTATGACTTCTGCCTGAACGGCGAGGTGCAGTGGCTCCAACCCCAACAACCTTTCCATCACAGCCGTTGAGGTGGTCGAAATTGCACCTGTTATTCCTAAGCACGCCAGCCTCTGTACTCTGTTCAGGGAATGATGGGATTCTTTGGTTTTTGTTTTTGGCCACCACACGATTGCGGCGTCATCATTTTGGTGTTACTAATTTAATATTTTGATCTTTCCAGTATAAGTATTACTACCATCAACAGCTTTTTCATGTGAATTCAATGAAAATTAGAAGAAGAGACATTGCTCTTCCAAACTCTTGCTGTTTACTGACCTTCTGCGTGTTTCCTTCTCCTACAAATTTTTAGGTAACATATGCAAATGTCGGTTGATTGTGTTGAGGTTACATTTTTTTGGCGAAAGTAATAACAAAATGTAATAGCGATTCTCCATCTTCATGAGTTTATTTTAATAAATATTGTATCTGATTTTAACTTGATACTTGTTTTATTCAATAACTCGCTCGAAGGAGAAATCTACACGGAAAAGATTTAGTCCGTATCTTACAAATTCATTTCCAAGCCAATAATCTGTAGGTACCCAACTAAATACAAAAGAACTTTCCGAACAAGTTTGAACAAATAATACTCGTGTCGTTTCAAAGCTCCGCGGCAATCGATTGCCACGAACGTTGAATGAAAGACCATCAGCAATCTTGCGGGTTTGCCTTTTTGGTCTGGCTCCCACAGAACTAATGGTTGACGGATATCCATTAATCGAATATTGGCGTTGAAATAAGTTTCAAGTTAAATGGAAACTTGAATTGTGTTACAACCAGTTCTTACAGAATGAACATTAATCTTCTATGCTTAGAAAATGGAGTAATTATTGAATTGTTAATATAATTGTGCTTGGAACAATCATTTTCATCAACCCTACTCAACGAAGTACTATTTTGTAATAACCGGAAACAAATTATTCATTTATACATATTACTAAGAAGATAAATTTAGTATGAATGCAAAATAATAATGGTATGATGATGATATGCTGTAAAAATGGTCAATGTATGCATGAAATCCTAGGATATGTGCCCTTATATGTGCAATAAAAATAATAATGATATGAAAATAACTTTGATGTGCTTGTGACGTACCTTGCCACTTTTGGCGATAATTACTTTCTACGGCTTCAATACTCCTTCAAGTCTACCAGATCTAAATCCGATTGACTTTTATGCTGGTTTCTCGGGCGCCAGATTTTTATCAAGGTTTACTCCTCGTTAAGGGCTCCTACTAGGGTCCTTACCACAAAGCGTATCACTGTTCTATCTACGGATAGCCTTGTCCCAGGGTAGTCTCAGTGAAGTAAGTAACCAGGGGTCAATAGGGCAGACTGAGTAGTATTAAAATTGCAGGCTTTAATTGCAATTATTACTTGGTTACTTCTTGACTACTTAATTGCTGTTCCAGAAAGTCATTTTAGATAAACACGGAACTTCCCAATAATTTATGTATAGCTTGAACATACATTGATATTTCACTTTCTCTAAATAATAATAATTTATCCGACTCGAGGGAAGCACAAGGAAGCTTAGAAACAATAATTGTTAAAAACGCGGTCCAAACAGGCTATTTCCCCCATTATACCCATGCCAACGAATATTCATATGAGTATTATTAAAAACGGCTATTCATCCATCAATTAGCGAAATCACATAATGCTTCAATGGTAACTGGCAGAACACTTACTTTTGATGGTACAAAGATTGCTTCTGGAATGATCGCGGCTGTCTTTCCGCACTATCTCACTGACAATAATTTTATTCAACGCCTGCGAGGCGTTCTTTATACCAATCGAGGTTCTGGTCAAGTTACCTACACCAGCTCCAGCCGAGCCTTTTTTTGCTCATTTCGCGCTCATGATGGTCCACCAGTTCCTCGATTTTGTGCCGTTTTTATGGTTACATCTGTTCCGATATCTTTTGTTGACACGAAATATACACGTTCATGAATGAAATCAAAATGTACGCGACTTATGAATGGAACCGTACGCAAATCTGGCACTTAAGCTACACGGATGTCAATGCCCGGTACAACAATATAATTATTCGGACTAACCAATTCGAAATAATAATATAAGCGAAATCTAAAACTTATGACCAATCTACGTGTTTCCCATTAAATAATTATTTAAGATTTCAGAGCTTCATTACATGCTTATTAGAACTTTTATTATTTTGAAATTTAATTTTGTTCTATAAAAGTAACTTATATTTAAATATAAAACCATATTCAAATTTGTCTAATGTGACGTGACATCCGAGTTCTTTATGTTCTAATAGAAATGACTGTGAAATGTTCTGGGTAAGTATAAAAAAGTTTAAGGTTTCTTCGCTCAATTGGCCACAATTTCGTGAATGTACATTAAGAGATATAGAATTAAAATTCCGAATTATGAAGATAGCTTAGATAATTTAAAATAGGAATATTAAGATGAATAAACGTAAAAAATTGAACCATAGGCGGGATTTTAACCAACATTCCTGGATGTCCAGTCCAGCATGCTTATCAATTACACCATTTGAGTCCCGTCAGAGTCTTATATTTTTGTGAATATAAACCTATGAAAGGATAGTAGATCATTGATGAACAGTATGCGATTCGATGCCCTGTCACAGATCAAATATTCACGTACATTCATCTAAAATCCAATCGTTCTGAATTGGGGAGTGTAGTTATGAGTATTACTATAGTTGGCAATTACTCTGACAGTACTCATTCAACTACAGCATCCCGGTTCTTATATGTTCAAATAGAACTGACTGAGAAATGTTTTGGGTAAGTTTCAAGGTTTCTTTGTTTAATTGGCTACGATTTCGTGAAAGTACATTGAGAGATATATAATTAAAATTTATGAATTATGAAGATATAATATTATGATATTTATTAGTAAATGTGAAACATTGAATCATAGGCGGGATTCTTACCAACATTCCTGGATGGCTAGTCTAGCGTGTTTACCAATTACCTGATAGTAAGCTACACCAGCAAGACAATTATTGTACGTACTTATGTTAATTCCTCTATGTGACTTGAGTAACTAAATATTGAATATAGGTACAAGATTCTCATCCTAACTAGAATTAGAAATGAGTAGTCTAAAATCAATATAAAACAATTTTCCATCAGGAATTATGAACTTTCAATTTTCATTCTCATTATGTGGAGGGCAAAAAAAATCACGACGTGCTATTCAAAACGTTGTTTTTAATAGAATGAATTTTCAAACAATCAATATAATAGACCTCAAAGCTCCAATTTCGCAGCACTCCAAATTACTATCCTGATAATCTTTCAGTGAAGCTTGCAATTAATTCTCTAGAAATTGTTAGATACTATCGAATTCTCTTCAAACTAATTATTGCAAAGTCCAGTACAGCAAATGGGATTAATAATTAATGGAACTTGGAAATAGGTTTCAGTAAAGTAAGATTCTGTGAACCTATAATGGTTTTTCGAGTGAATTTTACAGGATAGATAAATTTTTCATTTCAGAGATAACGGAAGGAATCTTGGAGATCCGTTTCGAAAAGGATACGCATCTAACAAAAATTCAAATCTGCTTTAAATTCTGTTCTTTTCTAAACGTTTTTAATTCTAGTATACGATCTTCTTCATGAGCATTATTATGTATAATCGTTGGGTGGAAGCTGGAAGACTATCTTACCGTATTACGCTTGTACTTGTTATTTCCATGAACTTATAGTTGTTATTGTTATGTGGGTTGCGGAAACATGTAGTATAACATATTATACAGATTGGAAACCTTAGACCTGTAGTTGCAATTCATTGGGAAAAAAAAATTCTTTTTGCAATCTCTAGGGTACCATATAGGAAGCTCAAATCCGAGTTTTCGGCCATCGACACGCGAATAACGTATTTTGAATTTTATCGAAATAACAGACGATTACACTTCTGACAAGGAAATGAGTTTACTAATTTGTATACTTGATGGTTTTGAATATTCTTCATATTCAACCATTAATAACAGATTATTTAAGAAAAAAGTGTGGTCGAATATCTTTTCTCAGCGCTATCGGAGAAATTGTTAGAAAAAGTTGTTGAACACACACTTACCTACAATTTTTATTGAAAACATTTTTTCATGCGAGCACTTGCTTACTTACTGTAGTGCCTGAAAGTTGTGTACTTCGTCACTCGGCAGCTCGTAGCCATTAATACTTAATTCATAAGACATAATTTACTATTTTGCCATGTAGTTTCACTCCATCAGGGAGTATCTCTAGTCTTTGCAAAATTTGAGATAAAAATTAAAGTCTGTCTCTCAATTCCATTTAGTGAATATTTACTTTACAATTTCTAAATAGTGCCACTTACACTTTTTACAAGTGTTTCGCAGAATTTTGTTTCCATTCGGAGAGAAAATGTACAGTCGAAAGTTCAAGGTTTTCAGAAACCACGAATTCCTCAAAACCAAAACGTTCAGTTCAATATTTTCGCAAAAGAACGATAAAAAATATTCAAAAATTTGTATCTATTTTCGAATATTAATTTATGATATAAATTGTACCTATACCTATGCTACAAGGTGAAAAACGACTGATTCAATATGAGTGTGAGGTTAGTTACCACATAAATTCAAAATAGCGCTTCTCACGTACAGTTAGATCAAGAAAAGTCTGATATGACTCGTCAAATACTATACAAAATATTGAAAAATATCAAGAATACAAATTTGTAGCACCAAGTTTTCTCGTCAACAATGATATCAACTGTTTTTTTCTATAAAATCAAAAATACGACTGTTATTCTCGCAACAAATCCAAGATGACGGAAAATCTGCAAGGGATTAATGGTCAAAACTCGCACTTAAGTTTCCTATATGTTATCCTAACGATCGCAATTCTTTTTCTTCCCCAATGAATTGCAATAATACCCATAGAAAAAGGACCAACTTTCGTGGACTATAGTGGAAATAGCGTATCCGTTTTAGATGAAGATAAAGCGTAACAGCGACTGCTTCTAGTGTAAGAATGCTGTCTTGAGCTTTAGTTGCTCCAGGAAGACCGAAATTGAACATATTTTCGGCAACCGATTATTTTACTTTGCTCACATCGCGAACTGAGTAAGTGGACAAATTCTCCATATGAGTCTAGCTTATCAATATTATCGTTCATCGGTTAAGGAGTTTTATGCATGGGTAGAGAGTAACGCATTTATAACTTTGGAATGACATTGGACGACCTTCAAATGCGATAATAAATAGATTAGTGACAATTTCAAACGAGAAGCACCCATTGTACTATTACAATCATTTGTTCCAATTCTGAAGGCATTTTCGTTTGATGCGTATAGGCTTGCTGGTCTGGGTCAGTGAATCGGTATGTCCGTGCATCGCGGTCATGGCAAAATCTGAGATTGGGCTTCTGGAACATGCCCAATCCTCCGACTGAAGCTGTATGCGATAGATCATGCTATCTGGTTCCAAACACCAAACGTCCTCATAACCCGAAGACAGACTGGGAAAATAAGGACTCCGGATCACTTCCGTCAGGTGGACACATATGGGTGCAAGGCTTGCGAGTCTAGCAAAGTCGGAGTTCACTCGTTCTCACCTGGGGTGAAACTTTCAGTTTCACTAGGTGGTCACCTAATCGTTTTCTAAGCATAGGTCTGTGTAATTCAGACATGTGTCCTGGAGAACCCAGCTAGGTGGATTTGCATCTTTACCGACAGCCGAGTAGCTATAAAACGACTTCTAGGCTTGTTTTGGGAGTGCAAGGAGACCCTGACTGAACTAGTAAGAAGGAACGAATTTCAGCTAGAATGGTTACTCACCCACTCTGGAATGAAAGAAAACTGAGTAGCCGAAAAATTGACCAAACTGGATTACCTAGGCACCCTTTGCCCTGATTCAACGATCGGAAACTTGAGCTCCATGCCCTCAGAGAGCTAATGGATAGCCAATGGCTCTTGGTTTGGCGTGATGCTCCGGTATGAAGCAGGCGAAACTACACTTTGCATAGTTCTCGCCCAAACCCTCCTCTCTATTAACAGAAAAGGCATCAAACTGGCGACATGAGTTCTTACAGGCCACTCTCATCTGAATGGACATCTACTGCCTCTCATATCCTAGTAGAATGTCCGGCACTGGCTTCTCTCAAGCTAAAACACCTCGGCTGCGCATACATTCCGCCCGAAGCGGTAAGAGACATCAGTTAATGCAGTCTTAAGTCTGCTGGACTGAGTTGCCTTTCAAGGGGCACACAATGTACCCAAATTAATTGTTTGATTGGTTATTACAGAGTAAGTAGATACGTTTTTTTATTAGAGTCGAACATACATTGCTAGTGTGTGTTGCTTGCAGATTCACGTCTGGTTATTGATTGACAATTTTATTATTGTAGCAGTGCATCAGCTTCCCTATCCCTCCATCTCATGAAAAACGGATATACATGCTACTTATTCTAAGACTAGTAAATCCTGTGTCTGCGCTGATTTCTGAATCATCATACATCTAACCGAAGAAGTTTCCGAAAGCGAAAATGTATGCTAACAAGAGGAGGGCGAGGAAAGTTAGTCATCTACAGATCAGTTAATTCGAAAGAAGTGAGGAAAGAAATCTAGAGTGCTATAGGTTCAAAAACCTGCGTTTATACTCGATTCCAGGTGGTACTTACTTCTTGACCTACTTCGCAAAACTAGAACGTTCCTATGCCTGACCCTTGCAATAATTCAGATAATTCAAGCGATGTGTAAATTTATTAACTAAGTTTGCTTTTGTGGTGTGTCGGCGTAACAATTTATTTGATAAACTTCCGGGAGCAGCCGGGTTCGATTAATTCTTAGAAAAGTAAGAAAGACAGCTGAAGCGTAATTATGGAAACGAATACGATGAAGGCGAACTATAATGTCAGAAACTTTCGCAACTTTCTACTACGGATAAGATAATTCAATACCGAGGTGACTTTTACCGATTCGCATTATTCACAATTGATGCGGTAGCCATTTCCGATAAAGTTGCGAAACAGAAGTGATTTAGTCACGCGAGGGGCTAAAATCTCAAAAGTATGAATCTAACAAGATGTTTCGTTAAAACTTCCTTCAATAGTTATTTCCGTAAAAACAAATAACTATTCTTGTCTGTTTTGTTAATAGTGAAGTCGTTATAACGAAACGTTGGGAAAAAGTTATACTTGTTAACATTTAATTTTTAATTATTGTTGACAAAATGTTTCACCACACCAAACTTTGGAGTTATCAAACTTATGAACTAGTCGATAATTCCAAGCTTTAGAAATGCCACAATGTGGTGGAACATTCTGTAACTTAGAAAGTTTTAAAATAATTTCACACCACGCACACGCCTAAACCATAGATAAAGTATTATTTCTAATAGCAAATCAACAGCAATATTTTTTTTCAAAATTTGAGTTTGCTCTAGAATCTACTCGCGGGTAGATGGCGTTAGTTGTTCTATCCCTCTAGTACTTTTTGTTGTTGGTTTATGTACTCATCAACAGAGATAATGATTGGTGGCACGGCAGCTCTACTCGATCCAATGATAAGCTTGAGAAGGCGAAACAGCTTACCGAAGGTATTTAGCTGCGGTGTCACTGATGGATCGGGAGCAGAGGTCCCGTAGATCTCCTGCTATCTTAATGTTGATTTTTTACAAATACATCATTAAATGTGGTTTTGTCAGTAGACACAGAGCTACTCACCTTTATAGGAGTTATAGTTAAAACTTTGGATGGTTTTGGTGCTTACTTCTTGAAAATTCATATCTATAGTTTTATCTTGGATAGTAGACTTCCGCGGACAGCTAATCTTGAAAAATCTTGTCTTCCGGATGGATTCCGCGTCACAATAGCTCGACTTGATGCCGACGTTTCGCCAACCATTACAGGTGGCATCTTCAGGGCAGGCTTGAACTGAAACTGTTTCAGTTCAAGCCTCAAGCTTGCCCTGAAGATGCCACCTGTAATGGTTGGCGAAACGTCGGCATCAAGTCGAGCTATTGTGACGCGGAATCCATCCGGAAGACAAGATTTTTCATCTACAGTTTTGATGAGAAATAAACTTGTAATAAATTTTCACAAGCTTCGTTTTTATTAAGCAAAACGTGACATGTTTCACCACACGGTGGCTTTATCAAACAGTGGTTTTACAAACTATGGTTTATTCCTTAAATATTAAATTTAAGTTAAGAAGGAGGGGACGAGTGAGATACTTGTACAGTAGGATACTAGTTACTTCCAAATAAATTTAATAATGGAGAATTGGTAAAGTCTTTCTGATCATTTAAAAGGCTTTCTGTATTTTTAAACTTATTAATTTCCATTTTCTCTAAGTTGTTCAATATTTTAATTTTAACTGACTTTTGAAGAATCTCAAAATCATCTTTCTCTAATATGGTTTACAACTTTTGATTTCCTTTGTTCAAATTAAAACGCTCTTTAATTCTAGTTTTGAAAAATCTTCCTGTCTGGCCTATATAGAATTGTGAGAATTGTGTTAAATCCTATATAGGCCAAACGGGAAGATCTTTCTCTTTCTTCATAAGTCAGTTAAAAGAAAACAGAGGTGTAAACGTGTATACGTGATCGTGAAATGATGTTTTTATAGGGTGGTTAATATTTTCATTACCGATCCAAACCTGAACTTGGTAATACACCCTGGAAATATGTTGCTTTGCAGCATCATCGTATTTTCATATGGTTGCCTTGTAATGCCTTGGCATAATGTAAATGTTCACTGGCATGAAAAATTGGGAGCATTTTGCTTAACACATTTATCAGCAAATTCCAATTGCCCGATCTTTTCTACTCGACATAAGATTTCAACAAGGTAACCATATGAAAATACGATAATGCTGCAAAGCAACATATTTTTAAGGTATATTACCAAATTCAGGTTTGGATCGGTAATGAAAATATTAACACCCTATGAAAGTATCATTTCACGGTCACATATACACGTTCGCACGTCAACATACACTCACACATTCACACAAAACGCTTATGTGCATTCAGGTGCATTTTAAAACATTAAAAAAGTATGATTTCGCGCGAAATCTATTGTACCGACCCTCGCTTATTGCCGCTAAATGAAAATCCGCGCTAGTTTTTTATGATGAAATTCGTTATAACTTGGAATTGTGAACGAATCTTCTTACGTTGGTTCGAACTTGAATAGCCGATGTATTTCTTTGTAATTTGTTCTAAGATTTTTGTCGATAGACCCAAAATTGGGCCCTCTAGAGGTCCAAACACATTTGCTAGGATAGCTTCATTTCTAGTGAACCCAAATCGATTCGCTTAGACTCAAAATACTCATTGTGAAAACTTCTAATAGAGCCTAGAATTTTGATTTCGTAAAACATTTCAAACCTGAAAAAATTTGAATTTTTCGGTGGTTCAAAATTTTTAAATATGGCGCCAAAGCTATGTTTTTCGATCAAAATACTTGAATTTCGGATATTATGTGTAGAATAAAGAAATCTTTCGAATAAATTTAATTTTAGATCGATAACATAAGTATTTCGTCTCAAATTCGTAAAATACGGATTTTTCCAAATGACCGATTTTGGTACCAAAAAATGAGGTAGGTCAAAATACCAGAAACCCAGAGAGGAGGAATGAAAATACTGTCTTTTCACGGAAACAGGATATGAAAACAACAAAAACTGTTTGACATATACTCAATTTTTCAAGGTACTAAAAAACACACTAAATGGGCTCTACCTTGGGCTTCCAACAGCTTTTGCTCAAACGTTTCCTCATTCAACCCATATTTTTGTCTCAAAACGCAAAAAATTGAAAAATGGTGATTTTTCGGTTCAAAAAATGACCATAGTTTTTCAAGCTCAGGGTTAATCCAAATTTGAACTCCACCAGCGTGTTCAGCGTATCAAAATACATAAGAATAGATGAAAATTAGACCTAAATGCCTGGACTAATATGATATTGGACGATCGGCGGGTTGAAGTGCACGAATAACATTTTAAACGGGTGGTGAAGAATCATTCAGTGTAAAGTTAAGAACACCATAGAAACATTACTATAAGTATACTGAATCGAATCATCCTGGGCATTAAAAATTGCCATTTCAAAGTTCAGAATCGACGAGTTATTTGAACGATGAATACTTTAAGTGAACGCGGTTTCGAAATAAAAGGGAAAGTCAGGAAATTCATAAATTATTTCACGGTATAATACCTTTCGTAATATATCACATTTCAAACCAATCTGACGGGAACCTTCTTTATTAGATTTAAAATTTCATTTCAAAGTGTCAATAAAAGGTATAAGAATAGAAATATGAAACAATAAAATTATGTTATACGTATCAGAAGGGAGAGAGCCTTCCCTATCTGACTGACAGGCACGCAATAAAACTGCACTCATATCTTCGACCCATCTTGTTTCACTTCTTCATCATTCATATATTCTTCTGACTGAGCGAATCCTCTGAATAAATATTGCCTTTCAAATCTAATAACCGCAATACTTATCTTAGCCCAAATAAGCGCCACAACTGTCATAAAATTTCACGACCCGGGTTCTGGAAATTCATAATGCAGAACATTAATCTTCAATTTTGTGGCGCTGCTCTATCTTTCCTCTGTCTCCAGCATATTTTGGGATTAATTTTGATTAATTGTACATTTCACTCAGGTTGGCGTTTAATTTGCTGATAGCTTGTTGCCCTGAATGTACCTCAGAGTGTACGCAGTTCATGGCGTGTTACGACATAGTTCCAAGTATCGAATAAATGTTTTGGACATTTTTATTAGTTGAGCTGAAAAAAAACATGTAGAAACAATAACTGATCTTCTCTATATATCACATACATATTCTATTTGGCGAATATAAATATTCTCGGAGTATTTATTTCAATGATATTTTTGACATAGTTAATAGATAAATTACAATTTTACGATTTGTTATTTGAATACAAAAGAAGATATTGGATAAATCTATATTTAATTGCAAGCAGTATGAAACATATGAGCTCGATACATTTCAATTTTATGATCTGTCTTCTGAATACAAAAGAAGGTATTGGATAAATCTAAATTTAATTGCAAGCAGTATGAAACACATGAGGTCGACATGTAATATAAGCAAAAGGCCTCCATGACTCCCATGACATGATATGTTCTAATCGTCGAAAGAAGGGAAGGACGTCACAGCTGAAGTATTGTCAATTTAACCAGGGTTCCAATGTTTTTGAATAAAAAAACTATTTGATTCAAGGAAATGTGTTACAAACCCAATTGGGAATTCCTTATAGTAAGAGAGCAGTAGGTCAATTCCCTTACAGGTATTTGAGGCTTCTGCTTAAATGATAGTACATTTGTCAAAGGTGCCCCGAACCCCCTGAAGTATTTTAAAACTTTCCCCAGGTGGTACGTAGGGTACCCTAGGGCACCCTGAAGTGTAGTTAGTTTTTTACAAGTCCGGTAAGTTTCTGCTATTCTAATTTAAAGTTAGATATGGTCAAGACCATACTCCCTTACAAATTGCAGACATGCAGATGGTCCAGATCCTAAGATATGGCCTAAAAACCGCGAATTTAACATTTTCCCAGATGGTAGTGGAAAATGTTGTTTGTGAAAAGTCCGGTAAGAACTTTAAACTTTGCCTACATATATTCGGCTGTAAAAAAAGTGAAAAAAACCACAAAACAGAAATGTTAGTAGTCATGGAAACTTTTGGCGGCAGTTTGAAAAAATTCAAATTTTGACGTTGAAAGTAGATTTTTTATTAATTTTCCTATAGGTCGACTGTCGTAAGATGAAACATTCTGCTTTTCCATTTTTTCACTATTGAATTGAATTTTGAAAATTTGAACTGCCGCCAAAAGTTTCCATGACTACTAACATTTCTGCTTTGTGGTTTCTCTGGATCATCTGCATGTCTGCAATTTGTAAGGGAGTATGGTCTTGACCATATCTAACTTTAAATAAAAAACAGAAACTCGTCTTGTAAAAAACTAACTACACTTCAGGGTGCCCTAGGGTACCCTACCTGGGAAAGTTTTAAAATTCGTCAGGGGTTTCGGGGCACCGTTGACAAATGTACCGGGATATCAAAAATTATCTTGGTCAAGGGTGGTTGTGGAATCTAAAACGTGTGTCTTACTTTACGTTTGAAATAATTATGTCACTGTCACACTGACACCATCAATAACCTACAAATTTCATACCTATCTATTTCAGTTGTAAAACGATGCGCGTCGAACAAAACGGGGGACATTTCCAACAATTACTGTAATTTAAATTTTCTTGTTACTAAAACCGTTATTTCAGAATGTGTAGTTCATTATTGTTTTACAACTGAAATAAATAGGTATGAAATTTTTAGGTTATTGATGATGTCAGTGTGACAGTGACATAATTATTTCAAACGTAAAGTAAGACACACGTTTTAGATTCCACAACCACCCTTGACCAAGATAATTTTTGATATCCCGGTACTATCATTGAAGCAGAAGCTTTAAATACCTGTAAGGAAATTGGCCTACAGTTCTCACACTATAAGGAACTCCCAATTGGGTTTGTAACACATTTCCTTGAATCAAATAGTTTTTTAATCAAAAACATTGGAACCCTGGTTAAATTGACAATACTATATCACCTATAGACTATTATATATCACATATTATATCAAATAATATCAATTATTTGTTATCTCAAACGCAATTTACAACCTGTGTGTGTTTACCAAACGTTTGAATAAAATAAATTAGCTGCATTCAATTATTTCAAATGAAAAATAAGGTAGTAATTAAATGAAAAAACAATTACTTTGTTTTTATACCACTTTTAATAATTACATGACAATGTTACTATAGTTTCAACACCGAAGTGCCATTATGAAACAGATACAAAATTAAATAGTTGACAGTTTAAGTATAAATAGGAAATAAAGTACAACAGGGTTGATGAAATTACGATTAAAAGTAAGGGATCATCGGAAATTTGAAAACAAGTATATTCCGGGAAAATACAGGATGAATTTAGAAACAATTTGTGAATTAGTATGATTATTTTTCCGACCCAAATATCGACCAATAGAATTGCACCATTCGACGTCACGTGGTACAACCTACATGGAATTATACTGAATATTTTTTGAATATTTTCTCTGGTAGTTGCTATATATAAAAAACAGAACATGATCCAGTCAAATTAATTACACGTCAAACTGACAGGTTGAATTCTAACCACACTTCAAACTGACAGGTTGAATTCTGTCCACCATCGATAAAAAAGTCAAAGGAAATGTTCATTTGGGACGGAAAAATAATCCTCCGAATACCACACGAGCTTCAAAATTATCTGGCATTTCCCTCAAGGTTCCCTGCAAACAAATAAAGTCGTCAAGTTTTTCAGGAAACATCACTCGCGCTTTGCGCTCGTGATTTTTTAACCTGAAAAACTTGACTCCTTCATTTGTTTGCAACGAACCTATCGGGAAATATCCGATAATTTTGAAGCTCTTGTGGTATTATATATGATTATTCTTTAGTATTTCTTCTCTTATTCCCTCTTAGGCTTCGAAAGACAAAGGAAAAGATCACTCTGGTATAGCTCTAACTGATTATTCAGGACACCTTTATACATCTCTATTGATTAACAAACACATGTTAATTTGAAACGTTTTGTTTGCTTATATAAAATGCTTAGGCTATCTAAATTAGGAGAAGTAGGACCTGTTTGTAAAAAATGGTAGTGAGTACTCGGTGTTTTCTTAAGTTTGAAAAACCGAAAATGTTCTTGGTATCTAAGCTTAGAATTACAAGCTCTACCTATATAAAAGTTATCATAGTCTGGGCAAATTAGCTTATAAACCAATACATATACTGAAGCTGGAGTTTATAAGGTATTTGCTCAGACTTTGATTAATTTCATATAGGTAGACATTGTCGTGAAGGTAATTACTGAGATACCACGAGCATTTTCTTCCTTTCAGACTTAAAACAGACTCAACCTTTGCTAACCATTTTTCACAACTAGGTCATACTTTTCCTAATTTAGATAGCCTAGCATTCTACATAACAAAAGCAAAGGTTTCAAATTAAATACGTTAGAATCAATAGCAATTTATAAAGGTGTCAAAAACTTATATATATAAAAATATCCTAAAGGATCTTTTCCTTTGTCTTTCGAAGCACTTACACTGTATTCTCCCCGGACTAACTTGACGGTGGTTGGAAGTTGCTAAATTCCTTCAATAAACATTTTGGTATGTTATGCTTGATATAAGTCTTATGAATTAAGAGAAAACCTACTCAAACAAGTAGATATATTCCAGGGGATTCGTATACATCAATTAATTATAAAATAGTTTCATTCAATAATCTCCTCCGTTGATTATCAAATGTTACTTTGAGCCGCAAAAATTATAGCAACGTAGCTGAGTAACTTCAGCAAAAAAGCGAGGTAAATGATTAGAATAGATCTTTGGTATACGAGGGCAAGGTGAAAAGTCCCTGAAAAATTAAACAAAAAATGATTTATTTGGTCAAAACTTATTTTATTTCTCAACATAATCTCCTTGTAGTCCGATACACTTCGTCCAACCTTTTCTAATTTTCCAACCCCCCCAAATAATACGATTCCTTCAAAGTAGGCGTTTGTTTCGAAGACACACATCGTTGGAGCCAAATCTCGTTCCGCTGAGCTATTTCTTCAAGTTCGGAAATAGATAAAATTAACAGGGGGCAAATCTGGAGAATATGGTGAATGAATAACCAGTTCATAGCGCAGTTCATGCCTGTACGCCGGGGTATTGTTCTGTTGGAAGAGCACTTTTTGCTTTGGCAAATGCGGCCGCTTTTGCTTCAAACTGGTTGAATCGATCCAACAGCTCTGCATAATATACGCCGGTGATCCTTTTGCTCTTTTAAAAGTAAACGATATAAACGATACCGTGTGCATCCCAAAAAACTGTTGCCATGACTTTGTTGGCCTTTTTCGGCTCCGATTCGTCAAAACAATTTCACTGTACCGACTGTTCTTCGGCCTCTGGTATGTTATAATGGATCAATGTTTCGTCCACGGTTACGAAACGGGGCAAAATGTCCTTCTTATCCTGCTTGAACATCGCCAAACACCCTTTTGATATTGTTACCCAGTCGCGCTTGTTGTCAATAGAGAGCAAAGGCGGTACCCATCTGGTAGATAGCTTTCTTATATTAAAAACGAATGCAAAATGTTTCATACCCGTTTGGTTGAGATGCCTATAGCCACAGCAATCTAGTGCACTTCAACTGGCCGATCATCCAATATCATACCATGGATTTTATCGAAAATTTCACACCTCTACTTCTTAACCAATAAGATGCCTTAATTTTGACTAGTTACCATGACAACTAAAAAAATTTCCGGAAATTTTTTCGTGTCGCCACGATATTTAAGTGGAAATTTTTTAACAGTTGAAAAGGTAAACATATGATCATGTTACTTGTAAAAAAAATATTTCTACCACCTTTAGTTAACTAAAATTACCAAATGGCGATAGACTGAGCTAGTACCCATCTGAGTTTCAGCATTTGGTTTGACTAAAGTTGGTAATTTTAATTTATTTAACGAAATATGGCGGATATACTTACCAATATTTTTTTATAATTTGTTTCATGTTGAACTAATATCTTCATTGGCAAATCTCTAATGATATCGACTAATAAGCAAAATAATAACGAAATACATTTAATTATTATAGGTTTTATTAATATTAAAAACACAATTATTATAAATGTTTGTGGGCTGGCTTGAATTGGTGGTTTGAATCTGGGTACTTTCTGTTTTATTTTGCATTGTGCTCTGATCATGATTAAACTTGCTAGTACTTGATGAAGTTCTCCTCATGGATTCAATCATCTGATGATGATGTTCAACGTCCAATTGTAAGTAAGGTTTGATTGACTGACTATTACTGTGTCCAGTAATTTTAATGAGCTGTTGTTCACCAACACCCTCCTTGGCCAAATTCGAAACAGCTGTTGCTCTGGCAGAATGATTATTTATTTTTACTTTTTTAGTGTCAATTCCTATATCAGAGGCTGCTGATTTAGACGATGAAGATACAATGTTCTTACCAACTGGGCTATTCTTGTACCATCCTTTCGAATTGGGTTGACTCCAGTACGGATTTGGTGCTGAAAATAATCTTTCGGTCTGAATAAGATTTCCCCCTTTTTCCATCAACTTCTTAAACAAACGAACCGGACACATTTGTGGATTGTCGAAATTTGAAATCAACCATTTACTATCCGACAGTTTTTTAGAACCACCTTGTGTGGTTTTAGAGAATATTCGATTATATTCTATCCGACCTTTTGGGTTTCCGAAATTATCAGTTTCTTCTTTAAAGTATTGGATACACGCAGAATATCCTTCCCCTCCTCTCCATGCCAGCTCATGTGAAACTATGTGAAAAAGTTTACGCTGCAATCCATCTGGAGTATTTTCATCCCACATTTCAATAATTTTTTTGTATTCGTCACTGGTTAAGGCTGCAGCACTCACTTTTCTTTTTAATGGGTCTCTCTGTAATTTTTTGCGCTTAGCATCGCATGCACCTCTGGCGGTAGCAAATTCCACACCAGAAAACGGATTAAATTTTATTTTATATTTTTCGTAATAAATTTCTTGTAACTGCTTAGCAGTAGAGTTCCACAACACTTTGACCACACTTTCCTTGTAATCTTCAAAATTTTTCTTTTTCATATTAGATGCGTAGTCCTCCAGTATAGTAGCCAGCTGTACTACACTCATACACTCAACAATATTATACAACTTTTCGTCACAAAATTCAACAAACTGTTTCCATACACTTGATTTTGATTTCCGGGTGTTATCTGGTGCTATATTTTGAATTTCTTGTCTAATTACTTGTTGATTTTCTTTACCAAATCGCGACATTTCGCTATACAGTTATTAAACTCAACGTAAAGACGTTTTAAACTAGTAATTATCAAGCTTTGTGACAGAACCGGTTAAACAAAAATGACAAATCAACATATGTCAAAAACAACAATACCCCGGCCAACTTGACAAGCAGTGAAATTAATTTAAAATGTCAGATTGGATTAATAATTTTTTTTCCAAATTATGGTGTGCAATTTTCTTACCGGATACCACGCTAGCTTGAATTATTTCTGGAAATTTTCTTTCGGGCACGAATATTTTAAGAAAATATAAGTGCCCTCAAGAAAATTTCCGGAAATAATTTAAGCTCTTGTGATATTATAAGTGACAATTTCTGGCGTTGTAACCTCAATTGGATGACCAGAACGTTCGCTGTCTTTTGTGATCTTAGTACCACAACGAAAATCAGTAAACCATTTGCGAATAGTTCCAATCAATGGTGAAGATTCTCCAAAATGTTTGACAAGCGATGCTTTGGTTTGCGTAATGTTTTTCCACGCAAGAAATAATGTTTAATCAAGACATAAAATTCACTTTTTTCCATGTTTACGAAAATCTTCAAGGTTGCTTGCTTTCGATGAGTGTCAAAACAGAACTGAGTGATATATAATGCGTTCTAGTCACATGGGATTTTCCAGTGTGCCTCCATCTGTTTTATTTTTCAGGGATCATTTACGTTGCTCTCGTATAAGTTAATCTCTAACTAAAAGCGTAAAATAGAATCAACCAATCAAATTCAAATAATTCAATGAAATTCAAAACTTTCATTTATCATCCTTCAGTAATCAATAAACTTCATTGATTTGTTTTCTAAATTTGCAATAAAAATCATTTATAGATGCAAGAAGAAACTAACTTGGGAAATATCTTTTATGAAGTTCCCGATATCCGCAAATCTGGAATTTTCAAAATTGATTGTCAGTTGTGTTCAAAATGCTAAGTGGGATAAACTAGAAGTAACATTTTAACTCATTATAAAGAACATTCTACTCATGCAGAGAAGAATATTAGCGGAACATATTTTAAATACACAATGTCTCTACAAAGTTCATTTCTTTTAAAACCCAGTACGGACGAATAGAAGGGATGGAAATATATAAGCAAAAAAGTTATTTATTAAATTCAGAGTTATCTCGAGCTAAGGGTGACCCATTGTTTGCATTATTAACCCCAAATACTATAACAGGTATATTTTGTTTCCTATTCTAGTCTACTCTGAGGATGAAGGCGGAAAGGTGCAAAGGACTTTAATATTATTGTTAGTGGATGAGGATTAATGTGACTCGCAACATAAATTGTAATCTGATTATTGAATTGTTTGCTTCAATGTGTCTTGAAATCTCAAAAGCACTTCATAGAAATAGCATCCTACAGTTCGTTATTCCTTACTATCGAAACGAAAAGCATTTATCGGAAACCACAGCATACATTTAACAATGAGATGATTAAATCAAGTTTGAATTAGCAGTGAAAGAGGGGAGGGTTTTTGTTCATCACAGCCAGTCCTGACAATGACAGACGGAAGCTCTTCATGTCACAAGCTCAAAAGCTAATGCTATTTCTACTTTATCGGCTTCACCTTTGGTCTCTGACAGACAGCCACTATCATTGCTCTATAGCACAACGTTCTGATCATTCGAAGAAAATGTAATAGGACGAAAATGGGTGTAACAGTAATGGGGAAGACAAAGCTGCTGCGCCACTAATTTTCAATCAAGTTTCAAGTTTCCGTCACTTTTCTTTCGAACACGTTGGACTTAATGAAGCTTTCAAGCATTGATTTGCTTAAGCGGACAGTTTTTGAGAAAGATATTGATATGGAGTGACAAGAATTCAATACTTCAAAAGTTGTCCCAGTCCCTTATAAATAGCTTCATGAGGTTCGAAGTGCCTCTATTACTTTAAGTGAACCGTACCTCCAAAGTTCATTACAACTAGGTCATCCTAGTTAGCCCTCAAGTTTAATTAAAGAGTTCGGTGAAAACTATATTATTAATAAAGATAGTTTGTGAGCCCAATCACAGACGGTCTGCTTCCGGCAATTCTGAATTTGATGTAATTTCTTTCGGCGCATTTCTGATTTTATCGAAGCCAATTCTCCATTTGAATGTTTGATAAAATCTGCGTTGCGGCTAGTAGTGTGACTTGGACGTACCTAAAGCATAATATTTCGGATATAATCCAAATTGGCAGTAATGTGCGTTCTTTCACTATGATTTGAGTGAGACAGTTGATGCCCTACCCCTATTGATGTGATACCTGCTAAGACCTACTAATAATGCATAACAGTAGTACTCATTTGTGCCTGCTAAACTGTTTATGCATTTTGAGCACCAAACGATAAGTTAATCTTGCTGTAATGACATCATTAAGTGTAGCTTAATTTTATTAACATAATTAGGGTAACTTTAAATCGGTTTTCTTAGGATGAGTAAGTATATATCGAGTAGTTAAAATATTGACAGAATTTGGAAATGTTCAGTTGCATTTAGTATCTGTGCGTATGCTGTAACCTCCTTCGCTTGAATGGTTAATTACAAGTGGGGAGGTTGTCACTTACTGTCCTCTTATGACAGTAACTGACCCGCTCGGGTTTCTTGAGGGTCCAGGTTCCCTTTTTATATAGGTTTTAAAATTGCTGTTTCTCTTTCGTGTGGATTGCCAAATAAAACAGATATTTCTTGCTTAACTAAGTTAGCTATCGGCTATGACTGACTTAATAATTTCACATGTCGGTCTCGGAGAGAATCACAACGTAGCCCCTGAAATCAATTCGCAGAAGCTGGATCGTATTCGTCCAAGCGATAAGGATTGATTTTTCCAGCGGTTTCGGCTGTGACTTTATTAACAATTCTACAAATCGGTCTCGTACAATATCCTAACTTAGTCTCTAGAAAAACAATTCGCAGAAGCTGAATCGTATTCGTCCAAGCTATCGAGATTGTTTTGTATTGTATTGAATTTATAAACAAAGTTCGAATTTGAAATCGGACTTATATACTGGAATGTTAATTCTCTAGAAAAACAATTCGCAGAAGCTGGATCGTATTCGTCCAAGCTATGAGGATTGATTTTTCCAGCGGTTTCGGCTGTGTGTTTATTCACAATTCTACAAATCGGTCTCGGACAATATCCTAACTTAGTCTCTAGAAAAACAATTCGCAGAAGCTGAATCGTATTCGTCCAAGCTATCGGGATTGTTTTGTAGACTATTGAATTTATAAACAAAGTGCGAATTTGAAATCGGACTTATATACTGGAATGTTAATTCAATGACTTGAATGGATTTTAAACGGCAATTAATACTCACTCTATATTTCTCGGATTTGCACAATAGCAACGGCTTCGGGTTGTTAAGATTACGGCAGGTCAATCTCGGTGCTGGTCTCGCAAGTCAGTCCCCTTTCGCTATGAAATGGGCTGGCTTTTATACAGATCGCGACGTGTGACGTAACGTGAACAGGTGACCGGCTGGCGAATTCTGTTCACCAGTTTTTATACATAGATGTGCACGAAGTTTGATCTCTTAACTTTGCCTATGTAATTCGATTCTACTGAGATATTCAAATTTATTTGTAAGTAATGAAGAATGCTTCATTACAATGCTCATCGTTCATCGTTTGAGGGGAGAGGGCTCAGCCCCAAATGCACTCAGGCCACATAGTTAGAAACATTGTGCGCCCTGTGGTAAGAAGCCTATTCTATTCCAGCAGGTTTGTGGCCCGCCAGAAGCTCACAATATTGCCAGTGCTGGCTTCCATGAGTTCTTCTGGGAGCAGCTTTGATTTTCCGAAGTGTCGGTGCAGGAGGGATGCTAATGCTGGGTATTGACAGGATGTGAGAGGCAGTTTCTTTCGCCTATCTGCATTTCCTACATATTGGGTCATCTGTGATGCTCATAGTGTGAAGGTGTTTGCTAAGACGACAGTGACCAGTTAGAGTTCCAGTCATTTCTCTGATGTCCCTTCTGTTCAGAGAAAGGAGTTTCGTTGGGGGCCTAGGTACAGGCTTTCTGATGAAGAGTTTGGCCTGCCTCATGCATGGTGGTTCTTGCCACAGACTGAGACCCCTCACGCAATTTGATAAGGCGACCATAGGCTGCCGCCCGACTGGGGCTCAAGATGACTCTCGCCTGACCAGGGAGTTGGCCATTTCGTTCCCTTTAACTCCACTATGTCTAGGGATCCAGATGAGTTGGACTTCATTCCTCCTTGCTAGTTCAGCCAGTGTATCCCTGCATTCTTTGACGAGCCTTAATGTGACTCTGGGTGATTTGATAGCTGACCCAGAGCCGACCGGTCGTCTGTGCAAATATATATGCGCCTATTTACATAGTTTCTTCGCAGGTTTTCCATGGCACAAGTCAATATTGCGTAGACCTCCGCCTGAAAAACCGTTCAGTAAACGCCTAGAATCACTGAGATAGTGACCTTCGGCTTTTTTAGGTACACTCCCGCCCCAGAAGCCTGACCTACCTTGGACCCATCTGTGAACCACACGAGCCCATCTGGTGGCAGTAGGGTGAGAATTTCGTTAATCCAATCTCCTCTATCCGGGGATAGAGAAGTGAAACACACTCCAAGAGAAAACCTAGAAGTCATTCTGTCGGCGCGAAGTGCGCTCAGGGCCGCTCGGCTGTCAGTGCAGATGTAAATCCGCCTACCTCGGTAGTTTAGTTTAAGGTTTTCCAGGGCACATGTCCGTATTGCACAGACCTCAGCCTGGAAAACGGTTGCGTGGTCACCTAGGGAAACTGAAATCTCCCTTCGTGGTGTACGCCAGTAGACTCCGGCTCCGCTTGTCTCCCAGTCCGTCCTCTCGATTATGAGAATGTCTGGTGTTTGAAACCAGACAGCAGGCGCCATCGCATCCTGCGTCTGTCGGAGGATCGGGCAGTTCTCGGCTGCTCAATCCCAGATTTTGCCATGACAGCGAGGCATAGACGCACCGACCCACTGGCCCATACCAGCCAACCGATACGCCGTACCCGCAGCCACTGTTTTGATATGGAGTTCTAGAGGAACGATCCCCACCAAAACCTCCAGAGCCCTGGTGGGCGCGGTCCTCATAGGCTCCTCTATCCGGGGATGAGGATTTTGCGAGAAGTGAAACACATAGCTGGGATCATGCTATTTTGCTCCATTCCTAGTATGGGGCATTTAGAGATTGCGTCACTTAAAATCGATGAGTGTCCAGGAGAGAAGTGCGTTTTGGTCCAGTGGCCTAGGCTCTTCAACCTATATGCTGTTCTCATGGCCTCAATTTTCATGTATAAGTGTAGAGGTACGTGGTTTGACACAATGAAATCTTGACCTCGCTCTAATATTTTTATCGAAAACCATGGAAACTGTAAGCTTAAATTTAACGAGAGTACCAGCTTTTCTTTCACGGAGACTACTTGTATAGAAAGCAGAAATGTAAAAGAGCTATGGTGACCAATAACGGTATCGTTTAATACATACTGTGAACCACAATTCCAAATCTGACACCGCTGTTGTAGATGTAAAGGAGTGAGTTGGCCAAACTCGTGAAGGGTCGAGAAGAGGACATGTCAGTGAGGACACTATATGGAGAAGAAATAGTACCTGTTAAAGGAAGAAATCCGAACCTCTTAACATGTCCTTTCAACAGGCAGTGTCCTGTTAGTATTTCCGTTAGTATTCTGAGTTTAATTTTAATTAGATAGCTTTTGGTTGTAATTTCCCAGAAGTATCTTTATTTGCCTCAGTCCTTGCAGACCTATCTAGTTCAGGTCCCACAAATGGTGTTTCTCCGTCTTTTTTTTGCCAGATCGTCTACTTAACTAGTTGGGCTATGTTATTTTTATTATTTGTCGGTTATTAACCTTATGCTTAAGATTTCGATTGAGCTTCCTTATTTATGACCCCCTCTTCTATTTGGTATGCCCCAAAATATCGTGCTCTTGGGTCTTGCGAGGTAGTACATTCTGTGAGGATGTGGATAAAAGTTTAGTCCTTCGCCTCGCAGAACCTGCACTTTTCTTCATCTACAAATCCGAGTCTTGAAAGGTTTTCTTACAACCGGCAGGATCCTATTACAATTCCCGTTGATATTCCCAGTTTACTTCTACTTAGGTTGATGCAGTCATTAGATCTCTTTTAGCTGTAGTATCCCAAAAGTATCTTCGCTTGCCTCACTCTTTGTAGACCTATTCATTGGTGGGAACTTTTGTCTTTTTCCAAGTTCTTCCAGTATTGTGCTGGCGTTTATTCCTCAGAAGGGTTTAGGTCCCACAAATCTTGTTTCGGCCTCTATTTTTGCGATACCGTCTGCTTTTTCGTTACCCTCTACCCCGATGTGTTCCAGCATCTATAGGAAGGTAACTGCGTTGTTCTTGCCTAGTTCATTCAGTTTTTCTTCAAAGCATTCCCAGACCATCTTGGTGCTGATCGCGTAGGAGCTCAGTGCGTTGATGGTTGCTTGACTATCCGACATGACGACTATTCCCTGTCTGTAGAGATCTCTGTCTGTATTGAACTGTGCACATTTTCCTATAGCGTGAATCTCCGTTTGGAAAATGTTCAAGGATTTGCCTAAGCTTTCAGAGTATTTGGTTCCAGGCCCATACACTCCTATTCCAGTTCTTTCTGTCGCTTTGGAGCCATCATTGTATCATTCGATGATCCTTCTATTGAGTCTAGGTATGGTATTTTCGTCTCATTCCATTTGCGACTTAGTTTCGTTTCAGATTCTTTTGCGAAGCTATACCTTTTTCCCATCTTTTCTTGGGGCATTTCCTACGTATACTGACCTGACAATTCACAATACTACATCCATTTCATCGTAAAATGGCAGTCTACAATAGTTTCATACACAGACTACTCAATGTACCGATGTCCAACGATAATTTCGATAAATAGTTGAATATTATTAACCAAATCATGGTAAATAATGGTTACTCCCCCAGATTCATAGATCAGATCCTATCAAAAAAGCGATCCAAGTTAGCTATGAAATTAGTGTTTTTTTGCAATAAAACAAAACCATTCTTATGTTGGTATCACATATATCTGACCACTCACTACGATTATTTCAAATTAGTAGTTTAGGAGTGACGTAGTGTATAAAACGCAGAATAATTTAGCTAAGATTATCAAAAATTAAAGATAAATTATCCATTGAAGACAATTGTTTGGCTTATAAATGCACACGTAGGTCTTGCCCTACGATATACATTGGTTAGACAGGAAGGATCTTTGCAGGACATTTAATTATGAAAAATTATAACATTAATGATAATCTTAAGATTACACACATTCAGAATGAAAGTAATGAACTAAATTTGCTGGAATCCCTAAAAATTAATAGATATAAGAATTCCGATATCCTATTGAACGAAAAATAAATACTTCTCTCTTGTTAAATTTGTTTAATTATATCTTCCGTTTGCTACAAGCGTATCGTTTAATCCCTCGATGTGTTAAACACAATTAGGTAAAATTTCAATAACCATCTATCCTAAGATTTTTATTAATGTTATATGTTAGGTTGGCTCTTTTGTAGTAAATTAGTACTTCGTAATATTAGTTTGAAGAAGATACGGGACTAGGGAAACCATTGTTACATTTATCTATCAAATTAGTGAACATGATACTTTTATCACTTATTTTATTTAAGTTTAAAAATAAATACTTCATGATGAAGGTCATGGTCGCGTGAGCTAACACACTGATTTCTCAGGGGATTGGGTGAAATACAATAATTTTGAAACAAAGAATTATTGCATATACCAGTTTTTATACTCACGTAATCCTATTTTCTAGGTCGTTGGCATCAGCAGAATTCTTCTCACATAAAAATGTTTCAATTCGAATTGATTTATCTCGAGGGATTTCGAAAGCTTAATTGAAACGTGGAGTTCCTGTCTGCAGTTAATCCAAGTTTAAAAAAGATAATTGCTTTGTTTTTCTAGAAATACTTTTCATTCGTGGAAATATAAACTCGAGACAATTGGACATGAATTAATAAGAATTTGAATAATTGAATTACATCCTTCCAGAGATGAAGTTTAAAGCATTCTTTGTTTTTTCAATAATCGAAATTAAATCGTATACGATACTGGAAATTTCTGGAGAATATTTTTTTCAGATCTACTGAAGATTACAATTTAGTTTCTCAAATAAATATTCAGATTACTAAATATTTAGCAATTGCATCTAATAAAAATGTCATCTACCAGAAAATAGATGTCCACTGAAATGATACAGCCGCCAGGAGGTGGTACCGAAACAATGTATTGAATGAATAACAAATAAATTTTCGTGTTAGCAGTCAATAGACAGAGTTAAGGTTGTCTAGGTGGCTGTATGTCTTTGAAACGTGTGAGAACTTTGAATCAATGCGTTGCATAGTGAATAATTCTTTCTGTGGGACATCTAGATCCTGGTAGATGGTGTTTGGACCACTTGGTGATTCAGAATTTCCTAATTGGGCTTCTATACCTATGACAGATATGAACGAATAGTGACTTCATCGTTCTAATCGTTCCACTAATGAGCTTATGAGAAAAGCCATACAGCTGCCTGGGACTGACGTATTGTCAATGTTCGATCCAGCGCAATCTTAGCTCTGTCTGTTGATTGCTAATACAAAAATATAATTGCATTGTTTTAGTTAGAACAGTTTATTATACCGGGATATCAAAAATTATCTTGGTCAAGGGTGGTTGTGGAATCTAAAACGTGTGTCTTACTTTACGTTTGGAATAATTAATTTGAAGTTTCTAAAAGTGCCAAATGTCGCAATTTTATACGAATATTGTAACACTCAGAAGTCTTTAGCGCTTTGGACTCCGGGATTTTCACGTGGCCTATCGAAATTAGAAGGTTCAAATTATCTAAAAACATCATTGCATGGACGCCAGACGTCCTATGTAATTAGCTACAAATGAAATCATTTTGACATATGCCTCGAGGAGCTCGCTGCGCGTAAGTTAGGGTTTATACATTTTACCTCGGTCTTGTTAATTTGGGGCCGTTTCTTGCCCCTTACGACCGGCGCCAATTGTAATAAAGTGTTTTTGACTATGGACCGCTAGCTTTCACCAGCTTCGTGTATATTTTAGTCGCGAGAAAACTCCCTTTGGTACGTCTCACGTTAGACGCGCGTAGCTGAGATCTGAGAATAGCTCAAACTGTTTTAATTAAATTTTCCTATTTAATGGACATTTATCGAGAAAAGAAGGGCCGTCGGGCACGGTCCGATACTAAATCTAACTACATGGAGCGAAAACGGCACGCGAAAAGTCGTCGTAAAGCCGTATTAGGAACAATCAGTTTGCACTTTTCTAACTCGCGTGCTACGGGCTTCTCACGTGAACGTCATTCTATTTACGGAAAATTAACTATTTTAAAACAATTTTTGATCCGGATTGTGGTTATCACGACCTCTGAAAAGGTTCAAAGTTCACATAATTATTTCATAATTTCTAGTTCATTATTGTTTTACAACTGAAATGAATAGGTATGAAATTTGTAGGTTATTGATGATGTCAGTGTGACAGTGACATAATTATTTCAAACGTAAAGTAAGACACACGTCTTAGATTCCACAACCACCCTTGACCAAGATAATTTTTGATATCCCGGTAAAATTGAGTGGGATTGAAGCTCTACTATCCAACTAATTGTACACAAATTTTGTATTCGGAAAGTTAAGATATGATTATTGTAAAGAAGATAATATGAATTGAAATATTTAAAGTGTTCTTCAAAACTAATGGTTGACCTGTGTATATGTAATTTGCTATAACATACTGGACAAGTTAGCTCCGAGACCATCTCCTTTATAGACAAAATTTTGATTCACCAGGTTGAACAGTGACAACACTTCTTTTAGTGTCAGGCAGTTCTTTCGCTCTCCTCATGAGCTCGTCAGTGGGACGAGAGAGATGTGAAGTCACTGATCAAGATTCTCTGAAAGTGATATAATCAACCCAATCGAAAATATTTGGGGACCTAGATGTTCCAGCAACAGTTACGGACGTTCGGTCACTGATAAACTATCTCCGGAAGTGATATAATTAACACGTTCAATTGTTTTCCGTTTTTCACCATTTCAATCAGTGGACGAATGCCACTAGTTTGCTAATTAATCGACTTCAATAATAACGAAGACAGCAATGGTGAACAAATAACTTTGCACACCTAGTATAGTGTGAGGGAAGTATTGTAATCGGCCGAACAAAATTTTTTTGTATGGGATATATCCGTTTTGAGCATTTTTGAATCGATATAAACTGTTTTTGAGATGATGTGTGTGAGTGCATGCCTAAAAAATATTCTTTTGCAATCATATCTTAGAAGCAGGGCACACATTTAGAAGAATTGAAAAATTTGCATATTCAGAGTAGAGGTTTTAAATTATACACACTAGAATCAGAAGAAATTTTCAGGTATAAAAAATAGCTCTATCAAAATATTAAACCATCAATTAGACTTGTACTATAGCATTGTTTTCGATGTCTTGATAACATAAAATTCCCCTTAAACCACTCACTTGTACCTTTGTGGTACATCCCTGCATTGAAAATTTCTAATTATCTCATTAACTCTAACCTATTATCCTAAATTATTCAGTCACGGCCATATATTTCGCCAAATTAGAAACGGAACCTTTCTTGTTACTTGTATCTTACTTAAGTGGAATATAATTATATCAAAATCTTTCATGTTTTACATTAGTATGTTTTGAACATGACATGCTAGCTACGTTAGTGTTACTATAATGTATAATATAGTATTGCATATAAAACAAAGTAAAAAGTGTTTTCTTATATCAAATTATGAAATTTTTGATACTTAAAGGCATCAAAACTTATCAGCTTGGAAGTCTACGATATCTAAATTTACTTCCTATCAGTACGGAACATGTTTAGTTTACTTTGATTTAATTTAATTTTATAGCGTAATAAAGGTTCAAGTCACGGTGTCAGAAGAGCTAAAACTGCCTGCAAATTGTAGCCAGGCCGTTAGGAGATAACCTTTCATTATTTTTATTGTTCATCACAGAACTTTATGTGGAACCTTCAACCCCTATAAATAGAATTCATTCTCTATTCAATATTATCTGTGGTACTCTTATTCTGCATAATATTATTCGAAATTTCAATATAATATGCTTCTATTTTAAATAGGATAGTTCCATGGATTGCTAATCGTGATAATTCTTGGCTTCTGGATGGATTCCGCATCACAATAGCACCACTTGATGCTGACGTTTCGCCAATCATTACAGGTTGCGTCTTCAGGGCAGGCATCAAATCGTGTTATTATGATGCGGAATCCATCCGGAAGTCAAGAATTTTCAATATGTTTCTAGTGTTAAGGCTTTGATCGCGTGAATTAATAAATATATGAATAAATAAGCCTTCTACCGAACTAGTTGATATTATAAGTTGGAAGGTACAGATCAATTGAATCATTTATTTTTCGGATTGATTTGCTGTACCGAAAAGTGGTAAGAGTAAATACATTAATTTGTCAATGGATCGTCGACAGAAATCTTATTAAAACAAAAAACCACAAAGTTCGATATAATGGTCCATCAAAATTTATTATATCTCTGACAGACAGTTAGTAGAGTATCCCCAACGGAACTTTTATTGCACGTTTTCGAAAAGATATAAGAAATTATTGTTTTGTGATATCATTAAAAGTTATCGAAGTATATCGGGTGTCAGATGAGTATCTCTGGAACGTAAGTGTAATTTAATACAAGTTTTTCTCTCAAAGTTTGTCGTAAGTTTATACTTCATGAAAGCAGAGTGAAAATTTTGCGCTTTTAAAGCAGGATATTGTTACGTCGTTCGTGAATTTTCACGATAATATATGTGTTAATGGAAGTATAACGGCAGTAATATTTCATGAGCTTCTGTCAAGAGTTTTATTTTATAATAGTTACGATGACATTAATATGTACTAAATCATCTTCGAATGACTCGTAACGATAACGATAATTGAGAATTCCATAATTAATTTTCTAATATAAACTTTTTATTATTCATTACTCCATTTATTATTCTACCAAAACAACTTCCTATATAGGTTTCAAATTAAACTTTCAGTGAATTTAGAAGAACCTTCCACCATCGTTGTGAATAATATGAATAAGCTGCCAACAAGTACCCCCAAGAAATCTGATATACAATGAAGGTTAAGCAGGTATAATATACCTAAATTATGATAACACCTTTAAACCACTGTTGTTGATCTTGGTGAAAATGAATGAGTTTCAACCATTATAAGTAGAAGATAATTATATTAGCTGAAAAATATGGCTAACGAAGTGCTTCGTCTCCATTCAGCACATTTTGAGTATAGCTAACTACTATAGGAATCAAGCTGGCACATATGGCAATTCGGCTGAAAAATCAGTGGTTATGTGGAGAGTGAACAATTCTGGGTTATTGTTAATGTGCATTGTTTGAAGGATTTATAGTGTTTAAGGCAGTGGAGTAATATTCATTTTTTGATGTGCTTGTGCACATAACCTCGAGTTATAACGGCAAATTTGATATATTAGTCGAGGAAATAAAGCACAAAAGAGGACAGAGTAAAAAAAAAATCGGATGCACCGATTTTGATCGACTCAGGAAGTCATTTAGAAGAAATGTTACCAATTTTTTTCTTCTAATGTGCATTTTAGCATTTCTACAGAGGAAAATGCACCTATTTGAATGCACTTTCATATTAAAAATGTTGAAAAAATGTCCAAATATTGCCAAAATTTCTCATTCAGGAGTTTTTGGGATCGCTGATCACGATTCCTGTGCCAGATTTGAGCTACCACGCACCTGGGGCTCAGAACATCCTGGTACTATTGACGTCTGCAGGGAATTCGCAGAAATACCTTCTGCAAAGGAATTGAACGTGTTATGGAGGTTCTCTTGAGCATACGGATCATGACCATGTAACTCTATAGTCACCTGGTGCTCGAAATATCCTGATCACCTAGGTCATCTCCATGGACTAATTTTTAATATGCTCGGAAATGCAACCCAATTTGCCTATCGGGGGTTTTAGGGGCCGCTGAGCACGATTTCGTTGCCAGATTTGAACTATAACGCACCTGGAGCTCATGACATCCTGGTACTATCGTCTCCTCCAGTGAATTCGTGAAATTATCTTTTGGAATGGGATGAAACTTGTGAGGGAGGCTTTTTGAGGTTGCCGGTTAAGACTATGACCTTCAATAGTCACCTGGTGGTCAGGATACCCTGATGACCTAGGCCATCTTCATGTATTGCTTATTAATATGCTCTGAAATAAAACCAAATTCGTCTCTCCGTGGTTTTTCGAATCACTGATAACTTTTCTGAAGTTCGGACCAATCACCGAAGCATCCGTTGAACAGATCTGTGATATCGACAACAAAGAATTCAAGGAATACCATTTGCACTACAATGAAACTTCACTAAATTTGTCTAATGCGAATAAAGTAATACTGAAATATTTTCTATTTTAATGTCAAAAACTTCATTATCGTAGATCGAATCTAGCACCAGAATCGCATTCCGCGGTCCCGAAAACCCCCGAGAGACGAATTTGGTTGCATTTCAGAGCATATTTTAAATCAATCGATGGAGATGACCTAGGTCATCAGGGTATCCTGAGCACCAGCTGACTATTAAGTGTCATGGTCATAACCCGTATGCTCAAGAGAACCTCCCTAACAGGTTCCATTCCTTTGCAGGAAGTATTTCTGCTCATTTCCTGGAGAGGACGATAGTACCAGGATGTCCTGAGCCTCAGGTACGTTGTAATTCAAATCCGGCACCGGAATGGTGTTCAGAGACCCAAAAACCCCGCCAGATACGAATTTGATTGCATTTCAGAGCATATTAAAAATCAATCCATGAAGATGACCTAGGTCATCAGGGTATCTTGAGCACCAGGTGACTATTGAGAATCTGGTCTTGACCCGTATGCTCAAGAGAATCTCCCTAATAGGTTTCATCCCTTTGCAGAAGGTATTTCTGGGAATTCCCTGGAGACGACGATAGTACCAGGAAGTCCTGAGCCCCAGGTTCGTCTTGGTGTTAATCTTACACCCGAATCGTGTTAAACGGATTCAAAAACTCCCGAGGTAGGAAAGTTGGCTATATTTGGACATTTTCAATATTATCTCCTGAAAGTGCATTCAAAGGGATGCATTTTTCTCTGTAGAAATGCTAAAATGCACATTAGAAGAAAGAAAAATGGTAAAATTTTTTCTAAATGACTTTCGGAATCATTAAAAAAAATTATCAAAATCGGTTCACCCGATTTTTTTTTCGACCTTCTGCTTTATTTCCTCGCCTAACAAAGTTTACACAGCCTTCCTTACATTTGTCGCCACTATAGCGTTTGGTTAGACTGAGACACTCATTTAGTATGACTACATCTATGGTGTTCCCTGAAGTTATAGCTTTTAGCCGCACTGTCTACTAAGGAATTTCCTTTGATTCCAGCATGTACTTTCACCCATACAAAATCATTATTAACACCTCAAATATACAAGTCAAAACATATCATCAGGATATCGGTCACAGTTTTATTTTCATAGTGTTTCAGAATTTCGCTTTTGATTGATTTAAGTACAGCACTGGCGTGCAAACAATGTTCCTGCTAAACATTGACCATTCAACAAAATTTTGAAAATTTATAAAACGAACAAAATTTTTTACAGTCACCCTGGTCAACAAAGTTTGTTTTCATTTTTGTAACCATTATACCACTATATTTTTTTGCTTATATAATTTATAAAAAGTTGTATTTTTTTACAACCCCAATACGACATGCCTTTGCACGCCACTGAAGTACAGACATGGAATCTGATGCTATTATTAAGTTACTCGTGTTAGTTTCGTCTGTTCTAGCCACATTGAGTGCAAGAATTTAATTTTGGAGGAAACCGATATGTCAACGATGACTTATTCAAAATAATCTTATGTTGAATTTCTCATGTGATTGCGGTGACTTGTTGATACATTGGGCGGTGTTATATTAGATTGCGGCTTGGAATCAGTAGTGAATAGGGTCACAAAGACGTTAAAGACTTCGTGAGGCCACGTGCTTGGAATTTCGTCATGGAATTGTCTTTCACCACCATCTAAATTGGGATAGACATAAGCATATATATCGTTCTTAGAGATTCTGTGCACGTACATTTCAGCCGCATTCATTTCATTGGGAACGAAATGTGCAGAAGTGGAAGAATAAATTCAATAAATCTGCTTAACCCTTTCCGCAATGCTCAGATAGCGGAATGATAAAATTATTATAACCGTAAACATGGTAGTCCTATGGATGATCTGATTCCCTGTCCTTCATATGGTATTTGACACTCCCCCTCCTTGGAACATCATATTACAGGCCTTTGCGTCTTGAATGTTAGCTAATTCTCACAAACCTTATACAGTATGATGCCAGGAATACTAATTCCAGAAGGTTCATGTAACTGATGGAATTTGTTCTACGGTATGCGACATGTTGCCTTAGAGTCTGAGGGGAAACTACCGTAGAATCGAATTTCTCACCTCTGAGAAAGTATTATGACGGTGTTATGTCGGAATGGATGAAATGTTTTTCCATACTTTACTCCTTATGAAATTTTTGGGCAAATGCGAAAATTTCAGAAGGTTCATGTTACTAATGGAATTTGTATTATGGGATCTTAGAAAGTTGTTGATATCAATTTGGAGTCATTATTCATGTTGGAAGTAATTTACAATATATTTATCTGGAGGTTGACCGAAATTCACGGTTTCAGAACACTGCGACATGTTGCCTTAGCGTCTGAGGGAAAAACTAACGGTAGAATCGAATTTCACACCCTTGAGAAAGTATTTTGATGGTGTTATATCGGATTCGATGAGATCAACCGAGTTCACTATTTTTCCATACATACTACCCCTTATGAAATTTTTGGAAGAATGCGAAAATTTTAAAAGGTCCATGTAACTGATGGAATTTGTTTTATGGGATCTTAGAGTATTGTGAATATCAGTTTGGAGTCTATTATTCATGTTGAAAGTAATTTACAATGTATTTATCTGGAGGTTGGCCAGAATTTACGGTTTCAGGACACTGCGACATGTTGCCTTAGCGTCTGAGGGAAAAACTAACGGTAGAATCGAATTTCACACCCGTGAGAAAGTATTTTGATGGTGTTATATCGGATTCGATGAGATCAACCGAGTTCACTATTTTTCCATACTTACTACCCCTTATGAAATTTTTGGAAGAATGCGAAAATTTCAAAAGGTCCATGTAACTGATGGAATTTGTTTTATGGGATCTTAGAGTATTGTGAATATCAGTTTGGAGTCTATTATTCATGTTGAAAGTAATTTACAATGTATTTATCTGGAGGTTGGCCAGAATTTACGGTTTCAGGACACTGCGACATGTTGCCTTAGCGTCTGAGGGAAAAACTAACGGTAGAATCGAATTTCACACCCTTGAGAAAGTATTTTGATGGTGTTATATCGGATTCGATGAGATCAACCGAGTTCACTATTTTTCCATACTTACTACCCCTTATGAAATTTTTGGAAGAATGCGAAAATTTCAAAAGGTCCATGTAACTGATGGAATTTGTTTTATGGGATCTTAGAGTATTGTGAATATCAGTTTGGAGTCTATTATTCATGTTGAAAGTAATTTACAATGTATTTATCCGGAGGTTGGCCAGAATTTACGGTTTCAGGACACTGCGACATGTTGTCTTAGCGTCTGAGGGAAAAACTAACGGTAGAATCGAATTTCACACCCTTGAGAAAGTATTTTGATGGTGTTATATCGGATTCGATGAGATCGACCGAATTCACTATTTTTTCATACTTACCACTCACCCCTTATGAAATTTTTGGGAAAATACGAACTTTCCAAAAGATTCATGTCACTGATGAAACTTGTTTAATGGGATCTTAGAAGATTGTGGATATCAATTTGGAGTCTATTATTCATGTTGAAAGTAATTTACAATGTATTTATCTGGAGGTTGGCCAAAATTCACGGTTTCAGGACACTGCGACATGTTGCCTTAGCGTCTGAGGGGAAAACTAACGGTAGAATCGAATTTCACACCCTTGAGAAAGTGTTTGATGATGTTATATCGAAATCGATGAGATCGACCAAATTCAATATTTTTCCATACATGCTGTTGAGTGTATTATTATCACTTTAAATACAGAATATTTTGTATCCAATTGATTCAAACTTTTAAATAACTGACTTTATAAACATAAACAATAATTCTTTATTAATTTCTCATCCAGAACAAATGTGGAAAACTTCTTTGAATCTTGATTAACACTAACAATCATGAACAGGAATGCTGTTGTTAGTTTTATTCTTATTCAAAAATTCAAATTGATTTTGGACGTGTGTAAGGAACATTTGTTTTTCTTCAACTACCGGATCGCTTGAGTATAAATTAGAGACTATCTCATAGTTGTTGGATGTGACAAATTTGAACATAAACATTCACTAAAGGAAGCCATTTTGCAACGCACCTTATTCACCCGTAATAGTTTACATGCTTATTTAAAGGTAGAATACTTTTCAATCACAGAAGTACACCTAAGGAACAGGAGCAACATTTAATTTTTCACAAGAAACAGGTAAAACTCTCTTAAATTGCAATATTTATCACACTCAATACTGACTAAACGGTACGTAAGATTCGTCTCTACTCTAAGCCTTTTGTTGCTCACATCACATTTATGTTTGTAGTAAGCGTTCCGGCTTTGTGTGTACAGAACATATTGACAGTACCTACCTACAGCTGAAAAATAATACATAATGTTTGAACTTATATTTATTTTTATGTACAGACCCTTAACAGTAATTGCATTATATTTGCTACGAAAGCATTCACGTGAACCACGCTGTACTTAACAAATCTGCATAGAATTTGAATTTCCGTTTTATCTACTGGGAATAGAATTTCAAAATAGGCCATTTAGATTACCAATGCAGTTCAGAATGATCTATTGAACGTACCACCCTAAACAACTGTAAATTTTAAACACGAAATATCTGCACACTGTTTTTGAATAATCGCATAATGGCATCATAAATCATTCATGAATCCGCAATATGCTTTATAGTAAAATCCTCGAATTCTCAGCGACGGATAAGGATAGTTGGCTTTAAAAAATTGAATATACATTCAGACTTATTTATTCTGTAACTACTTCCTGACATATGCAACTACTGGAAAATTTCCAAAGTTGCTACTTAAGATACATTAGTATGATCTCCATTGAAATCAAAACTCAAATTGATCAAACAATGAGTTCTTTTGGACTCTTGTTAACGACAAACATCCTGTTAATGTAAACCAATGGCGTATCTAGGGTATGGCAGCAAGGCACATTCCCTAGGTGCCAAAGGTTTTAAACAATGTTTTTGCCATAATCTGACTACAACTGAGCTGTATTCCTACATGCGTCTTTATAATGTTGAAAGTATATTTTAGGCAGAATGTCAAAAGCATATTTCCAATAACTGACAAACCTTTTTCTATTAGCTCGTAAATCTTAACATCTGGTTTGAAAGTGGATGCTTGAACTTAATGCTCTCGTGTTTAGTCGTTCATAGACTTTGTTGACATGAGCTCGCATTTTTTAAGAGTACTGCTTAACAGTGGCTTCTTGATATATTATACTTATAACATTGATGTGATACAATTTCGATTATTCGTGTTTCTGTTCGTGGTTCTGTTCATTTCGGCGACGTGGGCATTTTTAATCGAAACTAATGCGATAAGGACGCTTTGTGCTTGACACAATTAGTTTTAACTAATCCCGTTTCAGACTTTGATACATCTTCTGATGATGGTCGTGGAACCGAAACGTACGTGAAGACGTAAATAATAAGCATATGTGCTAGTGTGACCTAGCTCCCGAAAGTTTATACATAATTCATACCTGGGTCAAGAATCATTATTAAATTATTAGTAGCATTTTCCGTAGCAGCTAGTCTTAAAACTTCTCGAATAGAAGTGCTAGATATTAGTCGTGCTACATTAATTTTTAACCAACTTCTGAAACTGATTAAATTACTTTTTGATTGAGAAATCTTTCAGAAAAGTGTTGAACTTGGAAGATCACGAACAAGCTTAAAGTTACAACTAGACGAAAGTAAAATAAATTGGTCATAAATCCTCAATTCAGCGAATTAAAGAGCGAGGAATCAGAAAAGTGCTGCTTTCAAAAGAATGTGAAAAGCAGGTCTGATATTTCTACGCTGTCTCGCGAGACTTTTAACCATTAGGTCGATACGTGGGTGGAAGAATCATTACTATCTCCAATCTTTCACACTCCATTAGACGAGTCTCATCTTTCACATATATCAAGATTAAAAAATATATCCAATCTCACTGAGGTACTTAGAGAATATTGCCGGAGCTAACATTTTCCAGATAGTGATGAAAGGGTATAAATAACAGAGAATGATCTTCACATATATATCGTTACTGCAGCTCTTACAGCTTTGTCGATGCGTAAAACTTAGTAGTATCGAATCAGTTATTCATATTTAATTTATACGGATTGAATCAATAATAAAAAAAACTAAATTAGTTCAACGTGTAATTTGCTGGGCCGGATCTAGGTATTTTCTTAGAGGAATGAGAGAAATCGGAGGAAATACAATACATGTCTCCGCATTATGTGATTTGTCTTACTGAAAAATTGAATAATATATTAAAATCTTATGATCTACATGTATGTCATAAAAGTTATTTAGAATAGAAATGTCTTTTTACTAAATTGAAAAGCAACATATCTTTCAAAAAAATAACCCATTCTTCATATTCTATTCCTTGTAAAGATTGTGAAAAAGTATACATCGGTCAACCTTCCCAATACATCGATAAAAGATTGACATAAATACGCAAAGAATTCATCCACTGCACTTGGTAAACATATAAAAACACAATTTGATTAGGACAACATAAAAGTTTTGAATATTGATAAACGTTTGATATTAGAAAGTATCCAAATAAAGGAAAACAATGATAAAATTCTAATCTTTCAAACTTTACAACAATCATTACCAAATTCAGATATTTTGAATTACCTTTATCTATTCAATTTAACCTCAAAAGATATGAATTATTTGACATTATTACAGTTTTAAAATTAAATTCCATAGTTATCTTAAACTTAATTATATTAATTAGTAATTAGTAATGTAATATTCAAAAATGAATACACCACTTATAGAAATATCCTAAATCGCGTAATCAAAGACACTAAATGTAAATTTTATCAACAAGAAATTGAGAAAAATAATGAATCTTCAACATCCCTTTGGCAAACAATAAATAAGATTTGTGGCAAAAATTCAAAAAACAAATGTGACGTATCTGAAATATATGATTCCAATGATCATTAATAAAAGATCCCAAAAAATTACCAAACATATTTAACAATTTATATTCATCTATTGGTAATAAGTTAGCTAGTATAATTAAACCAAACATCAATTATAAAGAGAAAACTAACACCCAAAAAAGTCGTTCTATATGACACCGGTAACTGTAAATGAAATAAGAAACATAGTTATCCAATTACAAAATAAAAAATCACCTGGTATTGATGGTATAAGAGCAGAGACTCTAAAGAATATCTGCAACTATATAGTTGAACCTTTAACATTCATAATAAACAGCGCATTCCAATCTGGTATATGTCCAAATGCGTTTAAAACTTCAGTAATCAGACCAATATTTAAGAAAGGGGACAAAACAAAGGTACTGAATTATGGGCCCATATCATTAATTACCTGTTTCACGAAAAATTTTTTAAACTGTCATTAAAAATTGGATGAAAATATTTCTCAAAAAATATAACATTTTAAAAAACAATCAGTTTGGTTTCAGGGAAGGAGTTTCAACACAAGACGCCATTGGCAAATTAACTAATAAAATCTATACTTTTGACACCGTGAACCATACCCAACTTTTAGAATGTCTGGAACACAGTGGCATACGAGGCATAACCTTAACTTTATTCAAAAACTATTTAACAAAGAGAAATCAAAAGGTAGAGATAAATGGTAATTTAAGTGAAACATTAACAAACGAATACGGAGTACCACAAGGTACGGTATTGGGACCACTGTTGTTCAATATTTATTTAAATAATTTATTTATACAAGACAAGCAAGGAGAGATCATCAGTTTTGCCGATGACACTGTAATTTTCTATTGTGCTACAAATTGGAATAAATTAAAATCGATAGTGGAAACAGATATGGAATCTGTGAAAGAATGGTTTGATAAAAGACAACTCTCAATAAATATTGACAAAACATATTACATGCCTTATGGGTGTTACTCGAATTCACTACCAGAATATGAGGAATTGAATATAAATTCAACAAACCCTCTTAAAATTAAATAAATTAGCACAATAAAATATCTAGGTGTAGAAATCGACAAACACCTAAGATGGGACAAACATATGGATTTCCTTAGTAGAAAAAGAAGGACACTAATACCTATTTTTAAATATTTGAATAAAATAGTAGATACTAAAACATTAATAACTGTCTACAAATCATTAGTTGAACCTCATATAAGATACGGGATAATAGTATGGGGAGGAGTCTTAGACACTCATTTATATCAACTAAATATAACACGAAAATGGATATTGAAACTCATATTAAATGAAAGTAAATTGTATTCTACTGAAAAACTATATGAAGTTACACAACAAATGGATATCCGGCAACTATATACATTGCAAATTATGATAAATGACCCTCCACTTGAAAACATAAAACCAAATAACAATCCATATAACACACGAAATAAAAAATACATGATCCCCATTGAAAAGATGAAAAAATCAATCGGGCAGAGATCACAAGCTTACCTTTATCCAAAGTTATTCAATATCTTAGATACTGAGATTAAAATACTTTCAAACAAAAACATTTTCAGAAAATAGTTGAAACAATTTATACTGAAAAATAGAAAGAAAATAAACCATGTATTCTCAACAACTCGTATTTAAAAGCATGTTTGTGCAAAATAAAAATTAAAAGATAGAATTTTAATTCTAACAAACTTTATTATTGTTTTCGCTGAAAACAATTACATTCAATTCATATTAAACTTTTTATTATTTTCTCATTTATCGAATGATTCATTCAAATTTTATTGAGTTAAATTAACTTATAATGTATACTTTTAAACTGTAAATATAAGTAAATTGATATATATAAATGTACATGTGTGTATTATTATGTTATTATATATTATATATTATTATTATAAAATCTTAATCTAAATATGTCATTATAATGTAGATATATGTGTATATATATATGTATGTGTGTATGCATATGTATATATTCGTACATTTCCTCACGCACAAGCTACGGCTTCTGTGAGTATTGTTCGTTTATTTATTAATACAAAATTATTGAACTTTTGTATTGTAACTAACTGCATATTGAAATAAACGTTATTATTATTATTATTATTATTATTATTATTAGTATAGTAGTATGAATGGAATGTAAATCATAGAATACGTAGTTCATTAAATAATCATAGCTATTAAGATTTGAGAAATCATAGAATAGTATCTTAGGTATTTAATTACCGAAATTCAAAACATTCCAGTTCAATAATTAGCCATATAATAATCTTTCACACACTACCGTTCTGATAACTGTTTTCTGCAGTTTTTAAAACTCGCATCGGCTGCAGACGCATTTCACTAATCAAAGTCAAGTTTAGGTTCCTAAATCGTCCTATCGATTCCAGAATAACTGCAACCTGCATCCTGTCTATCAAGATCTATGCCAAGTTCTTACAGGCCGGAATGATCTTCAAGTTCGCACGCAGCGAAGACCGAATTCCGCCCTGAACACTGATGATCAGAACCACTAATACGACCTTGTGGCCTGAGAATAGGGTGCGCGGAACTTCAACAAGAAATCTTGATACTTCATCCATTTTTCCTCCTCTTTCAAGACTATGTTCTCTGCGGGAGTAGAGAATTCGATGACATACATAATCTTGGTTTGTATATCGACGAGGACAACGTCGGGCCTATTTGCTTGTATGGACCTGACGGTCGGAAAAGGGTAATTCCCATAGATCTGGCATTTTTCGTTCCCGACAACGCACTCAATATCTCCTGGTATGTAAGGCAACACCGGCTCATGGTCTATTTCGTACGAGTGCCTCAGATGGTAATACAACACCAGTAGGACTGCATTATGGCGATGGGTGTACGCCGAGGTCGATTTGACCGGAAATGCCGCCAGCAGGTGGAAAAGCGTTTCGATGTTTCGGTAGTAAACATCGTGTATCGGTTTGTCAACATGCCTCCTGAGCATAAGATGTTGCCTCCTGCATTTATCTGGGCTTTCAGGCGAGAAGGTTGAAACTCGAGGTTGCCCTCTAGTTGGCCTTCTCGACTGATGTGAAATTCGAGACCAAGTTCTTCCGCAGCTTTTTTTCCTACCTTAACGAAAAATGCCACCACTCCGGATAATTCTTGACTTTTGACAAGACACAGGAGGGGTGCGAACTCCTAAGAACTCTACAAGCTATACTCTGAACCACACTTCTATGCAGACCCTCCACCCTCCAACCTCCCACGTGACCGGGGAGATGTATTCGGCAGACGGACGACCTAAGATGGATATGCAGCATTTCCAGGTTTTTTTGTCGAATCTATCTATGCAATCTCCCAGCTAACTGAGACATCCACACAGCTTGTCGGCAAGTTACAGAAAATGCCATATATTCAGCGTCTGTCTAGGCTTAAAGCAATCACCACGTCAATGGAACCAAAAACTGAACAGCCTTGAAATAACTTCTGAAACGCCTTATCCAAACATCAATTGTTATTCCTAGCTGAATGTTTTACTTTGAAGTGAAGCGACACATTATGTCACATTGAAGTATGCGGAACGCCTGGCCAACTCGATTATCATCAATTTATCAAACTTAAATAATTCAAAAACGGCTTATCCAAATATCAACAACCTGTATATTTTTGAACCAGGGGAGAGAGATTGTTCGTCCTGAGAAATATTCAGGGTATTTTGTTGGAAAAAAACAATTGTTTTTCAACTTTGCCATGCTCATGTGTTTTTACTACATATTAAAAGATAATGCGGAAAGAATTATGCAACTTTTGTATTGAAAGTTTTTTCTGTCATTTACATTAACCCCTATAAGTGGGTACGCGAATATATGAAATGACCCTGTACATACGCAGAAACGCACATAGAACTCATCTCAAAATAAATATTCAGAATGGCTTGAAACTGATATTTCTGCGAGAATCCGTATGTTTTAGATGGATTACAATATTTCTTTTATACTCGTACTATGAGTGGAGAAAATAAAAAATAGTAGATAGTTGGTATCTACCTCTATAGCTTTATGTATGTAACTTCATTTATCAGTTGAAATTAGAACTTGCTTCCAGAGACATTCTGGCACATTGGAAGCAAATTTCATAGGTAATGTGAATGGAAAGGTGGTGTGGTGGTGAGCAAGTCCAATTACCACAATGCAGGCTGCAAATAATAGAGTTCGGAAACATCTTTATTAATATTTCCCTTCTACTAGTCAAGAGCGATGCATGCATGCATTTTCCTATTTCAAATGTTCCTCAAAAGAGGATGCTATAATTTCAATCTGCTTGAATGAGAATTACTATAAATTTGTAGAATGGCAAAATGAAATTAGAGTTGAGGACGAATTGCAACAGAAGCAGCTCAATTACATTGACGTCTCATCGATCTCCTGAATACAAACAAAGGTCGAGTCGGTACAAGTGTCAGTTTTTAACAGCAATTAATCTTCTTCTTAGTCATAACGTTCCCATCAGGACGTACGTTTCATCTCCCCTGTCTAGGTGTTACGATTAATTCATGTCGATTCCTGGATGACATGTGGCAAATCTTCCCGATACGAATGAACTCTCTTTTGATGAAATTCCCATAGTTGTGAAGTTAAAACAAACCCATCTCAATAGTTCACCACAGGCACTTAGAGAGATTGCAAAGTTATACGAACATCACAAAGTGGTGTATTCAACTCTCTCATGCTCCTATAATCAAGTCTTCACTCGGCCGGCAGATGCTGACAATCGAATTTAGATCAAGAAGCCCGAACATTGCGTTAAAATAATTGCTCGGCATCGCCAAAACAAAATGACACGAGTAGGTATAAAAATAAATATAAAATTTCTATTGCACATTATTTATAAAATTCAAGGAAAAAATTTTTTTTTAAATAATAAAACAACAACAAAATTCAATGTGGAAAAATTATCATAAGTAACCCTGTGAAACAATTTCCAAATAAACTTTGATTGTAAAAGTAAAAGAAAACACCACATGTTTTGCCACACGCTATCTTAATGATGACCTGTATACTGAGTGTAATAAGTCAAGTCGGCACTACTGCTACCTTAGTTATTATTAGAGCTACGACGTTCGAGCAAAATCCACAATTTAACTTATAGACTTCAGATTTCTCTCTTTTCTGACTTCTCTTCGTTATTTTTTCAATGTTACTTTTGTAACGAAGCTTAAAATTTGATATATCATTTATATTGGGTTAGTCAGAAAATACGGTTATTACAAGTAAACTCCGCTTGAACAGTTCTTTATTTCAACAGAAATGCATGGATTGCGAATCTGCATTCCGCAGTATTACAGGTTAATGAAAGTGTAGTGACTTTTCGAAACCTCCGTAATTCCGAATGAGTGTAGTTATTTACATAAATGAATTGCACATAGAGCATTTATTCCCGCTTCAAAATTTGCATTCGTTCCGATTAACTTATGTTGCAAAAACGGGGATCTAGTGAATTAACGCATCAAAGTTTGGACAATCTAATGTGTGAAAAGCTGGAATTGGTGGAGTGTCATTCTCTCCGATTTCAGATATAAAAAGTAGCGTCACTGTCAAGCATTGTTCGGGACATAAAGGAAAAGGCCACGATTATAGAAGTTAGTTAGGTGGATAGATAATAGCTTGATAGTGCGTAATTTGTAACACCGTTCCGTACTTCAGTGAATTAACATAAAGTGAATGATAGTTTAATATCTGTCTCCCGGCATTATGATATACTGAATTTCGTGGTATCTAAATGGTAATGTTCGCATGATATCCGATGTCTGGTTGTAGTTAGTGAATTCTTATATTGTACATTTGAGTCATAGGTCTGACCGCGCACCGATAAAGTTCACGTTTTGAATCCACAAGCGAATTGAAAGATTCAAGTAATTGAATGGTGTCCAAGAGTGTGTATGTTTGAACAAAGAGGGCGTCTTTGATATATTTGTGCATTTTGCCCCAATTTCGGAAGTATAAGTATATTCTAGATGACCATACCACCAACTGCTTGTGCACAGCCTAGGGCTGTGAACAGTAGACTTAGAGTAGACTCAGTCAAATTTATCATCCAAATATACCATAAAAATCTGACATCGTACGATCGCAAACCTAGTACAGGTCAATATTGTCCAATTCGACCGTATTTTCAGCGTTTGTTATATTACCCTATTATTACCCTAGCGACCACTTGGTTTGAATTCCCCCTAAACGGTAAATTTAAATCATTTATCAACCGATTCCGTACCGTTGAATAGAAATTAGAGACCGAACATATCGTAAAAATAGATATGTTGTAAACGTTTTTTGCTTTACCGATTGAGTTTCTTTGCATTTTCATTTGGGTAGATTTTTGTCTCATATACTGTTCAATTGCATCCACTAATTAATATCCAAGTGTACTTCTTGTTATTAAATATTTAATATTTCAAATTCCCGCTTTATTAAGTTATTTCTGCTCCATCTTTTAATGAGCTAAGCTATAACCAAGTATCAATTGCAATTAAAGCCTACAACTTTAATACTGTTCTTCTGCCCAATGGGCCTTGGTTATAATTCACTGTAGCTACCCTAGGGACGAATCTATCTATTGATATCATAGTGACAAACTTTGTGGTGAGGACACAGAAGTCCCAAGGACGATTAAGCCTTTAGAAAAATCTGGCGTCCGAAGAATTGCAGTTTACCGTAGTAAGTAGTTTAGCGCAAAAGTGGCAAGGCCGTCATACTTTCGAGAAAAGCAGTTAATGTTCAGGTTTTCGGAAAACGTAAATTGAGTTCCATTCCCATATTCCTACGTAAATTCAGTCCCAATGATGAAATCATACTGAGTAAATTGAGTCCCAGAATACTATCAGGAATGAGAGTGTTAAGATTAGTGCGATTACAATATTTGCATTCTATATTAACAAAGTTAGGTTAGTAGGTTAGTAGGTTGAGTTAGGTTTAGTTAGAAACAAAGGAGGTACAATAAACAATCATTATTGGTTATTGTGCAAATACTTAAGTACGGGTGGTTGGCTTAGGCAGCAGGTATTACATGCTAATTATCTGACCTAACAACCAGGTACATACCTCGATTTACGTAGACCTGAAAAACACCCGGCACTGAATTTATCTACATGGAAAGGCAATTAATGGATGCCGAACCCAATTTACGTCAACCCCACATTTTATATCATTCGAAATTTTACAAGTATGTAATTTTCTGATTTCTTGGCTTTAGTTCATTAATAGCAATATTATATTCCTTCTTTTCAACATATTATTCATCAGATTGTGATCGAAATTATTGTTGATTGCTTTCAATTATATAATATCCATTTCATTTTGGAAACTTACTTAACACACGACTATACAGACATTCAGACTATTTTGGGTATGTTTCACCAACACGCGGGTGTCATATGCGGTGTTTAACATTGAATTATCAGCCGCAAACATCATCAGATTCATTTACAAATAACAAGAAAAGAGGGGGTTCAAGTACAGACCTTTGAAGTTTACCATTTACAACCTTCAATCGGTTAGATTTTATACCATCAGTATCAAAAATCTAATAACGATCAGACAAATATGATGAAATCCACTCATACAACTTCCCCTAAAACCATATCCAGACAATTTAGCAAGGAGTACATTGTGACCAACATAATCAAATGCCTTGCTTAGATCCATGAATATTCCGCAGCTTTATTGTTACCATCAAGTTCCTCATATAGCTTTTCCATAAAATTCATTATGGCGAACTGCGTAGATCTATTCTTCCGAAAACCGTGTTGGAAACATGACATTTGTCATAGCGATTCATGAAAGTCAATATTCGAGAAGCTATCTTGGACAAAGTAGGAGGGAAATTTTCAACTTGCTTACATGCTTGCCTTTTTAAATAATGGTATGACTTTTGCCGTTTTGCCAGAGAAGAATACTCACATTTTAAAGCTGTGTTTTCGCCTAATGGTTCAACGAAGTTTCATTTTTGCGTCAACTAATGAAGCAGACTAAAGATAATGTGCTTAACGTCAAAGATGCAAGGCTTGAAAAAATACAGATGTCTACTGCTTTTATTGCCATAGAAATGGTAATTCTGAAATTGGACGTGAATTGCACGTTTAATGCTAATTGAACAGTTAAATGGTTGGCATAGAAACGAAACACAATATGCGAAACAAAAGGTTGGTTGAAAACCTTTCATCAAATCGTGCAACAATAGCAATTAATCACGCAAATTAAATCAACTTGGAAAATTAGACTACGATAAAGTGAGCTGCGAATTCTCATGAGGCATTAAGTTTTTAATAGATTAACGCAGTCAGACGTTAGACTAGACGTAACTGGTCCCGATGATCAAGAGAAATTTGGTGGCGAGGAATTAGATCGGATGGATAAAGATGAAGTTTTGCTGGGACAGATCAGGCAGTTCCAGATTACGTACACGTTAATTAAATTCCTGTTCACAATTTCTTACATAGTTGTTACGTTATTAACGTCATGATTAGTACACTAATACCGTCTGAATTTCCAATAGCCTCAAACCTGTGTCCTTTGTTTGATTAAATTAATTTTGTTGAAGCAATAAAAAGTAAGAAAGCGGTACATATATTTCTTCAAAAATATCCACGTATTTCAGGAAAGGTGTAGTAGAGGATGAAGACATCGAGGGAATCATAACTTTATATGAACTGTGATCAACTGATCACGTGACTCCCCTCACTTTTATAACCAGAATAGATTTCGGGCGATTCTGAGGATCAAATGTACATTGAAAATGATTCAGGAACCCCTAGTGATAGAAGTTTATTATTATTCATAAGGATAAGAGTCGAGGATAAAATCCTAGGAGACTCAATTATACATAATAACATTTGTAGACTATTTGAGAAAAATACTAAATAATATCAATATCACAGAATACAACAGCAACTAGAAAAATGAATGTATGATAAGACCTACATGTACTACCTCAACTGCTGAATCGTAGAGAATCAATATGATTTTTAAATGAATTTACGGAAGGTGATTCAACAATGTCCAATTCATTCCATACACCAAAATACTCTATTGCAAATAAAATGTTACCTACAGGATGTTTTATATTTTGCATTCCTTAATTTGAAAGAGTGACCACGTAAGCGCGGGTCCGCATTATTGTTAAATATATCACCGAGATTAACAGAAAATGTATTTTGAAGGATTCTATACGTTGTGATTAGATCACCACTCCTGAGCTCATCTTCTGCTTCCATCCCAAACGTTGATGGTAATCTCTACACTCATTCTATTAAACTACTATCGCGCACAAACACTGGATACCACAACGAGGAACCAAATTCATTTATAGGTCTTACATAGGTGAGACAAGTATGTTTGCACTGACAGATTGGACAAAAATTTGTTAAACAAAAATATAGAAGTATTCGCCCTCTTGCACATTTTTTCAATGTGGGGCGACCAGGTTATCAGAGATGGTGATACCTAAGTCTTTCCGTGAAGTAACCGTGCTTACCTGCACCCATCATTATGATGATAGGAAATATGTGGATTGTTCGTTCCAATGTGAAGTACAGTGCATTTGCTCGTATTTATTGGAATCAGCCATAAATGACACCATTTCAAAATGATGTGCAAATCACGGAATCCTGGGATATCGGAAATATAAATTAGGAATAATAATGGACCAATAAGAGATCCCTGAGATACGCCGCTAACTACATCTTCATATTGTAAAAACTTGAACCAATTTTTACTCTGAATTTACAACCAGAAAGGTAAGCTGGTATCCACCCCAATAACTCACTTCGGAAACCATAGTGTTCCAATGTAACTGAGAGGCGCAATTTGTGGACCTTTTTACTGAAATTCAGATAGATTACGTCCATTGGAATACTATTATCTGTAGCCAGTGACCAATAATTCACGCATAAAAGTAGCTTCGTAGAAATAGACCTTCCAGGTAGGAACCCGTGCTGGTTTTTCGGAATAATATTGTGCTCAAACGGAAACGCTAACATGGTGTCAATTATGATACGTTACATCATTTTAACTTCGATGGGAGAGATTCAATTGATTGACGTTTCCATAATAAGAGCAGATTTCCAAAGTAGTTTACAAAGTACAGTACACTGAAATGGTATTCGTAGAATCTAAATGAATCTTCTGATCAAGAAGTAAGCGAGGATTTACTCGAAGTTCTCTTAAAGCAGTAAATGAGAATTGCCGCTTCATTCAGGTTCACCCAGATCAATAACTATTTCGTTACCTCTCCAAAACGAGTCTAAAAAGACATAACCATTTCAATTTTATATGAAGAAGGTCAAAGAAAGGCACTACGCAGTCACGCGGATAATTGCTATGTTGAACAAGCCTAACAGAATGACGTAAGCCATTCTGACTACTAACTTGACAAAATTTTATTCTGAATGAAGATGGGAGAAATAATATAGTGAATCTAATATAGATTCGATCAAGCAAAAGTGGTCAGGCATATACACGTAGATACGTTGATTCTTATTTCACTGAAAAATACTATCAATCAGAGAATATACATGTCTTTAACTAGGTTTACAGACTATTAGACATCAAATCAAATGTTCACTGAGAATAATCTTTCAATAAAGCAAATTATTATTAGAAAAAAGAGCTATCGAAAATCAACTTACCCAAGCCGAGAGCACATACCAGAAGAGATCATTTCGTTTCCGTTTTATAGTCAACCACCCTCGTTATTCATGTGACCTCACACTAATTTTCGCGCACTAGTAATAATCGATTATCTATTGAAAGATAGATAACACTCATAGTCTCCATTATAAGTTTAATAATCTAAATTTTCGAGCGGAAACTGTTATTTAGATTATTACAGCAATTTTTGATAGAATTAACGTGTATGACATAAACAAACTGATAATCATCTCTTAGAGTTCAACTTTTTTTATGTTCAGTGTATTCAAAAATAGATGTACGTTATTCAGAAACAAATGCAGAGTATGTTTTTGATATAATACAGAGAGGGAAGGTTACATTTATAGATCTAAGTATTTACTGACGGACGCTTTTATAAAAATGAAAAAAAACCGGAAAAAACACCTTACAATTCACCACAACGTATGCGAATGTTTTCTTAGCTTTGAAGAATACCGAGTGCATGATACGTTTCAGCGCTTTGTTCCCAAGAGTTGAACTGAACAATAAAACAGAGATAGTAAGTTGAAAATAAAAACACTCTGGCTAAGTTTCCGATAAAATGTCTAGGTGAAAAGCACTATCTCTAATAATAAAACTTCGAAACGTACTATTACATCTTGAAACTTCGAGCTTCGAAACATTCTTTTATATAATATCAGCGCCAAATTGTCCGATTTTAACTTGAGAATAATTGCGCTTGATCCAAATCACAAACGAAGTCCAAACACTTCTTACTGATGAATAGTTTCAGATTGCAAGAAGGGTGTTGTTCTGAACTGGATCTATTTTCCACATATCGTGGAAATCAACATCATTCTTCAATAATAAACTATAAATGAGTTCACACTGTGAATATATTAATTATAATACTATTGATGAGAATAACCACTAAGAATACTATTATAGTATTGAGGACCTTTCGGCTACCAAGTAGCCATCATCAGAGTAAACTAAATTATAAATCAAAGTGTGCCTGTTTAAATACTATTTGGGAATAATAATGTAAACAATGGGTTACCCTCAGCTGGAGATAAATTGGAATTTAATAAATTGCTTTCAAGTTTATACAGTTTCATCTCTTCAACTTTCTTGAGAAATAGGATGACCTGTATTCAAAATATGTTAGGCTACCGCCGATATTTCACCATTATTTGTGTTAACATAGGCAAAATGTTCCTTATAACGAGTTGAAATGTCCCTCTAGTTTGACCCACATAGCATTTCGAACACGACTCACAATTGCTTTTTTCGGAATCGGAAACTTCATCAAAGGTGTTGCCTAAACGGTGTTTTAGCTTATTCTTACATCTATAAACTAGTTGTATTGCAATTTCAGAAAACAAACTATGGAATTTATTAATTACTGAAGAATGATAAGTGAAATCTTTCAATTTCACATTTGAAGGTAATGGCTCTAACTTGGCTAGTTGGCTACAATTTCTCTGTTTGTTTAGAAATTAAATTGTTGATCAAAGATTTGGGATCAGCATTATCCAACGCAATTTAATGAAGTTCCTCAACTTTGTTGTTATAATTTACTGGCTCAAAGGGCCGTTCAATAATAATCTGTGAACTAGACTATTAAACGTAGCTATTTTATATCTAAATGGTGTAGCTGAATCCGCCGGGTATACCCATTTGCTTGAGTGGGTTTTCTGTACATGAAATCCAAGTGATTACCATCTTTTATAATGTTAATATCAAGGAGAGGAAGCTGATTATCTCTTTCGATTTCGACAGTGAATCTCAGTGAAGCTATTAATCGTGTTCAAAAAGCCATGTAAATCAAAATCTTTACTAATCGCGACAATGTCGTCAACTATATTCAGGGTGTCCTCGAAAAATTTTATAAAATTATTGCTCAAAATTTCACTAACACTGAAATGGTTGATATGTTATTGATTTATGGACTTTGTCGTTCCGGAGATGGGAAAGTTATCCGCATCGCAGAATTCCAAATCGGCAAACCTTCGCGAAACTGGCAAATTTGAAGCAAATCGCAGAGAAACTGGACGCAGACGGACAAGAAGGACGGTAGAGCTCGAAGAAGCGATACTGGAAGCGGTTGAAACTGAACCTGGGATAAGCACACTACGTTTGGGACTTCGTATTGGAGCCTCAAAATCATTAGTTCATAATGTACTGAAAGGAGAACTGTTGTATCCCTATCATATTAAAACAGTTCAAGACTTATTGCCCATGGATCCAGGTCATCGGCTAGATTTCTGTCGGCTTATTGTCCAAAGACAAAACGCAAACCCCAATTTTTCTAGAAGAATTCTGTTCACGGACGAAGATACTTTCACGAGATGTGTTCTTTTTAACCTCCATAATGAACATTTCTATGCTGATGAAAATCCTCATGAAACGGAAGTTACATATTTTCAGAATCAAACTAAAATCAATGTTAGTGAAATTTTGAGCCATAATTTTATAAAATTTTTACGGAAAGCAAAGTAAAAACTGACAGTTTTGAGAATAAATTCTCCAAATGCCAAAATGACATTAGAAAAGCAAAGGCAACTAAGGTATTTTAATCAAGTAAAATTAGTAAGCCAAAATTGCAGAGACTCGAAAGTTATTTTTTTCAAGCTAATCCGTTGATTTTATCAAAATTTTCTAAGAGTGAGAAAAGTTTTCAAATTAGATGAGCTATCTACATAAAAAATATAGAGTGAATTACATTGACCACAAGAAAGTTCTGGACACTTTTCCCGTTATATCCTCAAGTTTGAGCCATTTCTATGGTCTCTAAGGCTCTATGCCCCGCTCTCAAAAACGGCTATTATTGACAGTAACTCACCTGCCCAATATTGTAAAAGTCCTCCATCACGTTCTCAAGTTATACCGAAAAAACAAAATTATTTTTGCAATTTTGAAGCCCTCTACCGGCTAAACAAGACACTTGAGGCAAAAGAAAAAAGGCTCATCAAATTTTTTTCGAATCAAAGAATCTTCGGTTTTATTTTAGTCACGCAGTTCGAGGACACCCTGTATATAGTGAAAATTTTAATGCGTTCTAACTAAAGATGGGACATCACAAATGGCACATGAGATTTTCGAATGTGGCGCCATTTGTTTTATTTCTCAGAGACTTTTCAGCTTGCCCTCGTAATCCTCCACCGAGTAGAAACATGGGATCTAGGAAATTTCTTCGAAAACAATTATTTAAAGGAATATTGTTCGAAATTGATTCTTCGAAATGAAAATTGTTCGAGGTGAAAATCATTACTCATTAGAAATGAAGACTCCTCGGAAGAAGGATCATTTTTCGGAATGAAAATTGTTGTAATCCGATTTTATCGCAATCTTCAACCAGATACGTCAACAATAGCATATATAGAAATAAGTAAATTTTACCAAGGATTATGAAAACGCAACACAATGAAATGAAGATTCTTCGGAAGAAGGATAATCTTCCGGAAGAAGGATCATTTTTCGAAATGAAAATTGTTGTAATCCGATTTTATCGCAATCTTCAACCAGATACGTCAACAATAGCATATATAGAAATGAGTAGATTTTACCAAGGATTATGAAAACGCAACACAATGAAATGAAGATTCTTCGGAAGAAGGATCATTTTTCGAAATGAAAATTGTTGTAATCCGAAAGAAGGATCATATTTCGAAAGAAGGGCCATTTTTCGATAGAAGGATCATTATTCGACGGAAGGATCATTTTTCGGAAGAAAGACCATGTTTGAAAGTGGCAATCAAGTAGATTTTAACGAGGATTAACTTTTGGAAATTGATTCAAAGTTGATTAAAAAAAATTATAACAACGAACTTGAGTAACTTCAGCAAATTGCGTTACCACAAATCTATGATGGATAATTCAATTTTTAAACAAAAAGGGAAATTGGAACGTAGCCAACTAGTCAAATTATAGCCATTACCTTCAAATACTTCAATAAAATTCAAAAGTTTCACTTATCATTCTTCAGTAATTAATGAATTCCATAGTTTGTTTTTTAAAAGTGCAATATAATCAGTTTATAAGTGTAAGAACAAGTCTAAACACCGTTTAGGCTACACCTTTGATGAGGTTTCCGATTTCGACAAATTCGGGATTTACAATATCAATTGTGAGTCGTGTTCAAAACGCTATGGGGGTCAAACTAGAAGGAACATTTTCACTCGTTATAGGGAACACTTTGCCCATATAAAAAAAATAGTGGTGAAAAATCAGCGGTAGCCAAAAATGTGTTGAATACAGTTCACACCATTTCTCAAGAAAGTTTATCACTTCCACAATACAGTACAGACAAATATCTAGGTAATTTAGAAGAGATGGAAATGTATAAACGAAAAAGCAATTTATTGAATACCGATTTATCTCCAGCTAAGGGTAACCCATTGTTTACATTATTATCCCCAAATAGTATTCAAACAGGCACAATTTGATTTATAATTTAGTTCACTATGATGAAGGCCGAAAGGTTCTCAGTACTTTAATAGTATTTTTAGTGGATGAGTGTGATTATTTCTCATCAATTCTTCGACAACTCATAGAATTTCGATTCTCTCCTGAGATTAAAGTATCACATTACAATTGGGAATAGAACATACGCAACTTGACCTTCTGAATAATGTGTATGTATCCTCTCCAGAGGAAATCACAAAATGTCAATCAACTTTGAAGCTCTGACAGCACTCGATGAATTTACATTCGAGAACTTGAAATTTAAAAGGGTGGTAATTTGAATTCTGGTGCTGCATACAAAGTCAATTTATTTTTGTGTTGTTCTGTCACGAAATGCGTCCTTCCGGATTGAGTGAATATTTTAAACATCAACAATATTATTGGAATTTATCAGTAATTGTCCTTTTCTTAAAATTATACCTGCTACATGCAAAACCGGTCAAGCAACACAAATCGAGAGATTTCAAATTTACTTTACTTGCAAGAATAATAACATGTTTTGGTTAAATTGTATGGGAAGGAGTTGCTTGTAAAATTGATTCCATATAATATGAAAAATATGCCTAATATGAAAATTTCATAAATGCCTCACTTAACTTGAGCTAACAGGTTTGGTGCTGGGTTATGGTAGAAATTTTGTATGGAACTTAGACATAGGAGCAGATGGTTGGAATCAGAACACTTGGTACGAAAAGTGATGTATGGTTTCAACGTTCACTACATGATAATTTCTAATACTAACTTAACCTGTCTGAGAAGTAACTGCTCTAGCTGAGCTTACTGAACATACTCAAATATCTATTCTCAAGGGAGTGATCTTTCTCCTTTAATAATAGTCCATGCTATAGTTCGACGAAGGTTGACCTACATGTCATGCACTCACGGTCAGAACCTTGTCGACTCATCATTTGTTATGATATATAATACAATAACAAATATCTTGTATGTTTATATTCAATAAACAATATTATGACATAAAAAAATAGAATATCGTGAGTTATATAATTCAGGATGAATCTCTTCGGTATATCACCCAGTATGTCATCATTAATCATTCGTGTATTTTTGAAATCCCATATTTCATTATAGAGTGCATGATATTTCCAGTTATCTTTGTAAAAAATATTTGGCTTTCATTGTATTAAGTAACTTGATTTTCTTATACGACATTCCTTTCAGACTGATTTGCTTTGTCTAGAATAACAGGATCTTTGTCTCTAATTCAATCCTCTTTCGAGGCCATGTGGAGGTCTGATGAGATTATTGACCTTCACACATAACATCTATTCCCTACAGAAATCTTTATATCTACTTTAGTCGACACACAGTGTTATGTTTATTTGATTCAGAGCATAAAAAACGGAAAAGGAGGTTTGATTCCGATTATTAACTCCGTTTAGTCTTATAAGAACTCTCCATATCATATGGTTTGATAATGCTTTCCATTCCAACTTGTTGTACGAAGCTATCTAATTAGAAAATACAAAGTAATGACCTTTTACAATTTCTCCTTGAGACTTCAATTTCTCAAACCATGTTTACTGTACTAATTATAGTGCGGAGGAGACGATGGAATATAAGTTAAGAGGTAATAATACGATACATCGAAATTTTAAAACTTTATCGAAAATTCAATAGTTGGTTGAAGGCTTGAGATTTCAAATTGCCAAATCATATCTTTGTACATAATTTGAGTTTCATCTTGTCATAGATTATTGTTTCATAATATGTTTTAACAATTCTCAAAAGTAATTCGGTTTCTCTAGCTAATAGTTCCAGACAGCTGCTCAGCACTCGAGAGATAATAGATCTTTTAAACGCTACTATTTTTATTCATTCATCATCATCATTAGAGGGAGCGGCTTAGGGCCTAATCACAGCAGTATAGATCCAATAAAGAATGTTTGGCTGCAATCCTCATGTGCTGTCAAAAGCTCTTCTGCACGCACAAAATGACGCAGAGGCCTTCGTCACTCGATATTCGAGGTGTTCGCACCAGGTCAATTTCATTACATATGCTATCATGTTTCCATGGATATTATGTTCCCATGGATAAAAAAAATGCCAAATGAAGTAATTTATGCATCACTCTATGACTCAAACCAAATGTTCGGTAGTTTCACATTTCAATACCCTACATTAGGGAGTATCTGCTCTCAACTCGCAGTAGATGAATATAATAATATAATTAAGTTTTGAGATACTCAAAAACAAAGTATTGCAAGGACAAAATTGATATTGTCAGTGGTAATTAAATAGACAGAACACCTACCCAAACTCATCGGCTAGTTCGTTTCCTTTCACGCTATAGTGCACATGTACCCACACCATTATGGCCCAGTCAGGGTATCCCTGCATTCCACAATAAGCCTAGAAGTTGTTCTTTGGACGGCCAGGGCCGCACGGCTGTCGGTGCAGATATAAATCTGCCTACCTCGTTAGTCTCAGGCTCTCCAGGGAACATGTCCGGTTTGCCGGGATTTTGGCACTGACATGCATGAATAGACTCTGACTCCGTTAGACCAGTCAGCCTTGGACCCGCCTGTGACAATATTCTTAGCAGTAAGGATCAGTGAACCGTAGAACTGATATTCCTGGTCTGAATACTATATACATAACGTTCTACTAGATGGAAGAAGTGATACTATTTACTGAGATCTACATAATATGGAAGATGACTTCATTCTTCATGCATTAAAACAATCTGAAATAGAGAATCTGAAATGTTGGAAAGGCGAAGGTTATATATATTCACGTCGAGCTTATTTTCATAACTATAGTATTGACAGGTGGAAAAATCGTAGAAATTAATAAACGCGAGAGTTTATATCGATGATGACAATTTTGAAATTGATAATAATTACTTCACCTTACCGTATTTCACCATTAAATCTGGACATTGTGTTTCACAAGAAAAGCAAGGTAAATCCTGCTTCCTTCTTTTGCCTTGCCTTGTTCATTATATTTAACTTACCTTTTTTATGCTGTGTTTATCAAGATTTTTTGAAGAGATCACATATGATTCCCATTAAATAGGTCCGCTAATGAGGGCGAAGTAGCAAAGTTTTGTAATTCATTTTAACTGACGCCTTATTTACCACCGACCGTGTTATCTCTACGTAGGCAAATTGCTGAGCCTTATCCAGCGTCAGACAGGGCAGAACCGTTTATACCGCTGGCCATCACACAATGGCTACGTGGGTTATGATTGGGCGAATCATGGCCTTATATATCCTGAACAGAAGCTGCGGCCGCAGGCCCCATCTGTTTGCGAAGGCTTGCCTGAATGTTCAAAAGGATGTAACGGATTTCTTCGTCCTGGTTTCCAGGTGTATTTTCCAACTCAGTTCAGCATCGAGGATGACTCCGAGGTACTTCACTGAGACTTTTTGGTACAAGGTCCTCCCTAACAGACGAATCTCTGGTAGGGCTACTACTACTCGATTACTACTACTACTAACAGATAGAAATAAAAAAATTGGGGATTGATATCACTGGAAATCAACCCCTAATATACAAACTCAACTCATTCAACAATAACAAACGTGATTATAGTACAGGCAAAATTATGTATCCAATTTTTTTGTACTGATAGCTCGAATCAACGGAAATATAATGTCAAATTGGGTGGTTCATGAATATAAATTATCCGTGGGGAATGAGAACGGAGGTAAAAGCTAAACGTGGTGTAATGTCAGGTTACGGAGTAACGTATAAAATACGAGTATGTTTAGACGATGGAAGTTTTATACTGATGTTCAATGAATGATTGATATTGAAGACGTAAATAGCTTCCGTGAAACTATGTCACTCAACATATTATCCAGGTGATATATTATTCACAGCAACTGAAAACATCTTCCATGGAATATGCAGAACCTAGAATATCGCAACACTTGAATATTATTGATATTATTGAATGATAATTTCCACCAGTATTCTAAGGAGTTTCTGATAACACAATATACTGATCAACTTGTTGTTTCAATCAGTTTTCTATGCTCCATCTACAGGTTATTCAATGCCATTTATAACTTGATAGCTTTGGAGATAAGTAGAATGTTACATATTTGATCTAATTAAGTCATTCGAAAAACAATAAAAATATATTTAATAAAATATAAAAATTGTTAACGATAAAGAGATTATAACAATTATTGATTCATTATTAAGATTGGACATATTGAAGAATTAAAGAACCAAATTTGAATCTAATCAAAACTAATTTATCTATAACTTTGTGCTTTTACCCAATGAACTTAAATAGAAAATAAAATGACTCTTCAACGAGGATGAACCTAGAAGAATCAAAGTAACAAACAATTTGTTATACTAACTATTGTACTCCTCTATTCAATTAAAAAGATCAAACTTTAATTGAAACACATCATCAACCATCTTTTATGCAGCATGCTTAAGAGAATGCAGGCTATAGCTAGATATGCAGGTAGAGAGATGAGAAGTACTTACTAAATTATTACTATGTTGCCTTGAATTAATGTTGTATTAAGTTTTAGACGCTATTTCCTAATTCAATGTTATAACCAGCCAGCTATTTCACTAATGTCTTCATGAATCTGTTGCAAAGCATCAACATGTAATTTATTTGATTAATAATAACGAACATATTCCACTGTCATTTAGCAATAAAAATCACATAAGATGTTGAAGAAGAAATAAAGACTACTACTACTAAATATATTCAATAAAATATAAAATTTAGCCATGATAAAAAGATTAATGATTAAATATATTCAATAAAATATAAAATTTAGCAATGATAAAAAGATTAATGATTAAATATTAAGATTGAAGATATTGAAGCATTAAAGAACCAAATTTAAATCTAATCAAAACTAATTCAAACTCTAAATTTAGGCTTTTAACTTACAAACTGACATAGAACAAAAAAGGAATAAAAAAATGAAACGTGTGACACTCGGGGACTGCCGCGGAAAAGCTATTACATAGCACTACTCCACTGGGAAAAGTTGGGCAGAAAAACATCCACTACCCCTTCAAAATCTTCACGAATTATGAGTAAAAAAGAGTATCATCTTGATCTCTATGAAGAGTATTCTGTGACAAGTGCATAGATAACTCTACTACCGGTAGTAGAGTTATCTTTGGTGACAAGTGTCAGTTGACTTGTAAACACAATTCTATACGAAAGTTTTAACGTTCAGATCTTGATAGCGCTCCCGGCTCCGGGATTTTCACACGGCCTATCGAAATTAGAAGGTTCGAATTGTTTGAAAACATAATTGCATGAATGCCAGACGACTTATGTAATTAGCTACGAACGTAATCATTTCGACATATCCTCGAGGAGCTCGCTGCGCGTAAGTTAGAGTTTATACATTTTACCTCTATTTTGTTAATTTGGGGCCGTTTCGAACTCCGTGTGGCCGGCGCCAGCTGTAATAAAGTATTTTGAGCTATGGGCCGCTAGCTTTTACCCGCTTTCGGTATATTTAAGTAGCTAGAAAATTCCTTTTCATACGTCGCACGTCAGATGCTAGTAGGTGACTGCTGAGAATACCTCAAACTGTTTTAATTGAATTTTCCTATTTAATCGACATTTTGGGGCCCGAAACTATGCTATTTAGTTGGCCCCGTTCATAAACTAACGACATGGAGCGAAAACCGCATGCGAAAAGTCCTCGTTAAGACGTTCTATGTACCGTAAATTTGCACTTTTCTAACTCGCGACCTACGAGCTTCTCACGTGAACGTCATTCGATTTATCGAAAATTAACCAATTCAAAACTGTTTTCGATCCAGTTTGGGGCTATCACAACCTTTTAAAAGGTTCAAAGTTAACATTTCGACAATTTTAAGCTCGGCCGAGCTACATGGTAGGCGAAGTGGTGGGTGTCAGGATATTTCGTTACAGTATTTGTTCTTTGTTTTTTTAGATTTTCGTTACGGTATTTGTCTTTTGTTTTGTTTCCTCGATTCGGTCCCCGCGCTCAAAGCCCGCGATAAAAGCTATATGCAATAACTTAATAAGAATATGAAATGATTTCTCCATCAGGATGTACCTTGATGAATCAAATTTACAAAAACTTTATTATTTTAACTGTCAAACTTTATTAAAATAAACGCAATTAACAATTGAATGACTTATGAACTTGTCGAAGATTAAAAATAAATAGAGTTTCAGAACTTGTTTTTAGTATTGAAATCAGCGTTACTCTAAACCAATCAGAGACATCTGCCCCCTCTAGTATTCTTTCTTTAAAATGTTCGGTAGATAAAGTCTATACACATCTTTCGTTTTCTACTTCCTAATGATAAAAGTACTTATTAATTCATCATTACAATATTTAACTGATTTATATTACATATTGTTCTTTTAAGCTTGTATATTTGTCATTTGGTTCCTAAAGTGGTATTCATTGTATATTTCTTCCAGTTTTGGAACATTTATTATATCCTACTGCAGTAGATAGATAGATTGTATGGGGCTTGTGGGCTAGGAGCTTCATCACCGTCTTTATTACTAGACTTCATATGCCAGACCTTAGGTCCTCCATATAATGAAAGGTTTGTGATTTTCCTCTCCTATGGTTGAAAACCTTAACCTTGTTAGGTCTTCGCAGTAGTACAGTATGTGTACTGAGATCTCCTCGTCTTCCTGGCAGAACATGTATAAGGTTGTATCTGCCAGTCCGAAGTTGTCAATGTGTTTGTTGAGTCTACAGTGCCCTGTCAGGAGTTCAACCATGATTCTGGTTGATCTCCTATTCTGGCTTAGTAATGAACTTTTTAGCCTGTCTTATTCCCAGCGACTTTGAGATTGATTTTTCATCAAGTCATTGATTCAAGTGATGTTATATGATTTGCGCAGTGATTTCGTTATACCACAGAAGGGTTCTGGACCAATTGGAGCCTTACGTGCCCCTTGTTGGGCCATTAAGTCAGCATCTTTGTTGCCTTTGTAATCTATGTGACCTGATACCCAGGCTAACGACAGTCTGTTTCGACTGCTCAACTCTTGTAGGGCTTCTAAGCAGTTCCAGACAAGTTTTGAATTGACTTGAAAGGAACTGAATGCTTTTATAGCGGCTTAGCTGTCAGAATATATGGCAACTGTTTTTTCCTGAAACTCTTGCCTTAATAGCTCTTCGGCACAGTGTATTGCAGCAAATTCTGCTTGGATTATCGGCGCTTGTTTACTCAAACTCAGTGAGACTCTTTTCTTTGACTTGGCTATATATATTCCTGCTCTTGCACCTTCCTCGGTTTTGAGCTATCTGTGTAATAGGTCATTTCTGCATTTATTGAAGATTTTCCCTTTCATGCCTCTCTGCCTGTTATGACTATTTCGAAGATTTTGTCAAAGCTATACTTGGGAAGCATCTCGTCCGATGGCATTCCCGTTATGGAATCGGTTTCCAACTCGTTGTATAGCTCATTATACATCTTACAGTGCAATTTCACTTTGGCCAATCTACTGGTATTCGACCTGGCTTTGCCTTGTATGTAAATGTGAAAAGTGACGATATGTTCAGCGAGACTTCTTATGAGGCTGTTGAGGTTGTTCTCATAGCTCTTGTGACAACCAAGCAAACTTGCCCTAATGCTCCTTAGCCTCCGGATTGGCCCACCCTGCTGAGTCTTTGGCCACCATACCATCGAGCCATATGCTTCCATGGGTCTAATGACCCTGTTATATAGCCAAGTGATCGTTTTTGGTTGTAGTCTCCAGTTTTTCCAAAAAATTCTTCTGCATAGGTTGACGGCTATCGTGCTGTTTAGGATTGTTCTCTGTAGGTGTTTATTTCTGGTCAGCTCGTGATCGAAGATAACTCTCAAGTATTTTGCCTCTTGTGCAATTGGAATTTTTACTCCATTCAGAACTGGTGGCCTTAGTCCTCTCAGTACTTTCTACTCAAGACAACTATAGTGATTTTAAGGGGGTTCACGGTAAATTCCTTCTCTTGGCACTACTTGCTTAATATGTTTAGAGCCGTTGGTGTGAGCTCCGATACTGTTTCTACGAATATGCCTATTGCGATACTCGCAAGATCGTCGACATACTCTAGGCAGTAAATGCCTTTGGATGCTAGCCTCATCAATAGTTCATCCATCAGGATAGCTGACAGAAGAGGCGATAATACTTCTCCTTGCGAGCTTCCCCTACCAGCTCTACCAGCTCTGTGACTGTGGCTTCGCTGATTGATGATATGATTACCCTTTTTTCTAGACTTCTTTCTTTTCTTTCCTGTTACAGTATGTATGTGTGAACTAATTTTGCCCTAATTTAGAAACTTCTACTGATAATTTTAACGTATGGTTACGCTTTGAGATTTACTTTCTAAGGAGACCCATCAAAAATTATTTAGTTCTTTAGTGTTCTCTTATTGAGAAAATGATGAAAATTTATGATTAATGAAAGGCAGACGACTTGTGAATTAAAATCAATAAAAACGCACAGAAAAATTTGGATTTGAAACTGTATTATGAGCAAATGTTACAATTTTTCCATTATTACAAAGTTTCACCAACACATTCACTGTGTGAGTTCAACAAAGCAATTTCGATGTTAGTATTTATCTTTAAGGCTTCATGAAGTTCGACGAATTTGCTGCAAACCATATTTAAGCTTTTAAATTTATAGCGAAATTGCAGGTTTGTTCCCTCCTTGCGTAATTTAGTGACGTTGCTTATCTAACTCGGGATAACTTTCATTAAAAAGTTCGTTGTATTGCTATGGTTCTAGGGAAAGTGTATCTCATTTTCTTAATCAACTACCTACCCGTTGTGAAGTTCCCTAAACAAAATTACGATATTATTTCATTATTTCTACAGCGTAAAATTTCCTTCTAACCTGATATGATCAAATTTGCGGTTTACATTTTAAGAAGTGAATAGAGAACACTATGTATAGATATACACTGCGATCCAAATGTAACGGGTAAATCAATTTTGTATCCTGAAATATGTCGATTACTGTTTCGAACTGATCGTTCCGATTCTGACGCCTATGACGTCAACGATATTTTCTATATAAAACAGGGAGTGAACGTGTCGTTTTTAGAATAATTATCAAGATCTGATTTCAGAAATCTGTCACACTTGGGTTTCATAGTTGAAGATTTGAAAACTTAAAACGACGTTATTTTAACTTCGCTAATAGTAATTAGTCCACAGAAATTAGGATTTTTCCCAGAAATCGAGGAAACATTTTTGATTTATAGATCAAAATGTTGTATGAGACATCCGAAATCGAGTGCCCCTAACGCAACCCTCAGTTGGGTGGGAGAACATGGGGGGAGGTTGCTAGGTCTCGTCCCCTTTGCGTTTTTGAAAAAAATCACAGGAATGAAGAATTGTTTAGAACGTCGATTCACATGAGACCCTATTGTGAAAAAATGGAAAATTGTATGGAGTTTTATAAAATCGTCCCAGGTTTTAGTTCCTATTAACATACATACAGATCCTTAATTTTAGGGATTTTTGAATTTATTAAAAAATTTCTTTATTTTATTTTGTATCTCCGGAGATAATTGAGATATCTCAATGCAATTTGGCAGTTTACCACATTTGCACATAATCTATATCACTTCCAGTGGCGTAAATGTAGGTATTTAATAACAATAAATTCACCCTGTAAAGACTACTCTTTAGGAACAAACTTGGATGCATAATGCAACTTGAAGCAAATATTGTCTGAATTACGGTCTCAAATCATGTGCAAATGTGGCAACCAACGTACCACGGTACCAAATTTCATCGAGACATCTTGATTATCTTCGGAAATACAAACAAAATTGAGAATTTTTTTATAAAATTCAATACCCTTTATCTCAAAAATTGAGCGTCTTTGCATATATGTTGAAAAAACTTTTCGTCTCAAAATTAAATTTGCAATCGACTGTTAGAGTTATACTACTAAAACATGAGACAGCCTGTATATTTGAATACTTTTATCACCGATAACGGAATATTTCGTTTTCTTTGCCTTTTTGGCGAAAATCGTAAGACTACAAAAGTGCTTAGAATGGCGATTTTAACAAGACTATGATTTTAACAAGACTATGGCAGTATAGAATTTCCCAAGTATTTTCCGGAAAACGAAATTGAACTGTTGAAATATCCAAGGTAAGATTTACTTGCTTATCTAAAATGTTAAATATAATGATGAAGATTCTTGACCCAGGTATGAATTATATATAAATCTCGGGAAATAGGTCACATTAACACTCATGCTTCTCGTCTTTACGTACCTACTCCAGTTTTAGACATAATAAGTCATCTGATGATGATCGTGAGACCGACACGTACGTAAAGGCGAGAAAATATAAAGCATAAGTGTTAATGTGACCTATTTCCCAAGAATTTATATATAATTAGTTAAATATAATGCTTGCATTCGATTTTTAGAAAAAAATACAATCATGAATTTTTTTTACAATGCCATCTTACATGCCATCTTACATGAGACCAAACTTTAAAAACATACAAATTTTTTCCAAATTTTACAGAAATCGAGAAAAACATCTCGTAATATCCATGTATCATATACTTGTCTGGAAACATCGAAATATCTGGCGTTCTGATGCTTTAAAAAAAAAATTCCAAAAAAAATATATCATACATGGATATTACAAAATATTTTTTGCGATTTCTGGAAAATTTTTATGTTTTTGTATATATAACAATGTTTCTACACCTACCTAGAGGACGCGTTAGGGTCAGTCGATTTCGGATGACCCATACTACATTTTCATGTATGAATCCAAAATGTTTCCTCGATTCCTGGAAATTGGCCTTTTTTTGTGTAATTTCTGTGCTTAGATGTATCATTCCTGTGTAATAACATATTTGCAGTTTACGTTTTGAACCTAGTATAAATCATGTAAATTTCAAAGAGGGCAGTATGAGCCAGTAATTCAAAACAATTGAAAGCCAATTTAGCACCAAAACATCTAAAAGACATTACAATGAGTTATAAAAAAAGTTAATCAAAAACCAAAGCCAAACTGCTTAATGTGACCCATTATTTTATATAAATTTACACCCGTGTTACTCTTCCTCCCAGAATAATAATATTTTTGGAGGTCTAAAGTTTTAAATTTTAGTTTCAAGTATCACCAGAAATGAAGTGGCGTGAAGTCGGGTGAACGTGCCATTATCGCATATTACACTTAAAAGTTTCCAGTAGGAGCTGCTTCTGGAGTGGCCAGGACATCCGTCTTGTCGTTTATAGCCCTGGTTAACCCCTTAACCCCTGACGTTTTGTGAAAGACATAAGCGCCATTGAAAAGTTACCTCAGTATTCTTCATAGATCCCCAAACAACCGCAGAAAGAAGAAATGTGGAAAATAGGTATTCATGACATTTTTCTGAAAATGTCTTAAAAATTATTGAAAATATTTGAAAGTAAACCTTAGTAAGTCATCTGATTCCACAAATCTTTCACCATTCAACCTACCCTCTGTATATAATTGGGGTGGAATATGCATGACAAAGCAAATGATTACGACGAGGACCCAGAATTATGGTGATAAAATAATAATTGATCATTGAAATCTACAATACCATAACGTTGAATACGTTCCAAATTTCCTCTCCACCTACACAAGTGTACTATTTTACCATAATTATTCCAAATTAATGAGTGCAGTTTCCAAATACAAGTACACGAATTATGTTGGCATGAATTCAATTGTAGAAAGCAAACTTAATCAGTTGCTTATTCATGAAATCAAATCATTGAATTTTTTAAAAATAGTACCTAAGTTTAGTTTCAGTATAGTCTTCAAGTGTTGAAACTTGAACACACTACTTGATGTGGTGTACTGATTAGGATAAGATGGTTGACATATCTGAGAGAGCACTTTCGAAAGCACTACGTCAAGGAGATGAGGATCAAACCCTTCTCAGTGGCTAATTGCTCCCAATTATTTATTACTGGGAAGCTCCATTAGTTATTATATAAAAATTTTGACTGGATAGGTATGTATAATTATATGATGGATACAGGCTGATTGTCATATAACGGTCGCACTTCATTTCTCCATTTAATCCGACTAATAAGTAATTTTTTGATCCTAATCAACTGTGAGTACTATTTTTCCAATTTTTGCATTGAAAGGGGAAGTTTATGACTATTTTTGCTCGCCTCACAATACGTGGTATATAGTGGAAGGGAAGTATTGTAATCACACCAAAAACAATTTTCCGGATTTTCGCGTATATAAACTACTTATATCCTACTACCCCTAGTACTTTAGGAACATTATTTTAATAGTACGAGGGCAAGGTGAAAAGTCCTCGAAAAATAAAGCAGATGGTGCCACAATCAAAAACCACATGTAACATTTGTGATGTATCATCTTTAACTAGAAAGCATTGAAATTTTCAGACTGATATGTCATTCTGTTTTGACACCCATCGAAAGCATGCAACCTTGAAGATAAATGAATAAAGATAAAATGACAATAAACGATGTAAATTTAAGGTTTATAACAATTTGTTAGTCTCATCTATTTGTTAATAAACAACAAAATGGAAATTTTCAAAATAATCAAGATTAGATTTATTTTCAGGTAATTTGAGGATGCTGAATACGAATTCGATGTAATTTTTTTGACTGGCTGTAGCCGTAAAGGGAGAAGAGTGGTTTTATCTCAGTTTCATGTTATTGATAAAAAATAGTTTCCCAGCAATTTATTCAAAAAGTAACATCAAATTCTTGTTCAGCGACCTTAAATTATACGAAATTGACTCAAATCTTGATTATTTTGAAACTTTGAATCCTTTTGTTGATTCGGTAACTGAGTAATTATTAATCAAGTAATTGAATTAACCTTTAATCCAAAAAATAACATTAAATTCGTGTTTAGTGACCCGAAATTACCCGAAAATGACTCTGATCTTGATTATTTTGAAAATTTCCATTTTTTGGGTCAATTTGTTGATTAAAAATTGTTAATTAACTAATTAGATTAACAGCCAATCAAAAAAATATCATCGAATTTGTATACAACGACCTCAAATTACCTGACAATGAATCTAATCATGATTATTTTGGAAATATCTAACAAATAGATAAATAACAAATTGTTATAAACTTTAAATTTACATTGTTTATTGATCAAATAACTGCAATTTTCTACTTTACCCGCTGAAAATTGATGGAGAATAGCGTTTTTAATCTTTTTTTATATATATTGTTATAACACATCATTTTTTGGCCAATATTTATTGTTTATTAACAATCTGAGACATTTCCTTCTAAATAGCTATTGCAGACTTTGATCTAGAGGCCAAAACGAATCGAATGAGCCCTCATACATTAAAATCTGTCTCTTACCTCAAATTTTCCGCATTTGGGTCGATTTTGGCCTTTATTTCCTAGACTAAAGTAATTTGTATCATTTGATATAAGTAAAGTGCTCCCCATTTTGCTTGTAACATCGTCCACTTAATCAAATAGTTAGTTTCATTCAAATACATTGAAAATCTCAACATTGTGTCACTTTCAGCTGTAATTCCTTTCGTTCGACGGACATACCACATCTAAAAGTTTTTATCTATATTTCACTATTCGATCGGAATGGATTTAAACTTAGTTAATGTGAAAACTATAGAACATTATACCAACTTCAAAACAGATTTACTGAAAGGAAAACATATTCACTATGAGGTATATAAAAAGACTGGAATCTAGAAACACGTCTTTTACATCCTCCGCAGAAATGACTTTAATTTAGTGACTCTAAAATTAAATTTCTTATAGCAGCGGAAGAATATTATCCGGTAAGCTATAGGAAGACTTACATGGATTTTGTCAAAGAACTCGTGCACATAATAACCAGAGAATTCATCATGAATGAACAGGACGCGCTTTCCTATCGATGATTTGTGCAGAATGGATAATACCTTTCACGTATAACATTTGGAATAAAGTATGGATTTATCACAAATGTACTGCATTTTCACATAACATGAATATGTTCCCTACGTGATTAAGTTATCATTCCTTTTGAAATAATCTTCGTATTATTACCTTTTTAACGTATTCCGATTTCACGATTACTTTTAGATAACAATTCCCGATGAATCAGATGCTTTTTGCACGCATCTTTTTTAATATTAGAAAGCGACCAGGTATTCGGGTTGATGGTTTTTATAAAGAAAACCTAATGGTGTGACAGATTCGACTCACTGGAGTTTCTCTGGAGCTCTATGAAATTCAACAACAACTTTTAGATGCATTCATATCTCTTATAATAAGTAACGTTTTTCATTTTGTGAAAAGTTGATTGAAGCAAACGCGCAAATTCAAATTTCACTCGATCTAGAGTCTGGTGTGTGATTTAATTTGTAGAATTCGATGCATATAAGAGGACAAGGTGAAAAGTCCCTGAAAAATGAAGCAAGAATTGATTTATTTGGTCAAAAGTTATTCTATTTTTCGATCCCTTCCACATAATACGATTTCGCAATCCTTAAGAATAGGCGTTTGTTTCAGCGATGACCTCATGGTGCCAAATCTCTTTCCGCCGAGCCATTTCTCCAAATTTGGAAATAGATAAAATCGCAGGGGGCCAAATCTGGAGAATATGGTGGATGACGAACTAATTCGTAGCGCAGTTTATTTTATTTTGCCATTGCGATTGAGGACCTGTACACCGGTGCGTTGTCCTGGGGGAAGAGCACTTTTTGTTTTGCCAAATGCGGCCTCTTCTGCTTTAAATCGGCGGCGAAACTATCCAACAGCTCTGCATAATATACGCCGGAGATCGGTTTGCCTTTTTCAAAGTAATCGATATGGACGATACTGTGTTCATCCCAAAAAAATGTCGCAATGACTTTGTGGGCCGAAAAACCCACTTTGGCCTTTTTCGATTTCGCTCCGCCAGGAGAAGTCCACTGTTTCAACTATTCTTTAGTCTCTGATGTGTTATGATGGATCCACGATTCGCTCACGGTTACGAAACTGCGCAAAAAGTACTTCTTATCTTATGCAGAAATCGTACAAGATTATTCAGCAGAATGAGTTATTCTTCTAAATATTAAACAGAGATGTTCAAATAACGAATATTAAATTGTGATTGACGCTGTCGTTGGATAAAGGACTAGATTATGGTAGTGGATTGTGGAATAACGACGAGAGTAACGAGAACAAACACGGAAATCTGTAATTTCCCATTTTTGCTTTCTTAGTCGAGAACAAGTGCAAGAGAAAGAAAAGCTTATACGTACCAAGAGCAAGTCAATTCTAGCACTATGAAGACATCATCTCAAAAATGGACTAGATCGATTGGCTTGAAACGGATATTTCCGCGAGAATTCGGAATAGTTTCTTGTCAAATACCTTCATCCATCATTAAAGTTCACTAACCATCGGAACCCTAGGCAGAAATCTAACATAAGGCCCATTCCTCAAGCAGATGAATTATTTTTCTGAATATCAAACAGAGATGTTCAAATAACGAATATTAAACTGTGATTGACGCTGTCCTTGAATAGACAAGATTGTGGTCGTTCATTGTGACAAAAGAATGAGAGTAACGAGAACAAGAGCAAAAACTGGTAGCTTCCTGCTCCTGTTTCATAGCCGAGAACAAGTACAAGAGCGAGAGTTGCTTATCCGAACCGAGAGCGAGTCAACTCTCGCTCTTGTCTCGCTCTTGACTAGATCGGCTCATTTTCTAAATATTAAACAGATACTTATGTTTAAATGCCGAATATTAAACAGTGATGTTAATCAATGAAAACTCTTGGCTTCCGGATGGATTCCGCGTCACAATTGCATGAGCTGATGTCGACGTTTCGCCAACCATTACAGATGAAATCTTCAGGGCAGGCTTGAGGCTTGAACTAAAAAAAAAGCGGAAGGCTACTAGTCAAGATGTTAATCAACGCAACAACATGAATTTTCATCCGTTATTTACGTAGCTGCACGTTTCACGGTTCCGTTTTCTTTGCTGTAGGGTTGTCAGTTCAATCTGCTCGGCATCTTCCTTCTCTGGATGTATTTATAAATAAAAGCCCCTTCAGGATAGGGATTACGGTCATTACTTGTGCATCTTGAATTACAATGTGAAATTCTGTCGAATAAGCGAACTACCCTAAAGGGGCTTTCTCGAATAAACGAAAAGGTATCGTAAGATTGTAAATTCGACGTTTTATTTGTCAGGTGAGGATATTCATTACCTATTCAACTTCTCGAGTATTCACAAGGGAGGAAACATGGAAGCTCTGGAAAAATTAGTGCTATACTTCCTTTGAAAATATTTCTGCATCATTTAATCTCCGATTCACGATAAATCTAAAAATGAGATTTTAAGAGGAGGAAATTTCCATTTTCCTTTAAGGTATCCTTGAAGAGGAAGCTGCTATCTTCTAATGTGATTGTTTATACAGTTCAGGTCAACTGGAAAGTCATCCTGGTAACCTGAATGGGTTAACAGGAAAGTTGAGATGAGATAAGATAATATATTACAATAAAAGAAATTTACTTGATTCGTTAACTATCCCTGAATTTATTGCAATTTCGAACTAAATAAATTCATTCCCAAAACATACAAAGAGATAAAATTGAAACAGGAATGAATTTATAGGTTAATATCGAATAATTTGTTCCAAATTAATATTCACAAAACGTTAGAGAAATACAACTTATCCAAAACTTCGTCAACCTCAGCCACAAACCCCTTTATCCATCCACTGTCTATCTTATACAGGGTGTCCTCTAACTGCGTGGCCAAAATGAAGCCGAAGATTCTTTGATTCGAAAAAAAGTTGATGAGCCTTTTTACTTTTGCCTCAAGTGTCCAGAACTTTTTTGTGGTCAATGTAATTCACTCGATATTTTTTATGTAGATAGCTTATCTAATTTAAAAACTTTTCTTACTCCTAGAAAATTTTGATAAAATCAACGGATTAGCTTGAAAAAATTAATTTTCGAGTCTCTGCAATTTTGGCTCACCAATTTTACTTGATTAAAATACCTTAGTTGCCTTTGCTTTTCTAATGTCATTTTGGCATTTGAAGAATTTATTCTCAAAACTGTCAGTTTTTACTTTGCTTTCCGTAAAAATTTTATAAAATTATGGCTCAAAATTTCACTAACACTGAAATGGTTGATATGTTATTGATTTATGGACTTTGTCGTTGCAATGGCCGGAGAAGGGAAAGATATCCGCATCGCAGAATTCCAAATCGGCAAACCTTCGCGAAACTGGCAAATTTGAAGCAAATCGCAAAGAAACTGAACGCAGACGGACAAGAAGGACGTTAGAGCTCGAAGAAGCGATAATGGAAGCGGTTGAAACTGAACCTGGGATAAGCACACTACGTTTGGGACAAACCCTAATTTTTGTAGAAGAGTTCTGTTCACGGACGAAGATACTTTCACGAGATGTGCTCTTTTTAACCTCCATAATGAACATTTCTATGCTGATGAAAATCCTCATGAAACGGAAGTTACATATTTTCAGAATCAAACTAAAATCAATGTTTGGGTTGGAATCGTGGATAACTTTATTATTGGCCCTACCGTTATACCCGATCGATTGAACGGGGAGAACTACTTGAACTTTTTGGAACAAAGGCTACTTGAACTGTTGGAAGACTTGCCCTTACACATTCGTCGTGGCCTGGTTTATCCATGATGGTGCACCTCCTCATTTCACATTAGCTGTGAGGCGACATTTGAATGCGGAATATCCAGATCGCTGGATAGGTAGAGGACACGATGCACCAGTGAACTGGCCGGCCCGGTCCCCTGATTTTTACGGAAAGCAAAGTAAAAACTGACAGTTTTGAGAATAAATTCTCCAAATGCCAAAATGACATTAGAAAAGCAAAGGCAACTACGGTATTTTAATCAAGTAAAATTAGTAAGCCAAAATTGCAGAGACTCGAAAATTATTTTTTTCAAGCTAATCCGTTGATTTTATCAAAATTTTCTCATAGTAAGAAAAGTTTTCAAATTAGATAAGCTATCTACATAAAAAATATAGAGTGAATTACATAGACCACAAAAAAGTTCTGGACACTTTTCCCGTTACATCCTCAAGTTTGAGCCATTTCTATGGTCTCTAAGGCTCTATGCTCCGCTTTCAAAAACGGCTATTATTGACAGTAACTCACCTACTGAATATTGTAAAAGTTCTTCATCACGTTCTCAAGTTATACCGAAAAAACAAAATTATTTTTGCAACTTTGAAGCCCTCTACCGGCTAAACAAGACACTTGAGGCAAAAGTAAAAAGGCTCATCAAATTTTTTTCGAATCAAAGAATCTTCGGTTTCATTTTAGCCACGCAGCTCGAGGACACCCTGTATATATTTGAAATATAACAGACATTGCAAAATCCTCAAGAAGCATAGTATTTCTATCTGTTTTTCGACATTTTCAAAATTATCTCGGACATACAAACCTATCCCCTTCCACCTCCTTATTTAGAACATGCTTATAGCATTCCTTGTTTTAGTGACAACGCCTACATTGGTGAAACGGGTCGTACCGTAACTAGCCGTGTGAAAGGACATATATGGATAAGATATAAGATATAAAATATTTCACAATAGTCATCATAATGCCCTAGATATATCGGGGTACAGTGGCAACGTATATGAGGTATCCTGGCTGAGAAAATATATCGATGAGTATTCTTAACCTCCGTGTCAATGGAGATAACCTATATACTGGAAAACAAGACAAGAAATAAACGCATTTTCATTGTTAACCTTGGAATCCAATATTTTATAGTTTAAATCAAATGTTTTAATTTTTTTCGTTTTGACTTTTGATAAAATTTTGTTATCATTTATAAATTTGTATTGCTTAATAAGTCTTATCAAACCTTTATTTGATCTAAATCAAATTAATTTACATTAACTTTATTCGTTTCATAAAGAACTTCGCAATTTAAATTATTTCGAAATTCAATCCATTTAAAATTGAATTTTGATAACAGTAAACTTAATTGTTTACGTTTTGAAAAATTCCCTTGTATCCAGAAATTGAATATTAAACAATAGCAAACCTCTTTTATTCGGATTCTTAGAAACAGCTGAAATAAAAAAGCTTTGGTTTTTTCTATGCCTCACGCATAGCTGAGCTTTGTTACTTTTATTCTTCGTTGTTTATGAACCTTATGCTTGAGGCATTCTATTTGGTATGCCTCAAGCAATCGTGCCCAAGGTTTTGTAAGGTAGTGCATTCTGCAAGGCTGTGGATGGAAGTTTCGTCCTTCGCCTCCCAGAACCTCCTCTCTTCTTTCCCGTTAATTCTACTCAGGTTGATGGAGTCATGAGATCTCTTCTGCTTGAAGTTTCCCAGAAGTATCTTAGCTTGCCTCAGTCCTTGTAGACCTATCCAGTGGTGAGATCTTTTGTTGTCTACTTCTATTTCAAGTTCTTCCAGTATTGTGCTGGAGGTAATTCCGCAGAAGGATTCAGGTCCCACAAAAGGTGCTTTGGCCCCTTTTTTTCGAGATCGTCTACTTTTTAGTTACCTTACACTTCGGTAATCCATAGAAAAGTAACTGCGTTATTCTTGCTTAATTCATCTAGTTTTTTTAAGCATTCCCAGTCCATCTTGAAGCTGCTTCCGTGGGAGCTTAGCGCGTTGATGGCTGCTTGACTGTCCGACATGATGACTCCTGTGTATGGAGGTATCTTTCTATATTGAACTGGACATATTTTCCTATAGCGTGAATCTCCGCTTGGAAAATGCTCCAGCATTTGCCTAATCTTTCGCAGTATTTGGTTCCAGACGAATACACTCCTATTCCTTCTGTTGTTTTGGAGCCATATGTGTACCTTTTGATGGTGCTTCTACTGAGTCTAGGGATGATCTTTCCGTCCCATTAATTTCTACGACTTAGTTTTGTTTCAAATTCGGGGCATATCCCGGGTTTGCTGATTTACAGAGAGGGAAATTGGATATTCTTATTGTAGTTTCTCTAACTGTATATTTAATTAGGTAAATATTCTTTGATTCAAAACATCTTGATTTTTTTTCTATTCTCCCACCTGTGTTAAAAGTAAATCACGTCATTTTTTTTTAGCACCAGTGCTAAAAGTTAATTATTTTGACTCGAGTGCTTTAAAGTGACATTTTAGACACTGATAGCATGCGTTAAAAATTATACTTTTACTGACGTTTCCAGAAAAAACTATCATAAAATTTAATCATTTAATTTTACTAGGATTTTGGTGACCTATGTTCAAATTGTGAAAGGTCTATCGAGTCTGAATTGAACCTTGTAGATAATGAAACATTCATGGACTTTAATAAAATAAATACAAATATTACAAAGTACTTTTGTAATATTTATTTGAAAAGCTACTGTTTTAGGGAAACTTTATTCACATTAACTTAGTGAATGGATATTTGGCCGTCGGCCAGCTGTTCGAGCGTTGGCTTTTGAAGTGCTCAAGCCCGAAGTATAGGTATGCCAACACACATATGTTTTATTAATTATAATGACCATTCTGTGGTTTGAGCACAAAACACAGTCCCAAAATAGAGCTTTTGTATGGGCCAATAGACGTTTTCGGTTACTAAGTCCAATATATATTTATAATATAAAGATTCTTGACCCAGTATGAATTATATATAAAAATTCTCGGGAAATAGGTCACAATAACATCTGTTTTAAATTTTCGTCTTTACGTACGTTTCGGTCTCACGACCTCCATCAGAAGACTTATTATGTAAAAAGGGGTTAATTAAACTAATTAGCACAAGCGTCCATATCGCACAATTTTCAATCAAAAAGCCCACGCCGTCGAAACGAACAGAACCACGAATAATCGAAAATTGTATCGTTAATATTAAAGTATAATTTTTTTGTAACAAGAATCCACTGTTCAGTAAAATTCTCATAATATACAAACGCATATTGCTATGGTCTCAAAGCAACTGAAGTTCGAAGCTATTTGTTGATATTTACTCGAACCAGATGTAGATTTATGACGTACTTGAAAAGGTTTTGGACCTGCATTGGAATTTACTTTAAGCGTTCTTCCTAAAATATACTTTTAACATTATAAAGACGCATGTAGGAATTTGCAAGAGTTTTAATTAATCAAGTTAGTATAAATCTGTTTCAATCCCTGAATATCATACCTATGGTTCACAGAATTGGAATCCCGTTTTATGTCAATCATCTCCAGGACGATATAAATGTTGCGCATAAACCTACTAACTGTGTTGGGAAATATTTCTCAAATCAATCAAACCTGTAATACCTAAAGATAAACAAACCCACACAGTATATAAATTGAATTGTTCAGATTGTGATGGAACTTATACTGGAATCTCTAAACAATATGTAACAATGTACGGCCATAAGTATAGCACAAGAATAATAACATAGAAAATTCCACCGCCCTTGCTAAACACTGCTTTGATTATAAACATCAATTTGATTACAAGAATGTTAATATTTTAACTAAAGAAACCAATTATTATAAAAAATCTATCCTGGAGATGATTCACATAAAACGGGATTCCAATTCTGTGAACCATAGGTACGATATTCAGGGATTGAGTCAGATTTATACTAACTTGATTAATTAAAACTCTTGCAAATTCCTACATGCGTCTTTATAATGTTAAAAGTATATTTTAGGAAGAACGCTAAAAGTAAATTCCAATGCAGGTCTAAAACCTTTTCAAGTACGTCATAAATCTACATCGTGTTCGAGTAAATATCAACAAATAGCTTCGAACTTCAGTTGCTTTGAGACCATAGCAATATGCGTTTGTATATTATGAGAATTTTACTGAACAGTGGATTCTTGTTACAAAAAAATTATACTCTAATATTAACGATACAATTTTCGATTATTCGTGGTTCTGTTCGTTTCGACGGCGTGGGCTTTTTGATTGAAAATTGTGCGATATGGACGCTTGTGCTAATTAGTTTAATTAACCCCTTTTTACATAATAAGTCTTCTGATGAAGGTCGTGAGACCGAAACGTACTTAAAGACGAAAATTTAAAACAGATGTTATTGTGACCTATTTTCCGAGAATTTTTATATTTAATATATATTTATATATAGATGGGTCAATTTTTCGCATCTGGAATCTCAAATTTCCTACTACTACAAACTTTTCCAGAAAAGCTATTGAATATGGTACTGATAACTAATGCCTTTAAGCCATCATTATTAAATAGGTCAACGTCATTCCCAGAGTATTATTGAATAAGTTTTATGTTCAAAACCAACGTTTGGACTTATGACAATTTAATACTGAGTTACTCGTTAACCATCTCTTCCATCGGATGAGTAAGAAGTGGTATTAGACATTTTCAACAGTTGCGGAAAGCACTTTAACAATTAATGAATGACTTTATATAGTTATATCCAATAATTCTTCTCTTCGCCAGAAAGTTTAATGAAATTCCTATTGTCGACAAAGCTCAGAATTCTAGTTGAGACATGCTTTGTCGGTGTTTTCTAAATCCAATATCGGAACTAATGCGTCATTTGTTTGCAACATGAAGGACGCTGATATAACATGAGCAATGAATGGAATGATATTTTTCCTTGCTATCTCATCTAATCTCAACAAAATCTGTTCCGAATAGGTTTCTAAATTCTGACATGTGTTTCCGCTTTAAGATTGTTTGAGTGAACTGAATTTATTTATTTATTAAATGGAATCATTCAACAATTTCTATTAGTACATCAAATTGAAGTTTTCAAGTTGGGGCTTGGGAAAAGTTGATAGCTCTGTGGGCCAAGGAGCTTAAGACAGATCGCTTTTGCACGAAACGTCGGCATCAAGTCGTGCTATTGTGACGCGGAATCCATCCGGAAGCCAAGAATTTTCAAGATTAGCTATCCGCGGAAGTTTACTGTTCAAGATATTGGGATTTCAGTATCTGTAAGAGCTACAACATCGATTAAAACGTGAAGAAATTGTTTTTTTCATTGGTTGACTGATAAAAAGACGATTTTTGTTTTCATGTATAGTAACTCAAATATATTTTAATCGAAAGTATAAATGATAAATTAATTTAAGGACAAAAAGAATTGAAATTAACTATTCCGTTCAAAATGGGTTCCATTGTTTTCTTAAGTATAATCTATTAATACAGTCAGGAGCTTTTGCCTTAAATCGTCTGGATCGTCCATTGGCTCTTGATACTTTTTTTTCCATAACCATAATGGACCCAATAATCTAGTTCCTAAAATGCAGTAATTCAGTAATTGATGAGTTTCAAACATAAGCATGTTAAGAGCAAGAAGGAACCCATTCCGAACATCAAACCCGAATCTTTCTTCTGCTCTTGATTCTCTGACATTATGGAGGTTATTTGAAGACAAATAGTGGTGATTATATTCATTAAATATTCCATTGTTATGGGATCTTGTTTCGTCAGTTCAGCACACATGCAATAGAAAATTATCTATTGATTCGCACTGATTTTTAAACCAGTGACAAAACTCAAGACGGTGTTCAACATCGCCAGATTTCGATTTTTGTACAATAACCGGCTTGTAAAAATGGTATTTATTCTTTGCCATATGTCTATGAATGGACGTTAATGGCAATAATGCCATTCGGCTTATATCTCTTGTTGAGATTGTTGGAGTCCCACTGATAATATTTTAAATATTCAATATCTTGTTGGGATAAACGACGAAAGCCATTCTGTCTTCTGGGTGCAACAAAACCTCAATATTGTTGCAAATTCCTACTTGAAGAAAGTAAAATTGTGAGGTGGATCTGTGTTCTTTCCGGATACACATTATGACGCTCGTATACTATTTGAAGTATTTTTAATAAAACACACGCAATAATTGACTAAACAACTAAACGTTAAACTAACTTTTCGCAAAGATTTTCCCATGCCTGCTCATGAAAACAAATATCGTCTTTTTGTGAGTCAACTTTCGAAAAAAAAACATTAAGAGTGAAACTAAATATAAAAAAATCTGAACTTGGAACTCATGTCTCAAAAACCAAACATTTTTGAACTTACAACACTATTAAGATACCAATAGTAAGTGCCTTTATAATGTCAAACTTATGTCCTTGTATGGCTAATGGTTTCCGAGTTATTTGCCGAAATCAAACTCAGGAACGGTGCTCAGTAAGCCTTGATTTCGAACCGGATTCTCAAACGGTACAAAAAAGCGCACATATTTCTCCATCATAGCTTTTACGGTTACTAAAATCTCAATGGTGATAGTCGAATTAGGGACATACTGTAGATCAAAGTTAAATGAGTGTAATTTCGTTTTCAATTTTCTCAAATACTTCAGTTACAACAATCCTAAACTCATTTTCACATGATCGATGGAGAATAGCTAGGAATAAAGGTTTTTATCGAAATTCATATTGATGTTATTGATAGTTTATTGTAACATGGCTCTCGCTTGATGAAACTCTATAAAACTGTACTTAAGGAATTCATATTATTCCTAATCCTTAATCTATTTATTTATTGACAGTGGTGATTAGGTACTACGTTAAGTAATGACTTACGTGTGTTACATTTTGATTAAGTATGGAAGAAAGACGTGTGAAACTTCCATATTCAGATGGAAGAAAAAGAGCCAAGTATCTCCAGATGGTTAACATTAAAATTTATCATATAGCTTGCAATCGTTTTCCGTCCTATATTGGTTATGCATCTTGACAGGTTTGAGATTTCCTTCAGAACTAGAACTTGTGTGAAATTATTGACTATCTTGACCATGCTATCATATCATCCTCCTTGAAGCAGGTGTGCATTGTCATATATTTATTTTAGAAATGCCTTTTTTCTTCTCAAGCTACATTCATTATTGATACTAAACAGAAAACATCTGGCAACCCCTGGATGTTCTTGTTATTTTGCTTTTAGATATTGTAATTTTACATGAATTTTTAAGTTTCTAAAAATGATTTTCTTTCGAATATTGGAAATGATCTGTACTAAACCCATATTATATTATTCAACTGTTCTCATGGTTTTGTCATTTTGAAAATAGTAAAAATTATATGGTTTTCAATTTGCATAGCAGGGATAATTCAAAATAAAGATACAAAGTGGAATACAATAATGTTGGTAGTACAGTATAATGTGTAGATAGATGTAAAAGGAGTTAACACTAGGATATTCGCTTGCTTTGATCGGCGAAGCGTATTAACATGATATCCAAAGCTTGAAGCTTGTAGGGTGACATCTAGAGCAGAGTCCTGTGGCGAGCTCGGTAGATCACTTACAGTGAACAGCGTGGAGTTGGACCAAGGTAATGAGATCGTCCTACCATAACTCGACACGGACACGTAATATGTTACGGAACAACTTGAGAAAAATTTGTTACGGTTCATTTTCATAGCCTCTAGCTGAAACTGTTATAAGTTGATACTTATGCGAATCGATTCAACTTTTCATTTTAATCCGTTTAATTCTGAAAATTCAATGGAATATCTATTGCTTATTCCGCGAACTATTTAGTCCAGTCAGTGAAGACAAAAAAGTACCTGGGTCTCCGATTGAGAAAGATCGATTTCAATGAAATAGACGGCATTCGATTCGTAATTCATAGGATTGAAAAGCCTACATGGTCCGGAGGTGTGCTTTGGTTTTCAAGCAAAAAACTAGCAACGAATCAGCAACAAAAATGAATAAATGAGACGAAATTTTGAATCCCACATAGAAATGGATTTTATTGCTTCGAAGTCAGAGATTTCTTATATGAAGTTAAAAATTAATAAAAAATTGTTAAAGCAAATCAGCAACAATTTAACTACGAAGTGGCAACAAAAATGGGAAAATTTTTACTTGAAAAAGGAAAAGGTTTTATTGAGGTTTTTGATGATAAAAATATTAATATAATGTTTAAGATTAATAATAATTTGAAAAATTAGCAACTAATCAACAATTGCATAGTTTATGTAGGCTTTATATCGAGTTCTTTATCAGGAACTGTGACCAAATTTGTGTTAAGCTTTCATCTGCAGATGCAGGGAACTTTTGAATTGGAATCTTTCCTTCACTTTCATAATTTCTGATTCTGGAGGAGGTTTTTTGAAACGTTTTATTGGCTGTAAACCGCTAGAGGGAGCTATAATAGCAATATGCCACAGAGTATGCAAAATGTTCCTCCCATCTAGGTATCTATGTTAAAATTTAAGTTCTCCATACAAATTGAATAGCAGTTCCTCTTTTACTTTATCAGGATCCTGGAATGCAGCTGAGGTTTTATACAACTGAGAAAAGGAAAATTCTAAATCGTTGCAGATCAATAATTTTCTTGAGCCAAAATTTATGGTGAAATGATAGGTAATGTAATATGAAGATGTGTTAAAAATGACTTTGGCCTCACTGCGCTCATAATTGCTTATGCAATAGACGTACATTTTCTCTAATATGAATTAAGGCTTTCCTGCTCTCCTTTTTTTTCAACTATCAGCTATTATCAGTTGAAAAAGTAATGATTTCGGAGTAGATTCATTGACATTTTGGGAAAATTTATCGCTTATGTGAAACTCGTTAGAACATGATTCAGATTTACTACTTCTTCTGATAATTTCACCTGCTGCTTTCAAGATACGAAGTTCTCCATCAGAGTCATTTTCCAATCGTTGATTGCATCAATCATTGATTAAATTTCATGTTGTTTTTTAGTAAAACAAAATAGCGTATTCGCCATGAATTTTCTTGATATAATCATGTCGTCTCCATAATTGCTTCTGGCACGTTTTTCAATAGTTTTATCATCAGGAATATATTCATTTGTTGGAATTTTTTTAATTCTTGTAAACATTCGAGTATGGAGTGATCGACATGAATCGTCTTTATTTTTTTATGGGTTCCTTGAACTTATATTCTGCAACAGAATCTATTTTTTTATGCTCTGTCTTTGAGAGCTTAATATTCTTTCTCATTAGTTTCTTTTTCGCATATAAAACAATTGATTTTCTAGTTAAAATAAGATCAAATAATTGCAATCTTTTCCCTATCAAAGAAAGCACACCCAATTTCATCACAGATGAAGCAACTATTTCCTGTATTCTCCGCTGTTCAATTAAACACTAACACATTGAATTTTCGGAAAAAGCACCTATCATATCTGAAAGTGAAACAAAAAATTATTTAAAAAAAAATTGTTTGCACTAATTTTACGAAAATGATAATTATTACAATAATAGCACTTTGCAGAAGCAATTAATCATTTAGATTAAATTTATAAACTACTGTACTCGTTCCAGTCATAAGCTGCTTCAATCCTCTTCTCATATTTTCACGTATTTACCGATCGCTACGAAAATAGATACTTTTCAATAAGAAGCATAAAGTAGTGAACCATCAAAGCATAAGACGAATAATACGTAAATTTGAAAAGTTTCTACTCATTATTAATTCTTAGCTTAATATTAAGAAGGGAAATTAATCTATTTTTATTGCTTGGTTGTTGCTAATTCATTACAAATGGAATTTTTTGCAACTTTTTTAATCATCAATAATTTTAAACATCTTATCAATTTTTATTTTGACCTCAAAACAAATCCTTTACCTTTTTCCAATAAAAGTATTTTCATTTTTGTTCTGCTTATAACAATTTTTTACATATTTTTAACTTCACATAAGTAATCTCACAGTGAATTTTCAAAAAAAAAACTTATCGTATGTAAAAGTGAATCAAAAAATTATATTGAAAACAGTTAAGTCTTGCTTGCACCAATTTTGCAAAAATAATAATATTACAATGATAACACTTTGCAGAAACAAATACTCTTTTCAGTCATTGACTGCTACAATCCTCTTCTTATATTTTAACGTATTTACTTATGGCTAAGAAAATGGTTACCCTTTAATAAAAATGAATTTGAGCGTAAGGTAGTGAACATGAAACGAATAAACCGTACATTTAAAAAGTTTTCTAACTAATTATTAACTTTTAACATAATATTAAGAAGTAAAATCGATCAATTTTTATTGCTCGTTTATTGCTAATTTATTGCAAATGTAATTTTTTTCTAATTTTTCAATAATTAATAATTTCTAACATCGTATTATTATTCTTGATCTCTAAACAGTCATAATACTCTACCTTTGTCTAGTAAAAATTTTTCCATTTTTGTTTTACTTATAATAATTTTTTATTGATTTGTAACTTCGTATAAGAAATCTCTGACTCCGAAATCCCCTCAAAAGAAATTTGTAATTCAAAATTTCATCTCATTTATTCATTTTTGTTGCTGATTCTTTGGTAATTTTTTGTTTAAAATCTGAAGCACACCCTCGGATCATGTAGACTTTACAATGAAATACGAAACGAATGATGTTCATTTAATGTATATCGATTTTTCTTAGCCGGAGGTAAAATGCTACACTGTTGTAGTTGCAATAGCGTAATTCAGCTGTGAATTCTGCAAAAATTTATGGTACCAGATGGAATTTTTAATTATAATAATATTTCTCTAATTCAGATGTTAGTGTCTATAAGTCCATTGCTGGTGAGAATATCCAAACGCGGCTTCCAGCAATCTCGGTTTTGTGAAAGCATTCATCCTTTGAAAAACATATAGCCGGTTTTTCCAATAGGAGATAACTAATTAGAATATGGTATATGTCATGTTCATTCATATGTTCTAGTATTTGTAATCTTACCTTGCCTTCGGAGCCGCTTGAGTATCTGACAGAACATATATTTTTTTGCTTCTCGTTAACCCTCATCAATGTTTTTTAGCCACAAAATACGACAGTGTGTATTCCCGCTAAAAAGATGACGAGAGCTTAGGATAGCCACAATTACGACCACGCGCCCTCCTACATCCTCATCGTTCGTCATAGCAGAAGAAATTGCCCTTTACGAACGTAGAAATGTGAATTGAATGTGAGGTCTACTATGTTCATTAATACAAATATGCATCCCTTGAATGTTACCTGGCACCTTCATCATTTTGTTCGAACCTATTCGAAACGAATCTAATGTAAAATTAGATATTCTGTTTATTTATAAAGTAGCTATTTTCTCAGCTGATATCCGTAGATGAAAGCTTCGGGTGAATCTTCAGGTATTCCCAAGCTGGCTACGGTTAATGTTTGATTACCTATATTACATTATATTAGGAGCAGATTGATTGTATTTCTGGTTCTCGGAAATCCTTCTCGATAATCCTTTGTCAACAGATACGATTCTTCATTATACCTAACTATACCCCTGTTGAATGCAGGCTACGGAGTGGAAGTTAAATCCACATTATGTTTATTGCCGAACAGACGTGTATCAGTAAGATTAGTTATTTTACCTGACACCTCCACCATTATGTAGGTATATCTTTTACAAATCGTATGTTTTTATGATATAAGAAACTAACATAGGATGTGTTTTATTCCTATTGTAACATATAATATATGGAGAGCTGACAACCCGAATAGGTGCCAGGTGATTTGGTCAGTGTGAAAGTGGCGTCAGGTAATGTTAAACGTGAGTAAATAATTGCCGAAGGTGTCTAATTCATAGATAACTTAATAACCAGTACATTGTAGATAAATGTTGATGATTAAATCAGAGAAATAAAGACAACTTGATAATTCAGTTTTAATCCACTAGGGAATTTTAATTCGAACAAAATTAGTTAGATTAGATTAATAGTATACTTATTTTATAAATTAACAAAGATCAATACTTAGGAAAATTGAAAGTGGGACAAATTATACTTCTAAATAATTTGATTAACTAAATTGAAATTATGAATTTTACAAGGAAAAATAATTTTTGAGTAGAGATCATAAACAACTGATCATGAAAATTTGGTCATTCCACCTAAAAAATGCTACAGTCGTTGAAATTTGAATGAGCTTGGAGGGAGTGCTCTGCCAGCAATTTCCCTCTACAACACGGCACGGGATGGAGACGTATTCATAAATAAGCAGGAATAATCAATATAATCCCACAACTGATTTTGTTATTCCAAATTGTATATTCAAAATTATTTAAACAATTGAAATATTGAAGAGAACTAGTGAGATACAATATTAAAATCTGAACGAGAATATTTGGATAATAGTTTACTTATTGAAGTTATGACAAATTATATTAAAAAAATGGTAGTCTTAAAGAGAATGAGTGAATAAATTTAGAAATCTGCAAGAGAACAATTAGGTAATAGTTCACTGAATAAGTAGACTGTAATCGTGATCGCGATTTCTAAAGAATTGTCTGTTCAAGCAATATCAGAAGGTTCATTTCCATCAAATTATCAGGTTCACTGTCGATAATGATCCTCCAATATTAATAAAAGATGAAGGAATGAAAATAATTAGACTCACCGCTGATAAGTTTTCACACAAGATGATGATTCCTATCGATTTCCGTTTTCTAGTCTTCCGTCTCATCGCGTGTCGCGAGACCTCTCTCGAATTTTGACGCATTGATAAAATAAGTGATTTGCGCCATAAAATCATTGATGTCGGTAACAATTTCCTTCCAACTTCAAGTATCTATAATTCCAAGCGGAAACCATTATCGAGATTATTCAAGCCATAAGACTTAGTAACTTTTATAACGTTACAGTACTTATCTTTTGCCATTGTGGTGTTAGAAGATTAAACCATGAACCTTTTTTGTAAATATGTATGTTCACATGAAGAGGTAATAGTTTAGATTTGATTAGATCAAGTTCAGATTCTACAATTCATTTTTCAATCCTTAAGAGTCATATTTTTATCCAACAAATTTCTTCATTTATGTCAACCTAAGACGCAATTCATACATATATCTCAGGCACCTGGAATGTTTAGTATGCAATTCACTTGTTCTCGTATGATGTTTATTAAATGTACAATTTTTTATTATAATTGTTCAAATTAATTCATTTTTGAATATCATTGCGTTTCATATCCATTTAGAGCATTAAAATTCAATTTTTGAAAACATATTCTGAGGGTTAAAGTTCAGAATTGTACTCAAACGGTTAACTAGAGAACTTTTATTTTAGTTCATTTAAAAAGCAGTATCATGAAATAATAGACAAATCAATTCAGTTTGTGTTCAAAAGTTCAAATTGATTCAAAAATACTGTTACTTCCAATTTAAATAAAGTTACCACGAATTTGAATCAATATGCCATAGAGTGTTAGATAGCAACACATTGAAAATGGAAATATCTTCAAATTAATTTTCAAAAGGAAATATTAATTGCCCTCAAAGAAAAGAACATGTAGACGTCCTAACTTGACTTGACACACCTTCAGCCTCAATAAACAATTTTTCCACTGAAGTACTGACAATAATGATAATAATAGTTCATTGACAATTTTCTATCAATACGGATATCCTCATGAACAGTTGGGATTCCTTGAAGAACTAATTGAAATATGAATGAATATTAGATATTGAATCATCATGAATTCGATAGTTTTCCTTATATTTTGACTACACGAGAAGAAAACCTATAATATTCGAAGAATATCGTGCTAGCGGTGAAATGTTGGGAGAGGAAATGGGCACTCAGATTTTTCTTTAATGTTTGGAGATAAGGGAAGACCTCACTAGGCAAAGAGCTCCACAACTTCGTTTGATAGAAAAATGAAGTCTGGTAGGACAAAATTCGCTCACTAGTTTGACTATGAGGGATTGACCAGCTTGAGATCGTCTAGTGCACCTATTTGGAATCTGGAATGGTGAACGAGATTTTTGATGAACACCGAGTATGAAAATATCTATAGAAAAGGGAATATTGCCCACCTTCCAACTAGAGAATCAAAGAGCTTCAGCGTATGTTTGGGATCCGAACTCCAAACATTTTAACAGTATTCCAGGACAGGTCAAATCTGTGCCTTGTAGATTATGAGGAGCTGCTGTGATGTGAAGAGCTTTTGGCACTAAATAGAAAATCAAATTTTTGTGAAGCAGTTCAGGCAATGGAATTCACATGATCGTTCAATAAGAGGGTGATGTTGCTTTAAAAAACTGGTTTAGTTGAAGTTTCCAAAATCGATTTTGTTATATTTATTCTGTAGTCTCACATTAAGAATATTGTTCATTGAAACAGGTAATTTTTCCATGATCATAAGAATAAAATAATGATGATATCTCTGTCATATCGCTCTAGAACATTTTCCTGTAACCAAGGTCTCATATGTAACATTTCTGGTTCATATAATAATGTGTGGAGATGAAGTGAAAGTGAAAGTTTTTGAGTATTCAATTATTATCATTTCCGCACCAAAATGAGAAATGATGTATCTGAAGTATAATCCATTGACTTCGTATATTGTAAATTCTCATGCAGCAATAATCACTTCAATTACGTGTCAGAAACGTTATACGCATGCTAGGGCAACATGAAAACGCTTTGATCAGCAGAGTGTTGAAGTTGATGTTTTTGCCATCTAGTTATGCTTGGAAGCTTTTAGTATAGGTTATGAGTTGGCGTCGGTGTGAGTATATTGATAAGGGCGGAAGATGGAGACGGACAAGGCAACGCTGATGAACAATTAGCTAAGACGCCCCTAATATCTAACCAGTTGAAGCTCTCGGTCCGTGTGGACACTCACCCTATATCCACGCAATTATAATTAGCTAGTGATTTCCCAGACGTAATCCTCTCACAGCAGACAATACACAAACAACTTGCGAGTTACACAAATGCATTTTATTTAAGACGTAATTTCTTTGTTTGGATTCGGATTAATGGAAGAAATTATTCAATGTGTAATTTCATCTTCAAAATATTCATATTCATCATTTATTTTGAATTCATATACAATTATTGTAAGTAATATTTGAAACATTGTTATCTGTCTATGAGCTTGAGCTACCAATATTGGTAGTGCACGGCAAGGTTTTTTTTCTCATTGTTTCAACGATGTTGAGATGATGTTCTGTAATGGAATAATAAAGATTATTTCATTAGATTCCATATATTTGATAAATCTATAATTTGCTCTAGTTTCTTCGATCGATGCCGTGATCTAGGTACGCTATCGAATAAATAAATATAAATGTTATCATAATAACTACGCAACATGATCAACCTTCGTAAGAAAACGTAAGGCTCCACCTTGACGCTATGTATATAGTTAGCGAAAATAGTTAGGATAAGTCATGGCAGGATCGCAATGTGGTGTTCACCTTCAAGAAAGGGGCTTTCATGGATCGCCATGTGGTGTTCAGGTCCTTAGTATTGTTTGGCAGAGATCGCCATGTGGTGTTCTGATTCTCTTTGAGTCCTTAGTATGGGTAATGTAGGAATAACTCGGATGATTGGTAATATTTTAATTAACACTTACACATCTAAATAGCTTGCACTCATTTACAATAGTAGATTTACCCAGTATCTGGACATGATCTTAGTCATACTTTGAATACATCAGTATATCACATAATATTCTATTATACCTACTAACTTATCCTAATTACTTTCGATAACTATATACATAGCGACAAGGTGGAGCCTTGTCTTCTTCTTACGAAGGTTGACATTAACTTCTCACCTTACTGACCTAATGTTTATGTTGCGTAGTTATTATGATAACGTTTATATTTATTGTTTCGGTAGCGCACCTAGGTCACGGCACCGATCTAAGAAACTAGAGCAAATTATAAATTTTTCAAATATATAGAATCTAATGAAATAATCTCTATTATTCCATTATAGTTCGCTGCTTAGCTTCAGGTATGGTAGGAGAGACTCACTTGAAGAATGATCAGTAATATAAATAAATTTTTGTAAGTTGGCTCCGGATTTTGTTAAATGGCTTACAGTGGAGGAACGATTAGAACGATTGGTTATTTTTATCTTCTTGAAATCATTCCCAATACTTTGCGCGCCTAGACGTGTCCACTAACTAAATTGGTTAATATCCATTGGACAATTTTTGTACCAAATATCTGTCTTCTTCCAATCCAAATTTGGAGTTAGGAACAATTGATTCGCTTTGATATTTGGTGTTCTTTCACTTAATATCTTCTGTAGTAGACGCACTGGACACTTGTCTTGACATTATTTGTTCGATTTTAATCATTAAGATGCAGTGCTATGTTTTTATCCGTCCTGTGTATTTTTGAAGAATTTGGTGATGTATTCAATATGGGTAAGTTTTCGAAAAATTCTGGTTGCTTCGTTGCCACGTCACGCAGACGGTAGAAATCTGGTAGACTTTTTTTATAAGCCGTTCGGTGAGTTTTCGTCATAGCTTTCAACCATCTTGCTGATCTCTTCAGTTGTCAGAGCTGCAGAACTGGATTTTATATTCTCTGGAAGTGCTTGTAACTCTCTTCTTTAGGCCGCACGTGCCTTTCTGGCATCCTCAACAACTATGTCTTTGAATTGGTCGATTGAAATCTTTTCTGGCGAAGCTTTGAGGAAAAAGTTCCAAATCGTCTTCACAACTCCTTTCTTACAATCGTTGCCATTAGCTCGCTTCATGTTGAAAGCCCAATCTTTGAGAATATTTGCCAAGTTATCGTATGAATTCTGCTCAAGAAATTCATATCTTCGTTATCAACAAAATGTCAGAAACTGCTTCCAAATACATCCGTGCGTTTTCATTGTGTTTGCAGGCGTTAAAAATTCAAGTGATTCGTTCATTTCTTAATCTAAAGCTTTTCCGAAGCGATTCATTGCAATTTCAGTTGGTTTGTTGATAAATATAAACCTCTCTTATTATGACAGTTATTAAATCATGACTCTAGATTTAAATTATTCTTCATTATTTTTGTTTCATTGGACCAACCGAAAACCCGAAGGGATTAAACCACGTCGTCAAGGGTATATTCGTTTATCTATACAGGTTAACTATGTAAAATTTGTGATTGCTATTGGCATAATTAATGATGAATCATATAATTTTGATTAATAACAGGAACCTTCAGTGGAAATATTCCGTACGGGCTCAACATTTTCAAATTGCCCTCATAATACATTATGATATCATTGATCGGCGAGCTAGATATTTCTGGTGAATATTCAACGTACTATATACCTCATCTGGATACTTCATGAATGATGACATTGATCTTAACAAGTTAAACAATAAACCTTTTCTGATAGTTGTCGATATCCTCAAACCATCAGAATTCGAATGCATTATCGGCATAATGGAACTCCTGTACATTTAGCTCCTCAAGTCATGATCAGATTTATGGTGGTTTTAACATCCTCAACCTCACCGAACAGTGGACATTGAGTTTCTTTCCTTGATCTTGCCCTCTCCTTCTTTTCAGCACTCCCGCTCAATAGAGCAGCAGAGTCTTATACGCCGTTCAGCGAGGCGATGGAAATATCCACATTCTCTGTCCCTGCCTTCTCATGTTATCATTTTATCTTTTGACGAGTAGGCGTCGTCAGCTTTCAAAATTGGTATATTGCAGATGTGTCCCCACTTGCGAGGTCATTACGACCAATAATGTATTGAAATTACAAGCTTGCACCGGGACACCATGTGGTATAGAACTTACCGTTTTCGGTCAGGTTAACACGTTAACTTCACAGTTTCCGTTTGATGAATAATCGTAGGCTTTGTTGTAGATTTGATCTATAGCACATTTTTGCCACGGATGAATCCATTCTCCAGATATCAGGCATAGGAAGCCACCTACATAGTGACTTTAGGTGTGAAAGCCTTGTGGTGCAATGTTTACCTATAGTTCACAAATGACACTGCTAGCTTCACTCCATTATGCAAGGCGTATACTAGACCTATGAAGAGAACGTTGCTTCCTTAACTAAACTACGCCGTTCAGGTTATATTTGAACAGAACGATTAATGGGTTTTGCATTAGTCGCTATGTTGCTGTCAAATGGCCTTCAAGATCTGCAGAACTCACACCATGGATCACAATATTAAATTTAGGTGCTCTTGAATTATTTTTACGTGTACGATACACTACTGAAGTTTGGTGCATTCCTTTTGACATCCTTGTATAACAAACACTTCTTGATAAGTCAATAATTATAAGAAAACGAGGAACGTATTATTCTGAATAAGTCCTTGATTTTATTTTATTTCGCTAAATGAATCTAATTTGTTTCAGTTTATTCTCGGATCTTCGAAATTTATCTGGTACAGCGTTGATGAACTTGTTGGCGGCACTGTTCATGACGCAACTGCTGTATGTGGTTGGAGTAGGTGGAGTTCCGGTAAGTAGCAATTACATTAGCTCAACTACTTCATGTCTGTAATAGCGTACAAATTAAGGGTACTAAAAACTCCGAGAAGCGTAAATAACACTTGGTGATCTTGCACGACAGGAACGTTTATTTCGCAACAGTTTTGGGATAAAAGGGTTGGCTGAATAAGATGACCCATTAATTTCAGATCCATCAAACGTAATGTTTACTAAAACTTATGAACAAATGAAATTGTATGTTACATACTTTTATTGTTTTATGTTCTAATTGATGCAATAATCATTTTTTAAGATGCCGAAAGAAATGGATGCAGGGTCGGCTTGAAAATATACCTACATATTGATTTACTCTTATTTTGAATCAAAAAGGCATTTTACACTGAAGGAAAATAACGATCAATTGAAAATAATATTTTATTTTATTACTTAAGATATAATAAGTACAATAAACATTAATGTGGGTACACGGAACAGTAGCAGACGCATTCAAGGTAGGTCAAGCCTCTGGAGCGGGAGTGCACTTGAAAAGGCGAAAGATTACTATCTCAGTGACCCTAGGCGTTTACTGCACGATTTTTCAGGCGGAGGTCCACGCAATAATAACTTGCACCATGGAAAACTTGCGAAGAAACTATGTGAATAGGCATAGACAGCCGGTTGGCCCTTGGTGCTTTAAAGTCACCTAAAGTCACGTCAAGGATTGTCAAAGGATGCACAGAGATAGACTAGCTTAACTAGCCAGGAGAATTATAAAGTTCAACTCATCTGGGTCCCTAAACACAGTGGAGTTGAAAGACATGAAATGTTCACTTGGCCAGGCGGGGTTCGTTTGATGCCCCTGTCGGCCCGGAGCCAATGGGAGTTTTATCAAATTACGGGGAGGGGAGGTCCAGCCCTTCTGTGCCAACTCAACAAAGAGTGGTCTGACTTGCGGCTCGAAGAGCCTGTACCTAGGCCCCAAAAGAAACTCCTGTCTCTAAACAGAAAGGACTTCAGAATGTCGTCTTAACAAACACCCTCATTCTATGGGAATCGCAGATGATCCTATATGTAGGAAATACAAAGAGGTGGAAGAAACTCCCTCTCACATCTAATTGGAATGCCCTGCTTTGACATTTCTCAGGCTCTGTTACTTCGGCGAAGCCAAACTGCTTTTAGAAGACATAAGTCAGCGTTAGCAACATTCTGGGTTTCTGGTGGGCCACAAATCTACTAAAATAGAATAAACTTCTGACCGCGGGGAGCATTAAGGGTCCAACCAAGTGACCCAAGTGTATCTGGGGCTAAACCCCTCCCCTCAATTGGTGATGATGATGGTACGGAACAGTTTTACAATAAGCAATTTCAACAACCTAATTCTATTTCACATTGAATTCAGTTATGTGTCATTATCACTAATATCTTCATTTGAACCTAAACTTATTATCAAGGGTTGAACATCAGTAGCCATACACGTATATAAGAGTTTCCACCTAATTACATGTTGTATACAGTTTTTACAACTGTATACACGAATTTTGCTTAACACGTTTTTTATTAATTCCACTACATATTTAATGTGGAGGAAATATTATTACTTCTAATACACAGTAGGAGGGGGGAAGACACAACACTGTAAGACTATTTTCTGTTGCAAGCTTATCACACACGTATTTCTTATTAACTTTGTAAGCCTTTAATACTTCTAAAAGATTCAGTCCTCTGTAAGTTTCTTCAAAATATATCTTATTACCTAATACAAAATTTTGACTTTCTGCTTTTGTTCTGTTAGAACTGGGCAATGTTTCTACTTGACTACTATGATGACCAGCATTGTCCATTATTATTTTTGGATATATTTTGAAGAAGACGATGTTTAAACCTATCTTCAAAAAGCTATGCGTCAGCAACAGACAGTTCGGAACAACTCCATTTTATAACTCTGCAAACGTTATTGTTATTCGTTTGCCTATATTTGAAGTGACTCTGGTTTGAAAGTTTTTTGAAAAATCGTTCCATCCTCTTTTTGCAGTGCCATGTGTATGTAACCATGTTTCGTCAAGATATATATTCGGATCATTTTTGTCAGTACTTCTAAGTGTGCCAGGGTCATGTCTATTTTTTCTAGGAATAATAGGCTTCAGTGCTATTTCCTTCTCCAAAGTCTTTCTTCATATGCATTGACTATACAAGAGGCAAACCTATAATGTTCAGAGAAAATCGTGTGAGCCAGCAGTGGAATGTTGAGAGAGGAGATAGATAGGCATTCGAATAGCTTCTTCTGTATAGAATTCAATAGCTTCAGCGTATGTTTTTGAGAGCAGAACTTCAACTATGTGTACAGTACTTCAGGACAGGTCGAAATTAGGCTTTGTAGATTTTGAGGAGCAGCTGGGATGTGAAGTAGCTCTTGCCTCGAAATAAAAAACCAAGTTTTTGTGGAGCGGTTTTCGTAATGGATCTCACATGATCTTCCCATAAGAGGGTGCTGTTGGTTGTGATCCCGAACATGGTTATGGAAGACTTCATAGGAATAGTTATACTCGACATCATCACATTGGGGATTGGATTGTGAAATTCGCCTTCCTGGAGAAGACGCAAGCTTGAGTTTTGGTCGCATTGAACTTTACTAGATTATCAGATCTCCATTTCAAAATCTTTGCCGTATCTCCATTAATTGCATCAACCTGTCTCTGTCTCGCTTCTCTGATTTCATTGGATGGTATAGGGGCTCTAGATGAGAAAGCAGTATGGAGTGTAACATCATCTGCTAAGCTGTGGATGGGACAGGTGGTCACTTCCAGCAGATCATTTATATGGGAGCTGAAACAGAGTTGGTGCTAAGACAGATCCCTGTGAAACACCAGCATTGATAGCCATTGTATCGGAAGAAACTCCATCAACTATCACAAGGAGTGATCTATCTGAGAGGCAAACCATATGACGGAAGTTTTGGTGCCAGACTCTGTCAAATGCTTTGGAGATATCCAATGATGCAGCTAGAGATTCCCCATATTTTCCAATAGATTTCTGCTATATATGTATTACATAGGCAAGCAGGTCTCCTGTTGATCTCGGCTGACGAAAGTCACATTGCCGGTCATTCACGTTTTTGGGGCTCTCTAGATATTGGATGAGCTCGATGTTGATTGCTTTCTCCATCACTCCAGAGATGAAGGAGTACTTGTTAAAGCAGAAGTTTCGACTAAATCATCCCTTGAATAGAATCTCCTTTGAGCAAAGATTGATATACATTTCTGATTATTTGTTTAGCATCGGGAGATACATGTTTCTTCTGAAAATGACACTAGAAGATGCCACACTATCAGCACAAGCTCAAGGTTGCCACTATGTAACACGAGTACAACAAAAATCACTCGACGGAAAACCAATAAGAACTGAAAATAAAAATTTCAAATTATTTGGTACTACATAATACCTCCGAACGGTTTATTTCTATCTACTTAAAACAGTATAATTAGTATTGCAGGTGAATACAATTTGTACTCCGGCTCTGCCCAAAAACTTGGTAAAGGATACCGCACACTTTAGTAGGGAAAGTGGCCTCCTGTCGAATTGGCTGAATTTTTGATATGTTATAGTCAAAGTCATTCCGAACAAAAAGTTCAATGGGCACAACTTTTTCTATAGGCTGGTTTTGGCGCTAGAGGCCAATGAAAACTTTCATTTGTTCGTCATTGTTAAACAACACGAAACGTTATCCTGGATAATAATCACTTTTCTGAATAATCAAGATCTAAACAGTCATTACTATGACATACTGTTCAAAGTATTTTTCTTTGGTGTTGTTACATTTGGTCAATTAGACAGTGTGTTCCAGCTACTTACAATTTTCGAAAATGGTTACAAATCGTCTTAGGGATCTACAATGAAAATGTTTATGAATCCTATTCTACACCGTATTCTACATCACATAGTCGAAAAATATAAGGAGTGTTCCTTTTAAAAGAAATCGAAAGTTATATTCGAAAAGTTCCGTACCTACTGAAAAATATTGTTCGACCATCATGAATAATTTTAGGCCATGAAAAAGAATGAGAAATATTACAAGTCTGTCTATAAAATGGCCTTAAAAAGATTTTCTTTCTAAATCTATCCCCTTAACGTCAGTCATATCAATGACTGTTTAGATCTTGATTATTCAGAAAAGTGATTATTATCCAAGATAACGTTTCGTGTTGTTTAACAATGAAGAACAAATGAAAGTTTTCATTGGCCTCTAGCGCCAAAACCAGCCTATAGAAAAAGTTGTGCCCATTGAACTTTTTGTTCGGAATGACTTGGACTATAACATATCAAAAATTTAGCCAATTCGACAGGGGGCCACTTTCCCTACTAGAGTGTGTGGTATCCTTAGGTGCTTTTTATGACCAGTGTGATAATTGAGGTTTCATTGCAGTCAAAAGATCAACGGTACTAACTTGAATATTTCTATACTTGCACTTCATTTCGAACATCCCATATACTTCGAACTTGTTTTCACAATCACCCCTTGACAAGTTCACGACGCAAAAGTAAGAATTGTTTCTTGATATGCGATGTCAATATTCCATGATCAAACATTTCAAGAAAATTTCATGATGCGCCTACCCTCAGAAAGTGATACAATATAGAGGGAAATATAATTACCGAAGAACAAACAATAGGGGAAATTCCGTTCCGTCCTACTTTCAACGATATTTACTCTCTTCGTAGTTTTATAATTGCACGAGAAATTGAATATTCCTTAGGGGAATAAACTGTTGTTTCGTAATTTTCTCATTCTTCACATTTCTATAATAACTGTGGAATTGCCGAACACTTTTATAATAACTGTCTCAAACTTGCTCTGGCATGAGCTGGTCTAGACTGGTTGAAATGAATTTAATTAATTAATGGAAGTACCTACCTCGTTTTTCTTAAGTATTCTCTGCAACATCAGTGAATCTTGATTTCAGAATTTATTGTGAAAGTGGAGCGAAATTCACATATGATGTTTTGACTATGGTAAGTATGCGAACAACGGTTGTCTTAGACTGGTAAAATTTAACGTATTTATGTATAAATTAAATGTAACTTCACTATTCAACATAACAGCTTTACATTATCCAATATAACTTCCGGAAGTTGGAGAATTAAACTTAAATATACACAACACGTAACATTTAATTTATAATTAATGCTGACAAATTGTTAGGCCACACTGGTTGCAATCTCAAAGCTAGGAGTTATCATCTAACGTGAATCTAAAATTATGTCCTTAAATATCAGAAATCAATCAATATGGTACAAATAGAGGGATGGGGGTAGACAATGGTTTGGGTGGGAGTTTGTTTACAGAGTTGTTGATAAGTGTTGAATAGTGTTGGTAACGATTTGGTCATGTAACATTAGCTACTATTGCTTGTTAAATATTTCAAAATATTTATGGATTCCAGAATATTGAGCTTATGTCCTTTTTCCCTGAATATGCAAAATTTTTTGTGATGGTATATTTATTATACGAATACGTTTTGCACTGTGTATAGTATAGTTCATAATATACCGTTGATCTTTACTGCAATAAACCAGCTAGCTGATTAAAATCCATTGTATTAGGCCCAACATCTTCAAACCGCAAGAAAAGGGTGCAGGGTGAGCTTCAAAATATACCTTCACATTGATTTATTTTTATTATGAATTAAAAAAACATTTTACACTTAAGGAAAATATTGATCAATTGGAAATGATAATTTATTTTATTACTAAAGATATAGTAAGTACAATAAAAATTAATGTGGGTACACTGAAAAGTTTTACAATAATTGATTTCAGCAAATTAATTCTATTCTACATTAAATTTAGTTCTATGTCAACTTCTTTTTAAAGGTTGAAAACTCCATTAGGGTTTGTGTTTTATCAATCATTTGATATTTAGTAGCCATTTCAATAAAAATTCTCCTTATACCTGAAACGCTATAGTTATATTTGTTTACGTAAAACGTAACATTTAATCCATAATTAATGTTCAGTAAGTAAGTAAGTAAGTTTATTAAGAAAATATTGTACATTATTATAAATATACAAATATTCACATAAATGGATAGAGTTCGACTAGTTGACCTTCCACTCATCCAGAAAAAATAAACATCATAATAAACAATGTAATCAACATGGATACAAGTTATATATAGTATGATAAGTAATATGCAACTCAAATAATATAATTCTAGACATAAACTTAGGTTCTTCAGAGTAATTAATTGAAGAGCATAAATATAATAAAAATAATAATCACCACTGATTAAGAATAAATTGTCTAACATTACGCTTAAATACATATTCAGATAAATTTAAGAAATTGTAAATAGTGTTGATCACTTTGTGGGCCATATTGGAGAAGCTTCCTTTATACTTAGTAGTGGTATGTTGCGGAATCGTGAAATTATTGACTCCGATATTTATTTGATGTATAGTGGATCTTAAAAGTAGTAGATTATATAAATAGACAAGTTTCTTATATTTAAACCGAAACACCACTTGTTACTTGTATCTCATTTTGACTATAAGTATCTCAAGATTTTTCATATTTATTCATAAATTAGTATTGTTTCGAAGATCACACGCTAGTTGTTGAAACTATAATCACGTTAGTGTTTCTATAATATAAGTGATGAAAAACAAATTAAAGTGTTTTATTATATCAATTGAATAAATCAATAAACAATTTTTCAATTATACGCAATAAAACACGAGTTTATGTTTTCTAAATATATTCAGAATTCAAGTCAATCCGACTCTGGGGTTTTTGAGAATGTCAGGGTTTATTACAGCAGATTTTGATCTAACTTCACAGCTGGTGCCGATAACAGCAGTAGATTTTGGAAAGAACTTCACCGAACTAAGAAAGAATACTCTCAAATTGATGATTTCGATAAGGTTAGATATTTACATATATCATACACATTGAGTCAGAACGGGCGGTGTATAGGATCCATATGAGAGTATGATAGATCCAGACGCATCGAACTGTTAATAAGATGAACAGCAGAAGAACTTGTGTTGGGCGATAAGAAATGGGGAGTGTACATTGCACAGGTCGAATTATTATTTAGTGAGAATAAGAGATAGGCTACTATTCAGCGACCTGTTTCTATTTACCAATAGTCCAGTCATTCTGGCAAAAATTTGGGTCCAAAAAATTCCAATGGACTTTTTCAACGTATAAGGGGGTATTTTGGTGCACTAAACACGATGGTATGGTCCAAATTGAGCTACCGGATAAGGAACATGCCGCAAATCGCCGATTTATGGCAATTTTTGGCCATTTTCGGGTTTTTCGAAGATATAACAAAATCTATGCATTTTCATGAAAACAGTCAGGAGAGCAAAGTTGTAGTGCTTATCAACACTCATCATCTGGTTCAAACTAGATGGCGCTAGCGTTCTTAGAAATATGGCCATTTTAATGTGGCGCAAATGACCATTCTTGCGTTTTTCGAAGATAGGGTCGAATCTATGCACTTTTATAGAAAAAGTCAGGGCAACAAAGTTATAGTCAACATATGGCCACTTTAGCGTCAAAAAAAGTATAACTATTTGTCTTTTTTCACAATAGGACAAAACCTGCGTATTTTTATGCATATAGTCAGAGGAACAAATTTATAGTAGTCAAAAATACCAGTAATCTGGTCCAAACTAGATGGCGCTAGTGGTCATGAAACTCAAAATATGGTCGTTTTAGCGTCAACAACTACAACTTTTTTTCATGAAAGCAACTCCGTGACTAGTATATTCCGTCTAATATTAAATAGCAACTGCTATTTTGTACCTCTTATTTGAAACAGTTATTTTATAATTTTAGATAGAAACAGCAGTAATAGCATTTGTCATTATTATTCTATTTGGAAATAATAAAAATACTTGTTTGTGTCGTTAGTTAACGAGTACTGACATGCGCTTTATAAATCATGTACATTCGGTTTCATGTAGGGGATATATGCTATTCTCATCTTCGTCGATTTTTTATCACACTTATTAGCTGACAATGCACCGGACTATTTGACTCAGTCTGTATATTTCAGTAACCTATCAAACAGTATTTTTTATATATGGCTCATTCATATTCTCGTATTCCATACATTCAAATGAATGCAATACATTCCAAACCGGACAAGGTAAATCAAATATTTATATAAATTTTAATTAATCGCAGTATTTATTCTTTTTTCTCGTGATCGCCAAACAATACTCATCATTCTAAGCTACTGTGTACATTTTTGAGTGATTTACTAACCAAATAATGAAATATAAAAGTATGAGCAAACTTGACAATGCCAAAATGAATTTGAACGTATATACTTTAGTTTCATTAGCCTTGTTCTGTTTTACATTGTGAAGTGAAATGAATCCAAACATTTAGAATTAATTAACTCTTTCTGAATAACTCATTAACAAGGATCCTTCATAACGGACTTTAGTTTTTATATGTTGTGATACCACGTGAGACATGCAGCTGACAACCGGAAGCTTTTATGTGGAAATCGTATCTAATTTCCTTTGTTTGTTGAAACACGGACGTAGCTCGATTAAATACAAGGAGAATTGATTTTTAATCACTTTCACGTAGTTAACCTTTCACTTCATAATACCACAAACCTGTTGTCATTACTATTACAGCCGTCATGCATAATGTTCTGGAAAAACTACCCCAACTTCATTTATCGCCATTTAAAGAAGTCAACTAATGAGTCTAACTTAGTCTCCTATTCAAGATAGTCAAATCCTGACTTTGATTTAATTCTGCACACTACTTGACCTTCTAAATTAGAGTAAATTTACTGTTTACATGACATTTAAGAACTACCCCAAACCTCTTCCACATTCCTTAAAACCACAACAACATCTTGCTGAAATCTTAGACACTTGACCTTCAAAACAAGAGAACGTAGTTTTTTCGAAACCTCATGTAGACAGATTTTGTAGAAACTACTCAATTACTCTTTTCTCCCTCGTTTGGAGCATCCCAGTAGCTCCTCATAATCTACAAAGCACAGATTCGACCTGTCCTGGAGTACTGTCACATGTTTGGAGTTCGGCTTCCAAACATACTCTGAAGCTGTTGGATTCTGTCCAGAAGAGAGATTTTTGTCTGATTGATCATCTCACACTTACGAGCTCACTGACCTCTCTAGAACATCGTAGAAAGGTGGGAGATTTCTCCCTTTTCTATAGATATTTCCATTGTTCATCAGAAATCTCGTCTGCTGCTCCACCACCAGAGATTCCAGATGGGCGGACCAGCTGAAATAAGTCACCTCTTCATTGTCAAGCTCGACACCTTCTAAACTTCATTTTTCTAACACCGAAGTTGTGGATCTCTTTACGCAGTGAGGTCTTTCCCTATGCCTATAACCTCCAAACCTTCAAGAAAAATTCGAATTCCTATATCCTCTCCCAACATTCCACTACTGGCTCACACGATGTTCTCCGAACATTATAGGTTTCCCTCTCGTGTAGTCAAAGTATGAAAAAAAATTAAATAAGTATCGATCTTATGGAATCTTTATACCCTCGACCTTCGAAACAAGAGAAAAGTCACTTTCTATATCAAACTTCAAAATAACTACACATTTTCCTCCTCGATCAACCCCGGGAATCTCAGCTAGTGAAACATTGAAGGTCCTAGTATTCATCCTTGTAACACACATATTGTCAATTCGAATAAACTTTCAATGCAATGATAGAGTATAATTTAACGTCTCCTCACACATTTATCTGTTTCTAATCATTTCCGATATATTTTCTGTTCCTACGAGTGAGGGTAGTAAGTGATCAATTGATTACAGCTTTTTAACTTCTATTGGTTTTGATGAAGGTACGCCATCAACGTTGGTTTTGATTGACGTATTCCAACGTACCAATGTTTTTGCGGCTAATTGGTCTGGTGTAGAGTTCCTAGACAACCTTTTTGATTTCTAGTGACCTATTAGTTGAATGGACTGATTAGTCGGAGAGTAACCTTGGAGTATCTTACCCATATCGATCACATTTTTTTTCAATCATTTTTTTTCAATCAGTTCCCTGTACAACATACATTTTATTCATTGCAATTGGTTTTTTGACACACTGCAACTATTAAAGTACCTACTTGGTGTTTTGTACAATATGCAGATATAGATATATTTAGTTATACTTATATGACATTTATGATATCTTTTAATATCATAATCTTAGCTATATACAAAACGAAAATGCATTTTTGAAGCCTGTTTCGATTACATATTGTTGGATTGGATTTAAATCTACTGGTGTAGCTTCTAATGGAGAGGCTTCTTCTTCCTAGGAATATAAGAACCGATTAACATGTTTATCAGAATAATAATAATACAACACATGAGACAACCTCCTGTGTAGAGATCAACAGATTCTAGGCACTTAAAGGAATCACTTTAAGATAGAGACTATTCTACAACCATTCACAACAGTTAGTTCCTAATTTTGGGTGATATCAAATTCTTGGTTTCCCGATTGATTATCGTGCTCCATTACATAAATTCTAACACTAACGCGATAACGATTTCACATTCACCTTTCTTCTTTGATCTTTTGGACATTATCTCCACTCGTGACGTGGTTTTTCACTGTAGGAGTGTCTGTAGGAGCTGCTGTTTCTCCTGGTCTTCTTTTAGCAGCATTGATTCTAGGTCTGGGTCTCAAAGGTCTTACTGTGTTTTGTCCACCTGGTTGCGAAAGCCTTCATCTCTGAGTGGTTGTGTTCTGCAGAAGAGTTCTCCATCTTGTCTTTTCTTCCACTGGTGTTGTCAGTAGCTGCTGTGGTGGAGCGGCCACGACCTCGTAAATTGGAAATGGGCCAGAGTCTCAAACCTGATGATGCACTACTAGATTGAGTTGATGAAGGTGATCTTTCATTGACCTCTTTTGGATTGGAAATTGTTCGAATACGAGTTTGCGAATTGCCGAAACGAGATCACTGCAAATGCGGGATGAGCAAGGAGAGTTTTCAAATTCAATCAGGCCACAATTTGCAATTAGACAATAATGATTGTAATGTGACTTAGCTATATATCGCCTAATTGGGACAAACGATTATAATCTGCCGTGGAAATAATGAAATAATTATGCAATTACTCCGCACATATTTATCAATCGTTCTCTGCGAGCATCCTGATGAAATCTGTAACATAATAGACATTTGGTCTGAAATCGAAATGAAACTTCACAGGATAATCTTTAATGTTACAAGTGCAAGAATTATATTTCCATGTAGGTATATATTGTGCTGGAGGAAAAAGTTCTGATTGCATAATTATTTCATGTTGAAACATAATTCATGCAGAAGTCAGTAAGCTCTACAGTACTACAAAATGTATGCTCCAAGAAGATTACGAGACTGTAATGATTTTAATTTGAGAGCAAAATACATCGCACGATATATTAACCAGCACACTTGGCTGAACTTTTGAAACAGAATACTTTCAGCTTGTCTTAGATAGTGAAGGTCTCTGGTTCCCATGAAGCTCAGTTATTGAAACATTTGTTACATATTTAATGTTATGTTCCTATTTGTCCGCTCCAGTGGCGGCTGGGGCTCTAAATTGAATATGGCGATGGACCATTTTGAACCTATATTATTAAAAGCAAAGAATCCTGTTAATGGGGGCTTTCACCTATTATTTGAGTTCTACTAACTGAGTTTCCTTTTTTTTAAATTATTTTTGATTTTTTTAATTTTTCAAAGAAATAATTTATTTCGTGCAATGAAAATAAAGAGACATAAATGAATAAAATAAATTTAAAAAAGGATGCAAGGTAGGATTGAACCTGAAATATTATGCAAAAACTAGTGTCGTTGTTACAAGTATTTTTTGATCATTATACCAAGGTAAATGGTTGTTAGGGCAAAGTTATTGATAAAAAATGTACCATTCCTCACACTTATATCATTGAACGCTAAAAATTGGTTGTTTCAGCTTAAAAATTTATTTCAACTTTTAAAAATGGTTTTAACATATAGATTTGATATTTTTTCACAATGATACATATAATTTCAACCTATAATAAAGAATTTGCTTCATCAAAGCTAAATTACATTAAAAAAAAGTGAACATCTAATTCATTTTGGCTATTTCGCAAAACGTATTTTCAGCCAAAAGCTTGAGTAATTACTGAATACTCATCAGAGCTGGAATTCATCAAATGGTGTTTATATATAGTGAGAGGAAGTCTGCTATTATATTGCGCGAAAAATTTAATACTTTCCACCTGCAAGGATAGAACATTAATAGCAGCGGGAGCGTTCTCCTCCCCATCGCGATTTGTCTTTATTAATTGACGACGAAACAGCTCCAAACACTTTTAATGGAATGACTTCATGGAGTTTCTCTCTACCCGGTTCCCTATCAATCTGATTCTACCAGTCTATATTGATATATTAAATATTAATATTTATCGAGAAAATCACATCGGAAAGTTCGCTCCATTCCAAACTAGCGGTTGTGTGCAGTATAGGCCCGCAGAAACAGCTAATACCCGTATACGAAGGCGTCGGCTGTTCTGGGGCGATTCCATTTCCCAAGTTTCAATACTTAAAAAAAATATTTCCGATGAGTACAAACAGCTAAAGGCGTGGAAAGATATGTAATTATACTTTATGTCATGTGAAAGTTTATTTGAATGGTCAGGGATATCTATGATATGGGGTGGTCTGACATATTATGCGGCTGTCAATGTATCAGCTGTCTGTCATGTAAACGCTACCTGTCTTATTGAGGGATTATGTGTTGTCTGTTATAGCATAGGCAATCTGATCTGGGATAATGTTCCACTAATCTATGATTGTAATAAGTTGAATGCACAAATTTTCTTTTTAAATTACACACGGTTCAAGCCTCAAGCCTGCCCTGAAGATGCCACCTGTAATGGTTGGCGAAACGTCGGCATCAAGTCGAGCTATTGTGACGCGGAATCCATTCGGAATCCAAGATTTTTCCATAAAATATGTTGTGGTATTATGTATAAATTGTCAATGCTTTATTCCGAGTGTAAACTTTATGTATTATCAGTACATTTAGTTGGGTCAAATTAGACGTTAAAAAAGTGAAAGCTCGGAATTTTTTCCAAACAGACCAATCAACTTAATTTTTTTTGCAAATCGTTCCTGTACGGATACTGAACGATATTGAACTTTAAGATCTAGTCGCTTGACCATTTTTCATCTGTTAAACCGGAAATTGGCCAATTATCATAGGAAAATTTATTATAAGATTTGTAAAATTGGTGAGTATTGCCAAAATTGTCTGGAAAACTCCAGTCGGGGGTTTTCGGGGTCGCTGATCACGATTCCGAAGTTAGATTTACCATCTTCGACCGCAGTATCTAGAAATTGGACAATTATATGTCTGAAAATTAGCCAAATTTAATAATTTCGTAATTTTTGTTGAAAATGACTAAAACATTTCACGGGGTTTTCGAGGTCGCTGATTACGATTCCGAAGTTAGATGTACCATTTTCCACCGCGGTAGCTAGAAATTGGCCAATTTTATGTCAGAAAAATGGATACATTAAATAATTTCGTAGTTTTTATTGAAATTGGCACTACTATCAAAATTCAGGGAATTTATCCGTGACTGTGAATCATTTGTTTCATATCCAATATCAAATGACTTCCGAGTGAAATTTTCTAGCCATTTTCAATAAAAATTACAAAATTATCTAATTTATCCATTTTTCTGACATAAAATTGGCCAATTTCTAGCTAACGCGGTGGAAAATGGTAAATCTAACTCCGGAATCGTGGTCAGCGACCCCGAACACCCCCGAGTGGAGTTTTCCAGCCAATTTTGGCAATACTTACCAATTTTACAAATTTTACAATAAATTTTCCCATGAAAATTGTCGAATTTCCGGTTTAACAGGTGAAAAATGGTCGAGCGACTAGATCTTAAAGTTCAATATCGTTCAGCCTCCGTCCAGGAACGATTTGCAAAAAAAAATTAAGTTGATTGGTCTGTTTGGAAAAAATTTCGAGCTTTTTTGCTAAATTGACTCGACTGATTACATTGTTGATCATATGTTATTCATTTTGTTATTACACTAATTTAGTGAATAAATGAAGTAAAACCGACCTCATAATTGAATTTCTGAATCAGATTAATTTTTTTGAAAACGTAAAATACTACTTGGACGCCTATGGTGGTATGATGGCTATTGCATCGAAAAGGTTTTCATTGTATTTCGGGATTTTAAAGTCAATAATTACCTTTGTAGTCCCAAAATCGGACGACAGAATGCCATGAAACGAATATCGTACACGGATTTTATGTTTACCTGCGTATTGTGACGAATTTTGAATCTCCCTTCGAAATCACAGTATCGTTTTCATGTTATTATCAAAAGTGGTATCAGAACTAAGTAATTGTTTCTTCATTTGATCATAATGATAAAGTACCATAGAGTAACGGCTTCTAACATCGATTTTTTTTATTGGACAGTTAATTATTAGTAGCTGATGTTTGAGATCTCACGTGATGCGTTACAAATTCACTAACGTTCTGTAATCGCTAAAAAAATATTCACTACCAAGAATTTATGCGCATTCGTCTCACTAGCAATTCCACCATCAGGTAGTGGAATACACTAGGGGGTGTAAAAGACCGATTCAAATAATGATCGAAACAGGAAAAAGGTATTGGAAAAGTTTCATGGAAATGCGATTCGAAACCTTAATCGTCCGATAGTGCTATAAAGGATCCAACGATAATTTGCTACGCATCCGGTTAACAGACAAAGGGAAAGTAATTATGCAATTCGGGTTCAAACAGTTCATGTCTGAGTACTATCCTTAAACGTAGATTAAACGTTTATTGAAATCGACGGCGTAATTAATGTTATAAGCCAACAAACGCCAGCAACGCGCCTCTTCTCGTGCCACTTTCTTCAGGATTGAAACTTTTACGAGTCTACCGAGAAAGCATTTCTCCATGACGTCAGATCGTGGTGACCCTTGAGACGCTTAGAACGAGCATCGTAGCTAAGTATTCGTATATCATCTGAAATAACGAATCTACCGCACCCTGGCATATTATCCATTTATGTTCCACCATTCGTAAACCGTGGAAATTATCAAAAGGATGTCGTTAACGGGAGGTCATTATTTTCATTAGCTTTAGTGCATATTTCAATAGGGAATGATTATATTACATTTCATCCTGACTGTACCCACTTAGATGGAAGGTTTTGATTGAATGCATAATAATAAATTTCTCATTAGGTGTAATATGAGATTTATTGTTGAAAATAAAACTTTATCAGGAGATATGTAATTTCATAATTTCAACTACCTTTTTTTTAAATATCGCACAAAAAAGGCGAAAGACTTCTTAGATGATAACCGTCAAATATTAGTTTTGAACGCGGATAAATGTAATAAAACTGTCATAATGCATACAAATGACTACGAAAACTAAATAGGAAATCTCTTAAATGATGAAACAACTTACAAAAAATTAAAATATGACCCTACATCATCAGTACAAAATGACATGAATAAATTAATAAATAGATGGTACAAAAATACGATAATCCCTATTGAATTGAAAAATAAATCAATTTGCCATAATGCGCAAGCACCTTATATCTATGGGCTTCGTAAACTGCATAAAAATGATCTACCTTCAAGACCCATTGTAAGTAATATTTGAGCGCCTAGCTACAATTTATCAAAATTTTGATCAAAATCCATCAACAAAATAGTTGGAAAAATTATTTTATTTGGAGGACTCCTGGTATTTTAATGGATTCATAAAAAGCAATCCGTACCCGTAGATCATCTATTAATTTCCTTGGACGTTGTTTCTTTATTCTCAAATATACCAGTCGTTTTGTCATTGAATAGCTTTGAAAAACGTTGGGCAGAGATTAAAAACCACACACCTCTAGATCAATCGGAATTTAAAGACGCAGTAAAGTTTTGTTCAGAATGCACCTATTTTCAATAACGTGAGCAATATTTTGTGAAAATATTCGGCACAGCAATGGGATCTCTTATTTCAGCTAAAATTGCTAACCCAGTCATGGAATGCTTAGGCTAATTTGTAATAGATTCATTAGATTCTCAACCCATTTTCTTTGAACGGTATATAGATGTTCGCCTAATGTGTGTTCCCAATGATAAAATTCAATACGTGATTAATATATGCAGCAATTTCCAATGTAAACTTAAATTTACTTGTGTAATAGAAGTGGACAAAAACATAAATTTCCTAGATATGAACATTAGGCATGATGCAGATGGAAAAATAAAACTTCTTGGTTTACTGAAGAAGTTTGGTCTCAACGTTATCTTCACTTCAATTCCGTTGCACCAACAAGTTATAAAAAAGCGTTATAAGCAGTCTTACAAATCGAGCGGATAAATTGTCCCACCCAAAGAACCGTCTCAAAAATTTAAAAATTGTTTGTAATACACTGGAAATGAATGGCTACCCAAAAACATTCTTCAATCCCATCTTTGAAGAAAGAATAAGCGAATTCTATAATGGAACGTCATATTTAAATAATATAAACGGTCATAGATACAATTTTATAACATTACCATACATTCCGGAGACATCAGAGAAAATTAGGAAATGTTTAAAAAAGTATAATAAATGTTGCGCATAAACCTACTAACTGTGTTGTGAAATATTTTTCAAATCTAAAATCTTTAATACCTGATGATAAACAAACCCACACAGTACACAAATTGAATTGTTCAGATTGCGATGGCACTTACACAGGAATCTTTGAACAATATTCACAAGAAAGAATGTATGGCCATAAGTATAGTACAAGAAACAAAAACCTAGAAAATTCCACATCCTTGCTAAACACTGCTTTGGTTATAATTAAAGGGCGGAACACATGCACGTCAATTCAGTTAAAATATGCGCATATATATGTATAGTTTTTCTTTGAAATATGCAACAATATGCATTTATTTGTCAAAATATGCAATTATATGCCTTGAATATAACATGGAAAAATGGAAATAAAGAAGTGTTTGTCTTCTGTCTGTAAAAATATGTTTATACAAAGAAAAAGATCTTTCAACATCTACCGTTGTGATCTGGCAATATTTTAATTTGGGTAGTAAGTTATAAGGCCGAGGTATTACTTCGTTGGATGGTTTAGTATCAAAAATATTTTTGACTTCCATTAAGTTTACTTCTTACTTGATTTCCTACATCACCGGGAACTTTTTTCCATTTGTCGGAAAAAGTTTCAACAATATTAATTGATTCTCTTAAACACATATTCCTACTTTCTAACGAAGTTATTGTATATGGTATAAAACTAAAATTAACCTTAATAAAAACAAGTTCCTTAGCTGAATTTACATTTTTGAATACTGCTTGACTTTGCATTACACACTGTGAATTGTCTTCTAAATCTAAAACTATGTCTTTAATGGCTTCAAAATGGTCTGCGTAGAATATCGCGGCCTTAATCCATGCTCCCCATCGAGTAATTACGGCCTCTGGAGGTAAACCAATTCCTGGCAATTTCTTTCTATAGATCTGTACTCTTAGAGGTGCTTTCAAAAACACTTTCTTCACATTTGAAATTAATTTGTTCACCAAGGGATATGCTGTTCTCATAGGTTCTGCAACTCTGTTTATCCCGTGTAAAAGGCAAGTGACATGTACCATACTGGAATAAAATATTTTTAAGTTTCAGCCTACTCTAACCATATACGGCGCTGCGTCAGACAAAAACACTAAAAACTTCTCTAGTGAAACTGGATTTGGTAAAAAAAAATTTGATAGAGACTGCTGAATAAATCCAGTTACGGTCACATTATTTGTTTTGTCTAACTGTTTAGAAGATATTAAATATGGCTTCCCTGGCTCATTTTCTTGAAGCCCTCCAATAATAAGATGTGCGATATATCGACCACATGAGTCTGTGCTTTCATCAACAATAATATAAAAATGTTCATCGCCCAGTGATTCCATTACGGTTTCGTATACTGTTTGCACATACTTCTTTCTGAGTGTGGATTCGTCAGGGATGTTTTGATTACAATATGTTTGCAAAAAATCTGAATTGTGTATTTTGCAGTTTCTTCAAAGGTATATTTGCTGCGACTAAAGCTTTGCATAAGTCTTGATGAAACACCTCCTTTTCACTCTTTGGTTTGCATAGCTGTTTTCAAGTGTTGATCAATTTGGAACTTGTTTTCACAAACAATGATTTTGGCACAAACTTTGCAAAACACTTTATCCCCACTAAGCTCCAACTCAGGGAAATTTTCAATCCACGAAGCGGCTTTCGGCATTTTAGGCGTTTGAAATGAATATTTTCGAAATCACTCTCTTCACACTGGAATCTATCGACAAACTAAACTATACAATATAAATACAAAGGAAAAGACCACATTTGCTCTCCAATTAGGCACCGAAAACAAACAAGACAACTTGGCGTCGGTACTTTGAAGTCCGAACTATAAAAGCAAGCCGCCGCATTCCAACTAGACCCAAAAAAAAAGTTTTGTTATGAATTCATTCGCGCACCGAACAGAAGTTTCTGTTCGGTGACAATACTTATCACCACCGAACACGACTTGGCACCACCAGCTTCAAGTGAATCTTCATGTCTTGTTTCTGTTTGATGAATTAGGCAAGCTGATTAATTGGAAATTCCTAAGCATCCAATAAATGCAGGCAATAAACCATATAATAATAAAATGGGTCCATAAACCATATAATAATAAAACCTACCCACCTTTTAAATTATTTCAATTATCTGCAAGGGTCGCACTTAATCTTTTGATAAAACGAAAAACATAAAAATATGCACACAAATTTTATTTTTGCCGAAATATGCAATTTTTTATGAAATTTGTAAAAATATGCAAAATATGCAAATATATTCACTTTGCATATATTCCGCCCTTTTTATAACCATCAGTTCGATCACAAAAATGTTAATATTTTAACTAAGGAAACCAATTATTATAAAAGATCTATCCTGGAGTAGATTCACATAAAACGTGACGTGATTAATTAAAACCCTTGCAAATTCCTACATGCGTCTTTATATTGTTAAAAGTATAGTTTAGGTAGAATGCTCAAAAACAATAGTTCTAATAAGGTCTGACAACTTTTTTCTATTACCTCATAAATCTTCAACATCAGGTTCGAGAGTGGATCCTCGAACGTTATATTTTTAGTTCAGTTCTTTAGTCGTTTTATATACTGTGGTTCGATATATGTATAGAGCTTATAAGATTATTGCTTAGTAGTGGATTTTTAATGTATATACTTAGAACATTAATTGCATAATTTCGATTGTTCGTGTTTCTGTTCGTTTCGGCGAAGTGGCCACTTTTAATTGAAATTATTGTGATAAGGACGCCTTGTGATGAAACAATTAGTTTTAAGAAATCACGTGTATACAGTTATACCTCTTTGATGATGGTCACGAGACCGAAACGTACGTAAGGACGGAAATAATAAGCACATATGTTAGTGTGACCTATTTCCCTAGAATTTTATATATAATTACCTTTTCACTACTTGCAAACGGAGTCATTAAGTTGAGTTAATCTTATTTGTTGTTCGTACAGAACAAACTGGCACAGAATGTGAACATCGCCCAGTGGTTATATTAAATGGGTATTTAATAAGGATGGGCAAAATTCTTCATTAATCGATACAGCTGAATCGACTCGAATCGCAATATATTAGTTATTGGTCCTTTCCACCGATACATCGAATTCAATTCGATTAATCAAAAACTATTTAAAAAATTATTATTACGCAATACCCATATTATTATAAGCATCAGAAAAAACATATCTTTTATAAATAATTACGCAGCTGTATTATTTATGGATTTCGAGTGGTAGCAATTTATATTCGAAGCAGAAAACTGCACTATCGCTTGATTGTGGTCGGCATCAAAATTATACGATCGTCATTAATAAACTATAAAGAGTTCACACACTTCACATTTTTACTCATACATTAAACGTTTCTACTTACAGTTTTTAATTGTTTGGTCATCCTCGGTCTATTATTTTTAATATTGGATTTTACCGTCGTGTACGCTATTGATGCAATAAATTTTAATTTGTTGAAGAAAATGTCATATGCATTATATGCGTCATTAGACCTGTATATATCTTCCCAAGTTTCGATTGACAGTAATTGTTTACAATATTGTAGTTTAGAAAGCGAATAAATATTATTTGACTGTATGCTCCAATTGTTCTTTTCTATGGGCATGTGGATGCAAAGTGACTTGCCAAGATGATCAGACAGTGCTGTTTGAACTATTTCACCAGAGGATATGAAGATATCTTTCACGTATGAGAATATATTATAAAAGGGTGAACTAGTGACTTTCGTAATCCTGGTAGCATTAAAGATGGTTTGATTAAAACATTTCATTAGATCCAGAAACGAATTTGAAGAATTATTTTCCAATAATAGATCTATATTAAAATCTCCGCAGAGGATTAAATAGTGATTTTTAAATTTTTTACTGTAGTAGTCCAAAGTGCTTTCCAATATTTCTAGGAACAATTCTATATTGCCTGAAGGAGGCCTGTATACACAAATTACCAATAATATGAATACGAAATACACCCTTGGACAGTCAGCTAAAATTGTGGGTGTAACATGGTACTCTCTCTATTAAACTCTACAAAACTTTACTGAAGGAATTTACATTATTTCTATTCATCAATATTTATTTATCTGCAGTGTGATCGTTTAATTTAGAGAATCATGACACGTTGAAGTTTGATTCAATCATTGATTAGCCAGAACAAACGTGAAAATATCTTTAACACTTACCGTTTTTATTTCACTAGGCACTTATGGATTAAAACACTGGAAGGTAAGTGAAGGGATAAATGCTATTTTTTATCAGAGAAACTCGAACTCAACAACAATAAAATATTTAATAAACAACAATTAAGAGATAATGATAATAATAAAAGAAAAGAATATATATGATCATTAAAGATAATGAAAAGAATACTATATTTAACTTTATTACTATAGTTGCTATATTGCTAGGATGAACCTAGGAAATCCAAAAACTATAAACTGATGAAATATATTACTAACTCGAACTTGAATAAAACTGAAACTCTGATTTCAGCGGAAACAACCTTTACCAAAATACTCTGAATAATCTATTAAAATCAATTCAATTGAAAATGACAAAGTGCCACGTGATTTCTCAAGAGAAGAATTCAAGTTAGAAAATATAATTGAAGGTTTTTCCGCATTTTGTTGATATTTATAATGCGTTCTCTTTCCGCAATTAGGGAAGGATCCGCGAATTGTTCAGCCAATGATTTTACTTATAGTGATCTTGATTTTAATTTTGTACCAATAACATTGCTTGTAAATTTGGCAGAATGGTTAAACCAGTAAGATAGCTTATATTTCTTTTTCTCTTTCTTGAAACCTCTCATTCAGTATGTTTACGGTGGGGATTTCTAAACTTATCTGTCCTTTTCTAAATATTGCTAACTGATCTGAATATACATATCATTTCAACTATAATCAAGACTATACTTAAGTACAATCTTGATGATCTCCAGATGGGTCACATTGAGATTTATCATGTAGCTAACCATCAGTTGCTCGTCCTTTATCGGTTATTGATCTTGACAAGTTTATGATTTCCTTTACTACCAAACTTTTGTGAACTTATTGCAACTCTCTTGACCCCATCAGCTATGGTATCATATCACCCAACTTGAAGCGAGTGTGAAACTAATTTTGTGTTTATTTTAAGAAATTCAATTAATATCTCTCGCGATAAAATGTGTTATTGATGAGAAACAGAAAACATGTGGTTCTTGTTACCTTGCTTTGAGATATTTAAATTTTACATGAAACTTTAATTTTCTAAATATGATTTAGTTTTTTTTAATATTGGAAATAACCTGTACATAACCCTTATTACACGGGTATAGCTATGGATGGGCACGACGCATAAACATTTCAAGACAACTCTGATCTATTCTATATCTACTTCTAATGAGTTACAGTATCTTACTATGGAGTGTATCTTCTCTTTCCGTTTTAGTTTTCAGAATGCAAAAGAATAAGCAATCAGAATATTAGCTAATTTAAATCCACTTGATCATTACTATCCTTTTTAATTTCACTCAAAATCTTGAGATTGCGTGCTCTCTTTATTCATAACTCATTCAGTACAAATTAAATCCCAAGACTTCAAGCTCAACTAAGCCTATCACTCTTACCCTACAAGATCTGGCAGTTTAATCAGGCCATCCAGATTTTACTTGTCTAAATCAATTATAAATACTGTTAATATACAACAAACTACTTCAACATGGGGGGAACTTGACACTCGCCATCTAGATCTTACTATCTTATTAGTCCATCAGACTGTTTCATTGAAATGCTGTTAAAAGTTTTTGTACCACAGTAAATATTAAATTTCTACATATCTAATGGATGCAGTTAATTACATCAGCATGTTTTATTATCGTTAGATAATTTACAGTAGAGAAATATTCTATGAATTAAAATATTACCCTATTTTACTTCAGCCGAGTTCAAGTGTTATACTTTTAATCTACACGTTATTACATTATGAGAGCCCTGCCATGCTCACTACACCTGTCGTGTGGACACGAAATCAATATCACAGCAGGTTCGAGAGAACATTATGAAACTCTAGCAAATATACCGACTCCTAAAAATATCACATTACACCATGATAACATAAATATAATGTTGCCATAATACACAATTATTGGAAAAATATCCCTCTCTGAAGTAACCAGTAGCCAAAAAATATTGAATCCGGAAAGTAATCTATTTCAACTAGAAGCCTCTGTGACAAAATCAAGATTATTAAGCAGCACGAATCCATGGAGGGAAAGAAAACGAAAACTGCCATTAACTGTTTCATTTTGAATGGAATAATTACACAGGATATTCTTTCATAAATTGATAATCAACTCATGAACACGAAGGGTGATATGTTTGATTTACTATACAATTGCCTCCAATTTTACTATTCAGAATTCATATCTACTGTTCTTAGGTCATTTAGAGGTCTACTGTTATTATGATTGTCTGTCGTAATTTGCTTAACAACCATTACAAGTTTGATATGGTAGAATTTTTTTTGATGTATATACTAAAACGTAATAATATACAGATTGTCCCAATTAAATTAATAATGATTCTTGACCCAGGTATGAATTATACATAAATTCTCGGGAAATAGGTCATATCAACACATATGCTTATCATTTTCGTATTTACGTACGTTTCGGTCTCACGATCATCATCAGAAGATATATTATGTATAAAACGGGATTAAGACTAATTATATTAGCACAAAGCGTCTTTATTGCAACAATTTCAACAAAAAATGCTTACGCCACCGAAACAAACAGAAAAACGAATGATCGGAACTGTAACACATTAATGTTTTATCTACTACTTGTGCTCATGCTACATGCTACTAAAAAACGAATGAAGATAATATCATTTTTAAGAATTTAATGTTAAAAGAGATAGAGTAGTTTAATCACAAAAAAATTCTTCTAACTTAAAATAATCGAAATTAAGGGAATAAATTGTCTAAACCCCATCAAACAGCAGGAGGAAAAAATGTACTCATCGTACTCTTAAAAAAAACTGTTTGAGATAATTTTTCTGTTATTTATTAAATAAACAGTATACAGTACCTTGGATAGTAGACTTCCGCGGACAGCTAATCTTGAAAAATCTTGTCTTCCGGATGGATTCCGCGTCACAATAGCTCGACTTGATGCCGACGTTTCGCCAACCATTACAGGTGGAAGGTGTCCCGAAGACAAGATTTTTCAGTATACAGTACCTATGTCAGTATAACAAAAAACTGAACTAATGAAATCTACAAAACATGTCTACGACTGCTACAAACGACTATTCGTGATATAACAGGTAGACATTATTTTAAGGGAGTTTTAATTAAATTTAAAAAAAAATTACAAATTCTGAAATATCTTCACTATATTTATTCATTCATTTGTTTAACCTTACACTGATCAACAGGTATAAGCCCAATTAAAGATTAGGACAATGCATAAGAAAATTAATATATTAACAATTATTATCTATATTAAATCTGAATAACCTAAATTATACTCTAGTCCGAGAGGAGACAAAATCAAAAAGAAATAGAAAAATAACCAAAAATTTTCAACACAGCAATGTACAAAGATAAAAATGAGAAAGAAAGAGCTGTAAAGTATGCATATTGTTTCATTGCAGTGGGCGAGCAATCTGTTTTAGGCTAGAATTGAGAATATCGTATTTAGTACGAGTGTCATTGGTGTTATAGGCATGGCAAAATAATGGAGATAATTTAAATAAGTTAGTACGAAGAGTTTGGAGGTGGTTAATACCGGGATATCAAAAATTATCTTGGTCAAGGGTGGTTGTGGAATCTAAAACGTGTGTCTTACTTTACGTTTGAAATAATTATGTCATAGTTAATTTGAAGTTTCTAAAAGTGCGAAATTTCGCAATTTTATACGAATATTGTAACACTCAGTAGTCTTTAGCGCTTTGGACTTCGTGATTTTCACGTGGCCTATCGAAATTAGAAGGTTCTAATTATCTATGTAATTAGCTACGAACGAAATCATTTTGACATATGCCTCGAAGAGCTCGCTGCGCGTAAGTTAGAGTTTATACATTTTACCTCGGTCTTGTTAATTTGAGGCCGTTTCTTGCCCCGTGCGTCCGGCGCCAGCTGTAATAAAGTGTTTTTGGCTATGGGCCGCTAGCTTTTACCCGCTTCGTGTATAAGAAAATTCCCTTTGGTACATCACACGTTAGACGCGCGTAGCTGAGACCCGAGAGTACCTGTTTCTATTTTAATTAAAGTTTCCTATTTAATGTACATTTATCGAAAAAAGAAGGGCCGTCGGGCACGGTCCGATACTAAATCTAACTACATGGAGCGAAAACGGCACGGGGAAAATCGTTGTAAAGCCGTATTAGGTACAACCAATTTGCACTTTTCTAACTCGCGTGCTACGGGCTTCTCACGTGAACGTTATTCGATTTACGGATCAATTAAACAAATATAATAGTATATTGAGTTTGGGAAAAACCACGCTAAAATACCTAATGAAAAGAAGATCGAAACATAGAGATTTTTTTTATCTGCAACCATCGTGGTAACTAGGATATTATCATACTGTTTTATGGTAGATACGTGTTCATTGGGCAAGGAAACATTGGCCCATTGGCCGAATCAAAATTATACCAGAGAAAACGCATAGGTACAATTTGGGTTATCACACATGAATCACCCTGTAGGAAGATAGGAGAAAATGGCCCAACCCCTCTCGTCTGGACGGCGTAAGGAAAATAAACGTAGATACCAGCAGATTATTAAGATAAGGAATAAAATAGAGGCATGATAAAAATGGAAGGTTGAATGATGTTGATTTTTTATTTCATGCTTCATCATGCGCTACATTAATTCGATGGGTCTTCAATCAATAACTGCGAACATTATCGTGGGTAGCCAAACGCCATTTGTCATAAGATTTGGTCTCATCCAAACCGACATATCGTATGTGATAAATCATCCGCTGAACCTTATTTGTTCCGTTATTTTCCAGCCTTGCAGTTGAGTATCAAACTTCTACGCCATGATGGGACATAGAAACCCACTGAACTGGAATTGGATATTTTCAATTCAATTTCATAGCAAGTTGATAATTATCCATTTCAGATAAATAAAATTAATGTCATTTTACGCGTTTAGCATAAGATTCGATTGAACATTAACAGAATATGAAGAATGTTCGAGAGCGGAGATTAACTGGAAATGATATTTTAAAATATGCGACAAGTTGACGAAGCTCGATCGCGGTTGGCAAGACATTCTCCTATCAGCATCTGTTCCTTAGTACTAATTGTTCCAAATTTGTACCTATGTAGTGGTTTTATTGATTTTAATTGCACTACTAAATGGTCGGTGTTCAACAGAAATCTATTCCACCATGAGAGATTACAGGTAAGCAAACTAGACGAGCTCAAGCTTGTCACCACTTCATTTCCCAGCTCGAGATCTGCTGAACTTCTTTATACCAAACTTTTTCAATGTATTTTCTGGTACTGAAATCATACATTCATCCAGCGGAAGTATACGAAACCTATTTTACTTACAAAAGTGAGGGAAGTCGGTGATCATTTGCCATAGTTTTCTACTTTCTTCGTGATTGTGGGAAATTATAGAAAAATCTTCTAACTGAACTTGGTATTTCATTGTCTACTATTAATGAAACTCAAAAAGTACTATTATTATGTTCAAGTTGTCTGTATCATTTTGCGCCATTTATGTTCGACCCCATTATCGATATGATACATAACCACAGACTAGCACGCTGATCTAAAAAAGTATGATTATTATTTTTAAGTTGCCTGTATTATTTTGTTCCATTTATGTTCAATCACATTATCGATATGATACATCACCAAAGAATAGCAGCCACTATTGATAATGTGCGGAGAAAGGAAAAAAAAGTGGAGAGACTCGCTGAACATTAATTCAGTATTTCATTATATATGAAAATTCTTGGGAAATAGGTCACATTACCACTCTGTTCTAAAATTTTTGTCTTTACGTACGTTTTGGTCTCACGACCATCATCAGAAGACTTTTCATGTCAAAAAGGGTTTATTAAAACTAATTATAGCACAAGCGTCCATATCGCACAATTTTCAATCAAAAGCCCACGCCGTCGAAACGAACAGAACCACGAATAATCGAAATTGTATCGGCAATATTAAAGTATAAATTTGTTATAACAAGAATCAACTGTTCAGTAATATTCTTATAATATACAAGTGCATGTTGCTATGGTCTCATAACAACTGATGTTCGAAGTTATTTGTTGGTATCTACTCGAACCAGATGTAAGATTTATGAGGTACTTGAAAAAGGTTTCAGACCTGTATTGGAATTTACTTTTAAGCATCTTCCTAAATATACTTTTAACATTATAAAGACACATGTAGGAATTCGCAAGAGTTTTAATTAATCAAGTAAGTATAAATCTGACTTAATCCCTGATTATCATTCTTATGATTTACAGAATTGGAGTCACGTTTTATGTGAATCATCTCCAGGATGGATTTGTTATAATAATTGATTTCCTCAGTTGAAATATTAACAAATCAGTGCTTAGCAAGGGCGGTAGAATTTTCTAAGTTATTATTTCTTGTGCTATCTAAGCACTGCTTTGATTATACCCATCAATTTGATTACAAAAATGTTAATATTTTAACTAAGGAAACCAATTATTATGAAAGATCTATCCTGGAGATGATTCACATAAAACGTGACTCCACTTCTGTAAATCATAGGAATAGGGAATAGGGATTAAGTCAGATTCATACTAACTTGATTAATTAAAACTCTTGCAAATTCCTACATGTGTCTTTATAATGTTAAAAGTATATTTAGGAAGATGCTTAAAAGTAAATTCCAATACAGGTCTGAAACCTTTTCCAAGTACTTCATAAATCTTACATCTGGTTAGAGTAGATACCAACAAATAGCTTCGAACATCAGTTGTTATGAGACCATAGCAACATGCACTTGTATATTATGAGAATATTACTGAACAGTGGATTCTTGTTACAAAAAAAGTATACTTCAATATTGACGATACAATTTCGATTATTCGTGGTTCTGTTTTTTTCGACGGCGTGGGCTTTGATTAAAAATTGAGCGATATGGACGCTTGTGCTATAATTAGTTTTAATAAACCCTTTTTGACATGATAAGTCTTCTGATGATGGTCGTGCGACCGAAACGTACGTAAATACAAAAATTTTAAAACAGAGTGTTAATGTGACCTATTTCCCAAGAATTTTTATATACAGGGTGTATCTAAATAACACCGAAAAAATTAAAGTGGTGATTCTGTGATGAAAATTAATGTGAGTGTTTGGTATAAAATTTTTTGAAAAAACCCTCCCCGGAAAAGTTACACCCCTTCGAAAATTAAAAAAAAATGGTTTTTCTTTTTCATTTTCCCTGTATATCAAGCTAAAGACACGAAACTTGGTAAACATTATCTGTCAATAAGAGTACACTTTTTGAAATTTTTTCAACCCTGAAGTATGCTTAGAAGGGGTTGATTATTTCAACCCCTAAGATATTTTTTCTTACAACTTTTTTTTAGATGAAAATTTTTTCTTTAAAAAAGTATGACTGAAAAGCCCAATTCATTGACTAACTTTTTAAACTCTACAAGTTTTTTCTAAAACTTGAGCATTTATGAGAAAAAAATAAATAAGCTCATGTAAAATAGCATTTTATTAAACAACAGCCAACCAAATTATGATTATGATTATGAGACTTCTACAACTAAAAACAAAAGTGAACAAACAATGAACAAAAACCTGTCGAATATCGACAATACAATTATAATAAATGTTGAAAATGACCGCCTTCAGCGTCAATACAAGCATCTAGCCTTTTCCTCATAGAATTGCGTATACGATGAAATATTCCTGGAGAATTTCTTATAGTTTCACACCCTGCCACAATGCGGTTTCGCAGATCATCGATATTTTCAACAGGGTTTGTGTATATCAAAGATTTCAGATATCCCCATATGCAAAAATCCAAAGGATTAAGGTCAGGGGAGCGGGCTGGCCAGTTTACAGGTCCTCCTCGACCTATCCATTGATTGGCATACACCTCATCCAGGTGAGTTCTTGCAAGTATACTAAAATGAGCTGGTGCACCATCGTGCATAAACCATGAATGTTGCCTAATTTGAATGGGAACCTCTTCAAGAAGAACAGGTAATTCTTCAAGGAGATGACAATATGCTTCATCATTTAATCGTAGCGGAAGAAAATGGGGACCAATTAAATGATTATCAATAATTCCGAGCCACACGTTTAATGAAAATTTATACTGATGATTTCCTTCAAAAAAGCCATGAGGATGTTCGTCAGCCCAAAGGTGATTGTTGTGAAAATTTCTAATACAGTCTCTTGAGAAATTCGCCTCGTCAGTAAATAAAATTTTATCTAAGAACTGTGGTGCTTGGCCAATCATATTAATAAGCCACTGACAAAAAATCACACGGGGTAAAAAATCTCGAATCATTAACGCCTGCACCCGTTGAAGATGATAGGGATACAACATTTGTTCTTTTAAAATTCTAAAAACAACGGAATGGCTTACATGTAGGACACGAGCTATTTTCCTGGTACTAGTTTCTGGGAATTCTTCAATTGAATTAAGTACGGCTTCTTCTACAGCTGCAGTTCTAACTTCTCTAGTACGACCAGAATCATAACTTCTTTTTTCAAAATTACCACGTTCCCGCAAGCGTCGGTGAATAGTTGTGAACGTAGTATGATGGGGTAGTCTACGCTGTGGGTACTGTTCAGCATAAAGTCTTTGCGCTTCCAATGAATTACCGTTAGCACGACCGTATGTAAAATGCATATCTGCCATTTCCAAATTCGAATATGCATTCATATTTTCAATCAACTAATATTTCCTACAATACACAATCATAAAACTTGTGAAACAATAAGATGGGTGACAGAAAATGACACTACACAATCCTAGTGTCAGTAATGTTTTTATGCAAAGCACAGGCCACTAGACTTGACGCAAAATACACTCGCGTTAGCTCATCTTTTTGAAAATGCATTGCATTAGATTTTTTTTCTCGTAAATGCTCAAGGTTTAGAAAAAACTTGTAGAGTTAAAAAAGTTAGTCAATGAATTGGGCTTTTCAGTCATACTTTTTTAAAGAAAAAATTTTCATCTAAAAAAAAGTTGTAAGAAAAAATATCTTAGGGGTTAAAATAATCAACCCCTTCTAAGCATACTTCAGGGTTGAAAAAATTTCAAAAAGTGTACTCTTATTGACAGATAATGTTTACCAAGTTTCGTGTCTTTAGCTTGATATACAGGGAAAATGAAAAAGGAAAACCATTTTTTTTTTAATTTTCGAAGGGGTGTAACTTTTCCGGGGAGGGTTTTTTCAAAAAAATTTATACCAAACACTCACATTAATTTTCATCACAGAATCACCCCTTTAATTTTTTCGGTGTTATTTAGATACACCCTGATAATTCATACTGGGTCAAGAATCTTTATTATTCAGTATTTCTGTATATCATTTTGGAGAGAAATTGATAATTCAGATTTAACTCGGCAAATGTTTAATGACAAATTATTTCACTGCATTTCGAAATGTATTGGTATTCGTATATTCGTTTTTAAAATAATGATAACACAGAGCTCAGAAGACTTAGAACAAACAAAACATACAGCATCTGATGGATTCCTTAGATCTCTTTCAGTGACGACATGTGTTGTCAAATCTATAATGAACACCAATTATTTAGTAAAACAGAAGACTTTCAGTCATCGAGTTATTTAGGGAATACTAACATTAGAAAACGTTTTAGCGACGTCGCAAATTAGCGAATGTCGGTAAGGTAGCTGTAGCGGAACTTAAAAGGGGTACGTGTGAATATCTCAAGTGGAAGTAGGTGAAAGCGTTGGGGTTGTAGGAAGCGGCGTCTTGAAGGAGTGCTAAAACGTGATACAGAGAAGAATGGCACGTGACTCCCATATGTTTTCATTCGACAAAGTGCACTAATCTATTTCAAGAATAATTTATTAGGAACTGCTCGAGTTGATATGTTGGCTCGCGTGGGGAACATTCAACACTGTTAAAGATGCTACATAATATATTACACATGTATATAGGAGGGATTATTTCAAAACAACCCACCCGGGATATCTTACGAACCACGTATAGGGAAAATAGAATGTCGCTCACACGTAATTTTAATATCTTTAGATATTATTAAGAAATTTATATTATTCCTAACCCTCACTCTATTTATTTATTGACAGTGTGGCCATTCAAGTTATAGAACCATGACACGTTGGAGTTTGATCCCAATCATTGATTAGCCAAAACAAACGTGAGAAATATCATTGACACATATCCTTTTATTTCATGAAACACTTAAGATTTTAACACACTGGAGAGTAAGTGGATCGGTAAACGCTAATATTAATCAGATAAACTCGTAGTCAACAACAACAATAAAATTTAATCATAAAAATAACAATTAAATTAATAATGATAATAATAGAATGTCTATGATAATTAAAGATATAATAAAAATTAATATTATAATCAACTATATATAAATTCTCGGGTAATAGGTCACAATAACACTTATGCTTTATAATGAGATTAGAAACAATATTTGTAACATCTTAACAAATAAAAAGAAAAAACAGAAAACGGAAATACCTATTGCAACAAATCGTTCTAAGTTTCATACAAAAAAAAACGAAAGAATTCTTGGATGCTAACCCTCAAATATTAGTTTTGAACGCGGATGAGCGTAATAAAACCGTCATAATGGATAGAAATGCCGACGAAAACAAAATAGAAAAAGTTTTAAATGATGAAACAACTTACAAAAAATTAAAATCTGACCCTACTTTATCAGTGCAAAATATTGTAATATTGGTGCGCCTACCTACAATTTATCAAAATTTTTATCAAAATCTGTCAATAATGTAATAGGAAAAATGAATTTTATGTGAAAGACGACTCATGGCATTTTAATGAATTTATAAAAAATCATCCGTACCTGTAAATCATCAACTCATTTCCTTGGATGTTGTTTCTTTATTTACAAATATACCAGTAGTTTTGGCATTGAGTAGCATCCAAAAACGTTGGGCAGAGATTAAAAACCACACACCTCTAAATCAATCTGAGCTTATAAATGCAGTAAAGTTTTGCTTAGAATGCACCTATTTTCAATACGGTGAGCAATATTTTGGACAAATTTTCGGCACAGGAATGGGATCTCCTATTTTAGCTACTATTGCTAACCTTGTTATGGAATGCCTAGAGGAATATGTTACAAATTCATTAGATTTTCAACCCATATTTTTCAAACGGTATTATATGATTGCCTTATGTTTGTTCCCATTGATAAAATTCAATACGTGATTAATAAATTTAACAATTTCCACTGTAAACTTCAATTAACTTGTGAATTTGAAGTGAACAAAAACATAAATTCCCTAGATATGAACAATAGGCATAATACAGATGGAAAAATAATAACTTCGAGATTTACTAAAGAAGTGTGGTGTCTCAACGTTATCTTCATTTCAATTCCGTTGCACCAACATGCTATAAAAAAAGTGTTATAAACAGCCTTACAGATCGGGCTGTTAAATTGTCCCATGCAGAGGACCGTCTAAAAAATTTAGAAATTGTTCGTAATACACTGGAAATGAATGGCTACACAAAAACATTTTTCAATCCTATCATTAAAGGAAGAATAAACAAAATCTATCATATATAAATAACATAAAAGGTAATACAGACAATTTTATAACATTACCTTACATTCCGGAGACCTCAGAGAAAATTAAGAAATGTTTGAAAAAGTACGATATAAATGTCGCGCATAAACCTGCTAATTGTGTTGGAAAATATTTCTCAAATCTAAAACCTCTAATACCTAAAGATAAACAAACCCACACAGTATACAAATTGAATTGTTCAGATTGCGATGGGACTTATACTGGAATCTCTAAACAATATAAACAAAAAAGAATGTATGGCCCATAAGTATAGCACAAGAAACAAAAACTTTGAAAATTCCACCACCCTTGCTAAACACTGCGTTATCAATTCGATTACAATAATGTTAATATTGAAAAATCTTGTCTTCCGGATGGATTCCGCGTCACAATAGCTCGACTTGATGCCGACGTTTCGCCAACCATTACAGGTGGCATCTTCAGGGCAGGCTTGAGGCTTGAACTGAAACTGGTTCTACTGGTTTCTGTAGCCGTATTTATTGTAGGAAAAATCCTTCACGCTACATAGTTCACTGCCTTTGTTCCGGTGGTTAACTTCGTTCCGGCACCTGACCCTGCCGTTGTGCGATCATGTGCGAAGTGGAATTTTCGAGGATGGGTTTCCAAATGTTGGGAAGGTAATATCCTGAGTCACGGTTCAGATTGTTCGGATGTTTTTGGATTTCTATAGCTTCAAGAATTTTTCGCTGATAGAAGTTTGGGGCTCGGACTAGGATTTTAGTATCTTCAAAAAGGATTTGATGATTTGTGTTAAACTTGTGTTCCGCAAGTGCAGATCTACTAGTGTCACGAAGTCTTGTACATCGCTCATGTTCTTTCACACGAGTAGCTACTGTACGACCTGTTTCACCAATGTAGATCTTACCGCAAGAACAGGGAATACTATAAACACCTTCTGAGTGGAGAGGAGGAAGGGGATCTTTAATAGGTTTGTAAAACTGAGATAATTTTTGAAGTGTGGAAAAACGGGTAGAAATATTATGTTTTTTGAGGATTTTGGAAATTCGATCTGTTATATTTTGAATATATGGAAGATAGGCCGTGGATAAAGCAGGTGGGAGGGTTTCTGGCTCAGGTCGATTTGGAATTTTAGGTGAAGTGTATTTCTTTATGGCTTTTTGAATGTTGTAATGGGAGAAATTATTTGATAATTAGGCAGATGATAGATGTTTCAATTCTGATTTTAAAGATTGAGGCTGAGATAGGTTGACAGCTCTGTGGACCAGGGAGTTTATGACAGATTGCTTTTGGGCAGGGTGGTGGTGGGAAAGACCATTGAGGTATCTATCGGTATGGGTGGGTTTCCGATACACAGAATGTCCTAAAGTACCGTCAGTCTGTCGACTAACCAATACATCCAGGAACGGGAGTGAACCTTGCGATTCGACTTCCATGGTGAAACGGATATTGGGATGTAATGAATTTAAATGATTGAGGAAGGGAACAAGCTTTTCGCGACCATGTTGCCAAATAACGAAAGTATCGTCTACATATCTAAACCAACATTTCGGCTTGAGAACAGATGAGTCAATGGCATCTTGTTCAAAAGCTTCCATGAAGATATTAGCTATGATCGGGGAAAGTGGGGAACCCATGGCAGCTCCCGAGGACTGCTCGTAGAACTTGCCATCGTATTGAAAATATGTGGAGGATAGACAAAAATCAATTAACGGTAGTAAGTCCGTTGAAATGTTTTTGGCAGGTAACAATTGAGAAATTATGGAAAGGGTGTCTGGAATGGGAACATTGGTAAACAGTGATTCGACGTCGAAGCTGACGAGCAAATCGCATGGGTCAACTTTCAACGTTTGAAGTTTTTCAACGAAATGAAAGGAATTCAGGATAAAACTATTGGAATCACCTACAAGGGGTTTGAGAATAGATGACAGGTATCGGGAGAGTTTATAAGTAGGAGATCCGATAGTGCTGACAATTGGTCTCAGGGGAACTGAGGGCTTATGAATTTTAGGCAAACCATATAAACGGGGACATTTTGAACAATGGGGGATAAGAAATTTCTTATCTGAATCAGGAAGGGAAGAATGACGAATAATTTGTGAAATTGAACGTTCTATAGAGGAGGTGGGATCTTTTGGTAGAAGCTTATAGGAATCAGTTTGCAGATGTTGCAGGATTTTGTTATCATAATCTGAACGATTCATGACAACAGTGGAGTTTCCTTTATCAGCCCTCAAAATAGCCAAATCAGGTTTTGATTTGAGTGAATTGAGAGCTTGAATTAAAGGTTTAGGGCAATTTGATTTAGGAATCTTGGAATGACGAAGAATTTTAGCAGTTTCGAAACGAATTTCATCTGCTGCGAGATGGGGAACTTTATGTAGGGATGCTTCTACAGCAGAAATAATGGATGTCGTAGGAATATTTTTGGGGGAGAAGACAAAATTAGGACCTTTAGATAGAACCGATTGTTCAGCTTCAGTAAGGGTATGTGCAGATAAATTAACCACAGTATTTACAAGAGGAGTTGGTCTTGAAGGTTGGTGCTGAGGGCGTTGGGAGGCAAGAAGTTTATTGAATTTTTGAATATGGCGTTTGGAATTGAGGGTACGAATTTGATCGGCTTGATCGTAGGTAATTCGGTCGAGAACCAACCAATCGGATGCTGAAAGGGTATTTGAAAGTTCAAGGTGGAGGCCAAAGAGGGTTATATTGATGAAATTGATCTCGCGTCTAGTATACTTAATTCGTTCCCGAATCAAAGCTAAACTAGCGCGCTTAAATATGTTTTTGGATGAATGTGAATTTATGGGATGGGATATTTTAAGGAAATTGGGAATCAAATTATGATCACGACAACGACAAAGAAAAGTAAGAGAACAAAGCAAACTCACCAGTTTGGTGCGAAGATTTCCCAGGGTTCTGGATTTCTTCTTGATTTCCTCTCCGTAGAGGTTGGATATCTTGGATAGTAGACTTCCGCGGACAGCTAATCTTGAAAAATCTTGTCTTCCGGATGGATTCCGCGTCACAATAGCTCGACTTGATGCCGACGTTTCGCCAACCATTACAGGTGGCATCTTCAGGGCAGGCTTGAGGCTTGAACTGAAACTGGTTCTACTGGTTTCTGTAGCCGTATTTATTGTAGGAAAAATCCTTCACGCTACATAGTTCACTGCCTTTGTTCCGGTGGTTAACTTCGTTCCGGCACCTGACCCTGCCGTTGTGCGATCATGTGCGAAGTGGAATTTTCGAGGATGGGTTTCCAAATGTTGGGAAGGTAATATCCTGAGTCACGGTTCAGATTGTTCGGATGTTTTTGGATTTCTATAGCTTCAAGAATTTTTCGCTGATAGAAGTTTGGGGCTCGGACTAGGATTTTAGTATCTTCAAAAAGGATTTGATGATGATGATGAAGTTTAACACAAATCATCAAATCCTTTTTGAAGATACTAAAATCCTAGTCCGAGCCCCAAACTTCTATCAGCGAAAAATTCTTGAAGCTATAGAAATCCAAAAACATCCGAACAATCTGAACCGTGACTCAGGATATTACCTTCCCAACATTTGGAAACCCATCCTCGAAAATTCCACTTCGCACATGATCGCACAACGGCAGAGTCAGGTGCCGGAACGAAGTTAACCACCGGAACAAAGGCAGTGAACTATGTAGCGTGAAGGATTTTTCCTACAATAAATACGGCTACAGAAACCAGTAGAACCAGTTTCAGTTCAAGCCTCAAGCCTGCCCTGAAGATGCCACCTGTAATGGTTGGCGAAACGTCGGCATCAAGTCGAGCTATTGTGACGCGGAATCCATCCGGAAGACAAGATTTTTCAAGATTAGCTGTCCGCGGAAGTCTACTATCCAAGATGTTAATATTCTAACTAAGGAAACCAATTATTATAAAAGATCTATTTTTGAGATGATTCACATAAAACGTGACTCCAAATCTGTAAATCATGGGACAGATATTCAAAATCTAAGTCATATTCATGCAAACTTAATTAAATAATATCTCTTGCAAATCCCTACATGCCTCTCTATAATGTTAAAAGTATATATTCTAGGTAGAATGTCAAGTAGTAGCAGTCACTGACAAACCTTTTTCTATCAGCTCGTAAATCTAACATCTGGTTTGAAAGTGAATACTTAATTTTATTGGTCTCGTCTCCAGTCGATCACTTACTGTGTTGACATGAGCACGCGTTTATTAAAAGTTCTGCTTAGCAGTGGATTTTTGATAATTATACTACAACATTGAGGTTTACAATTTCGTTTATTCGTGTTTCTGTTTGTTTCGGCGACATGGGCATTTTAATTGAAATTGGTGTGATAAGGAAGCTTTGTGTAATACAAGTTTCAGACATAATAAGTCTTTTGATGATGAGTGAGTCCGAAACGTACGTAAAGACAAGAAAATATAAAGCATAAGTGTTATTGTGACCTATTTCCCGACAATTTATATATAATTCATACCTGGGTCAAGAATCTTCATTATTTTATAATTAACTTTATTACTAGTGAGAATAAAAAAAAATCTAAACCTAAGCTCAAATAAAACAAACCTAGATAATCTAAATTAACTAAAAGACAGAAATAAAACTAAGGTTATTGAATTGATACCCAACCAGCATGAACCTAGAGGATCGAAACTGAATGAACTGATTTGAATGTATTATTGAACTTGTACTTGAATAAAAAACTGAGAACAATAAACTTTGATTGGAAATCAAAGCTTGAGTTCGTCTAGTCCGCCTATCTGAAATCTCTCGTTGTGAAACAACAGACAAGATTTCTGATGAACACCGAGCAAAAACAAAGTTGGTGCCAAAACAGATCCTTGTGGAACACCAGCGTTGACAGTCATTGTATCAGAAGACACTCCGTCAACCACCACATGAAGTGATCTATCTGAGAGAAAACTCGATAGTAAGCTACAATGTTGAGGCGGCAAATCATATAACGGAAGTTTCACAATAGGGTCTTGGTGCCAGACTTGGTCAAAAGCTTTGGGATATCCAATTCTACAGCTAGGAATTCCCCAAGTTTTTCGACAGATTTCTGCCAGACATGTGTTACGTAAGCAAGCAGGTCTCCTGTTGATGTCTGCTGAGTGAAGCCATATTGCCGGTCATTCGCGATTTTGTAGCTCTATAGGTATTGGATGAGCTCGATGTTGATTGCTTTGTCCATCACCTTAGAGATCACAGATAATAGAACAATGGGGAGGGGTCTTCTTTCCATCCTTCACACATGATCTCACACAACGGCAGGGTAAGGTGCAAGAACGAAGTTAACCAACAGGATAAAAACAATGAACTTTATAAAAAAGAATCCTTTTGTTTGTTTGTTTTAGGATATCTATTTCGATCTTAATGGAATTTCGTAGTCTTGACCTTCAAAACGAGAAGAAAGTCACAATCTATATGGGATTTTGGAAATTTCCCCAATCCAATTTCTCACCCCATAAAACAGATTATAATGAATATTTGCACACTTAATCTTCAAAACAAACGAAAGTCCAGGTTCAGCCCTAGGGACTTCTAAAGTGAGATTGAGAAGGGATGAAATATAAATATCCATCGATTGTACAAACTAAGCAACTCTGGGTGTATCAACGACAATTTCACTTCTGTCCAATTTGACTCATTTGAAATTTATAGACTGACTGTTTGCTGACGGCTATTCGTGAAGGACAGCATTTATAACTGGCTAAAAAATCGGAAAGTTTTACATTTACCTTTTGCTTCCATAGAAACTCCCCTTTTTTTCTCCTATGATGAAATCGTGAACGATGCTTGAGCAAGTAATGCCACATTGACATTTTCGCATTCATGATGTGATATGTCTCGATTCGCGAATTTTCGGCAAGAAAATATATTCGACGAAATACAACATCTGACACCTGAATATACAAAGAAATTTAGGATATCAATTTGGAATCAGTTTAGTAAGTTTTGCAAGTTGGAAAACTTTCCAAGCAACCGATAGAAGACGTGGCAGATATATTGATGGATTGGGGCTACCTCTTGAGTAAGAAAAATGGAGAGGACTATAAGGAATACGTTTTCAAGACAAACTCAACTGATAAAATGATGCAAAGTATGTACGTTGAGAAATTCAACGTAACCTGCGACACATTCTTGGACAAGGTATTCAAGACGGCTCGTGATGTACAAAATTCAAAAGCAAGCAATTACAACCGTTTTGGAGAAACGCAAGGAAAATTAAGTTGCCTTAATAAAGAATGAAATAAACAAGATGGCTTCAGTTTTGGATTAGAATACTTCAATAGGGCTTTTAATAAATTTCTCCGAAATTTTTTTTTTGTTTTTTTTTCATACTTTGACTACACGAGAGAGAAACCTCTAATGTTCGAAGAACCTCGTGTGAGCCAGCAGTGGGATGTAGGAAGAGGAGATAAGCATTCGTATTTTTCTTGAAAGTTTCGAGGTCATAGGCATAGGGAAAACCTCAATAAGTAAAGGGTTCCACAACTTCACTGTTCGATGACAAAATGAAATCTGGTACGGAGAAGTTCCGCAGGTCCTGAGCTTGACACTAAATGGGTGGCTAGTTTGGACTCGTCTAGTCTGCCGATCTGGAATCTCTCGTGGTGGAACAACAGATGAACACTGACCATCGAAATATCATATATAAAAATTCTCGGGAAATAGGTCACATTAACACTTTGTTTTATATTCGTCTTTACGCACGTTTCGGTCTCACGACCATCATCAGAAGACTCCCTATGTCAAAAAAGGGGTATATTAAAACTAATTATAGCACAAGCGTCCATATCGCACAAATTTAATTTCAATCAAAAGAGCCCACGCCATCGAAACGAACAGAACCACGATTAATCGAAATTGTATCGTCAGTATTAAAGTATAAAAATTGTCTTTGTAGTAACAATCCGCTCTTTAGTAATATTCTTAAAATATACAAGTGCATGTTGGTATTCTCACAACAACTGAGCTCGAAGTTATTTGTCAAACACCCACTTTCGAATTTATGAGATACTTAAGAAAGGTTTCAGACCTGTACTGGAAAAATTACTATTAGTAATTAATTCTTCATAAAAACATTTTCAACAATTATAAAGACGTATGTAGGAATTTGCAAGAGATTATTTAATCAAATTTGTATAAATATGACTTAGATTTTGTGTATCTGTTCTATGGTTCACAGATTTGGAATCCCGTTTTATGTGAATCATCTCCAGGATAGATCTTTTATAATAATTGGTTTTCTTAGTTAAGATATTAACATTTTTGTAATCAAATTGATGGTTATAGTAAAAGCAGTGCTTTGCAAGGGCGGTGGAATTTTCTAAATCATTATTTCTTGTGCTATATTTATGGCCGTACATTCTTTTTTGTAAATATTGTTTAGAGATTCCAGTATAAGTCCCATCACAATCTAAACAATTCAATTTATATACTGTGTGGGTTTGTTTATCTTTAGGTATTACAGGTTTTAGATTTGAGAAATATTTTCCAACACAGTTAGTAGGTTTATGCGCAACATTTATATCATACTTTTTCAAACATTTCTTGATTTTCTCTGAGGTCTCCGGAATGTATGGTAAAGTTATATCGTGAGACCGAAACGTACGTAAAGACGAATATAAAACAAAGTGTTAATGTGACCTATTTCCCGAGAGTTTTTATATATAATTCATACTGGGTCAAGAATCTTTATTATCATCGAAATATCTATAGAAAAAAGAGAGGTCTGCCACTTTGTGGTATGTTCTGGAGAAGGTAATGAGCTGGTAAGTGTAACATCAGACGAATAGCTCTCTTTTGAATAGAATGCAATAGCTTCAGCGTATATTTGGGAGCCGAACTCCAAACATGTGAACATTACTCCAGGATAGGTTGAATCTGTGCTTTACAGATTATGATGCTTGGATGTTGAGTAGAATTGGGGGATTTGCATACCTGGAGAAGACGCAAGCTTGAGCTTTAGTTGCATTAAACTCTACTAAATTAGCAGATCTCCAAATATAGCGGCTTATGAATTAACCAAGCGAGGTGGTGAAGCAGCAAGTTGTAACATATACTATTCCAAAGAAGAGAAATGCAATGATGAAATGACAACTGGCCATATTGAATATAATACAGTATTTTTCAAAACTTGACAAAGGTGGATCGAAAAAATGCTGTGACAGAAAATGGCTAATTAAAAACAAAATCAACAAACACTTGTGCCATATAAAATACTTACACAAAGACCAACGCATATAAAAAAAAGTCGAATATTTTTAACTCCAAATCCGTGTTGGAAAAATGATAACTCAGTGCGCTGGTACAAAATTATACATTTAGGTGTTAATGATATATTCAAATGGACAAAAATTTCAGCAGAAACATTGGGTTGAACAGTGAAGAAAAAAGATAAGAAATTATTCAAACCGCCCCAGTAACAAATTCGGCAAGCAGGTCTAAATGAACACCAATTGATAAAAATAACGAGGCATTCTACGTCAACAAAACAAAAACCATACGTCCACATGGATGATGAGCATCATTCCAACCTCGTGGCAAACCGTGGGGAGACATCTTCCGGCATTCCGTCAAGCACAATAGCTTCAACCTCAATAATATATCCATATTCACAAGAGGGAAAAAATCACCATTCTGATATCGTTGGAAACATTCAGGAAACATATTCAGACCCTCTGACAACTAAACAACGGGAAAAACTATAATCAATAATTGCATTTTCCATAATTGTTCTTTGTAACGAGGGATGAAGGATACGAGATCTCGATCCTGATAAAGTTTAATTTTTTATATCACTATTGTTAACGTTAGTACCTTTATGATTGTAAATGTAATATATAATTTTGATACATGCATGGATAACTTAATTACACTCGTCGAATTCTCAACAAATACCACTTGAGGTTCGATTTTTGGACGGATATTTTTTCTCTTCTCACTCGAACTTAGGGTTAGATCGAGTCAACTGCGCTCTTGTGTTTTTTTCGTCCAAATTTCTTTTCGTCCAATTAAATTACAAAACCCTGAGTTCTCGTAGCGCAGAAAATATTCAGCTGAATCGAATGGTTATTATCTTCGAGTATTATACGAGGGCAAGGTGAAGAGTATCTGAAAAATGAAACAAGGAATGATTTGTTTTGCTTGTTGTCAATAGAGGCGGCACACTATTTGGCAGATAGCGTTCTCATATTCAAAAATTAATGCAAAATGTTTTTACCTGTTCGGTTGAGAGGCCCATAGCCTCAGCAATCTTGTGCACTTCAACTCGTCGATCGTCCAATATCATACCATCGATTTTATCGACAATTTCCACGTTATAGCCTCAATTGGACGACCAGAACGTTCGGCATCCTTTGTGGTCTTACTACCACAACGAAAATCAGCAGACCACTTGTGAATCGTTCCAATTGAAGGTGAAGAGTCCCCATAATGTTTAATAAGCGATGCTTTGGTTTCCGTAATGTTTTTCCACGCAAAAATTATTTTTAATCAATACGCGAAATTCACTTTTTTATGTGTTTACAAAAATCTCCAAGGCTGCTTGCTTTCGATGGGTATCAAAGCAGAACTGAAGTCTGAAAATTTTAAAGGGTCGCTGTGGGTAGTCTTTCGGTACCGGTACCCTAACAAATGCCGATAGAAACTGTTGGGACCTAATATACAGGGTGTTAAATTTTATTATGCAAATACATTAAGCATATATTCTTTGGATAAAAATAATGAGATTCCCTTATGCCATTTTCGATTTAGACGTTCCATGCTCAAGGTACCGACTGCCAAACTTTGAGTTAAGTTGCTATTTAGCACTCTGCGCGATCATGGTCGAAATGTTCGAAACCATTCAACCCAAATATTTCCTAACCGCATTTGCGGAAACAAATTACACAAGGTGAGAGGCTATTGAGATTAAAACTTAAAACCACATATTTTCCAAAATATTCGTTTCTCACTTCTTAAAAGCAAATGTGCATTCGCTAAGGCGGTAGACATGTAGAAGACTCAATGTATCTATATTCCATCAACACCAAAGAGGTTCACGAAACCATAATGCAGTTGAAACCAAGAAAGGCTCCTGGACACGATAATATACGAGCGGAAACTTTGAAAAATATATCAGAAGGGATAATTGTCCCCTTGACTCGAATAATAAATTTTTGTTTCGAAAAAGGTCATTTTCCAAAATCGTTGAAAATGAGAATCGTTAAACCACTATTCAAAAATGACAGTCTCATTAATATCAAACTTCTCCAAAATATTAGAGAAAATCCTGAATATCAGGATTCAAAAATTTTTTGAGAAATATAACTTGATGTCTAGGTATCAGTATGGCTTTAGAGAGGGAAAATCAACGTAAGATGCAATTTATCAATTGACATCTTATATATATATATATATATATATATATATATATATATATATATATATATATATATATATATATATATATATAAATATGTTTCTTCTTAGGTTCTCGCGGACGTAATGTGTAGAACTGGATTCTCGGGTATTGATCCGCGTTGTGTGGTTTCGGTCCTCAAAAGGACCAATTTCACAATTGGTCCTTTTGAGGACCGAAACCACACAACGCGGATCAATACCCGAGAATCCAGTTCTACATATATATATATATATATATATATATATATATATATATATATATATATATATATATATATATATATATATATATATATATATATATATATATATATATATATATAACTCGCTAGATAAAGGTAAACCATCGTTATGCATCTTCGTTGACCTCTCAAAGGCCTTCGATACAGTATGCCACAGAAAACTGCTCGATAAGTTACACAATTATGGAATAAGAGGAAATATTTACGGAATATTAAAAAGTTTTTTAAAGTATCGCGAGTAGAAAGTCAATATTGGTGGAGAGTTGAGTGATTGTAGGTACGTGACATACGGAGTTCCACAAGGAACTGTACTCGGTCCACTCTTGTTCACTGTGTATATAAACAGTTTACTTAGTTCAGGAATCAAGGGTAGAATTCTGAGCTTTGTAGATGATACTGCTATATTCTATGAAGCGAACTCGTGGGATACCTTGAAATCAGAAGCGGAGGGAGACTTTAGAGTTATTGAAGAGTGGTTTAGATACAACACCTTAACTCTCAACCTGGAAAAAACGAAATACCTTCCGTTCTCCTCATACTCCAACGGATTACCAGGTATGGGCCCTTTGGAAATCGGGCTAAATTCACAAATCCCTGAAGCCGACTCGATCAGATATTTGGGTATTGTAGTCGACAGACATCTCAAGTGGAACCTACAAATAAAAAATATACTCAATAAGCTGAGAGGTATGTTATATAGAATTAAATTTCTGAAAGATTACCTTGATATTAAACACCTCACAATATTATACTATGCACTTGTTCAATCACATCTGACTTACGGTCTTGTGGGCTGGGGTGGTGTGAATGACACGCACTTGGAAAACTTAAACGTAATCCAGAGATGAATTTTGAAGACTATATGTGGTAAACCACTCCGATTTTCTAATGATAAATTACATGTCGAATCGGGGATACTTGATGTTAGACAACTTTTCTGGGTAAACATATTGGTCAACATCAAGAAAAAAAAATTATCACCCGCCCTGTCACACACACCTACAGCACAAGAAATAAGACCAACTCGCTAAGTGTACCTCGCTGCGTCAAAACAATAGGTCAACGCCATTGCGGTTTTCTTGCACCAAAACTCTATAGTTTGATGCCGGACGAGATCAAAAACACGAATAGCATCAATATATTCAAGAGCAACACAAAAAACTGAATTTTGAATTATGGAAGGAGCAGGCTGCATGATTTGGTTAATCAAAAGATCCATTGATGATAATTACATCAAATTTCACCCAGCCGGCGAACGGTTTACTAAATTAAATTGTGTTCTTTAACCAAAACAGTGGAAGGTGTGCTGATCCTTATTTTTGAACGTTGTGTGTGTGATGTGTTGCGCTGGTTGTTGTGCGAATCGGAATGTGTCTGTTAAATGCTTGTGTATAGGTGTATATGAGAGGACACGTTCACGCATATCACCTAATTTGCTATTTATATTCAAAGTTATTTCATCATAAATTATGTTCTTTCTTGTGGTTCACTTCTACTTATACCAATTATAAATAATAAAGTAAATTGAAATCACGTACAAGCGATAGTTCCCTCGGAACTAAAGCTTCTGTGATATTCCCTGTTTATTTGCATCATCTCAATTATATGCTCTATTGTAATTTCTTCATCTTTATGTGAATAAACATATATTATTATTATTCCATTTAATGTGTATTGATATGTTAACTGTTCTAATAATCTTAGTTTTTTTATTCTAGTTATAGTGTTGGAGTTTATTTAAATAAAATAAACATCCCAATACAACCAAATAAGTGTATCTTGTAAATAAAATCCTATATCAAAATTTGGCAAGAGCCAAATAATGTATGAAAATAAGTGCTTCACCAAAAAATTAATGTTATTGAATCACAGACGTGCGCAGCAAAAAAATATTATGCATTCTAATTCAAGATGTTATATCACAAATGTCACATTGGATTTTCGATTGTTGCGCCATCTGTTTTATTTTCCAGAGACTTTTCACCTTGCCCTCGTATATATATGAAATTAATTCAGTCAGGTACTACTATTCTGACTCAATGTACAAGCAGATTCTCATGTTCTTTTAGTTGAGTATTGGGGAATACTGTGTATGTCGTAATAGACTATTCGAAATAGAGTTGCTATTTGTGATGTAACTAACTTATTTCTATCAAATATTAGCCAGATGTTTCTACTTCTGAAAACTTCGTACTCTCTCAACTAACTCTGATTTTTATCTAATAATGCGAAGCTCAAAGTGTCTAGATGATATGAGGAAAAAAGGATAAGTTATGAGGGTCCTTTCGGAATGTCACATTCAAAATCTCAGTATCAGTAAGAGTGATATATTAAGGGATCCGAGAGACGCTGAATAATTTCAGCCATCATCTGAGATAGAAATCCTGCAATTCTTCACGTGATACGAATCGTGTATGAAAATATAATGCTGTTGAATTACCTGAGTGTTCGTCTTTTGTACACGTACATATTGGCTTCATTGCACTCCATTAATCTAGTTAACATAATAATTGAAATATAAAAATTGTTTTGAACAATCTTGGTAATTCGTTGGGAATTACCAACAACTAGAATACGTGATCCTTACATCTTTATGTATGGACCAAAATTATTTCACTTTTAACAAAAAATTACTATAACAAGCGGATGTACAATGAGCAATCCACTCTCTCATTTTTTGGCCAATATTTTTCTAAGCGAATTTGAAACCTCCTCAAAATCGGAATTGAATCAGTTCCCAAAAGATTGGTATAGATATGTTGACGACATTTTTGCGATTACAAGTAAATATTTGATTTAGATAGCTTTTTGAACACACTTAATTTACTAAGGTTCACGGTCGAAATAGAAACAGATAATCAGCTTCCTTTCCTTGATAATAACATTATCAAAGATGGTGATCACTTGGATTCTGACATAAACCTACAGAAAATCCACTCAAACAAATAGGTATAGCGCCATGGATTCAGCTACACCATTTAGATATAAAATAGCTCCGTTTAATAGTCTAGTTTATGGATTATTGAACGTCCCTTCGAGCCAGCAAAATTATAACAACGAAGTTGAGAAACTTCAGCGAATTGAGTGAGACAATGGTTATCACGAATCTTTGATCAATAATCTAATTTCTAAACAAAAAAAGGAAACTTGAACGTAGCCAACTAACCAAATTAGAGCCATTACCTTGAAATACTTCAATGGTATTCAAAAGTCAGGGAGCGATCTGGGATATACCGGCGGAAATTGCAGAGGGATACAACTAACCACAGAATAACCAAAGAGGAAAATGAGGAAAATACCGGGAGATGGCAAAGCCAATGGGACTCGTCAACAAAAGGTAGATGTACCCATCGTCTCATCCCCAACATACTCAAATAGAATACAAGAGAACATGGAGAAGTGAATCATTATCTTACTCAGTTGCTAACGGGTCACAGGTGTTTCAAATCCTACCAGTGCCGATTCAAGGTAGAAAACAATGCTCTCAATGTCCCATGTGTCGCCCGGCATTAGAGGACGCTGACCATGTTGTCATCCATTGCTTTCGCTTTATACAAGAGCGAGTCGAGCAGAAAGAAAACCGGAAAACAGTCTCGACGAAATGGTTGCCTCCACACAGCTCTTGGATGCAGTGGTCGACTTTGATAGATACGCCATCCAAGTGCTTCAACAAGAAGAGACAATCAATAGGCAACAGCCCGTGAATTAGAGGAATATATAAAAGGCATGCAGCCATTCCTTCCTCCATGAAGTAATGCCTAACGTAGGGATTAACAGTGACGGGAAGTGGTTTTAGCGGGTAAGAATCCCACACACTGGAGAGTACTGGCTCCTCGCGATTGATCTATGGTAAATGTTGATAGTTCTGGTGACAGCAAGTGTCAGTGTAAAATAGTTTATATTATAGTATGAATAATTTTGAATGTCAACCTGACAGCTGGTGTCAGTATGAGACAGTTGTGAAATTTAAATATACCGGGATATCAAAAATTATCTTGGTCAAGGGGGGTTGTGGAATCTAAAACGTGTGTCTTACTTTACGTTTGAAATAATTATGTCACTGTCACACTGACATCATCAATAACCTACAAATTTCATACCTATTTATCTCAGTTGTAAAGCAATAATGAACTACAAATTATGAAATAATTATGTGAACTTTGAACCTTTTCAGAGCTCGTGATAGCCACAATCCGGGTCAAAAACTGTTTTGAAATAGTTAATTTTCCGTAAATCGAATGACGTTCACGTGAGAAGCCCGTAGCACGCGAGTTAGAAAAGTGCAAACTGGTTGTACTTAATACGGCTTTACGACGACTTTTCGCGTGCCGTTTTCGCTCCATGTAGTTAAATTTAGTATCGGACCGTGCCCGACGCCCCTTTCTTTTTTCATAATATCAAAACATAATTATGAACACGAAACCCATATTTTTGCATATTTATACCGTTTACCTAGCATATGATCACGTTCCATAATTAGTGGATATATCCAGTTTATTAAAGGAACAATAAATTTGTTCATCCTCTCAAATTAAACATATTTAGTAAACTCTTTCTAACTATACTCTATATGATATTATGTAGTACAAGTGTTTGCGCTGGTTAAATATTGATGCTTCGAGTTTATCTTTGCGCTGCAAATGAAACTGACGAATACAACCGGAGGACTTGCACCAGGAATAATTTAGTTCTCGCATTATCCAAGGTAGAATTGTTCCAGCTGCTAGGATTCAGCTGTTAGGAAAACAATTATTCCAGAATGAAGTAAAGCTTCTTAAATTACTGGCAAGATATTTCATCCTATTTTATTTTCATTATTCTTGAGATTATGCTGATTTTCAGCGACCTTCCTATTGTACGAAAACTTGGCTGCATTAATATAATGGTTTGCGTCTTGCAGCATAACAAAAGCAATTGCAATCGTTCTTCACAATTGAGAAATTCATCTGAAGAACAAAAGCTTTCTAGATGTGTGGTTGATATTCAATTTTGGAATTAGCAGATGATCAATTTATTCGACCGGATAAAGTCTTGTCACAACAACAAATAAATAAAGAAGATGCTACAGTGTTCTCAGGTTGGCCAGGTTCTCAATGTTTTTGAATACAACTAACTATTTGATTCAATGAACTGCATTACAAACAAAATTAAGGTTCCATTAATTATTATATCAAACAACACAAATTATTTGTAATCTCAATCTTAAATGCAATTCACGAGCTGTTGTAGTGTTTGCCAAGTGTTTGAAGATAAGAACGTAATTGCCTTGTAATTCGAAATAGAAACAAAGGCAAACTTATTATTTCTACTAATACTAAACGTACTCAATTGTAACATTCAACCGGTAATAAGGTAATAACAGTTCAATATTCTCAAATTCAAACTGAAAACCGTATATTCGTTCATTACTCTTAGAAATATTAAACAACAGTTTCATATTTTGTCCCATGCTGAAGGTACATACTGCTAAGCTTTAAGTTGCTATTTTTATACTATTTTGGCTTTTGTAAAATTTCTATTTTTCAACTGGATGAAGCGCTCTGCCACATGGTCGAAATGTTCTGAACCATTTGAGCCAGATATTTCCTAATCGTATTTGCAGGAACAAATTACAGAAAGTGAGAGGCTATTTAGACTAAAACTTGAAACCACAAATTTTCCAAAATATTAGTTTTTCACTTTTTGAAAGAGGGCGAATGTGTATTCGTTAAAGTGGTAGACATGAAGATCATTTCATTTAATGTTCTAATGATCTTATCTTCTTTGATTTTAGGTATAGTGTTTAAGTTTATTTAAATAAAAAAACATCCCAACACAACCAAATAAGAAAAAATATCTCGTCAATAAAAACCTATATAAATTTTACAAGAGTCAAAAAATGTATAAAGACAAGTGCTTGACCATAAAATTAATGTTATTGAACCACAGGCGTGCGCAGCAAAAAGTTGGGGGAGGAAATGTACAACACACCCCTTTTACTTTTCGTTTGTTCTTATAATTTTTTCACTAAAATTACACTAAATATCTGTTTGCACAAGAAAAACATTGGTATCAAGATTCAGTTCAATATTTTGAAAAACTACGGAGTATATTATTAAACAACTTTTTTCAAGTTAACTTTGGTAGCCATTATCTTGAGCATGAGAGGTCAAAACGAAAATTGACATGATCATCATCATCATCATGAGGTGGCAGGAGTTTAACTCCTCAATTCATTGAGGCGGCTTGATTGGGCCCAATGTGCGCCTCATGATCAGAAGTTTATTCTATACTAGTAAGTTTGTGGCCCACCAGAAACAAAGAATATGGTTTTCGCTGGTTTCCATAAGTTCCTCTGGAAGTGTTTTGCTTCGCCGAAGTAACGGTGCCTGGGGAATATCAAAGCTGAGCATTCAAAACAAAATCATTTTCAGAAAATTGAAATTTCATGTAAAATTAAAATATCTACAAGCAAAGTAACAAGAACATTTAGGGGTTGCTACATGTTTTCTGTTTAGTATCAATAACAAATGTAGCATGACAAAAGTGAAAGAATTCCCAAAATAAATATAGGAAAATTCACATTCGCTTCAAGGAGGGTGATATGATATCATAGCCACATGGTCAAAATGATTTCAATAATTTCACACAAGTTTTTTGTTCTACAGGAATTCATGAACATGTCAAGATCAATAACCAATATAGGACGGAAAACGAATGCTAAGCTATGATAAATGTTAATGTTAATCATTTGGAGAGCTTAGGTAGCGGTTTTGTTCCAGAGCCGCTAATTACATGATATGATTCATACGTTACATGATTAATCAAAGTGTATCACACGGAAATCGGGACGTAACATAGAATCTAATCATCAAACTTGAAATTAAAGGTATTCTGATCGTATTCGTAATAATGAATGAAGAAGGGAATCACTTAGTAATATTTCGAAACGGACAGATAGATTTATAAATGCCCACATTTTGAAGAGGGAAAGATTTATTGACTTACTGCTTATTGGTTTCATCTCTTTTCCAAATTTACAGGAATTTCATTGGTATAAAATTGAAAGCAGGATGACTATAAGTCAAATTATTGGTTAATCAATTCTGGGTTCCTTCCCCTAATTGTAAATTGATTTTTTAGGAAAAGGACGCATTAAAAATAACAGGAGCAATGCCAAAATCCTTCAGTTATATGTTCTAACGTGAATTATTCAATTGAGAAAACACGTAGCACTTTGTCATTTTCTATTAATTAAACTTAATAGTTTCTTCAGAGTGTTTTTGGTAAGAAGGGTGAATTTTGATAAATCAGAGTTGTTCAGATTTTCAATAAAAGTTTGTTATTTATTCAATAATACATTCAAATCAGTTCATTTAGTTTCGATACCTCAGGTTCATCCTGATTGGAAAATCGATTAAATATTCTCAGTTTTATTTCTTTCCTTTATTGATTTTAGATTATCTAGGTTGTTTTATTTGAGTTTAGGTTTTGATCTTATCTGTTATTCTTATTAGTAATAAAGTTAGTTATAATATTCGTTCATCATCTATTGTCATAATCATTGTTTTATTATTATTAATTTAATTGCTATTTTTTATTAAATTTTATTGTTGTTGTTGAGTACAAATTTATCTGAATAATATTAGCGTTTAGCGTTCCATAATCTCCCCATAATGTCCCTTCTATTTGAAGAAAAAGTGTCTTTGAGAGTCTAGGCACAAGCAAAGAGCTTACAATGAAACACAAATTATCAAGTTAAAAAAAAACAGGATACAGAAGGTTGTTTCGATCTCTTTCATCATGATAATCGGTATTGTTTTTGAAGAAAATATCAGTTCTGCAACGGGAATAAAACTTGTTACATAACCAGGTTAACTGGTGAATCATCCTTACTATATTTGAAACCCATGTCTTCCTAAACCAAGTGATGTTTTGCCACCTTCAAATATTCCAAGTACTGTTTCTTTTAGTTTGTTTAAAGTTATGAATGTTCCTTGTTTGTGTACACATAACATTCCGAATTACACTGTGGTCGAAATCATCTACATACACAACCACTTTTACCCGTTGCCATTTACTTGATGAACTTGCAATTGCTTCACCTTTGCTTTGTTTATCTGTCATTTTGTTGACTCTTGAGACACTTAATTATAAAGCTGCAATAACTCGGCCTCTAGCGGCAAACGTAGGAAGATAGTGCCCTCCATTTTCACGTCCAGGTCCATGAAAACTGAAATTATGACAAAACCTGATAATCTAACATGAAATTACACATTTCTGATCAGAAATTTCACGTTATATGAGAGATACATTACCTGTGGAACCCAAAAATAAGTCTATTGCAAAATTTCCTTTTGAGCGATATTTTAAACATGGTTCCAGAAGATAGTTTGATTACATTCAGAGATTTTCATCCTTCATCCACGTGGAAAATTCATGATGATTGACGTGTTTCTGTGTTTCACGAAGAGAAGTTTCCAGTTCTTAATACAGAATATATTCTATTTGAATTTTCCTCGGTATTAACAGAACTCAATATAATTTAGCATACTAAGAACATTGTACTTTTCTATGAGCTACAATTTCATTCCAACAAAACTCGTTATGGTTCTCGTGTTCCTCAAGTTCTACATGAACATCGAATTTCACAAACCAAACAACAAACATATCTTTATTTCAACTCTATCAACATTTATGTTTACAAAGCGTTATAACCCTTCGGGCATTGGTAAAATTCGTTGCAGTATAAATACATCCAACTGAGAACCAACATCTGTCTAGGCCGGTTGTAGACAATATCATTACGGTATATTGTATTCGTCTTGTTTACTTTGTGGAATAATTATCAGGTAGGGACGGTCAACATAATTGATTTTCGTACCTTATATTTAAAAGTGAGTAATTCAATTTCACTAGGTAGCATCCACATTTATAATATACAGGTTGTTTCAGTTTATAAAATAATAATATAATAAATATTTATTTGTAACTAAATGTGTTCATAAAGGACAAGTTAAGATATATTCATAATATTACAAATAAAGAAAGGAACCACTTAAGCATTACATGTAATGCTTGAACGTGGTTTTATACAAAATAATGTAAAATATAAATTTGACAAAATATCAAAACAATAGCATATTGTTATTAATAGTATATATAAATGTAAATCTAAAAAAAATGTAAAAATAAATTCGGATTCGTATATCAACATTCTACAAACAAATAATAAGCCATAACTAATAAAATAGAGTAACAAAAGGTTTGCATATATAGGAACAATTTATGAAAACAATTATATTTATGCATTTTTCGACTCTATAATATTATTTATCAATTCACGAGAAGTATTTAGTAATAATTTCTTACATTCTTGTTTAAATGATCGATTTTGTTTAAGGAATTTGATTTCAACGGGCAGATAATTGTATATTTTAACAGACAGGAATTCAAAAGATCTTTGTCCAATGGTTTTAGAGCTTTTATTAAGAGGTAAGCTATTATTTCGTAGCCTATATTCATGATCAGGATTTGTGAGTACTTTTTCAGTGTGGCATTTCAATGCTAAACATGCGAAATAGTGTTGTCTAATATCAAGCATTTCTGTTTCTTTAAATAGATCGTTACTAGGAAATCTATTGTTTTTGTTGAAAATAAGTTTTAAAATTCGTTTTTGGATTATATCCAAAGTTTTCAAGTAAGTTTTGGAGACTCCACCCCATCCTACTATACCATAAATAAGGTGCGTTTCTACTAGTGCATGATACAATATTTTAAGCTGATTGCGATTTAATATTTGTTTCAGGTTCCTAAAAGTATGTAATATGTATATTAGCTTTCGTACAACGTAATTTATATGAACATCTCACCGTAAGTGACTGTTTATATACACACCCAAATATTTGACCTTTAGTGCCGCTTGAATAGAAATATTTTTATCTACACCTTGTATTTCTAGAGTATCAAATATAGGTAGATTATTTTTATATGATGCAAAGGGAAGAAATAGAGTTTTATCAAAGTTAATAGTTGAAAGTTTACTGTCAAACCATTTTTTATTTGTATTAAGTCCTTCTCTACTATAGATTTCAATGCTAACCATGTAGTTCCCTCAAAGAAAATGGCGGTGTCATCAGCAAAACTAATGATATATCCACTAATATCTGCATTGAATAAATTGTTCAGACATATAATAAACAATAGTGGTCCTAATACAGTGCCTTGAGGAACACCGCAAGTTAGTTAAATCAATACTTTACCAATCGATAGTTCATCGAGAAATAAGTCGACATGCACTCCATGTTGTGACGTCTCCTACGATACATAATCTATCATCGCTGTTGTCCCAAAGGGATCTATTTCAGCACCCACTTTGTTCCTGATTCATTACAACGATCTTTTTTTAAATCCTTTGACTACACAAGAGGAAAACCTATAATGTTTTAGGAACATCGTGTGAGTCAGCGGTGGAATGTTGGGAGGGGAGATAGGCATTCGGATTATTCTTGAAGGTTTGAAGGTTAAAGGCATAGGGATAGACCTCAATAGGTGAAGAGTTCCACAACTTTGCTTCTCGATAGAAAAATTAAGTCTGGTAGGAAGATGTTTGGCAGGTCTCGAGCTTGACAATGAAGAGGCGACTAGTCAGCATATCTGGAACCCCGCGTGGTAGAATAATAGACGAGATTTCTGATGAACACGACCACGGAAATTTCTATAGAAAAGGGAGAGATTTCCGACCTTTCTACGATGTTCTAGAAAGGCAATGAACTCGTAAGTGTGACATCATCACTCTTCTGGATAGAATCCAAGAGTTTCAGCGTGTTTGGAAGCCAAACTCCAAACATATGATGAGTACTTCAGTACAAGTCGATTCTGTGCTTTGTAGATTATGAGGAGCTCTTGAGATGTAAAATAGCTCTTGGCACGGAATAGAAAACAACGTTTTTGTAAAGCGGTTTGCGCAATGAACCACACATAATCATTCCATCAGAGGGTGCTGTTGGTGATGATCCCAAGCATGGATATGGAAAACTTCATAGGAATAGTTGTACCTGACATCATCATTCATTGCGGATTGGGGGATCCACCTTCCGGGAGAGTCACTTCTGTTGGAAGTGACCCTCTTTTTCGACTATAGCTTGGCGGATGATGATTCACTTTATACCAATTCCTCTTCTTGAGCCCTTATATCCTCCAGGGAAGCCAAAGGTGCAAAACGGCAGAAGGGCAAATCTAGCAAGAATTATGAAATAAGGATCTGGTAATGTAGTAGGGTTTAATGCAATCCAAACACAAATAACCTATTGATAATGAATAATCATATATAATACCACAAGAGCTTCAAAATTATCGGGTATTTCCAGATAGGTTCGTTGCAAACAAATGAAGGAGTCAAGTTTTTCAGGTTAAAAAATCACGAGCGCAAAGCGCGAGTGATGTTTCCTGAAAAACTTGACGACTTTATTTGTTTGCAGGGAACCTTGAGGGAAATGCCAGATAATTTTGAAGCTCGTGTGGTATTCGGGGGATTATTTTTCCGTCCCAAATGAACATTTCCTTTGACTTTTTTATCGATGGTGGACAGAATTCAACCTGTCAGTTTGAAGTTTTATATATAGCAACTACCAGAGAAAATATTCAAAAAATATTCAGTATAATTCCATGTAGGTTGTACCACGTGACGTCGAATGGTGCAATTCTATTGGTCGATATTTGGGTCGGAAAAATAATCAGTATAATTCCATGTAGGTTGTACCACGTGACGTCGAATGGTGCAATTCTATTGGTCGATATTTGGGTCGGAAAAATAATCATCCATATCCAATAAAAATATTATCAAAGTACTGAGGACCTTTCGGCTACCAAGTAGCCATCATCAGAGTAAACTGAATTATAAATCAAAATGTGCCTGTTTAAATACTATTTTGGGATAATAATGAGAACGATGGCTTACCCTCAGCAGGAGATAGATCGGAATTTAATAAAGTGCTTTTTCTCTTATACATTTCCATTTTTGTCTGTACTGTGTTTCAAAAGTGATAAACCTTCTTGAAAAATGGTGTGACCTATATTCAAACTACGTTCGGCTAACGCTGATTTTTCACCACTATTTTTCTTTATATGGACAAAATGGTCGTTATAACGTGTTAAAATGTTCGTTCTAGTTTGACTCATATAGCATTTTGATTTTGTAGATCCCGGATTTGTGGAAATCCGAATCTTTATTTAAGATGTTGCCTGAACGGAGTTTTAGCTTGTTCTTACATCTATAAACTGGTTGTATTGCAAATTTAGGGAACAACCTATGAAATTTATAAATTACTGAAGAATGGTAAGTGGAACTTTTGAATTATATTGAAGTATTTGAAGGTAATGGCTCGTATTTGGTTAGTTGACTATTTCGTTTTCCGTTTAGAACCAAATTTGTCGATGTTCAAGCATAATAAGAAGAACATTTTGCACCGTTTCATAACCGTAGACAAAACATGGAACCCTTACTACACACCAGAGACCAAAGAACAGTCGAAACAGTGAACTTGTCTTGATGAATGGAAGCCGAAAAAGTTCAAAGTGGGTTTATCGGCCAACAAAGTCATGGCGACAGTTTTTTGGGATGCACACTATCCATATCGATTACCGTAAAAAGGGCATAACGATCACCAGCGGATATTAAGCAGATCTGTTGGATCGATTCGACGCCGATTTGAAGCAAAAGCAGCCGCATTTGGCTAAGAAAAAAAAGTGGTGTTCCACCACGACAACGCACAGGCGCACAGGTCTGCAGTCGTGATGGCAAAATTGCATGAATTGCGCTACGAATTGGTTCGTCATTCACCATATTCTCTAGATTTGGGCCTCTGCGAATATTATCTATTTCCAAACTTAAAGAAATGACTCAGCAAAAAAGATTTGGCTACAACCATGAGGTCATCGCTGAAACGAACGCCTATTTTGAAGGATTGCATTAGGAGCCGTATTAAGTAGAAGGGATCCAAAAATGAGAAGAACATTGAATGAAGTGCGGCTTGGAAGTTTCTAAATTCCTAACCTAAACATTTTGCTATGTCTTCGTAAGACAATTAATGTTTGGAATGATTGGTTTCATGGAATTACTCGGTTTATGAATAATAAGTAAGTAATACAGTTTAGGAAGATTAGGATTTAAAAATCTAAGTTCGTGTTTCAAATTTTCGGAGATTACATCTGTACACAATTTTAATGAATTATTGAATATGTGAGCCGTAAAATATTTCGAACAGCATAAAGTTACCTAATTGCAATATCTTATTTCCGAAAAATCATCTAAATTTTCGATTGTTCAATACTGTGTATCAAAAAATAACTGGACACAATACGAGATAATTTTTTCTTATTACAAAATGTAACGAAATATGCCTTGCAGATTTTGCAGTATAAATAAATATTGCCTGGATGAAATAAATTAGAAATGGGATGTTTAACTTCAAAGATTTTTAAGAATTTAAAATACACATTTACATTCAAAATTCTATTTGCGGAATTCTCCAGACTTAAATAATTCTTTGATATAGATGAAATACATTTAAAGGCTTGTTTCATATCTAGAGGCTAAACACTTGATATGCTGGAATTTATACGCCGGGGGTGATACAAACGAATGATTCTATTAAAATTAATGTTAAAACGACTGAGGTATTCCGTACATTTAATTCGGAATAAAACTGGATGATTCAAAGGCACGTAGAAACAACATGTGAGCGTCTCACATCAGAATTTTTATGTACACTCTCAACCAGAGGAAATAAAATTCAGTTTTTCACTTGAAATGGTTGTCAGGATACATAAAAGGATGTTTATTATCTGAATATTACATCACAAATTAAAGTTATTAAAAGCCTAACATAAGTGGTATGCATTAATAATCCTCATCCCTGGAAAAACACCTACCCCGACGTATATTGAATTACGAAATGATATATTTATGAGCATAAAAAAAGTAGAAGCCTTTTGCCACTAATGAAAACGTATATCCTCATATTTCTAAAAAGTTCCCCCACTAATGAATGAATATATTATGTAATTTGATATCATATACATAATTTAGTCCTAATATTTGTAAATAAATTTCGAAAACACTGTTGCCTAAAAATACGTAGTATTATATTCATCCATATTGTAAAATTAAACACTCTTATGTTGAATAACCTTTATTTGTAACCTCCGCTACTCGAGTTTCAGCGTTATAACACCATCTTCAGACGGTATTCTGAAACAATTAAAATATGTAGCTGCTACTATGAATATACTAATCGGTAGGTAGCAAAGGATTACTGTGATCGGTCATTCATAAGCTTAGAGGATTATTACTATGAGATTACATGGTGGGTTTTACAATCAAATAATGCCGAATTGCTATCAGCAGTGAAGTGTAGAATAATTCGTGGAATAAATATAGTAAAACTCCTCATTTAGGGCACTCGACAAAAGTTTAGAGATTTCAAAAATTATTCTTATGGCAATTTCTATAATAATTATAGACCCATTGCACTATTATCTGTAATCTCCAAAGTGATGGAGGAAACAATCGACATCGAGCTCATCAAATACCTAGAGAGCTACAGAATTGCGAATGACCGATAATATGGCTTTCGTCAGCAGATACCAAAACATGGAGAATGTCTAGCTGTATCGCTGGATATCTTCTCAGCATTTGACCGAATCTGGCACCATAGCCTCCTTGGGAAACTTCCGTCATATGGTGTAATAACGAGCCCTTCTCTGGTTCACTTTGTTTAATTGGAAACCAGATTCTTTTGGGAGCGTAGGTTCGTATCCTACCAACTGCGCCAATATAATAACGAGCCCTTCTCTGGTTCACTTTGTTCAATTGGAAACCAGATTCCCTTGGGAGCGTAGGTTCGTATCCTACCGACTGCGCCAATATAATAACGAGCCCTTCTCTGGTTTAATTTGTTTACTAAAGACTATCAATTCACTTATTTTATCAAATTCATTGTTATATATCATTTGTCTTGATTAACTAAAATCAATATAACTTGCAGTACGTGTACCGATAACCAGGAAGTGACCCGATGTCACGGGTTTCTCATCAGCTAGGCAAATGAGGCAACAATATGGTTGAAAGATATATGTAATACTCACTCTTCTTTGATTCAGACACTAACACATTAATTAAGCACTGTGTGAGTAGCTTATAAATTACGCTAAGTAGAAAGACTTTCAATCAAAACAAATATAAAATATTTAATAATAATAAAGAAATAAAACAATTATAAAATTCAATTGAAAGTTAAAAGATTAAGTATAATTAAACTATTAATTAAGAAATTATGTTAAATTTGGACAATAATTTATCAATTCTTAATTTTAAAATTAATCTTATTAGAACCTAGATATGAATTAAAAACTAATTTAACTCAGCCTGGATGTACCAGGGGGAAGAGTAAAGCAAAACTATTATTAGTTACTTATTCAAGGAATTTTATGTATTAAGCAATTTGACTTGATTCTAAATGAACTTAGCGAAAATTCTACCATAAACACTACAACGCAAGCTTAACTAGAAAACCTAGAAAGTTCTCTAAAATATGATTTACGTGATTCGTGAAATAGTCAAAGCAAGATTTACCTAAAGAAGTTAGAATATAACTGACTTTAGTGTGGTGAGTTTGGTTTTTTATAATCTTGGATAACCACTCCTATTTTAGTGATATGTTTTGGGGTAGTAACTTTCACCCAATAAGAGAGAGTTTTTCAAATACCGGTAATTACGAAAACTTGAAATCAGACCCAACAAATGAGTATCAGAAATAAATCGAGGACTCTCTAGTACATAATAATATATTTTTTCTACAAACGCTTAACAAAGTAGCCTTTGACGCTTTCAGATTTCAACGCAAAGTTGACGTTTTCCGTGAAATGTCATTTTGTGACAGCATTTGCGCTCTAAAGCGAAAATATTTCGAAAACGCTCGCTTCTCCAACGTATTTCTGCATGATGATTGATGATAGTGACAGTGAATTATCAAACACTCCTCCTGATGTAGCAGAAAGTGCAAAAATTGTTACTTTGAATCTCCTACCAGAGAAATCAAGGAAGAAATATGAATTACAATACGGTAAATTCATGACGTGGTGCCAGTCGAAGAAGGTGAATAAGTATTCAGAAAACGTATTACTGGCTTATTTTGGAGAAAAATCATTGATTTGTAAGTCATCAACTCTTTGGTCTACGTATTCGATGATACGGACATGCTTGAATGTTAAAAATAACATCGAAATCAATAAGTATCCTAAACTTATCGCATTTCTGAAGAAACAGTCTGTTGGATATAAAGCGAAAAAATCCAAAACATTCACCACTGAAGATATTCACAAATTTTTACAAGAAGCGCCCGATGAAGAATATCTACTGAAAAAGGTAAATTTTAATATTTCATGCTCTTAGTAGTTTGAGAAGCGGTTAGTATTTTTTTGAATTTAGTGCAATTTGGTTAGCATAGACATTTGGAATAGCTATTAATTGCAGTTTTTTTTATAGGTTATTCTAATTATGGGTATTGCTGGTGCCTGCAGGCGCGATGAGTTGGTCAAAATGGAGATTGGTGACATAGAAGATAAGGATTCTATTTTAATAGTCCGAATTCCCGATTCAAAAACGAGAATAAGCCGTGTTTTTACGATTGTTGGTCATAATGAAGAGAATTCAGTTGATTATCTTTCAATTTGTAAAAAATATATTGCACTCAGAAAACATTGTCTGAATAACAATACTGTCCAACGTCTATTTTTACGTTATGAAAAAGGTAGATGTATAAAACAAGTTGTGGGTATGAATACAATCGGCAAAACTCCCAGTGACATTGCTGAATATTTGAAATTGCCCGAGCATAATTTATATACTGGACACTGTCTCCGACGAACCTCTGCTACTTTATTGGTGAATGGTGGAGGTGACCTAATACAACTGAAAAAACATGGTGGATGGAAAAGTAACAATGTAGCAGAAGGCTACATAGATGATTCAATCAACAATAAGATTGAAACTACCAAGAGAATATTCTCAAGACCATCTACATCTCGTTCTGTAGATTTCCAATATTCGGGGGAATTATTGTTAGATAAATCTACTGATCGTCCATCAGGTTCAGGAATAATAATTCAAGAGTGTCACAATTGTACATTCAATTTTAGTATAGTCAATGATAAATTAAATCAACATTAATCAGGAATTTATAAACTGTACTTGATGTACTTTTGTTGAATAAAGCATCTGGTGTTTTTTCTTTTTTTTTTCTGAAAACTGCGTTTGTAGAGAAAATCTTGTGTGTATTTCGAGCACAAAGTGTCATTGTCGAGCTACAATATATCACTTTGCGCTCTTAATACACAAATAGCTATTTAGTCAGAAAGAAAATACAGTTTGGCTCTCATGAATCCACAACATCCTAAACTATATTCTTTTATCAAAATTCATAGGGTAAATAATCCCATCAGACCTGTAGTATCATTCGTAACAGCCCATCAATTAAGATATCTGAGAAACTTATGTAAACCATTTTAACAACCACGAAATTTTCTCCGAAACATAGTATCAGAAACTTTTATGATTCAATTCATAAAATCGAAAATATCATAATCTCAGATCATGCTAAATTATTTTCATTCGACGTACAACATTTTTTCCCCAGTATACCCCCTCAGACATCGAATTTAACAATTAATCTCCTAGATCAACTCTAGCATTGAACAACAGATAATGGGTAATGGTCAATGGGCTTACTACCGTTAATTGATTTTTATCTATCTTCCAAATATTTTTTGTATGATGGCAAGTCTTACGAGCAGTCCTCGGGACCTGCCATGGGTTCCGTCTTTCTCTTTTTGGGGAAGATGCTATTGAGTCCTCTGTTCTCAAGCCGAAATGTCGGTTTAGATATGTCAACGACAGTTTTGTTATTTGGCAACATGGTCCCGAAAATCTTGTTCCCTTCCTCAATCATTTAAATTCAGTACATCCCAATATCCTTTTCACCATAGAAGTTTAATCGAATGGTTAACTCCCGTTTCCAAATGTACAGTTAGTTGACAGACTGACGGTACATTGGGACATTCTGTGTATCGAAAACCCACTCACACCGATAGATACCTCAATGGCCTTTCCCACCACCACCCTGCCCAAAACGAATCTGTCACAAGCTCCTTGGCCCACAAAGCTGTCAACTTACCCCAACCTCAATCCTTAAAATCAGAATTGGAACATCTTTCGTCTGTCTTATTATCAAATAATTCTCCTAAAATTTCGAATCAACCTAAGCCATGAAGACGAATTTCGGGTTCACAAGCTGAAATGTGGGTCTTGCAATATGATATACATTGGTCAGACGGGAAGGAAATTCAAAAAACGGATCAAAGAATTCAACGGATTAAACCTTTGCGGAATATCATGAATATTTATTGTCCATTAATATTCCGATTTATTCAACTAATTTAATAATAAAACTGATGTGTGAGAGGACAATTTATGTTGCTGATAAAGAAAATGATTTACATGGCTCAAATAAACTAATTTGGGATTACCTCAAGGTTCCCCATTAAGCCCAATATTATTTTATATTTATATAACTGCACTATATGACAGATTGACAGAGTATATGAAACATCTATGTTATGCAGATGATTTACTGTTATGTAAGTGGTGAGGACGAACAAGAAATAGTACAGAACATGAACAAGGGCTAATGTGTTCTTATGAATGGGCCAAAGCATATAACTTAGAAATTTCAGCAGATAAATCACACTCAATGTGGTTCTCTCCTTGGCAATTTCATAAGAATGTACCTGATGTTTTTCAATAATAATTGTTACTGCTTCACCCTCTATGTTTTACTGTCTGTTCTTCATAAATTGATTGATAACTTCAATATTTCACACATTCAGAATAAAAGTAATGAATTGAATTTGCTGGAATCCCTAGCAATTAATAAATATAAAAAGTTCGATATCCTATCGACAAATAGTTAATAATTCTCCCTTGTTAAATTTGTATTATTAGATTTTCCATTTACTGCCAGTTTATCGTTTAATTCCTCAATCGGATAAATCAACTACGTAAAATTCCACATAACCATCTATGATTAAAGTATATTAGGTAGCTCTTTTGCACTAAGTTAATACTTTGTAATATTTGTTCGAAGATGCTACTGTGTTAGCGAAACTATAGTCACATTTATTTAATAAACTAGTAGAAATCAAACTTTTATTAATTATTTTTTTCAAGTCTATGGAATTTGTTGGGTTGCAATTGAAAGAAAAGAGTCAATGACGTCATCAAACCGCCGTATTGGCATAAATGACCGAGTCAAAAATGCCAAATGAAAGTACCTAACTTGAAATTGGTCTTTCTCGATATGTTCACAAATACCACAAAAATTAATTACTTCTACTCCAAAATGTATAGCATCAACTCTCATTCATTTATAAGAAAAAACTCATAATATTTATCATTTTGTTTCAGGATCCTGAATTGTGCATATCTTTGGCCCTCTCCCTACAATATGTGCGTCTGTGTGTTCTCTGTTGGCTCATTGTAATTACTCATCACATGTATCACCAGTTCAATACCCACATGCATTCACTCATCCCTCAACCAGATGCTTCTATAACTAAACATTTCTTCAGGTAAGTTACCATACAAAATTTCATTGTACTATAGTAGGGGTATTACTATTAATGTGTATCTATAACGCTGATAAAATTTGGAACGTTCCTCCTCACTATCGCTCCTACAAACTTATACAATGGAAATTCAGTTCAGAGAGTTTTGAAATGAATTATTGCTGGCTTGCGTATATCGTACACAATTCGTGCTTATCGGGTCTTTGGTGAAGGTTTGGTTTCCGCCCGCTAACTATAATCTAATAGCATTAACCATCCGCAGACGGGATTATAGGATTGGAAAGTTTAGACTTATCGAGTAATTCATATGTGCAGAATTGGCTATATTTCGGTTTTCATCTTTAAATTAATAGCTAAAATACTTGTACATCAGATGAAAAATGTGATTCACATTTTTTAATAGAATAGCTATTGAAAGTTCGCTAACCCAGTTTCTTCAAACAAATATTACAAATTACTCTGTTGGATAAGCTATTGTGTTAGCGAAACTATGATCAAATTTATTTATCAAACTAGGGAAAATAGAGCTTCGTTTTTATTAAACAAAACGTGACATGTTTCACCACACGGTGGCTTATCAAACAATGGTTTTACAAGATATGGTTTAATTTTTGTTACTTGAAAATAATTTGAAATAAACTGAAATAACCTGAAAAATTGAAACTTATTTTCGAATAAATCTGTACGAAATCTACCAATTGTACAATTCAAAACGAGAATAACAGAAAAAAAATGAGTAGAAGTGAATCAAACTATTAACTCTTTGAACATAACCATAACTAAATTGTACAGTAAACATTCCTTTTCAATATATCATAAGCCTTCAGCATAAGCTAGGTGCACTTCAAAGCATGTTACGTAGACTTGTTATTATCCTCATGTCCGAATTAAATTATCATAAGGAATTTTCAATTATAAAACAAATAGCAACGAATAATGGCTAGAACGAAAGAATTGTGATTGATTTACTTAAGAAAAAAAATTATATTGAAGCAATGAAGTTAGTTTACCTTGGTAAATTTAATACTCATAATTATAGATCAATAATGTATGTAGGTAAAATTCTGATAATGTATGCAATTAACTTAAAAAACTCAATGTTACCACATCTTTCAGAATAAATAATACGGTAGGCAAATATATTAAAAACAACAAAGATGAGAATAAATATGCATTTGGTAAAGAAAAACGTGCTCTTCCACCAGGACAATACAATGGCGCACAAGTTCGCAGTCGCACTGGCAAAATTGCATGAATTGCGCTACGAATTAGTTCGTCATCCACCATATTCTCCAGATTTGTCCCCTGCGACTTGATCCATATCCAAACTTGAGAAATGGCTTGGCTGGAAGAGATTTGGCTACAACAATGACGTCATCGCTGAAACAAACGCCTATTTTGACGGATTGCCGAAATCGCATTATTTGGAAACGATTGAAAAATTAGAACGAAACAGCTCGCTGGAACTATAAGTTGGTTTTCAGTGTTATGTGGCAAAAGCCAATATGAGATAAATGAGTATATTTCATTCATACATTTGTTTCTGATTCTCTCTTAAATTAATTATTAATGTTCAAGTGATAAATATTAACTAGTTATGAATTCTCAGCAATGAAGTACTAAAAAAATTAGGTGATTGTCTTTTGTATGGCGAATAATAACTTTCATGACACATATCTTATAGCCAGTATCTCCCCCATGAATAGAATGATACCTTCATTTATAAGATACTTGTAATAACGAGCTCTAGAAGTTCCCCATTAGTAAATTATTCGTCTTCCAAAACCACATTCTCGGTAAATGTACACCTATGGGAATAAGATGAGAACACCAAAAGATCATTCAGGTACCCAGCTGGTGGTGAAATGTAAGGCTCTAGAGTAAATGTTTGTTTGCGGTTAGTAAAGATGTCAAGTTACACAATGAATATTCAGTATGCCCATTATATTCCTGCAATGCTGTTTAATATATGCCATCTACATATTAGAAGCTGATCCTTAAACATTTGACTTGAATATACAAGTTCTCGGCTTTGTAATCTAACGTTCTTTACTTATATAGGATGTTGTTAATGAGAAGCCAGTGACACCAATCTCAAATTCAAAGTCATTAACTGATGATTACAAGGGAGATATCTGTACGGTTAATGAAGCAAAGTGATAATTATTCATCTACTAATTTTGCAACTAGGATATAATGTATGTTATCAAGTATCAATATGAAGGACCCGAGAATAAATAGAGCCATAATTGCGAAGCGATATCGGGAAATGTTCTGTTTTTGTAATGTCAAAAACAGGTATTTGGACCTTATGTTTTTATTTTTTAATAGATCAGCAATTCTCGACATTGAAACTTTTATTACACCTGCGCCCAACAAGGAAGTCCAGTCAATAAGCTGGAAAACTATCGGAAAATTTTGTAGACGGTCGTGTCGGTGAAAATTTTTTACATGATATTCTATGGACCACGAAGGTCATTCATGAGTACTAAGCCCTCCTCCCTATACTCAAAGTTTACCACAATTACAACGCCCTTTTTGAGATAATTTTTAATTAATCAAAAATAAAAATTAAGCCCCAGAATGGGTTCAAGGAGGTTTTTTGGGTCGCTGATCACGAATCCTAGGTAAATTCCCCGGAAAATACATCCAATGGATGGAAAATTGGGGAAATTTGGTCATTTTCTCGCATTTTTCAAATTTTTTACGTGATTAGTGTTTTCTACTTAATGGGGGTTGACAGTCACGCATTTCGATTCCAAATAGCAAAAAACAATGAAAACTGTGTAAAACCTGGTTTTTTTTGTACACTGACTACGAATTTGATATCAAAAATGTCATTTTCCGGAAAAAAACGGAAAACTTTATTATGAATTCTCCTTCTCTTTGGATGGAACTTTTCGATTGTCGTGTTAATTAACGTTCATGTTTTTGACGTCAATTTTAAATTGTCAAAATTACAAGTAATGCCAAAACAATATGGTTTGATATGTGCGTTGAAATGACCGTGCGATGCGTTATCGTATGGATTTTTTAAATCGCCGAATGCTAATTTGGCATCAAAAATGTTAAAAAATATCGTATAGGAAAATTTTATCATAAATTCTTCTTCCCCTTGAATGACATTTTTCGAGTGTCTTACTGATTCACGTTTATGTTTTCGACGTCCATTTTAAATTACAGAAATTAAAAGTAATGCTCAAAAAAGAATAGTTTCCGTACCTGTTCACAAAAAGATTGATAATATATTCAGGAACGCGTAGTTTGCACTGCTTCACAGATGACAGCTGCCCCTTCTTATTTGATAAAGAAAAATATATTCACTTGAAGAGAACTTTCTAGATAACTGTTTCAGGTAAAAAAAATTGCGTTTTTCCAGATTGTTTCATTTTTTCACTTTTTCGATGTCAAATTTCCAAACCGTATTTTTTCCGCATTACTTGTAATTTTGGCAATTTGAAATTGACATCGAATACATAAACGTGAATCAACACGACACTCGAAAAATTCTATTCGAAGGAAAGGAGAGTTCGTAATAAAATTTTCCGCGTTTTTGCGGGAAATGATAGTTTTTACCAAAAAACCCCACAGTGGCCTATTACACGATAATTTCAATGATGTGGAACGATTTTCTCCCCAGGTTTTCCACAGTTTTCCTCAAATTTTTCTGAATTCTTTGCTATTTGGGATAGAAAAACGTGACTGTTAACCTCTGTTATGTAGAAAACGCTAATCACGTGAAAAATGAAACAGTTTTTATGATGACCAAATTTTCACGATTTTCCATCCATTGAATTTTCCGGGAAAATGACCCCAGTTGGTGATCATTGACAGAAAACACTCCTAAAACCCATTTTGGAGGCTCAATTTTCATTTTTAGATATATTCGAATTCATATTAAAAAGAAGGGGTTCAGAATGGGATTAATTTTGAAAGTAAGGCTGAATTGTGGGCGATTGGTATTTCACGGAGTAGTCACGAATGACCTTCATGGTCCATAGAATATCTTGCACAAAAAAATTCCGATGTCTACAACATTTTTGTACAGTAGCACTATTTTCCCACCTTATTGACTGGACTATTATTATACATATCTCCTGCTACTACAAATTTATTCAACTTTGATATGTTCAATTTAACGTGTTTTCGTTGCAGAGCAACATCGTCATATGTATTTCTAACACTAAACAAGCCTACAGGCATACATGCTATTTATACCAATGTCAAACTAATCAAATCAAGAATAATGTACTTCAAGTGGGGAGTGGTATAAGTCGGTCATTTCGTTGAGAGTGGTATCTGTGAATATTTTTGGATTCCCAGTGTTTTTAATGATTTTAATTTGAAGCTTATTTGTTGGAAGTTCAGGATTTTCCGGAAAACTGTCATCGTGTTCAAGTAGGTGGATAGAATCCTTTTTTCTTAATCTACGTTGATGTTCTATGATTTAGTACAGAAACTGCCTCCTGTCTGCCCTGAATAAACTGAACATAGCTTCATCTGAACAAACCTGACTTTTGAAATTTATCGATTTCAGTATTAGTTACTTTTCCATATGCTGGCTTTTCATTTAACTTTTTCAAACTAATGTGATCTTTATTAACGGTATGAATTCCTTAGGTTCTGCATTTTCAATGATTGGTTAGATTTCTCTAGCGCAATTCTTGAAAGCTTTTTTGCTAATATGTTTTATATAATGTTGGTATCGTAAAAGTTAACTATAGCTTCACATAATGCCGATGAGCTCGAGGAAACGAAACAGCTGACTGGAACTATTAGCTGCTGTAATACTGGTCTATTAAGAGCAACATAATTTTACCACAAGCTGTGAGATGCAATATCCAAACAATCCCAGTCCTAGTTGTTTGTACCGTTCCTCCAAATTACGTGTGGAGGTTTCAATACAACTAAACTAAACGTTGAGGACCACATTGAAATAATTATTATCACTTATCTGCTTTACACACTATCGTTCATTTAAATTTTACACAAAAACACAAAATCATTCACTTCATCAAACTGTAATAATAACATTCATTCCAACCAAAACATCAGAAGACACATTTCCAATAATTACTTTGTTGTGACCGGTTCGATAATCCACTGTTATTTTGTGTGGTCGAGGATCTAATCTTGTAACTTTGTTTGTTGAGTATCTTCAATTAAAACACCTCGTCTCTTTATACATACAGAAATTTATTACATTATTTAAATAATATATACAAGTTGCCAAGTTACTCGTTACGAGGCTGTTCCGTTCCTAAATTTTGAAGGAATAAACATAAAGAAGTATTATTCGAGATGTGTGACTAATATTAATAACAAATCAGAAAGAGTGTCGTGAATCGAAAAAGGATCAACTTTTACATTGTTTTGCTTCACTAGAACTAGAATAATAGACACTCCAGAGCACATAATAACTTCCCTGAAATGCCATAAAACAAACGTTGGGACAAGCCAAAGGGTCTGAACACACTTACGAGGGCAAGGTTAAAAGTGCCTGAAAAATTAAACAAGGAATGAGTTATTTGGTCAAAACTCATTTTATTTCTCAACATAATCTCCTTGTAGCTCGACACACTTAACCAAAGTTTTCCTAATTTTTCGATCCCTTCCAAATAATACGATTTCGTATTCACCTTAGAATGAGCGTTTGTTCCAGTGATGACCTTATCAAATGGGTTCGCTTTCGCTTAAAATCAGCATCGAATCGATCAAACAGTTCTGCATAATACACGCCGATGATCGTTTTGCTCTTTCCAAGGTAATCGATATGGTCGATACCGTGTGCATCTAAAAAAATGTAACGTGTAAATTCCACCTTATGGCTTAGAAATGGCCGCTGTAGGTCAATCGGTTAACTCCTGTGACGTCGGCTATGTTAGACCGTATATTTGGTATATCCTAAGAGTCATGTTCTGTAGATTCTGAAGGTCATGGACCGTACCTATATTCTAAGGGTCTTGATTGCTCGGTGTCAGTGACCGCTTCTCTTCGAGGGTGTTCTGTGAGACAACGAGAATGCCGGAAATGGGGAAAAAGACACTTCTGTTCTGTTCGTTCGAGTGTGAAGTCAATTCTAGGTTATTCAACAGGGAGGTGATACTAAGCGTGGGCTTGGAATCAATTTATGGGAATATTTCTCCCGTTGAAATTATAGACATCAATTGTCAATTTGGATTGGAATCATTGTGATTAATAGGATAATTGATATACTGCCGGGGATCTTAACCTAGTTTCGACGAATCTGTTTGGGGAACGATAGAAAAGTTGTCCTTTGGAAGAAAAACACCCTATCGTGATAGAGGTAAATATCTTGTAATTCCATTTGATTTATTCACTGACTTCAGGAACTGATTGACCTTTATAGGTGAAATCTGATAAAACATAGGCTAGTCCTAATTTGTTAGCATTTGTTATGTATTTTGTTCATGTCGGTCTGCTGGCGACAACAGAACAATAGAGTTGAACATCTCGTAATTTCAGGGTCTTACGTCCAGTTTTACGTCCAGTTTTACTTCGAGTTTTACTTCGAGTTCCAGTTTTACTTCAAGTGCTGCTTGTAGTTTTTTATCTTTGTCTACGTTTTGGAAGATTCAACAAGAAGTGTGTTGAGGGTTGGCCTGAATCTACTGTGGAAGATAGTTAGGAGTCACTAATTTATTTGCGAAGTACAATCGTGGAAACGATATGGCAATGATAGCAGGGACCCCTACATTGAAGTAGAATAATTAAACATCATCAAGCAAGTGCGACATCCAGGTCTCAAGTCAGGTTATCGATTTTGATTTTTTGTATCATGTGTTAATAATCATTGAATATCGTATATTGCTAAAATTCAACTGTTCATTGGGTTATCGATTTTGATTTTATGTATCACATGTTAATAATCATTGGATATCGTTTATTGTGTCATTGATTTAAAAGTAATTAACTTCATCCATATTTGCTATCAATTCGCTTCATACCTCATTAATATAAATTCTGTCTCAAATCTTTCCGATATTATTATCTCAAAGTAAATTTCAATCATTCTGGGTACAGGTCTTTCATTTTCTTCCTTTCAGGGTAATTTAACCTGGGGACTTGAGCATTTGCATCCCCTAGTTATATACAAAATCATTGATTGGTTAAAATACTCTGGCGCCCTAATTTTTAACATCTAAAATATAACCTACGACCATCTCCATTGTAGCTGTCGGCAACCAAGCGATAAAATAGAATTTTAGTTTAACCTTTAGTAAGAATAGTTGCCTAACGTTTTGGGTTGGCTACAAATTGACATCCCAACGTTTTGTGCGGTTACAAAAACTGTCACCATGACTTCGTTGGCCGATAAATCCACTTTAGCCTTTTTCAGATTTGATTCGCCAGGACAAGTTCACTGTTTCGACTGTTCTTTGGTCTCTGGTGTGTTGTGATGGAGTCGTGTTTCATTCATGTTTTAGGAACTTTTCACCTTTCCCTCGTATAATACTTAAATTGTGAATAAGGTTGCATGAGGAAGCGTTATTTTTAACCATTTTGGCCCTTTGCCATTTCATTCTTAAACTTCACCTCTGCTTAGTTTACCTGCAGTTGCAGCAAGTCTGTCTCTAACGAATGTGATAATGGGCCCCATTTTCACGTTGCTATTCAGAGTAATTTTTTGTTGAGGATACCATTTTCTCAGTTCTAATAGCACAGGACGTAATTGTATCAGGTACAATTATAGTCTTGAGAAGAAAGGTTCCAGTACCTTTCAAGAATTATATGAACTGTCAATTCAATTGAATAAAATCGACTGATTTATCCGATAAACTAAGTATTGCCATCTGCTATAATGAAGTATCCCTGGTTAGACGAAGATATCACGGCACTTGCTTAGCAAAATTATTCAAATGAATTGGTTGTATTAAATTGCTAGCTATGACGTCATATCTTTCTTGTCGTGAACAGGGTTTATTATAATCGGCTTTGTGTAATGAGGTTTTCGCCAGAATAACTTGAGCTCAACATCGCAGTACCCAAAATCCACTTTGTCATGTGTGTAACGTGTAGATATTTATTTTAAATAAAAAAACTGTACTGAGATTTTTTCAAAGTATGCTATCTTGTCTGCTTCTAAAGTTCTTGAATGGTGGTGATACGAACAAATTGCATTAATTAGAGATTGACAGCTCCTATAATACAGGATATGTAGCACAGTTCCTATAACAAATTGCTTGAATGATATGTAAAACATGTGTGTGAGGCTATAATTTACAAGCGTGTAGTGTTGCCAAGTCGAAGAGGGGCTTTACCTCAGACTAATTTATGAGATTAGTCTAAGGAACGGTTTTACTCAGGCTTGCTTCAGTCGCATAAATATGTCGGGAATTTACGCTGCAGAAATCATTTGATCCCCAGTGGATGTAAATTTCCAGATTGCGAAGATACCCGATATATGACACAAATATCTCGTACCGTCCACTTAAGTGTCGATCCAATATCGAACATCCCTTCTAACCTACAATTCGGGCGTATTATACCTGACGAATAAAGACATTTTCAAGAAAATGTTTTAATTTATCAAGGCTTTACTCGTAAACGCAAATTAAAGAATTTGGGACCTCTGAAGATTCGAGGAGAAGCTGTATAGATGAAAGGGGAAGTCGAATATCTCAAATTGCCACTAGACTTGAAACTGACTTGAAACCAACATCGGGGAAAATAATTAAAAAAGCGGCGACCTCATTATTTGTGGCCAGACGCTCCTTCGGGAAAAAATGAGGGTTACGTCCGAACATGCTCTACTGGTTGTACAACATGGTGGTTAAGCCCGCAATAACATATGCCTCTTTGGTATGGTGGCCTAAGACATAACAAAGAGGGACCACTACAAGACCAATCAAGCTCCAGAAACATGCATGCCTTTCGATCACAGGGGCCATGAAATCAACGCCCACTGCAGCAATGGAGATACTACTGGGATTATTTCTCCTCAGATTGGTAATCAAAGGAAAGGCAAGGCGTGGTGCCTTCATGATACAAAATACATCGGAGAATGTTCACATTGGGCCAGGACACATGAAGATCGTAGATATCGTGACCAGGGACGTGTTAACACATTCAGGGTATCAATACCAGGAAAGACTGAATGAGAATTCACAAGCCTGAGCGATATTCTACAGCGAAAGATCTAGTAACAGACGGGTCTAAGACTGAAAAAGGTACAGGTGCAGGAGTATACTCAAGAAACCCAAAGACTTGGCTGTAGCTATTCATTGGGTAAACACACATCTGTCTTCCAAGCAGAGCTATATGCAATCCTCCCAGCGTGGAGGAAAACAATCGAAGAGCCATCGAAGATTTGCAGATTCACATATTGACAGACAGTCAGGCTGCACTTAAGGCAATAAGAAGTCGGGAAGTGACATCGCATCTGGTATGGACATGCAAAGAAGAACTTGAAATACTGGCAGACTGAAACCGCGTTAAGCTGATCTGGGTGCCGTAACATCAAGGAACGACAAGCAATGAAAAAGCCAACGACCTTAGAAGAAGAGAGTAGGAGAACGCTCTAAATCCAGAACAGACCACGGGGGTACCAAAACGGACAGCCGAAGGTCTGTAGAAGACTGAATCATGAAAAACTGCAAAGAATACTGGAAAAATATCCCAGGAAACGACCATGGGAAGAAATTCATCAAATCCCCGTGTAACAAAAGAACGGCAGACCTATTAGAATTGAATAAGGAGAAAATAAAAGTTGTAACAAGGCTCACGACTGGCCATGCGCCAGTAAAAGGGCACCTAAACAATATGGGACTATACAATAGCGACCTGACATGCAGACTTTTCGGTAAGGATACAGAAACAGTGACACACATACTGTGTAAATGCGAAGCACTGGACCGCAAAAGACAGTCAATTTTTGGAAAGCCCAACGGCGAACCAGAATTATACAGTTCTCACCAATTGAAGGAATTGTACAAACTCGTACAAGGTACAAAAATACTCGAGTGGATACCGTAAAGAAACAAAACAAAGGCGAGATACAATTGGCCAGCTTGCCTGAGTGTCACCGGAGGCAATAGCCAGACAAACCTACAAAGGGGGTGAAGTTCTTAGTGAGTATGCCTGGAACAGTGACTTTCACAGTAGACCATAAGAGCCAAAGGGTTATAACCTCCCCATAAGGGGTTTTCTTCACCTCCGCAAAAAAAGGCGTTACTTCATTTTGATTGATCTGAAAATGTCTCTCATTTTGAGAAATATATTCTGTTTAAGAATATTTATCGTTTTACCCTTTGCTAACCACTTTTTACAAGTAGGTCATAATTTTCTAGCCTGACCGTTTTACATAATGAAACCAAAGGTTTCAAATGGAATACAGTAGAATCAATAGAGATTTATAAACTCGTATTACAATATCCCAAATGATCAGTTAGACCTATACTAAAATGATATTTTCCTTTGTCTTTCAAAGCACTCTTAAAACGATTCTTAGAATATTAAATAGTAATTATTTCAGTGAGAAATTTTTAATGAAAATATAGGTGACCTCACCTTAACACTTTTATTTTATACATTCTGAAGTGGAAATGATTATTGAAATTCAGCATTTGTTTCTTATGAAAATGAACATCAATATCGATTAAGCATCCATCGATATTTTTTCAATATTGATGTTTGTATTCGATGGTGCTATCGATCTTACTTCTTCGTTGATGGATCCCACCGCATTATGGAATGTTTGTACTACCGCTCGGGGTATTTCCTCATCTAGACCCCCCTTATCATGCATTGAGGCCAGAGGAGCGAGACAGGAACAGTTTAATGCAACCAAAACTCAAGCTTGCGTCTTCTCCAGGAAGGCGGATCCCACAATCCCTAATATGATGATGTTAGGTACAACTATTCCTATGAAGTCTTCCATAAGAATCGGGGTCACCACCAACAGCACCATCTCATGGGACAATCATGTGAGGTCCATTGCGAAAACCGCTTCACAAAAATTTGGTTTTCTATTCCGTGCCAAGAGCTAATTTACATCTCAGCAGCTCCTCATAATCTACAAAGCACAGATTCGATCTGTCCTGGAGTACTGTTTACATATTTGGAGTTCGCCTCCCAAGCATTCGCTGAAGCTATTCGTTTACTAGTTCATTGACCTCTCTAGAACATCGTAGAAAGGTAATAGATCTCTCCCTTTTCTATAGATATTTCAATGGTCGGTGTTCATCAGAAATATTGTCTGTCGTTCCATCACGAAAGATTCCAGATAGGCGGACTAGACGAGCTCAAACTAGTCACCACTTCACTGTCAAAATTGAGACCTTTCGAACTCATTCCTACCAGACTTCATTTTTGTATCGAACAGCGAAGTTGTGAAACTCTTTACCTGATGAAATTTTTCCTTATGCTAATAACCTCCAAGCCTTCAAGACAAATACGAATGCCTATTTCCTCTCCCTACTGCTGGCTCATACGATGTTCTTCGAGAATCATAGGTTTCCATCTCGTGTAAAAAAAAAACATGTGGCACTCGGGGACTGCCGCGGTGGAGCTATTGCATAGCAATTTTTCTCAACTTATGCAATTATAATTATTTATTTATTTTTAATTAATGCAGTATTTTTTTTTCTTTGATATTAATTCAAGTTACACTTTTTGAGCGTGCTGACCGATAAGAAAACAATTTTTTTTCTTTTATTGAATAAATGAGAAGTTAATATCGTTTAAAATATTTTAATTATCTTACAATACATGTAGGTTATTCAGGAATTTGTTATCATTGAAACTATAGGTTTATGGTAACTGAAATAAGAGACATAAGTTTGAGACTTGATATCCTCTAAATATCTGGAAAATACCGCGTCAATGGTGGCCCCATATTTTGTTGTGGATTCTTGTGGATCATTATTCATTTTCAAATTCAAATTTTCCGAAAGAAAAGTTGTCAACCGCTCTGATTTTTAATCAGCGAAGTTGATGTTGAAATCGCCAGCCAAGATAAGTGGAAATTTATTACCATTTGTACCAAGTATTTTCGACCCTTCTTCAGTGTACTCCAGTAAAGTGCGATGAATAAAATGCTCTACCTCGTCCAATTTCGGATTCGAAGAAATGTAAATTGCAACCATGACTATGTGTAGGCCATTTCTAAGTTTGCATAAGCACGCACAAATATCTCCAAAAAATGAGCGCCTAACATTAACATCGCTAACGTGTGCAATATTTATTTCAATATTCGGAGTCATAATATTAGTTACATTATTATTATTTTGGTAAATAGGTACCCCACCTTTTGGAACAGTATCTCGTTTGAATTGAACAATACAATTGAAATTAGGTATTTCAATCGGATTATCATGCTCCATGCAAGATTCGGTAAGAAGTAACACATTTGTTTGTCTCGTAACTGAATCTTGTAAATCGTATTTGTGACTATTTAGACTTTGGCAATTGAAAGTCATTATTGAAATGCCATTTCTATTACTAAGGAAATCTTAGACACTTTGAGCTGTCGTCTGAACACTATTTAAAGGCAGTCTTTTGAATTTTTGCAACAAAGATGCAGTCGATGCAGCTTGCCTTCGATTATTATAAAACTTGAATGTAGAATTATCGTTTTTTGTCGTGATATACAATTTTTCAATATTAGTCACCCGAGAGAGCGCAACATAAACGAGTTCCTGTTATTTTTCGTTACGGAATTTCTTAATTCGGTCGCCGCGCTCAAAGCCCGCGATAAAAGCTATATGCAATAGCTTAATAGAAACAGGTACTCTCAGGTCTCTGCTACGCGCGTCTAACGTATAAACTCTAACTGACGCGTACCGAGCTCCTAGAGGTATATGTCAAAATGATTTCGTTCGTAGCTAATTACATAGGACGTCTGGAGTTCATGCATTTATGTTTTTAGATAATTCGAACCTTCTAATTTCGATAGGCCACGTGAAAATCCCGGAGTCTAAAACGCTAGAGTGTTATAACATTCGTATAAAATAGCGAAATTTCACACTTTTAGAAACTTCAAATTAATTAATTAATTTGACACATGTTAGGTGTTTAGGTCTTACATTATTTTTCGTTACGGAATTTCTTGATTCGGTCGCCGCGCTCAAAGCCCGCGATAAAAGCTATATGCAATAGCTTAAAAAATTGCTAAAGAACAACTTTCGATAAGTCGCATTTAACTAATTCACGCACACATGATAAGCTATAAATATAATGCTTGTTCACATCCTACAAAAAACTAATTTAGCTGTCACATATAACATATTCAATTTCAATTGAATTTTTGTTTACATAGTTCCCCAAAGAAACAAGGAAGTGAACAATTCGATTTCATTTCCACTAATTTAAAGTTATGTGATTCGATAAAAAAGTTCAAACTTATTCCAATTTTAATGCAATCCAACTTTTCAGGAAGTGTGAAAGGAGCGAAGCACCTCATATTGACTGCTCTTATGAACTTTTTGTTATTCGGAAACAAGGTTAGTCGGAAGTATGAGAATAAATTCTTATTTTCCTTCCGCTCAGAATGTATTTAACAAGTTCTCTGTCGGAGCACATTTGCTTGCTTTGACACTAGAGGTCACGTAATTTTTTTATTCATTTTCTGGATGCCATTGTTGACATCGCATGAAGTACGACAAAACTGATTGACTACTAGCGGAAATTGTGAAAAGTAACTTTTATAAGACTCAGCATTAATTTTTTTCTCTTTCGCAGACAAACATCTGTGGAGTATAAGAATTCTAAACAAAAATGTATGGGGTTTACTGGCCCCACACGCCAGCTCAATCTGTTGCCGTTTTTATTCTTACGAGATAACAGACCTACAACTCTTGGAACCTTCACAATTATTTCGGTTTTATGCACTTAGTTGGCGTGTGGGACAAATTGTATCTCGGTCTATTTGACAAAGTTTGTGAAGTAAGAACACTTTATTCTCGATCTATAGACCTATGAATATGAGATCATGATAACAAAATCCTGCAACATATCTAAACTAATTCCTATAAACTCCTACAAAAACACCCCACCCCACCCCCTCTATAGAACATTCAGTTTTACAAATTATGGTGTCATTCTTCTTTTCCTGATCCATATAAGAAATAGTATCCCTCATTGTTCAAGAAGCTCCTGATCAAAAAGTTTGCTTCCAATTCATAAGCTCAGTTTTATACTGAATTCCTTTTATTTCGTTGAAAAACTTCAAATGCTAAAAGTTTACCCAAGTGATTTGCTGGTCAGGTTCAACGTCGAATCACTCTCCACCAATGTTCCCATTCCAGACACCCTTTCTATAATTTCTCAACATTTACCTACCAAAAACACTTTAATGGACTTACTACCGTTCATTGATTTTCGTCTATCTTCCACATATTTTCTGTACGAAGGCAAGTTTTACGAGCAGTCCTCGGTGGCTGCCATGGGTTCCAACTGTCCCCGGTCATAGCTAATATCTTCTTGGAAACTTTTGAGGAAGATGCTATTGACTCATCAGCTCTCAAGCCGAAATATTGTTCGGATATATCGACCACACTTCTGTTATTTGGCAACATGGTTTCGAACATCTTGCTCTTTTCCTCATTCATAAATTTATTACACCCCAATATACACCATGGAAGTTGACTCTAACAGGGTTCACTCCCGTTCCTAGATGTAGTAGTTAGTCGACAGATTGACGGTACATTGGGACATTTTGTGTATCGAAAACCCACTCACACCGATAGATACCTCAATGGCCTTCCCCACCACCACCCTGTCCAAAATCAATCTATCATAAACTCCTTGGTCCACAGAGCTGACAACTTATCCCAACCCCAATCCCTAAAATCAGGATTAAAACACCTGTCATCTGTCTTATTATCAAATAACATTCAAAAAGCCATAACGAAATACACTTTTCCTACAAATCAACCTGAGCCACAAACCCTCACTTCATCCAAAATCCTTTAAGGAGCATAATATTTCTACTCGTTTTTCCACACTCCCAAAACTATCTCAGTTTTACAAACCTATCAAAGAGCCCCTTCCTCCTCTTTATTTAGAAGATGTTAATAGTATTCCCTGTTCTTGCGGTAAAGTCTATATTGGTGAAACAGGTCGTATAGTAGCTACTCGTGTGAAAGAACATGAACGCTTTCAACACTTCGTGATACCAGTAGATCTGCACTCGCGGAATGCAAGTTTAACACTAATCACTAAATCCATTTTTGAAAATATTAAAATCCTAGTCCGAGCTCCAAACTTCTATCAACGAAAAATGCTTGGAGCGATAGAAATCTTAAGACATCCAAATAATCTGAACCGTGATTCAGGATATTACCTTCCCAACATTTGTAAAACCATCCTTGAAAATTCCGGAATAAGGCGTGAAGATTTCTACCCAAATTGTATAACGCTCCAGAAACCAGAAAAGTTAGTTTAGATGCCACCTGTAATAGTTGATGAAACGTCGACATCAAGTCGTGCTATTGAGACGGGGAATTCATCCGGATTCCCCAAATATTACATATGTAAAACATATGATGAAGAGCATAGAAGCGTTGAACAGCTTGGACTCAAAGTAATTTGCGGCGAATAAAATTTCATAAATTCATCCATGAATCAATTTTGAATTTTTGGAACCATTCGAAATATGACCAACTACTAGACATTTGAAAAATTGAGTGAAAGACGTAGATGCACTGAAAACCTTTGACTGGGAATAATTTGCGGCGAATAAAATTTCATAAATTCATCCATGAATCAATTTTGAATTTTTGGAACCATTCGAAATATGACCAACTACTAGACATTTGAAAAATTGAGTGAAAGACGTAGATGCACTGAAAACCTTTGACTGGGAATAATTTGCGGCGAATAAAATTTCATAAATTCATCCATGAATCAATTTTGAACTTTTGGAACCATTCGAAATATGACCAACTACTAGACATTTGAAAAATTGAGTGAAAGACGTAGATGCACTGAAAACCTTTGACTGGGAATAATTTGCGGCGAATAAAATTTCATAAATTCATCCATGAATCAATTTTAAATTTTTGGAACCATTCGAAATATGACCAACTACTAGACATTTGAAAAATTGAGTGAAAGACGTAGATGCACTGAAAACCTTTGACTGGGAATAATTTGTGGCGAATAAAATTTCATAAATTCATCCATGAATCAATTTTGAATTTTTGGAACCATTCGAAATATGACCAACTACTAGACATTTGAAAAATTGAGTGAAAGACGTAGATGCACTGAAAACCTTTGACTGGGAATAATTTGCGGCGAATAAAATTTCATAAATTCATCCATGAATCAATTTTGAATTTTTGGAACCATTCGAAATATGACCAACTACTAGACATTTGAAAAATTGAGTGAAAGACGTAGATGCACTGAAAACCTTTGACTGGGAATAATTTGCGGCGAATAAAAGTTCATGAATATTCAACGCAGGACAAGAATACCCCCAATTCAGAGAACGTGTCCACCCTAAAACGTATACCTATAAAGTATAAAAACTGGTGAAAAAGAATAAATATAATTGGATCGGATGTAACGTTGAATATAAATACCATTCGTGATCTTGTTAACATGAAATTGTCATATTTATGACAGTGTAGTGTGTAGTCAGAGCTTACCAAACTACTGACTATCTGGATCTGCAAAATATAAAATATCAAATATTTCCATTTAATACAGGGAATTTATAAAGCAACCATAATCCAACAGATCCCCTGATGCTTTATCTTAATGAATTTGTATTTGCTCTTTCAACATAAAACATCACTAAACATAATTGAAATATCAAAAAGGCCTTCTTTTAACATGTTTCCGTTTTTAACGGAAGTAGACGGTACGTTTCACCATTTTTCTTGAACAAATATCCCGACTCCCGAGGGTCAACATACTTTATCAGTCATACGTTTATTGAGTATAAAGCAATTGAATTAATCCAATACGTTTCCCGACTATTGAAAAAATTCGTAATTTTCGAAATGAAATTATATTCATATTGCGTTCAATTTTACATAAAATAAAGATTCTTGACCCAGTATGAATTATATATAAAAATTCTCGGGAAATAGGTCACATTAACAGTCTGTTTTAAATTTTTTTGTCTTTACGTACGTTTCGGTCTCACGACCATCATCAGAAGACTTATTATGTCTAAAACTTGATAACTTGAAACTAATTGTATTACACACCTTATATCTATGGGCTTCCGTAGCTACATAAAAATGATATACCTCTAAGACCCATTGTAAGTGATATTGGTGCGCCTACTTACAATTTATCAAAATTTCTATCAAAATCTATCAATAATATATTAGGAAAAAATGAATTTTATGTGAAAGACTCTTGGCATTTTAATGAATTTATAAAGAATCAATCCGTACCCCTAAACCACCAACTAATTTCCTTGGACGTTGTTTCGTTATTTCCAAATATACCTGTCGTTTTGGCATTGAATAGCATCAAAAAACGTTGGGCAGAGATTAAACACCACACACCTCTAGATCAATCTGAATTTATAAATGCTGTTAAGTTTTGTTTAGAATGCATTTATTCTCAATACGGTGAGCAATATATTGGACAAATTTTCGGCACAGCAATGGGATCTCCTATTTCAGCTACCATGGCTAACCTCGTTATGGAATGCCTAGAGGAATCTGTTATAAGTTCATTAGATTTTCAGCCTGTATTTTTTAAACGATATGTAGATGATTGCCTTATGTGTGTTCCCAACGATAAAATTCAATATGTGATTAATAAATTTAACAGTTTCCACTGTAAACTTCAATTCACTTGTGAAGTAGAAGTAAACAAAAACATAAATTTCCTAGATATGAACATTAGGCATGATGCAGGTGGAAAAATAAAAACTTCTTGGCTCACTAAAGAAGTTTGGTCTCAACGTTATCTTCACTTCAATTCCGTTGCACCAGCTTGTTATGAAAAAAAGTTTCATAAACAGCCTTACAGACCACGCTATAAAATTGTCCCACGCAGAGAACCGTCCCAAGAATTTAAAAATTGTTCGTAATACACTTGAAATGAATGGCTACCCAAAAACTTTCTTCAATCCGATCATTAAAGAAAGAATAAACAGAATCTATAATGTTCTTCATATAAAAATAACATAAATGGTATTACAGACAATTATATAACTTTACCATACATTCCGGAGACCTCAGAGAAAATTAAGAATTGTTTGAAAGTACGATATAAATGTCGCGCATAAACCTACTAACTGTGTTGGAAAGTATTTCTCAAATCTAAAGCCTTTAATACCTAAAGATAAACAAACCCACACAGTATACAAATTAAATTGTTTAGATTGCGATGGGACTTATACTGGAATCTCTAAGCAATATTTACAAAAAAGAATGTACGGCCATAGGTTTAGCACAAAAAACAAAAACTTAGAAAATTCCACCGCTCTTGCTAAACACTGCTTTGATTATAACCATCAATTCGAATACAATAATGTTAATATTCTAACTAAGGAAACCAATTATTATAAAAGATCTATTTTGGAGATGATTCATATAAAACGTGACTCTAAGTCTGTAAATCATAGGACAGACACTCAAAATCTAAGTCATATCTATACAAATTTAATCAAATAATTTCTCTTGCAAATTCCTACATGCCTCGTTATAATGTAATAGTATATATTTAGGTAAAATTTCAAGTATACCTCCTGCCACGACAAAACCTTTTCTTTAGCTCATAAATCTAACATCTGGTTTGAAAGTTGTATACTTGAAACTTAAATTATATTTGTCTAGTCTCAGTCGATCGCTTACTGTTGTTGACATGTGTACGCTTTTGTTAGGAATTCTGCTCTGCAGTGGATTCTTGATAATTTTTACTATAGCATTGAGTTTTACAATTTCGTTTCGGCGACGTGGGTATTTTTGATTGGAATTGGTGCGATTTGGACGCCTTGTGTAATACAATTAGTTTTAAGTAATCAAGTTTTAGACCTAATAAGTCTTCTGATCACTATTTTTAAAGCTATTGTGCATATATACATCAACTAAAATCGAAAGTTATAGCAGAAAATCTTTCTCCAATTTTAAGTGCAAGTATTGTAATATTAATAGAAAATTGGAAACATTTGATTACCCATGCTGTTAAAATCTAAGATTCCTATTACCCATTAACCACTTGTTATTGTCGGTGATTTAAATGGCGTTGGCAGCGAATCTTTAATTAAATTCTAGTAATACTTTTTCATTGTACTAATAAATAAAACGAATAAATAAAATAACAAAAATCCATCAACAATGTTCAAATTATGGGTATGCAATTTAACAACATTAAAATCTTGAAACGAATTTTATCATTGAATGCTTGTATATGTGCTTCATAGTAAAATTGAACATATAAAAATTCTCGGGAAACAGGTCACATCAACACTTATGCTTTATAGTATTTTCTCGTCTTTACGTACGTTTCGGTCTCACGACCATCATCAGAAGACTCATTATGTCTAAAACTGGATTAATTAAAACTAATTGTATTACACAAAGCGTCCTTATCGCACCAATCTCAATTAAAATGCCTACGTCGCAGAAACGATCAGAAACACGAATAATCGGAATTGTAACACATCAATGTTATAAGTATAATATATCAAGAATCCACTGTTAAGCAGTATTCTTAATAAATGCGAGTTCATGTCAACAAAGTCTATGATGAACGACTAGAAACGAGAACATTAGGTTCAAGCGTCCACTTTGAAACCAGATGTTAGATTTACGAGCTGAAAGAAAAAGGTTTGTCAGTTATTGGATATATACTATTGACATTCTACCTAATATACTTTCAACATTATAAAGACGCATGTAGGAATTCGCAAGAGTTCTAATTAATCAAGTTAGTATAAATCTGACTTAGTGTCTGAATATCTGTCCTATGATTCACAGATTTGGAGTTACGTTTCATGTGAATCATCGCCAGGATAGATCTTTTATAATAATTGGTTTCCTTAGTTGAAAGGAAGAAGACTAAAAACCAAATATTTTGGAATCGATAGGAATTTTGAAGCATATTGAAGACAATAGTAATTAAATACTAAAAGACCAAATTGATGTTTATAACTCGCTGATCATTAATTATTTTGTTAATAACCTCCTTCTCTCCAACCCACCCATAGTCCTGCGCCAACTGCGATCTATAACTAATGTCTGTGGTTTCGTGAACTTGACATGAGATAAAGCAAAATTTTATAATTTCTACAAGAATTTTCTACTTCAAAACTGAGCTAATGGAATTATTCGTCGTTCGGTATATTTTTTGATGTACCAGCGAAAACAGACTTGGTATCAATATCTTTCTCTAAATAATTACGTAAATGAAAAATGCTTTTACTAATTAAATTGACGAGCTCTTTGAAATGTCCTTGATTCGGAATATAATTATTACTCTCATCGTGTTCCAGAAATGGCAGCTCTTGTGTACACAAAAGAATTGGAACATCGATCAAACTCGCTAAAATTTCCCTACCAGCAAAATAATATTTTCATCAACTTACTTCCAGTGAGCCAACGTATTTCCCATACTACCCATTGTTGAATGTACTATTTTGTTTGTTTTAGACAAATCCTGTAGGGATGTTCCTAATCGTTTAAAGTAATTATCTCCGTAACAAAGATTATTGGAACGACTGTACTATAAAGTTAACACCGTCTATATAGTTTTTTACAATATCTGGCTCTTTTTTGGAGAATAAAAAGCTATTCAGCAATGCCCAACTTGGATATCGTAAGGGAAGAAGTACAACAACTGCACTTCTAACAACCATCGACTCGATTATACAAACATTAGACAGAAACGAAGATCTCAATATGATAAACCTAGATCTGAGTAAAGCTTTTGATTCGGTACCACATAATATACTGCTTGATAAGCTATATTACTACGGCTTTAGAGGTCAAAGTTATCAGCTGCTAAAATCCTACCTTGAAAATATAATGGAAAGGAAAATTATCCACTAGGTTAGAAGTACAATATGGTGTTCCACAAGGGCCCATAATTAGACCTATACTCTTCATCATTTTCATCAATGATCTAAATATAAGAAAAGCTCTACTGCAAAGTAATTATTATGATGACTCATCATATCTAATAAACGGGAGTACAAAGCAAGAAGTGGATGATAAAACGGAAGAAGTGATAGTGAAGGCAGAGGATTGATTTGCAGCAAACAAGTTAAAATGCAACAAAAATAAAACAACAAAACTTAATTTCTCTAATGCTGAAAGGTGCACTGCAAATTTCTTAGGGATACACATCGATAATCGTTTAACATGGTCCACGCATATTGAAGCAACATGTGAGAAATTGGCAAGAGCACTTTACAATATCAGAAGACTGTAATCAAAACAGCATATTATGCAAACGTAAACAGCTTATTGTCTTATGCCATTCTAATATGGGGAGGATCCTGTGAACTGAATAAACTATTCATTCTACAAAAGAAAGCCATCAGAATAATATGTAGCATTGAAAACAGAACATCCTGCAGATCTTCCTACATAAAAGAGAAGATACATACACTACCTTGTCTCTATATTCTGGAATGTCTCAAGTATGCGTACGACAATCAAGATAAATATATAAAAAATGGAAACTTCCATCAGTTCAACACCCGCAACAAAGATGCTTTGCAAATACCTCTACATAAAAGAAAATCCACACAACAATTTGAAGATTGAAAAATCTTGTCTTCCGGATGGATTCCGCGTCACAATAGCTCGACTTGATGCCGACATTTCGCCAACCATTACAGGTGACATCTTTAGGACGCGGAATTCATCCGGAAGACAAGATTTTTCAAGATTAGCTGTCCGCGGAAGTCTACTATCCAAGATAATTTGTAGATTATTGGGGGTAAAACTTAATAACAAAATTCCACGAGACATAAAAAACAAAAACGGAAAGCAATTTACTTTGTGGTGTAAAAATGTGCTCATCAGTGGTTGGTACTACAGCATAGACGAGTTTCTTTTAAGCAGCAAACTCTTATTGTGATAATACTACATATGTTATATCAGTTTTTCGTTTCTAATTCTAATTTTTTAACTTTTATATACTATATTTATTTATAATCCTATCGATTTACAATGGACATGTCATGTACTTTTTTGATGACAATAAATTTCATTCTTTCTTTCTTTCTATAAGAAAGTTTTAGACAAATCTTGTAGGAATATTCCTAATTGTTTTAAGTAATTATCTTCGTAACAAAGATTATTGGAGCTACTATACTATAATGTTAACAACGTCTAGTCTCTTACAATATCTGGGTCTTCACATCCTTCTCAGCTAGTTGTCGCCTATTCCCATTACATTGTTACCACATTGATTTATGTAACAATTTCTCAGCACCGCAAGAATAAAAATAATGCAGTTTTCAAAGATGATAGGACTATTAACACCACGCACCGGTACTATACCGAACCCCAACAGAACAAAATCCGGAAAATGATGTTCGTGTTTGTGTCACGAGCTACCTATATATCCAATCAGTGTAGACTGTACTGGGCTCGGAAAACCCATATATGATTTTGAGCTGCCAATGCATCCCCTAAAAGGACTGTTTGGTGGATTCCATGGGGCAATGGAATCATATTGAACCTCACTTCTTGCAGTTGGGGTAACTGTCAATTATTGCGAGCGTTACTGTAACATGCTAAGAGAATGTTAAATCTCTATATTGAATGGAATGTTAGTGAATAAAATCCAGTTTCAACAAGATGAAGCAACATCCCATACAAGCCTTACATTGTTGAGATGAGGATGTGTTGGAGAGTCATGCATACATTTTATCAAAGACTACAATAACATGTAATGGTTAAATGAGATTATGTAATTTACGTGAGGAATGTACACGAGAGGGAAACCTATAATGTTGGAAGAACATCGTGTGATCCAACAGTGGAATATAGCGACAGGAGATGGGCATTCGTATTTTTCATGAAGGTTTGGAGGTTACCGGCATAGGGAAAGGCATTCGCATTTTTCTTGAAGGCTTGGAGGTTACAGGCAAAGGGGAAGATCTGACTGGGTAAAGAGTTCCACAACTTCGCTGTTCATTAGCAAATGATGTCTGGTAGGCAGAAGTTCGACAGGCCCCGAGTTTGACAGTGAAGTAGTGACTAGTTTGAGCTCATCTAGTCCGCCTATCTGAATCTCTCATGGTGGAATAACAAACGAGATTTCTGATGAAGACGGACAATGGAAATGTATGTAGAAAAGGGATAGATCTCCCACTTTTCCATACGATGTTCTATTAGAGAGATCAATGTCACGTAGGTGTGACATCATCAATCAAACGAATAGCTATCTTCTGGATAGACTCCAAGAGCTTCAGCGTATGTTTGGGAGCCCAGCTCCAAACATGTGTGCAGTATCCCAGGACAGGTCGAACCTGTGCTTTGTAAATTATGAGGAGCTGCTGGGATGTAAAATAGTTCTTGGCACGGAATAGAAAACCAAGTTTTTGTGAAACGGTTTCCGCAATGAACCTTACATGGTCGTCCCATGAGGGGGTGCTGTTGGGGGGTGATCCCGAGCATTATCATGGAAGACTTTATAGGAATAGTTGTACCTAACATCATCATATTAGGGATTGTGTGATCCGCCTTGCTGAAGGACACTCAAACTTCAGTTTTGGTTGCATTAGACTCTACTAGATTTTCAGATCACCATTTCCGATTTCAAAATCTTAGCTAGATCTACTTTAATCACATGAACCTGTCCCTGTCTCGCTCCTATGGCTTCAATGAATGGTATACAGGTCTAGATGAGGAAACAGTAAGCGGTATGAAGTGTACCATCATCTGCAAAGCTGAGGACGGAACAGGAGGTCATTTCGAGCAGATCTTTGATATGGAGCAGAAACAAAGTTGGTGCCAAGACAAATCCCTGTGGAACACCAGCGTTGATAGCCTTTGTATCGGAGAATACTACGTCAACCACCACATGGAGTGATATATCTGAGAGAAAACTCGACAGTTAGCGACCAAGTTGAACCGGCAAACCATATGACGGGGGTTTCCCAAGAAGGCTTTGATGCCAGACTCTGTCGAATGCTTTGAAGATATCCAATAATACACCTAGAGATTCCCCATATTTTTCGATAGATTTCTGCCATACATGTTACTTGGGCAAGCAGGTGATCTCTTCTGACGAAAATCATATTGCCGATCATTCGCAATTTTGTAGCTCTCTAGGTAGTTGATGAGCTTGATATTTCTTAACCATCCCATTCACAATGTCTCTGACAGTGAAGTGGTGACTAGTTTGAGCTCTTCTAGTCCGCCTATCTGGAATCTCTCGTGGTGGAACAACAGAAGAGATTACTGATGATCACCAACCATGGAAATATCTATAGAAAGGGGAGAGATCTCTCACCTTTCTACGATGTATCAGAGAGTTATACATGAAACTGATTCTTTTCAATCATTAATAATATCATTATCCGAGTTTATTTCTGCCATGCATTGCAATGAATTGAGTTAATAATACAATAAGATAAGTATGAGTATTTCATTTCCATTCAAATAATCTACAGAAATATTTCTTCAGACAAAAATGAGGCTTACTCAATTTTAATAAATACATATTAGTTTCAAAATACAGAATTAATCCAATCAGATTTTGTTGATTTTACAAATTTTATCGATTTATTATAGTTATAATTGGAAAGTTTGCAAATGTTGCATGCTTTTTTCACTTTTCTAATTTGCCAACAACGCGCAAAAAGTCTACTTTTTATATATCTATGATTAACTTACATATTGTATATTATACCGGGATATCAAATATTATCTTGGTCAAGGGTGGTTGTGGAATCTAAAACGTGTGTCTTACTTTAGGTTTGAAATAATTATGTTACTGTCAGACTGACATCATCAATAACCTACAAATTTCATACCTATTTATTACAGTTGTAAAACAATAATGAACTACAAATTAAAAATTATCTTGGTCAAGGGTGGTTGTGGAATGTAAAACGTGTGTCTTACTTCAAATTTTTTAATATGTCTTGTTGTTTCAGAATCTGTTAAGTCATTGTGCTGAAATTTTCTAATCCAGTTTTTGAATCATGCCGCTTACCACACAGCTCACAATTTTCGTGATTGAAGTCTACTTTCGAACGGGTGCGCTAGTTAATGGAAATTGGCAATAGAGTCAACGTAATTTGCATGCGTGCCTCACAAATTGTGTTGAAGTGTTTCGCGAAACTGGTTGTGTGACTCATAAAAAAGGGGATGGTAGACCAAGAGTTCGTACAGAAGAAGTTGTTAATGATGTTCGTCAACGTATGGAAGAGGAGCCTGCAAAACCTTTGAAACGTCTTTCTCTGGAAATTGGACTTTCTTATGGAACATGTCAGAAGATTTTAAAGAAAAACTTGAACATACATCCGTATAAGATGCAAGCACATCAAGCTCTTCTGCCCGCAGACCATCCCAGACGCCTTGCTTACTGCCATTGGTTTGTCAATAATTTAATGAATGACGATCTTCTGGACTTAACTTTTTTTTCTGACGAAGCGTGGTTCCACCTTTCGGGTTACATCAATTCTCAAAATATGCGAATGTGGAGCAATGATAACTATCATGTTTTTACTGAATCGCCACTACATGCTCAAAAAATCGGTGTTTGGATGGCAGTTTCTCGCAGAAGAATAATTGGGCCAATTTTTTTCGATTTCACCGTCAACGCAGAAAGGTACAGACACAACTTTTTGACTGAATTTGTGCAACAGTTAAACGATGATGAACTTCGGTACGGTTATTTCCAGCTTGACGGTGCAACAGCACATACTACACGAGAAAATATTGCTTTTCTCCGCGAGTTTTTTGATGACCGGCTGATAAGTTTGCATACAGAAGTTGAGCTTCCTCCGAGATCACTTTGTTTGACAATTATGGACTATTTTATATTTCCTTACTTAAAAAACGAGATTTTCGCAACTTCGGTAAATAATTTGCAAGAACTTCAACAAAGAATAGTTCAGCAATGTGCAACCATAACGCCAGAAATGCTGCAGAAAGGTTTCCACAGCATGATGATGCGCGTCAACTGTGCATCGAACAAAACGGGGGACATTTCCAACAATTATTTCAATTTAGTTTTTTTTGTTAATAGAACCGTTATTTCATAATTTGTAGTTCATTATTGTTTTACAACTGAAATAAATAGGTATGAAATTTGTAGGTTATTGATGATGTCAGTGTGACAGTGACATAATTATTTCAAACGTAAAGTAAGACACACGTTTTAGATTCCACAACCACCCTTGACCAAGATAATTTCTGATATCACGATAATATACAATAATTTGAAACTGATGAGATACAGTTACCATTAGTGCGATAAATTCGGTTCAAATATAATCAATTGTTTTTAATCCACGGCCATACCAACATCAAGCAATATTTAAACATTCTGTTTCCATCTCGTACTTCAATGAAAATGTAATTTCTGAAATGTAGGTTACGTGAGTGAAATAACTTCCCAATTAATTAATCAATTTTCTCGGCAAGTTCATTATTCCTTCCAAGAATATTATAAGTTGTGAAAGAGATTTATGTCTAAAACTAAACTTCTTACAGTTAACCGATTTCATTAGCTTCATTTGAAGCTAAGAAACTTTAAAATAGTACTTGACATTTTAAATTATTCTCCGCATCAAGTTTAAAAATAATAATTAACTTCTACATCTCTCGAGATAACAGTTCTCTGATTTTTCATACTCATAAAATCTTTGAATAATGTAATAACTTTAAAGTCCTTAGATTAGAGGAAATTTCCAAAGTTAGGTTAAATTTAAATTGTAAATCAGGCAGGTAATTCATTACTGATACTGCATATTTTATAAGGATATTAACATATTTAACAGTCACTTCACTAGAGAACAGGTTATTACCTGTTCAAAATTTATTTAATTTTCTGAACAGGCTCCAAAGATCGGCGATAAGATCAGATTAGCATCGAATCGCCAGGCGAAAATTATTTTTGGTATATGATATTTCAATAATATTAGCTTTTCAATTAATGTGGAACTGTGAGTCGGTAGGGGAGGGAATTGATTGTCTCTATAGTTTTTTCTTGCTGTGGTAATATCAGCAACATGTTAGGTGTTTTATAGTGTTAAATTAAGAATAAATAGTGATATATAATGATAATTAATAATGTCTAATTGTTGACAAATGCAAATTTGCTATTTCTTTCCAAAGACTACTTGTTTAAATGGTGACGATTGCCAATTTTTGATAATACTATTTTTTTACAAATTTGCTTGTAATTTTTTACCAGAAAGCTATTTTTTTACAAAACTTCTTCAGACAACTAAGCTCTTTTTAAATATGGTCATTTTTCCGGGAGTAAATCCATCCGGTCACTACTTCAGTTTCTAAATATGGAAACATATGCAAATTTGGCTTTAATTGGACCTTATTCAATCCCATTCAAGGACCTCTTTTCAGATGTTTACCATCGTTTTTCCTTCCTTTCAATATCCTTCAAAATATATTAGTGGAAATAGGCGTTCCTGTTAAATTTGCACATTTTGTTAAAAATCTGTATTCCAATCGTAATATTATCTTGAAAATTCAGAACAAATTAGGTTCACAAAGACGTACGTCACAAGGTTTACCCCAAGGAAGTATATTGGCACCTATTTTATATATTATATATGTCAACAGCTTACATTCTCTCTGTATTAATAACAACATCTGTATAATACAATTTGCAGATGACATATGCATATATTTTATGAATGCTGATATTAATGTCTGTTTAACAAATATTCAAGATTTCATTAACATAGTTAGTGCGGGCCTATTAAAACTGGGGTTATTGATTTCGCCTGAAAAATTAAATATATGTGTGTTTTCAAGAAGACGTAGTAATGTTCAGTTCAATATTTCTCTGAATAACATTATTATCCCACTTAAAAATGAAATAACTTTTCTTGGCATTCATTTGGATAGCAAATTACTCTGAAATGTACATATAAGCAGAATTTTAAGGAAATATGAAAAAGGTTTGAACATATTAAAATTCGTTGCTTACACATATTGGGGAGCAGATCCACGTATTTTATTGATGTTTTACAAGAATTTCATCAGGTCCTCATTGGACTATGGCTGTTTATTTTATAGTGCTGCAGCCAAATCCCATTTATCAAAATTAAATGTTCTACAAAATGAATGCATGCAAATTTGCTTAGGTTATCTTAGAAGCACGCCTATAGATGTAATGTTGAACGAAGCCAATGAAAGTCCTCTTCAAATAAGAAGAAACTACTTAGCTCTCAAGTACATATCAAAAAACTATGCATCTCAAGCTAGTTTTTTAAATAAACTTCATAATTTCTATACGTCGTCCTTGACTCATGTGTATTGGATTAACAAAAAATTACCAGCTATACTCGAATTTTATGAAGAATTTTTATCGTTTAGAGAAATTTCGTTTACTAGCAACTATTCTGGTATGTTTGGCATTGACTTTGATGCTTCTAGACAGATCCCTAACATAATAATCCCTAAGTATGACTCAATCTGCCACAGTACTATCAAAGCCCATTTTAATTCTATTATGCCAAATTATGTTACAAGCTACAAAATCTATACAGACGCTTCCAAATCCTTATCGGGTACCGGTCTAGCTATATATGATGTTCATAGGAATTTTAGTAACTCCTATAAAATAAATAATATGTTCTCTATTTACAATAGTGAATTATTAGCTATATATGAGGCTCTAATTTATTTCGAAGAAATTCATGTAAATTCTGATTTAATAATTCTATCAGACAGTTCGAGTAGCTTACTTTCAATAAAAAACTTGAGATTCAACTCTCATTCTTCCTACATTATCTATATGATCCTTCAAAAGGTAAACCAAATTAGGCAATACAATAAAAATGTTACCCTTCTATGGGTTAAGGCTTATTGTGGTATACGCTATAATGAGGTGGTTGACCAATTAGCCAAAGAAGCTACCAACCTAGTAAATGTACAATCCTTTAAGATTCCTGTTAACGATATCTTTAGTCACATTAATCGTTTATGTACATCTAAATGGAGCAATTTTAAATCTTTTATGCCAAAAGTGATGACTCATTCTTGGTTTTCAAATATCCTGATTGAGAATTCCTTAACCAAAGCCTTTATCAAGACCATATGTCGAATTAGATCTGGACATGCAATCTGTCCTCAATATTTATACAAAATTAGTATAAATGAAGATCAATTGTGCACCTGCGGCGCTATTGGTTCACTTACTCATGTAATCCTAGACTGCCCTAATAATGAAGCCCAGAATAATATTTTTTTGAATAAAATTCATTTGTTCAATATAATTAAACCAATTAATTTGAATTCTATCGTCTTTTGTGAACATTCCAATGCACTATTGGAACTATTCGATCATATCCGAAATATAAACATGGTAGTATAATAGCTGTCTATTGTTATTATTTGAGGTTAGTTGTTGTTATAATCCCATCATAAATCCTTCCGTGGCCCAGTATTGTATGTGTATGAAGAGTAAATGCCACGATGGGTTCCTTGGCCAGTTGTGTCCTTGTCTTATTATATGTTATCCTATGTTAAACTTCACCTTGCATTTCTTCGTTGTCCGTAATTGGTTTATAGGTTGATAGGTTAAATTTGTTCGGTATTATGGTATTTTTATTTCTATCGAAAAATGCCACATGCTACATAAACAAGAGGCCAATATATTGAGATACACACACCCATCCTTCCTTTATAATACAGCTGAGACATCAAGTTTCGCTCAACCTCATTAAAAAATGAACACAAAAATTTGAAACGAATTTCCATTTTAATTTTCATGAGAAATTACGATGAAACATTTTTTCCTCAAAAGAATGAACATTTTTGATAGTAACGAATTAAACATTCTGAATGATGCGCTCGTGAGACATTGTAAATCGGATGGTTAAGAAATATCAAGCTCATCAAATAGCTAGGGAGCTACAAAATTGTGATTGACCAGCAAAATGGCTTTCGTCAGAACAGATCAACAGGATACCTGCTTCTCTATGTAACACATGTATGGCAGAAATCTATTGAAAAACATGGAGAACCTCTAGCTGTATCATTGGATATCTCCAAAGCATTTGACCTAGTCTGGCATCAAAGCCTTCTTGGGAAACTTATATGGTTTGCCGCCTCAAGTTTGTCGCTCACTATGGAGTTTGTTCTCGGTTAGATCATTCCATGTAGACGGAGTATCCTCCTATCCAATGACCATCAACGCTGGTGTTCCACAGGGACCTGTCTTGGCACCGACTTTGTTTCTGCTTCAGAGCAGATCTGCTGGAAATGACAACCTATCCCGTCCACAGCCTTGCGGATGATGCTACACTTCATACCACTTTCTTATCTAGAGCCCTTATACCATCAATTGAAGCCAGAGGAGGGAGACAGGTTAACGCAATTGATGGAGATTTGGCAAAGATTTGGAAATGGGGATCTGATAATCTAGTAGAATTTAATGCAACCAAAACTCAAGCTTGAGTCTTCTCCAGGGAGGCAGATCCCACTATCCCGAATATAATGATATCAGGTACAACTATTCCTATTAAGTCCTTCCATAACAATGCTTGGGGTCACCACCAACAGTACGACCTCATGGGACTATCATGTGAGGGTCATTGCGAAAATCGCTTCACAAAAACTTGGTTTCCTATTCCATGCCCAGAGCTACTTCATGTCCCAGCAGCTCCTCGTAATTTACAAAGCACATATTCGACCTGTCCTGGATGTCCTGTTCACATATTCGGCTTCCAAACAAACGCTGAAGCTCTTGAATTCTATTCAAAAGACAGCTATTAGTTTGATTGATGATGTCACACTCAGGAGTACATTGACCTCTCTAGAATATCGTAGGAAAGTGGGAGATATCTCCCTTTTCTATAAATATTTCTATAGTTGGTGTTCATCAGAAATCCCGTCTGTTGGTCCACCATGAGAGAGTCCAGATAGACGGACTAGACGAGCTCAAACTAGTCAACACTTCACTGTCAAACTCGTGACCTGCCGGAATTATTTCTTTCAGACTCCATTTTTCTATCTAAAAGCGAAGCTCTGAAACTATCTTCCTAGTGAAGTCTTTCCCTATGCCTATAACCTCCGAACCTTCAAGAAAAATTAGAATACCTGTCTGCTCTCCCAACATTCTACCGCTGACTCACACGATGTTCTTCGAACATTATAGGCTTCCATCTCGTATAGTCAAAGCATAAAAAAGGTTCATTTATGGCTTCAATTATATCTGGAGGAGTACAAATACTTTCTCCCTCACTATCCGAACTCGACATTTTTAACAGCTTGCAACAAAATATTAAAATTTCAAACTGACAATTCGAAATTAATTACCGAAATTGTCACTATGAATATACGTTGGATTAATCAAAATTATAGTAACATATTTTTCTCTTTAATATCAAACAATAACGTTTTGAGGAATATTTCAGATTATTTGAGACTCCTGTACTTACCACGTTGATACGTATACTCAAATTATAATGAAAAATTACATTATTAGACTAAACTCGTAATCAATTAAGTATCAGCGTAGTTTTTGCACAGTAGATAGTGTCAAAATTGAGAACTTTTTGCACTGAGTTGATCGGTTTCTATAGTGACGACAGAGCAAGTATAGAGAATATTCATTCAAAAAATAGTTATTTAGTCGAATAATCCAACAACAACAAAAAATTTATTTGTATTTTATCCGTGTTTTAATGGCACATTCGAGTGAATTCCTGGTCTCGACCATAAATTTACACTTCCATCTATCATTGAAAAAACACTCATTTCACGCACTTGATACCAAAATTACTTATTTTTATAGGGTTAATTTATGTATCATTCACATTTTACTATTAAATCTGCGGTGGAGATAAAAATAAACAACAATTGCAATAATTGAATTATGTTGTCCGCTACTTTGTGATATTCCGTTCCAAACAAATGGAAATATAATTACTTCATTATGCATCACAATACGTTCATCAAACCGCTGATTGCCATTCCGAATTTCAGTTTAAAAACATACATTTTTTAGCATTTGTAAACAATTTCAACTGTATATCGCTTGTTGTTTTTTAAATAGCTTTTAATTGATTTTCAAACACATATTATATTCTGTGTGTGTTTAGCAATTAGTAAAATATGAAGGTACAAAACTTATGGCATAGATTGGAAAGTTGGAATGTACGACATAAGTTTGTTATGTAAAGCAGATGTTATTAGTTACTCAGCTCTTCGTCATGTTAATAATAAATTTTATGTACAGCATCTATAACGGTTTTGTAAGTTTAATCTTATTTTCAGATACTCCTTGTTTGCTTGGGGACTGCCAGCTTTATTATTGCTAATTAGTGGAGTGATGCAGTATTTGGAGAAGTCTAAGAATCTCCTCAACACCACGAATCTAACAACTCACAATTGTTGGTGAGTATTGAACCTGGTTTAAACTGTTGAAACATTGCCATTCGAACTGATACTATATTGTGGGGGTGAAGTTGGATGATTTTAACTAGCTGACAACCGAAACGATTTTTCGCTCAACCGGTTAACCGATTTTCGGTTAACCCCAGTTTTGACCCAAACCGAAAACCGGTAATTTGGTTTTCGGATAACCGTGGTTTTGACAGACTAAAAACAGATTATTCGGTTAACCGGTTTCAGCCAAAACCTGTTTTATTAGAAACTTATTAATCGGATCCAATGTTTTGAAGTTTTCTGCAGGATCGAATTATTTATTTCTACGAGAACTCAATACTTACTGAGATTGACAGAAGCTGACTGAAGTCGGGACTTAGAACTCCATAAATTAATGAGAAAACTAACACAGTTATTTTTATTTGAAACAAAAATAAACTCAAGCTAAAATGTAATACAAAACAAACTTAAAATAAAACTTAACCTAAATAACCTAACAATAACGATTGAACTAAACATTAGAACGTCTTTTTAGCCTGAGATTATTTACTTTATTTTTTAAGCTGAAGATTATTGTGGAGGAAAGCCAACATGTTTACTGTGTTTTCTTTTAAACAGCTTCTTTCAGCTGAAAGTATGTTTCCTGCATCAGACAATGCTCGCTCTGGTGGTGTCCATTTCTCTCTCTATAGGGTCTTGTAAGTTGCTAGTTTAGTCGATAAGTCGAAAATAGATTAATCAAATAATCGGTTTTCGGCTTATCAAACCACGGTTAGCCTTGAACCGGTATTCGGTTTGAGTAAAGAACGCGGTTAACCGAAAACCGGTCAACCGGTTTTGGCATCGAATATTCGGTGAATCGATTTTAACTGAAACCGGCTTTATTAGAAACCGGTTAACCGGTTTTGATTTTTACCGGTTTTTATCAGCACTAATTTCAACCTCCAAAACTATATTTATTATTTGGGGTCATAGAAAAGTGAGACTTCACACAATTAATTGCCAATGAAAACGAATAAATCACATTTAGAATTACAATTAGAATTCATATACCTTGAGTATGGAATATTTTCGTGATTATAGTACCCGAAGAAAAAATTAGATACAGTAAAACCTCTAAATAACGGCAACAAATGTAAACTGTTAAAGTGGCAGGTTATGCTTTTTGGAAAAATTACTCCAGTGATGCTAGATACTCGTATTAAAGAACGTTTTTAAGTGATGGATATGCAGATATATCTACTTTGTGAAATAAGTACCTTACTTCATATAATAATATAATAGTAATACTAATAAGGTGGAAAAATGATTTGAGTTTAAAATATAGCCAATATAGCGCATCTCGAGAGCTCAGTTTCTCACTGAAATAGTAATAAAAGTTATTATGTTATTCAAATTATTTACTTCAAAATAGATAATGTTTATTCTTACTGTCTTGAGAGGATGTAGGAAAAATATCACATCCAAAATATACTCATAATTACATATCGAAATAACATTGCAAAGTTAAAAATATTAAGTTTCAATCACTCCTTAATGTTCGAAATCTATGCAGTCAATATTTTCCAATTCTTGTGGACGTTAATTTTATATGAAATTGAATCTGGTAACTTAGGCTACGTCCCACTAAATACATTTTCCAAAACAATATTTGCAGATGCGATGATTGAAAAAATATTGATTCCCTATAGGATACTCGTAGCTATAACTTCTGGGATCAGAAACCAATAACAGTAATGATATAAGACTAGATTGAAAAATGTGGTCACTCAAGAACTTTCCACTGTAATTGAATCACTTATTTATGAAAGGATACAAGTCACTGAAGGTTAGTTTTAAGATATCTGAGGAAAACTATCTATAGTTATTAGTTATAACTTTTTCTTTTTGTTTTTGTAAAGTATGATGCACATCTACTAAATATGTTTGATTCTTGTCAGTTTTAATTTTTTTTTTAATGTAAATTAGTTTTTCAGTTATATAAAGTTATCGGACTTATATCCTTTCACAAATTAAAATATTAATTTTAGCTATTATTTATTAATTTCCTTAAATTTGCTGTAACAAAAACCAAGTTTTAGATGAAAACGTGTTATTTATTTAACAAAAACCTACGTATCCAGTTAAAAATATTTTAAGCAAAAGTACACGTATATTATAGCCTTAGTCTTCTTCGGCTTCAGTGGTTGGCCATTCTTGTAGTGTATTATAATATTCTTCAAACTTCTCAGGTACGTACTTTATAATTTTTTTAATGTCGTTCATTTTCTTAATATTAATGGGAATTTTTTCTTCTCCATAAGCTTTTTCAATTGGTAAGCTTACCGTATCGGTGTTTGTGTTTCTTAGAACAAAGGAGCTTGTCTGAAGGCCATCAATAAACTTACGCGCCTCAACAATGCCTTTTCTTGTGTGGTCATATCGAAACTCCATAAAACTAGCAACCGCGAATGATTCCTTTTGAGCACGTGGAATAGATCTACCACAACTTTCTATCGACAGACAAGTTTTTTTATAGTACTTACACCACCAATTCTTGAAATCTAGAATATCTCTTCCATTGACCATTTCAACAGTAAATTTTTGTCCTTTTGCCGAGTTACAGATAACTTCGCAAACTTCTTTGGGTGTGTAGATTCTATCAATACGATTTAATTTGCGTTTAACTAAACCAAAATCACGATCACATGGTAAGAAAGAATGTCCTCGGATCGGAAATTTGTGCACTATTTTTTCAAACATTCCGGTATCTGTAAGGGCAAGACAAAACCTGATCATAACATTGTTCTTATTTTGGCCGCCGCAACGTCACTATAAAGATGAAGCTCCTTTACTGAAGAGGGTACATTCTGCTTTAAATATTTTAAGATAAAAGAACATGTCTCATTTGGACCCTTCTTAGCTATACCTTCTTGATATAAAAAAAACTGTGCTGACTTATTCTTTAAGTTGTGTATACTAAAAGGAAACACAGAGAGTTGCCGGAAGTAAAAAATGTCTTGAACAGGAATTGATGGCAGTGGAATGTTCTGCATGTAGTCAAAACAAAGTCCGAGCACAGAGTCATTTTCTGAGCACAATTTTTCGGTGACCTGAATGCTATTGTTAAATTTTTTGGCGCGTCTCTTATGTACCATAAGCTCTGCCAGGGCCGCTCGCTTAGCTGTTTCATTCAAACTAGAACTTGTTACTTTTATATTGAGCTCTTCACATTGGCAGCACGTATCCACTTGTGGTCTTCCAAACTTGTAGTCAAAATGTTCCTTAAAAATTTTATAATAGGTGGAGTATTTTACATTATTTGTTCCAGGATGTCTTTCTTTAAATAAATTATGCATAATTCTCACGTTTAATCTAGCATCCAGGTAATTATATTCCCTAGAAGAATAATGACTTTGTTTGACAGGAAAAGCAGATATGTGCTCTCGAACAATTTGAATTATGTTGCCAGGTATGGTTTTTCTATTATCTTGCTTACCTCTTAAGTCTCTTGGCGATTTTCCAAGGTTAAGAAGAGTTTGAAGTCTTTGAACGGCCTTGGACGAAACGCTATGCAAGCTTAAAAAGGCACTTTTACATACCTGCCGTCGATCTGCTTGAACATTAACAAAATATTTAAAAGACGAGGCTCTTAAGGAAGCTTGTTCATTACGTGGACGTCTTTTTTTAATAGGTTGTGATAACATTAAACCTTGTAGGAATATATCCTGTTCATTTTTTGTTTCGAAGGAACGGAACTTGTTCATAATAGCAATTCTCTGTTCTTCAGAAATCTTTTCGAAGCATTTAAATTTGCACCTACAATAAGTAATTTTATAATCTTAAGGCCGCAATAAAACTTTTAACAAAAACTTACTTGCAAGGCTGCCCTATCGCTTTTCCTGGAACAATATTGCCCCAGATAATCTGCTTTTTTTAATTCTGGAAGATTTGTACTCTTCTGTGTTTCTTACACCTTTTTTCCTTTTTTTAGTGAAATTTTCGCTATCACTCATGATGTAGTGTTTATTTATTTACAATAATATTATATTTTTAATATAAACAACGAAAATACAATCACGTTCACGTTCAAACAGCGACTGAAATAGAAACAGTTAACACATGTTTCTTAGTAAGACCGAGTGCACCATAGAGTAACGCGCCGATTGCAGTGCGGCTAGCAAATTATTTATGAAATGATATAAGTCTCAGACTTATACCCTTTCAAAATTAAAAGCTATGTTTCGTTCGATACCAAGAGTTAGTGGTATACGTGACTTAGATCTTTCCGTTACTAAACGATAGATACACCATTAGAGAAGAGATTCCCGGCAATATCTCATTTTCATAAAAAAGGTGACTTATACCCTTTCATAAATAAGTGATTCAATTATTCAATTTTGTATTAACGCATATTGATACCATAACTTATGAAGAGAGTTATCCAAAATAATGAGATTATTTAGGATAATCTCGAATATTGCATACATCAATCAAAATGTCTATAGACATTTGGTAGTAATTATGTAATTATCTTTTAATGGGATATCAAACTAGTCCAGAAATCTCATCAGAACCATAGAATATCCCTTGCATGAATGATCCAATTCTCCTGTAAGCTGTTAAGTATCTCTGCGATGGGACGATTATGTTCTGGTTTGTTTGTTCAGTACATCCAAACTTGTTACATTATAGATCCTATCTCTAATTTGTTAGTCCCTGCATTTACGAATCGTCAATTTATAGAACAAATAATATTATAACCCTGGTTTCATAGTTTCAGATTTCTTTTAGATTTCAATAAACCATAATGGATAGTACTCTTCGTTGCTCTATATCAGAGTTGATATGGTTGAGTCACCAATATGTAAATACGTATTTAGTCAAGTAAACCAAACGACAATGCACATTTTGTGTATATGCTCAACCTAGATTCCCTCAACACACAGAACACTCTACCTAGAGCTATTCGGGGCACTAAACACCTATCCGGACCCCGAGTATTGACAAGATGTTGGATAGGTGGCTGGTCGTCTTCCATCTGGAGAGAGGTTCTTGGGAAAAATAATAGAGGTCATTTTTGCAACAAAATTTTAAATTATATATTATATATAAATTTTCCAAATATCCAATGTGGAGGGAGTTTTCCGAGAAAACTAACTGCGGAATCGTGATCAGCGACCCAAAAAACATTCTAGGGGTCATTTTCGGCTCCTAATTCAATAATTTTGGATTGTTTTCATAAGAATGCTCCTCTGGGGGGTTGAAACCCTGTTTTGGAGGGGGTAGAAAGGTCGACCCCCGCCATCATGATAGTCACCTTATGGGGTATTAGGACCTAAATGTAAAAAAAAAAATTGAAATTCTTGCTTACTATATTTTTTCTTTTTATTTTCCGGCTCGTTGCCTGGACTATTAGTTGGAACTATTGTACACTGCATTTCCTACATATAGGATCATCTGCGATGCCCATAGTATGAAGGTGTTTGTTGAGACGACAGTGGTCGGTTAGGATTCTAGTTATCTCTCTGATGTTCCGTCTGTTCAGAGGAAGGTGTTTCTTTGAGAGCCTAGACACAGGCTCTTTGATAAAGAGCTTGGACTGCGACCATTAGCTCCGGTCCGACAGGGGGCCGGATGACTCTCGCCTGGCCAGGGAGTCGGCCATTTCATTTCCTCCAACTCCTCTGTGTTCAGGGACCCAGATGAGTTGAACTTTATTCCTCCTGGTTAGTTAAGCTAGTGTACCTCTGCATTCTTTGACGAGCCTTGATGTGACTCTGGGTGGATAGAGCTCCCAGAGCCGCCCGGCTGTCTGTACAAATATATATGGGCCTATTTACAAAGTTTCTTCGCAGGTTTTCCATGGTACAAGTCAATATTACGGAGACCTCCGCCTGAAAAACAGCCCAATTAGCGGCCAGAATCACTGAGATAGTGACCTTTGGCCTTTTTATGTACACTCCCGCCTCAGAAGCCTGACCTACCTTGGACCTTTCTGTGAACCATACGAGCTCACCTGGTGGCAGTATCTCCCTACATTAATGATAATGAAAAAATGAATACTATTAATAATTAATATTATTTCCTTGGCGGGGTGAACCCAAATACAGTGAAGGTTGAGTAATTGATTCAACTACCTTAAATAACTTGAGTGACTTGAACTATCGAAACATTTTATTAATTTATTATAAGTATTATTTTGGAAGTCTTGTCGCTGTATACGTTCCAAACATGAGATATAAAATTCACCATAATATTAATAGAACCACCCCTAAAAATACTGTTGGGGTGACTAAATTAGAAATCAAATACTATTTGGGGATAATAATACAAACAATTGCATTTGTTTTTATACATTTCCATCCTTCCTAAATTACCTAGATATTTGTCCATACTGTGTTTTAAACGTGACAAACTTCCTTGAGAAATGGTGTGAACTGTATTTAAAACGTGTTCGGTTAATGTTGATTTTCATCATTATTTTTTTTTATATTTGCAGAATGTTCTTTATACCGAGAGTTATATATTCCTTGTAGTTAGACCCATATATCATTTTGAACACGACTCACAATCGATTTTGTAAATCTCGGATCAAAGGTTTTGCCCAAACTTCTTGTTCTTACATCTATAAATGGGTTGTATTGCAAATTTTGGAATTTAATAATTACTGTAGGATTATAAGTAGGACTTCAGTTTTATTGAACTATTTGGAGGGAGTGGCTCTAAAGTGATTAGTTGGTTGCGTTCCATTTGCCTCCCTTGTCTAGAAATTAAATTATTGATGAAAGATTTGTCGTAACCGTTGTCCAACGCTATTTGATGAAAATTCTGAACCTCGTTGTTATAATTTTAGTGGCTCAAAGGAACGTTCAATAATCTATGAACAAGACTATTGAATGGAGCTATTTTATAATTAAATGGTGTAGCTGAAATCGTTCTGACGGTGAATTCAGTGAATCATATTAGCTATTAAGCGTGTTCTAAAATCGATGTAAATCAAAATCTTTACCTATAATCGTGAAAATACATCTATTCCAAACTTTTCGGAACTGATTTAATTTTGATTTCAGGGCTGTTTCAAGTTCTTTTTGACCAAAAAAGAGAATTGCCCATTGCACATCCGCTTGAATGCTTATAGCAATTTTTGTTAAAAGTGAAATAATTTTTCTCCGTACATAAAGACGTGAGGATCACGTATTGTGTACTGTTTCTATCGGGGATATTGATATTTGAAAGCCATTTCTTCAGAAGGTTCATCGACTCAGGGATTGGGGTATTTGTAAAAATAATGAAACGTAAATGTCGTACCATCGTAGAATATCGATTGGAAAGCCGAGATATCAAATAATCACCCTTATCCACCAGAAAAACTGTTAAAGTACTGGGAACCTTTTGGCTACCAAGTAGCTATCATCAGAGTAAACTAAATTAGAGATCAAAATGTGCCTGTTTAAATACTATTAGGGGATAATAATGAAAACAACAGGTTACCCTCAGCTGGAGATAAATCGTAATTTGATAAATTGCAACTTCGCTTATACATTACCTAGATATTTGTCCGTACTGTATTCTGTGCTGTCTGTATTGGGGATATTAGTATTTGAAAGCCATTTCTTCAGAATTTTTATCGACTCAGGGATTTTGATATTTGCAAATAGTGAAACAACATTCATTTGTTCCATTTTCAGAGACAGTATTACTTATTAAGAATTCAAGACCCTACAAGATTGGAATTTTTCATTTTAACAGGTTAGACTATTGATTGAAAACCTGAGATAAGATGCCAAAAAGTTATATAAAAGAGTTATATGAAAAAACATTCTTTATTTCATAATGAAAGGGTGAACTCAACTGTAAAAGGAACCTGTTCACTCTTCTATTATGAAAGCGTCTTGAATTCCGAATAAGTATCATTGCTTTTGACAATAAAACAAATAAATTGACACATATCACATTACATATCAAATTTCAATTGCAATTCAATCCTCTAACGAATGTAAGTAATAAATTTAAAACATTTTCCGTTCTTGACCTACCAATATACCAATATATAAAGTATGTATCAATTTTTAAAAAATTCCAGAAATTAACATTTTATCAAATAAAACGTGACAATTAATTTTAATAAATTTCATTACATCAAAATAAATTTCTATATTACAAAACATTGTGATAATTCAATAAACTATCAATTTTGGAACATCATTTTTTTATAGCCACTGATGATACCTGATAATGAGGTGGTAGTGGAGCTCGAAACAGTAGTTATTATCTAAACATATGAATTGTGAGAATTGAACTACAAATTTTTAGAATTTGCTGAAATGAACTCTGCAGTCAAAATATATTCCGAAAAATATGATAATATAATTATTCAATGGATCAAATTCAATAATTCAGCATTGTCGTGTGAAATAGTTTATCGATCGCATAACCCTGGTTGGTCTCTGCACGAAATCAAGTTGGTTTAGTTTTTAATTAGCTATCAGCTATCCTAACATATCCTCTTGCATTAAATTTGTACGGCTGTCTAGTTCTCGCTTTAACTATGTTCATTAATACATCAAAGAGTTCCATTCTACTTTTAGGAGCAGTTATTGCTTAACCAGTCCTCAAATGTATAGTAGTTTAGATATCTTTGTTTATTACATAAGATAGGTCGAGTCAGGAATAAACACTAAGCCACAATTATTATTTATTACGGATATTGTCAGGGAACGATGACATAGCGGCAGAGATCCTTAGACCGAACTGTCACTTTGAACTGATTCGTTATTAAATGAATATGTTAGCCTGCGACTCTTCCACACCAAACCCTTATTATCCTCACCAAAGAAAATAAACATATCGTTTTTGTTCTTACCTCACATAACAATCTAAACGCCGAATATCCAAGCGAATGAGAATGTATATAACTGCGTGTTTCATACAAATGTGCAATTTATTTGAGCATATACCACTTGAGGCTTCAAACGCAGTTATGACTCCAATAGAACCTACATGGCGAGGTTAGCTTCTATGCAAGATAACCCTTTAACATACAAATAAAGCTCCGAGATTTATAGCTTCTGTTCCCAACACATTATCCAATTCTGAACGAGGTCGTGTTGGTTCACTCATAGATTATATTTACTGAGGAAACTCTAGAGGGTAATTAAACATTGCCTTCTCATTTTTGTTGAATCATCATCGGGCCCTAGGTGGCAGATGTTCTATTTATCATACCTACACGAACCGTACATTTATGTGAATTTTATTATAAATGTTTTTTAAGCTATTGCATATAGCTTTTATCGCGAGCTTTGAGCGCGGCGACCGAATCAAGAAATTCCGTAACGAAAAAACCTAAGACCTAAACACCTAACATACGTCAAATTAATTAATTAATTTGAAGTTTCTAAAAGTGAGAAATTTCCATATTTTATACGAATGTTATAACACTCTAGCGCTTTAGACTCCGGGATTTTCACGTGGCCTATCGGAATTAGAAGGTTCGAATTGTATAAAAACACAATTGCATGAACGCCAGACGTCCTATGTAATCAGCTACGAACGAAATGATTTTGACATATGCCTCTAGGAGCTCGCTACGCGTCAGTTAGAGTTTATACGTTAGACGTAGCTGAGACCTGAGAGTACCTGTTTCTATTTTAATTAAATTTTCATATTTAATCGACATTTTGGGGCCCGAGACTATGCTCTTTAGTTGGCCCCGTTCATAAACTAACGACATGGAGTGAAAACCGCATGCGAAAATTCCTTGCAAAGACGATATATGTTCCGAAGATTTGCACTTTTCTAACTCGCGAGTTTGTTGGAGATATTTGTGCGTGCCCGAGTGCCACACGTCTTTTTTTTCTACACGTTCTCACTGTTGTCTATTTGCTTATACGAGAGCGAAGTGAAAAGTAGCTGAAAAATAAAACAGATGGCACCACAATCGAAAATCCCATGTACCATCTTTAACCAGAACGCATTAAAATTTTGAGGCTGTTTTGACACCCACCGAAAGCAAACAGCCTTGAAGATTTTTGTAGACATGGAAAAAAGTGAATTTCGCTTCTTGATTAAACATTATTGCTTGCGTTGAAAAAACATCACGCAAGTCAAAGCATCGCTTGTTAAGCATTATGAGGACTCTTCAAATTTTTTTGTCCGCAAACTTCCTGTATGTTTTGAGTAATTTTGAAAGTGTTTCATTTCATAATGACGTTTAATGTTATGTTCTTTGAGAACGGCTATGGTTTCATTACAAATCGAACATAGTGCGTTCTTACTAGACTCAATTACGAAATATTGAAAGTTCCTTTTTCTACGGATGCTATACAATGTGCCACTTCTCTCATCGCTTTCATACGTTCAAAACGAAAGATTTCTCACGCAGTGAGAAATATCCGCCAATACAGTGAGATATAATTTCTCACAGTGAGAAATAATTTCTCACTGTTATCACGATAACCTAAGTCAGTCATGAATTGTTACATGTCAGATTGATATGACACGTTCTCCACGTTGACAACGCTACGCCGACGATTCGCGTGCAATATCCAAGTAGCCCATTGTTGGCGTTTCTATAACAACAAAACCGAAGCACTGCATAATTATTGCTGTCAACTTACCCAACGAAAATAGTTTTATTGTTATTTGTTATAATATAAACAGTTCAGATTCATTAAATATTGAATATAATGGAATACGAAGATTTAGAGTCGGAAAATACACCTCCAGAAATTATTCAGAAAGCAATAGATGTTTGCAATAATTTGATACCCAGCACAACAAGAGAAAAATATGAAATCGCTTACAGAAACTTCATGGACTGGAAAATGAAAGCCAAGATAAATTCTTGTTCCGAAAATAACTTGTTAGTTTATTTTAAAGAGTTGTCAAGAAGATTGAAATCATCAACATTATGGTCTCAGTACTCGACGCTAAGGAGTACCTTAATGATTAAAAACTGTATTGATATATCAAAATACGTAAAACTACGTGCATTTTTAAAACGCAAATCTGAAAAATATCTACCAAAACAGTCAAAAACATTAACTTCTGAAGAAATTCAACAATTTTTAAAAGATGCACCTGATGAAAAGTATTTGCTGATAAAGGTATGAATTGAAAATTTTTAAATTGTTATCGGAAAATGAATGTTTGGTTTTGATTTCAGGCTGCTTTAGCTATTGGCCTTACAGGGGCATGCCGTTGTGATGAACTTCGAAAATTAAAAATTGATGACATGGAAGATCTTAATTAGGCCCTTTTAATAAAATTACCCGATACTAAGGTTCCTAGGAATTTCAGAGTCACAGGAGAATTATACCAAATTTACAAAAAATATGTGAAGCTTCGACCATGCACAAATGAAACACGTTTTTTTTTTAAATTACATAAATAGCAAATGTACGAAACAGCTTGTGGGGATAAATAAATTTGGCACCATGGCGAAATTTTTGCAATTACCGAACCCTGAATTATATACTGGCCACTGTTTTCGAAGGTCATCTGCGACTATTTTAGTTAATGCAGGGGCAGATATTTTAACTTTAAAACGCCATGGGGGTTGGAAATCCAGCAATGTTGCTGAATCTTATATCGACAACTCCATAGCTAACAAAATGAAAATTTCAAAAAGTATAGTAGAATCCATTCAGCCTCCAGTGCCATTAGAACCTGAACACTGTGGAAGCTCAGTACGTTTCCCCATCAACTTCAACTTTGACCGCAGCTAATATTTCAATTACCGAAAACATGTTGAAACAAAACAACCTACCAGGAATTACTTTACAAAATAGTTCAAATATAACTGTTAATTACTATTTTAAATAAAATATAAAAATGTGTTAATGACATACAAGTATTATTGTATATGTATTTTAATTTTCAATACTTGAAAACAACGCATCCGTAGAAAAAGTATAATGTACAATTCGTGAGAAAACGACATATTTCTCAATCGCTTGATTTGCGGCACTCGCCTTCGGCTCGTGAGAAATATGTCGTTTTTCTCACTTGTTGTACAATATACTATTGATCTTTGAATGTTGTGCATTCAATGTCTACTTTTCTCTCCTTTTCCATACTAGTAAATCACACACAGAAACAACAAGTCAAATCAAAATATTGTTACGAAGATGTCTTTTAAATACGTACAAACACCTTTTAAGTAGTTATTTCACAACATACAATTTCTCTTCCTTCGCCTTCCCTAGGCGGACTGACTCGCGGTCGCGCCGCTTGCCTTTTTATATTCCAATTACTGCAGTCTAGAGATAAATGGAATACACCAGAACTTTCTCGAAACAGCGCGATTATTAGCGAATGTTTAATTGTTACTGCGCTTTCGAAAGCGCTATCTGTTAGTAATAAAGGATCTACCACTACCTATTTCCGCGTGTGACCACGAGGTGTCGTCAAATGTCGTGGTCGTTACAATGAAGTACAGTTAGCACACAATAGTAATTATACTAGCTAACTTAGCAAGCGTATGCTCGCGTACTCGACGACTAGTCTAGAAATTATAGATAATGGCAGGAAAATTAAAACGGTTTTGACCCTTGGTATTTTGGCTGGAAAGTTTGGAGATCCCTGCAAAAGATTAATGATTTTTTTCCACAAAATACACACTTTTAGTGAAAGTCAACATGGTTTTCTCGAGGAACATAATTCGGAAACAGCAAATTTCACATTCATTGAATCGATTTTAACTCCGTGACGCCATAAACTCCTTCTCGCAAAACTGAGGAGTCAGAGATAAACAATTAGCAGAGAGAAAAGATTTAGCAGGGAGGAAAAAATTTTGTAACTGATGTAATGCCACTACAAATAGCAGTTCCTCAAGGTAGTGTAATTGGGTCACTATAGTTCTCAATCTATATTAATGATCTACCTGAAGTTATTCCTGACGCCAGAAAGTTAATTGTCAATTATGGAGATGACGGTAAGATTGACGTACCTGCAAAAAATCTCTTCCTTCTCAAAATAGGAGTTGCCTTTTCGCTCTCAAAGGTTCAGGGAGTGGTGCATGAATAACAAACTCACATTGAGCAAGAGTAAGGCAAACTGCATCATTATTACTCCAAGTCATTACTTATTAATTGAAATTGATGAGATACGGACGCTTTGTGCTTGATCACATTTTGTTTTAAGATATCATGTTTTAGACAGTGATTATTTTTGATACATCTTCTGATGAAGGTCGGGAGACCGAAACGTACGTGAAGACGAAAATCGTAAATATATGTGTTATTGTGACCTATTTGGCGAAAATTTACCTATGACAAACGTGTAATTTCCAACAAGCTTTTAAAAATCTCGTTCCATATAATATTATATCAAAATAAATTCGTTTTTCTACCTTTTGATCCGTTCTCGTAATCGAAATTACTGGAATGTATTCTGCTTGTGACAATAAGCTTTTATTCTATCAAGAACGAAATTAACTTCATCTTGAAAACTTTGTAGACGACTTACAAAGATAAATGCGAATTCATTAGATTGTGAGATACTGTTCTTTCTGAAATGAAATTAACCATTACGTAGGATAAAAAAAGGAAAATTGGAACTCGATAGATGTTACGAAAGAATACAAATGATATAATTTCTTTCCGAGGAAATGAGAATTCAGAGGGTTGCGAGTTTGGAGATTTATCGTTATCTACGCTACGTAATAGCTATTACAGCTGGCTGTATACCTGGCTATTGGAAAATTGTGAGATTATTAAAATTTATCCAATATTTGATTGGATAGATATTTGATCGAGTATCAATTTCGAGTTCATAAGGTTACTGAGATTGTGGTTGGTACCTACAAGAATATGGAAAAATGTATTACCTCAATATTGAAGAACTGTTATAGTATCTCCTTTCATAAGGACACACTATTGAAATCAAAGTGAATTTTATACATACAGGATGCTCTTAATGATATGCGACCATTTTGAGGGGTTATTCCTTGGTCAATTTTAAATAAAAAGTTCCTATAAACCTGTCCTAAGACGATCTGCTTTCGATATACAGGGTGACAAAATTTTATTTTTTCTAGGTTTTTGGTTTGAGATATTGAGCTGATTTTTTTGAACAGATTAATGTGACTTAGGGACACGCTTTTTTAATTAAGAATAATAATAATAGTAATAATTTTTATTGTCCATAAGACCAATGATAACTCGGTATAAGACACGTCAAAAAATATACAGGTATGTAAGTAAACAAATAATTAAATAGATAAATGAACACGTATTTCGGTACAACAAATAAGACAAAAAAGGAAAACAAAAAAATGATGCAAAAAAATATAAAGATAATACTTCCTGTGGAAAGTAACAAATAATAATTACGATTATAGCCCAGTATCTACTATACTTATTTATAAATACTAAATTAGGAAATTAAAGGAAATGAGCAAGAATTTATGGATCATCTGTTATTATAGATGCCAAGTACTCAGAAACACTGCAAAATACATGCTCTTGCAAAAGTTTACGAGCTCCCTTCTTAAACTGCATTATCTTTCAGCTACTGCGGAAGTTTATTGGACATTATTATGCCCATATATCGTGGACTTTCTTCATACAGAGACATCTTATGCTGAGGTATCAACAGGTCTGCTCGGCCTCTAGTAGGATGAGTATGATTGAAATCATTGCGGGGAAAAGAACCAACATACATTTTGACATATATCAAAAGTTGCTTTATATATATATATATATATATATATATATATATATATATATATATATACATGGAAGGGGTAGTAATATATTGTTATGATTTCATTTCATAGACAATAAAAATTTAAAAATAATAACTTACCGAACTATGAAAATCAGAAAAGATCAAATAAAAAATATTTTATGGAATTAAAAACAATAATAAAAGCTAAATAATAGTTAGGATATTAATATTAACAATGTAAAACATAATAAACAACGATGTAATAGTATAAGATGTGATAAACAAGAACTTCAGTGAAAGTGAAGAAACGTTCTGTGTAACGAAATCAGAAATCATAAGTAAAGTGATTACAAAACTATCATGAGATAGTACAAAACATTGAATAATGTTATAGATATAAGTTAGGATTAGTAAATTTGAGTTATGTAATGTTAAAAGAATGTTATTGATATAATATGATATGTATTAGATTTAAGAATAAGTAACTGTCAAGAAAACCATAAATATGGGAATAATCATATTAATAATAACCCAATCATAGGTTATATTATACCAAAGTGTGGGGAAAAATGTAGGCAATATTAATTTAAAAAGAAGGAATCACTAACAATTAAAATAAGTTGAAAATATCAAATAATTCAAAAAGTAAAGAATACTAAATTCTGATTGGTCAATAGGAATTTCCAATGTCAATCTGGTAACAATGAAGACTTGTGTCAGTTTCACAACAATTAACTTGGCATGCTTGATTTGAAAGGCAATCATCTCATAGGTTGTTTATGACATAAAGTAGCGTCGGTTTTGGAGGCCTATAAAAACGAATCTGAAAGTAAAGAAGTTCAGTTTGCCATTACATCTGTAGAGTGAAAGTACTACTGCAACTCACCAAAATTTTATAACCTATAAAAAACCAGTGAACGAAAGTGTTCCAAACTCCGATAGGTTCAAAGAAACCAAAGTTAATAAGTTTTATTAAAAGTCAACGATAATTCTAAGTATCTGAATCCAGTAAAAAGGCTGTAGTAACCTCCAATTAAGAAGAAATCTCCAACGATTGCAATTCATCAATAATTTCAATAAAGCATCGAAAAGTTTCATGTTTTATCTAAAAGGATAAAACAAAGTATTATCAACAGTTCCTGAGTCTCAAGAAGAAGTAATCCAAATTAGTTACCTGTGATTATTGTGAAAAAGCATAGTATTGTGTAAAAGTGAATCATCAACGAAATTATAAAAGAATTAAATTGAAAATTGCCAACATAGTTAAACACACTTTTGGATATAAACTAAAAGTAAGTTTGTTTATTATATTCCATTGTAGTGTTATTTGTAAATCTGAAAGAAAGATTGTCGTTTGTAATTTTGTAAACAACTATTAATATTGAATAGTTTTGAGGTTAAAGCTAGTTCTATGCTTAGAACATAAAATAAAATTGTAAATTAGAAACCCGAGATAAATAGAGTCATAGAGATTTAAATATAGAAATTTTTCAACATTCAAAGAATATTGTGTTTAATTCCATAAAATAATAATAAAAGAGAAAGTTCATTATTATTCATAATCAATAAATAAAAAGCTAGCCGGAAGAATTAATAATAATTCATAAATAAAAATAAACTCAGTAAGAGTTTAGTTAATAATTGTCGCTCAAACGTGAGGCCATTTGAAAAAAAGAATAGAACCGCGTATCAAAATAATTTAAAGAACTAGATTAATTAATAAGAAAGTAAAAATGGAAGGAGATAGACAAAGTACTCCAGAATTAATAGGATTTGATCAAGAGGGTGAAATGATTAGTGCAGAAAGACCACCAATAATAGATAGTCAATCACAAATAATGATATTGCTTGAAAGTTTAAATTTAAAAGCTAATAGTAATAATAATGAAACAAATAAAAAAATTGAACAATGTAAGAATGAAACTAATGCTAGAATTGAACAAGGTATGAGTGATATAAGAGATGAAATTAAGAGAGTGAATGATAAATTTGATAAAAGAACAGAGGAAATTATGAGAATAGTTGAAACTGAAAAAAAAGAAATAAGACAACATGTTGAAGAAAGTATAGATAATAAATTAGAAGAATATAATAGCTTTGTAAATAGAAAGTTTAATAATGTAGAGAAAGAAATAGATATTATGGAAAATAGAATGAATGATATGGGGAAGAATATTGAAGAGAATGTGAACGTGAATGTACAAAGTATGAAAGAAAATCAGGAAAAAATGATAAATGAACAAGATGAAAGAATAAAAAGAATTGAGAATAGATCCGAAGAGAGAATGAATATAGAATACAGAAATGTAGGTCATGAGAATACAATAAAATTTAATGGAAACATAAAATTATTACATCCATGCATTTTTGTTAAAGATTTGAAAAATGAAATACAGTATGAAAGGAATATAGAGAGAATGAAAAAATTAATAAGAGAACGATTGGTTGATGAACCTTTGTTGTGGTTCAATTGCAAAGAAAGGGAATTAAATAGTTTAGATGAGTTTATAGATGAATTTTTAAAGAATTTTTGGGGTGAAAATGAACAATCGAAATGTCGAGAAAGGTTATATTTTAGGAAGTATATAGAAGGGACTAGAAAAAGCATGAATGCTTATGCACTTAGCCTATATAATGAAGCACAATATTTAGAACCTAAAATGAGAGAGGAAGAGATAGTTTTATACATTTCAAGACAGTATCGAAGTCAAATATCTGAGGCAATAGCCATTGCAAATATTAAAAACATGAATCAACTACTATCATACTTAAATAGAATTGATAATAAGAATAACATAGGAACTAGGCAACAAAATGGACATAATGATAACAGGAACAATTACAGGGGAAATCAAAATTATAATAATAGATTCCAAAATAATAATTATCAAAACAATTTTAGAAATAGAGATAATAGAAACCAAAATTATTATAATAGGGAAAATAGATATAATGGAAATAATACTAATCAAAATAGAAATAGATATAGGGATAATAGAAGTCAAAATAATAATAATAATAGAAATAATAGTAGAAATGAAAACAATCAAAGGGAAGTAAACTGTAGTAGGATAGAAAGTAATATGGAAAGGGAAGACTCTTCAAGTCAAAATAACCAACAAAATCAGGATTTTTAAGAAAGCACGAATACCATGTTAATGTATTATATGAACATCAGAGGGAATACATTGACTACGAACAGCAAAGGGAAGGAAATGAAAGTATAGGTTTAATTAAATTAAAAGGTTTTTTAAAAGGGAAAGAAGTAGAAATTATGTGTGATACAGGATCAGAACTATCTTTAATAAGGGAAGAACTATTGTCTGAAATAAAATTAACAAATCAATTGAAAATACCAAAAGTAGAATTAGTAAATATTAGTGGAAAGAAAATTACTGAAGTATCAAAAATGATTACTGAGCATGTTATAATAGGGAAGTCAAGTCTAGAGATGCAATTATTTGTAGTGCCGAATATGAAATTGGATATTGTTATGGGAACTGATGAATTAGAAAAACATGGAATTATTATAGATTACGAGGAAAAGGAAATAAAGTTGTTAGATGAAATTATAAAGATAGGGAAAGGGGAAAATGAAAATATTGACAGACCAAATGAAGGTTGCAATATAATAAATGCGGTCGAAAGAAAAGACTCAAGCAGAAATTTAAATGAAATAATCTCGCAGATGAAAATATCCGAGAAGTATAGGGGAATAATATCAGAAATAATTTCACAACATAAAGGTTTAATAATTGATGAAACTCGTATAGCTAGTAATTATATTCATAAATTCCAAGTCAAAGAAATTGAAAATTTTAAATCCAAGAACTATCCAATCCCATACAAGTACATAGAAGATGTTAGGAAAAAAATCGGTGAAATGCTAGAACAAGACATAATAGAAAGAAGTAAAACAAAATATATAAACCCTATTGTTATAGCAAAAAAGTCAAATGGTGATATTAGGTTATGTTTAGATGCTCGAACATTGAATAGATTGTCAGTACCACAATATGAAGCTCCTAAAAATATAGAGTCAATTTTTGGTAGAATAATAAAGGCACAAATTTTTAGTAAAGTTGATTTAAGACATAGTTTCTGGTTGATTCCTTTACATGAAAGTTGTAGAGATTACACTGGTTTTATGATAGATGGAGAAGTGTATCGTTTTAAAGTTACGCCTTTTGGTATTCAAAGTGCATGCAGTGCGTTAGTTAGAAGTATGAATCAAATATTAAATAAATTTGAAATTTTTGTAGTTCATTATATCGATGACATATTAATATTTTCTAGAACAGTAGAAGAACATAAAGATCACATAAAATTAGTTTTGAACGAATTAGATATAGCAGGTTTAAAAATAAATATTGAGAAATGTGAATTCTATAAAACAGAAATTAAATTTTTGGGTTATAAATTAACGAGGGAAGGTTTAGAAATGGATGAAGATAGATTAGATGTAATTAAAAATTTCAAAAGACCCACCAATCTTAAAACTTTGAGGGGATTCTTAGGTCTAATAAATTATTTCAAAAGGCTCATTCCTGATTTAAGTCAGAAGGAGATTCCATTAGTAGAATTACTTAAGAAAGGGGTAAAATGGAAATGGGATAATGAAAGACACGAAGCTTTCCAAAATTTAAAAGATATTTTCATTAAAAAATTAAAAGTCTATCATGCACAATATGATAAACCTTTCATATTAAGAACAGATGCTTCTAAACAAAGATTCAGTGGTGTTTTATTACAAAAACAAAATAATGAAGAAGTGCCTATAAGTTTTGTGTCAAGAATGACAAAAGTTCATGAAAAAAATTACAGCGTTACTGAATTAGAATTAGCAAGTATAGTTTTTTGTGTAAAGAAATTAAGATTTTATTTGTTAGGGAATAAAGTAAGGGTAGAAACTGATCATAGTGCATTAACAAGTATATTTAAAAACAAGTTTGTAAACAGTAGGATTCAAAGATGGATTTTGTTATTGCAGGAATATGATTTTGAAATAAAACATATTCCAGGAAAATTAAATATAATAGCTGATACTTTAACAAGAGAAGAGGGGAATTTAAAAATTGATAAAAGGAAATATAAAGTAGGAGCAAATATTTTATTAGAAGTAAGGGGTTTATTTTCATTAGAGAGCATTAAAAACAATCAAAGTACTTTATCAGAGAAGGATAAAAAGAAATGTAAAATCAAAGAGGGAGTTTATTTACAAGATATAGGTAGGAAAGAATTATACAGAATAAATCAAGACCTAACTTTAAAAATTTTAAATCATTTACATAGTGAATTCAATCACATAGGAGCAAGGAAAATGTGGCTCATATTCAGAGAAAATTATATAGGTAAAGGAGATTACCAAATTGCAAAAGAAATCACAAAGAAATGTGACATATGTCAAAGAGCAAAGCCTAAAAATATAATTAATCACAATTTAGCAAAGAGTATTATAGTAAAGGAATGTTTAGAAATAGTAGCAATAGATTTTTTAAGTGAGTTAATAGTAACAGAAAAAGGAAATAGACATATTTTGGTTGTAGTAGATTTATTTTCTAAATATATAAAATTATATGCTTGCAAAACGACAAAAAGTAGAGAAGTAATGCATAAGTTAGAAAACTATTTTGAAGAAATTGGTAGGCCAAGAAAGTTAATTACAGATAACGCAACATATTTCAAAAACATACGTTTCAAGTATTTTTGCAAAAGGAATTTAATTTTTCATCAATTAACAAGCATCAGACATCCTCAATCCAATCCATCAGAGCGATATATACAGGAAGTAATAAAATATCTGAGAATATCTTGTGAGGATAAACATCGTCAATGGGATGAATCAATATCCAGAGTAGAAAAATGTTTAAATCATTGTCCAAATACTACAACAGAGAAAACACCTGTATTAATAATGAAAGGCGAAGAACCAGATAGAAAATGGTTAGATGAAAATTCAGTAGAGCGAAATGAAATTTTGAAAGATATCAGTAATAGGTTAGAAAGAAATGCAAGAAAATATATGAATAGGCAAATGAGAAAAAGAGGAAGGTTAATTAAATTTGAAATAGGTGAATTAGTAATAGTAAGAGCAATGAGAGTAACTAATAATAAAAAGAATATATGTGGAAAATTATGTTTTGCTTTTGAAGGTCCGTATGTAGTCATGAATGAAAATGCTGAAAATAGTTATGAATTAATGAATCCTGAAAACGGAAAGATAAGGGGAATATTTAATATTGATCAAATATACAAGTATAATTATTAATAAATTTAGTTCATGAAAATAAAATCAAAAGATAAATAAATTTTAAATATTAATGTGATTAATATGTTAAAATTGATTTAGGGGAATTTGTTATGATTTCATTTCATAGACAATAAAAATTTAAAAATAATAACTTACCGAACTATGAAAATCAGAAAAGATCAAATAAAAAATATTTTATGGAATTAAAAACAATAATAAAAGCTAAATAATAGTTAGGATATTAATATTAACAATGTAAAACATAATAAACAACGATGTAATAGTATAAGATGTGATAAACAAGAACTTCAGTGAAAGTGAAGAAACGTTCTGTGTAACGAAATCAGAAATCATAAGTAAAGTGATTACAAAACTATCATGAGATAGTACAAAACATTGAATAATGTTATAGATATAAGTTAGGATTAGTAAATTTGAGTTATGTAATGTTAAAAGAATGTTATTGATATAATATGATATGTATTAGATTTAAGAATAAGTAACTGTCAAGAAAACCATAAATATGGGAATAATCATATTAATAATAACCCAATCATAGGTTATATTATACCAAAGTGTGGGGAAAAATGTAGGCAATATTAATTTAAAAAGAAGGAATCACTAACAATTAAAATAAGTTGAAAATATCAAATAATTCAAAAAGTAAAGAATACTAAATTCTGATTGGTCAATAGGAATTTCCAATGTCAATCTGGTAACAATGAAGACTTGTGTCAGTTTCACAACAATTAACTTGGCATGCTTGATTTGAAAAGCAATCATCTCATAGGTTGTTTATGACATAAAGTAGCGTCGGTTTTGGAGGCCTATAAAAACGAATCTGAAAGTAAAGAAGTTCAGTTTGCCATTACATCTGTAGAGTGAAAGTACTACTGCAACTCACCAAAATTTTATAACCTATAAAAAACCAGTGAACGAAAGTGTTCCAAACTCCGATAGGTTCAAAGAAACCAAAGTTAATAAGTTTTATTAAAAGTCAACGATAATTCTAAGTATCTGAATCCAGTAAAAAGGCTGTAGTAACCTCCAATTAAGAAGAAATCTCCAACGATTGCAATTCATCAATAATTTCAATAAAGCATCGAAAAGTTTCATGTTTTATCTAAAAGGATAAAACAAAGTATTATCAACAGTTCCTGAGTCTCAAGAAGAAGTAATCCAAATTAGTTACCTGTGATTATTGTGAAAAAGCATAGTATTGTGTAAAAGTGAATCATCAACGAAATTATAAAAGAATTAAATTGAAAATTGCCAACATAGTTAAACACACTTTTGGATATAAACTAAAAGTAAGTTTGTTTATTATATTCCATTGTAGTGTTATTTGTAAATCTGAAAGAAAGATTGTCGTTTGTAATTTTGTAAACAACTATTAATATTGAATAGTTTTGAGGTTAAAGCTAGTTCTATGCTTAGAACATAAAATAAAATTGTAAATTAGAAACCCGAGATAAATAGAGTCATAGAGATTTAAATATAGAAATTTTTCAACATTCAAAGAATATTGTGTTTAATTCCATAAAATAATAATAAAAGAGAAAGTTCATTATTATTCATAATCAATAAATAAAAAGCTAGCCGGAAGAATTAATAATAATTCATAAATAAAAATAAACTCAGTAAGAGTTTAGTTAATAATATATATATATATATATATATATATATATATACATGGAAGGGGTAGTAATTGCAATTTTCGGAAGATGTTTCTACATGAGGTTCTTCTATTTGCTCCTACCATAGTTCTTACTGCAAGCTTCTGCATTAGGAAGACTCGGTCCGATTTAGATGCAGAACCCCAGAATATAATGCCATAAGAACATCTTGAATAAAACTGTGCATAATAATGAGATAGTAGTATGCATCTACTTGTAAGACTGTACAACCTCCTCAAAGCATAGCACATAGTTGATAATTTGCTACATAACATTACCTAATTAATAAATTGGTTCAAAATTTAATCAGTGACGTGGTTATGAGTTATCCTTACAGCAATTTTAGATTATTATTACTTTTTTGAATAGCCTTGTCAACGTTGCACGAAAAAGCTTTCTTGGGATTTGTACTGTATATTGAAAACAGAACGTCCTAGGACAGGTTAATAAGAACTCTTTTACTAAAAATTGACCCAGGAATCACCCCTTAGAATATACGCTAATCATTGAGAAACACCCTGTATATTACATCAGCGAATAGGAAATAAGCACCCTTATCCATTAAAAATAGTGGTAAAGTCTAAAGATCTTCCAGCCACCGAATAGCCATCATCAGAGTAAACTAAATCAGAAATCAGAATGTGCCTGTTTAGATACTATCCGTATTGGAAGAGTGAACAAGGGATTACCCTCGGCTGGAGATGAATCTGAATTCATTAAATGGCTTTTTTGCTTATACATCTCCATCCCTTCTGAATTACCTAGATATTTATCATGATTGGATTTCGTCAGGACTGGTGTGACCTATATTTCGAATATGTTCGGCTTACGCTTATTTTTCACCAATTCATCATCATGCTCATATACTTTAACACTATTCTTAGTAGATAAGGGTGAACGAAAAATCAGTAAACCAATTGTGAATCGTTCCAATCGTTGATGAAGAGTTGGCATAATGCTTAACAAGCGATGCTTTGGTTTGCGTAATGTTTTTTTCACGCAAGAAATAATATTTAATCAAAACGCGAAATTCACTTTTTTCCATGTTTACAAAAATCTTCGAAATTGCTTGCTTTCGATGGGCGTCAAAACAGAACTGAAAATTTTAATGCGTTCTAGTTAAAGGTGGCACATCAAATGTAACATGAGATTTTCGCTTGTGGCGTCATCTGTTTTATTTTTCAGGGACTTTTCACCTTGCCCTCGTATATTCTGCAGAACAAAAGAATACTTACAAATATGAATGCTGAAGCACTAATTTGATGTATAATTATGTACAACAGTTTAAGCTATGAAAAACCAACACATTGATTTCGATGAAATAATTGCGCGATTTATACTTTATTCAGTTACGGGTAGATTTAATCAAAACATTCTCACCAAAATTCATTGATGAGCTAGCTTACTAAGATATGATGATATATTTTATTCGTCAGCAATTTATTACTGTAGGTATTTTCTTCTGTAAAGAATATGAAATAAAAACATCACTGGTAATAATTTATTGTACATGTAGAATGATAAATTGTCTATTCTACTGACAATTGGACACTGTGAAATGTAGTAGTGCCTGATAACATTGTAATTTGTAAGGGGAATCCACTAAATGTCAAATAAAAGGTATCTATTTCCGGAGTACTTGAAATAAATTTTGTCAAAATCTCTGCAGCGTTGCGATAAAACACGATATTTTACAACTAATTTTGATGTGCTGTGAAATGTAGTAGTGTCTGATAACATTGGAATAATATACCATTCAAGTTAACGCAGCACATAACATAATACATTTTGAAAAGGGAAAATATTGGCGTGTTCTGATTTCATTTATTTGTTCCAGGTTCCTCGACATATGGGCATTCAGATTTTGTTTCCTTCTTCCTAGCGGCATTTTGTTTTTAGTGACCTTATGGTACATCATAAACGCTATTGCGGCAGTTTATAAAGCAGTTACAATACAGTTAGACCGCAAGCTACGAGAGAAAATGCTCAAGAAACGTCGGCTACAAATAATCCTGTTTTTCAAGGTGAGTTTTTTATATCAATTGTAGGTCATACAACGATAATTTAGTTTCAATTCGGACAACTGTAAACTGTATCGAACTGTAAAATGTGTCAAAGAAAGGACTGGAAAAACTATTCATACTTTGCTTAAAATGGGTTAAATAGTTTCACAACTACAACTCGACAACTGGATCATCTAAGCATTAAAAGAATATTCAATGGAACAGCAATTAAATGATATGGAGAAAATAGTATAGATTATAATGTCCTTCCCCTCCTTTGATGAGAAAAAAAGAAGAGGTGAGATATTAAGCTTATCAGAGAGTAAACTTGCATTCGGTGACTTTTTATCCTTTTTCGGTATTGAAGGCTCTACTCAGAGATTTGACGAGATCGGGGAGCTCTGTTTTGAAATACTTTGATCGTGGCTATGATAAGATGCAATCTTGAGGGTGAGGTACTATCTACTTCCTTGGGAAATTCCGTAATAAACTTACCGATTTTCTCAGATGGGAATGGTGTATAAGCACGAGGATATGCAAATGAAGTTATAGGCAAATATGGAACCATATATTCAGAGATCGATTTGGCTTGTAGATAAATTACATCCGATCTTCTTACAAGAACAGCTAAAGAATGTTTGTGAAGATTTCATTCAATTAGACGTTACCAAATTTACATCCATGATCTGCAACAAAATTGGTAGTGAAAATTTTCCGATTCCTTCCTCGATAAGATGACAACAGGGCTTTGATTATGTCCTGCGGTTCTAGTCGTAGCCTTTCAGGCTGCCCCCTAAATAGATGGGCTTGGTCTGCACTCCATCTCTTCAGGTAGCCATTGCAGCTGAGCCTGTAGACCACCATCATTTCAAAATTCCTCATCGTCATTGATAGGGGTGGCACGCCCAGCAAGGCCTTCAATGCTGCAGTTGGTGTACTCTTCCTCGTGGATGTAATGCCTCTGAGGAAGAGTCCCTGTATGCTATCCAGAAGTTTCTGGGCAGTAACCAGTTCGGTTATTTTCCACCATACGAGGACTATATGATCGAGTCTTAGGATAATAATAGCTGAGTAGATCCACATCAGCTGCTTAGACCCCAAATCCCACTTCATGCCAATTGCTCTCTTACACTGCCAAAAGATCATAGCATTTTGGCACCTAGTCTCCAGTTGCTTCTGCCAGAGTAGGTTTTTGTTCAGGGTGACTCCCAGATATTTCGCCGTTTCGGAAAAGTTACCTGCCTTGACCCCGATTCTTCAAAGGCTCGATTTTGTATTTTCTGTAGAAGATGATAATCATATACTTGGGCAATATTACCGATACAGTTGGCATTTTCTATTAACTGAATACGTCAGCTATGGATCGATTAAGTGAGAAGCAGAGAATAGAAATTCTAATATGTCTTGGACATGGTGTTCGCAAAAGGACCTACGAGGAAGTTTGCAGGCTTTCCTTTAATGTACCCAAATAGAACTAGATAAAAATCCTATTGGTAGAAGAATTATTGTTAGTCGAGCGCATAAAAAGTCTCAAGAAAGTGGTCTTGTTAAAAATCTTCCAAAATCTGGCAGACCTCGATCAGCGACTAGTGGCGATAAAGCATTAGATATCTTGGATTCTGTTGAGGAAAATCCAACTGAATCAACACATGAACTTGCCGATGATTCTGAAGTATGTTCAAATTCAATTTGCAATCTTTTCAAGAAAGAAAAGCTTCATCCATTCAAGGTTCAATTAACTCAAGAGTAATTCAATATAATTATTTGACTAATTAATTGAGTGAGGGATATATTTCAACTTATTATATATTTTTGAAAAATCAAATTAATAACAAAAATTAAGTGGAATCTAGTTGCTTACGTAATGGGATTTCTGATGTCAAACAGTAGCTACCGCAAATGCTCGATATGAACTCCATTTTGTTGTTGTAAAATTACCAACCGTTCCTCCAAATTGTATCCAGTACTATTCAATGTTTCTAGTTGAATTGCATGCATTTGCTCTCTGATACTGTCCTTTAATTCCTTCAGCATTGTTGACCGTGTTCTAAGCACCAAATTTTTTAAATAACCCCACAGGCAGTAATCCGCTGGGTTTAGATAAGGCGATCTTGGTGGCCATGAATTTGCAAAATGTCTGCTTATAGCACGATATTGAAAAATTGCAGTTAACAATTCTTTACCTGGTCGGTAAATGTGCGGAGGTGCTATATCCTGAATAAAAATCATAAATCTATTGTGGAATTGTATAGTATAGTCCCTTAACATTTGCAGGTATCGTTCACCAGTAACTGTTACAGATACGGCCTCCCCATTCTGTAGTTCCTCGAAAAAGTATGAACCAATGATGAAATTAGCTGTGAAACCGCAACAAACTGTGACTTTTTGTCATAAAGGCCTTGCTGAACGATTTCATGGGAATTTTCTGTTGACCATATTCGACAGTTTCGAGTATTAATTTCCCCATTAAGAGAGAAATGGGTCTCATTTGTCCATAATGTCCGGGATAACCAGTCTGGTTCAATTTCCATCTGAGCCAATATATGTATTGAAAAATTCTACGAGGTCTTCCTGATCTCTGAAAGTTGACCCTGTTCTTTCAAATTTGTTGATCGAATTACGATACGCCTTCATTTGGCACGGCCTTCCTCTCAAACCCACTTTCTTACGAAATCTTGGTAATCCAGTGGTGTAATTTCTACTGCCTTCATAATAACATTGCACTAAACCAATTCTTGTTTGCAGATCCATGTTCAAATTGTTACAATTCACGTTAAGCGAGTTTTATATTGAGAATAATTCTCAAAATTACGATTATTTCGTTTGACTTTGTATCAATAGTTGTCACAATTCTTTTGTTTTCCATAAATACACTAAAATCCAATTATTGTAGCAACTAGATTCTGTTTATTTTTAGCTACTAGCATAATTTCTTAAAACTATATAACAATTTAAAATAGACTCCTTGCTCACCATAAGTCCAAATTTAATTTGCAACCTGTTCAAGGACGAAAAGTTTCACTCATTCAATGTTCAATTGACTCAAAAGTTAATCTGAGGATGATTTTCATCGTAGACTGCGTTTTAGTGAAATAATGCAAGAAAGATGTGACGAAGATAACAATTTTTCTTCCAGAGGAATTCTTCTTCCACATGGATTAATAATTTAGCTTATTAAGGTTGTTCATTTGAAATTACCTCAACATAGTCATACCAGTTATATATAATAGAGCACTAATTCTGAATGCATGCAATGCTGAATAGAATAATTAACACATGAAACGCTGGAGTCGTAGCCTACTGGACAGTAACTCTTTCATCTGTCAGTCGGCGAGTTAGATAAGGAATAATTGAGGTACAAAATGAAGAGAATGATCTCGTGCAGAACCGATGAAAGTTAATTAAACCATTTGATTTTCACAATGCCGTTTGTAAGCTGCGGTTTACTCTAGTCAAACAGTTCGGTTGTAAACGTCCCTCGTTTAATATTAATCGATACAGTTTCAACCGTTTGTTTTTGAATAATACCGAATAATACCCATGGCAAGACCAGTAGAAGACTAATTATAGTTTGTTTGAAGATCCATCAAGACAGTTCAATATCAGAGAATAATTGACAATTGTCTATTCATTTTGAGGGTAATATTGCCTCGGAAATCCAATTACACCATAATAAGTACCGATTGGAGCGCCTAAAATAAAACGGTTAGGAGCGCTAAGATAATGGAATGTTGCTTACTTAACAAAATTTAATTTCCTTCAGACGAAAATTTTATCAAGTTACCAACCTTGCATAAAACTCCACAAATAAACTTCCAGACAAAAATGACGTTTTAAATTGAGTGTAGCTGGTCCAGAAGTAGACGTTCAGTTCGCGATTGAATATTAAATGTTTGTAATCGGATTTGTTTTGTCTGTAATTTACAGAAAAACACTTGAGTCTGTCTTCGAGCCAGCTAATAATTGGATGTTATGCAACAAGTTCTATAAACGGCATTTAAGTGACAAGTGTTTATTAAAACGAGTGTCTAGAGAAGTTTATTAAACGAATTGCATAGTGTAGTTACCTATTATACACATTCAACTAACTGTCATTCAGGTTCATTTTTCATAAGACGTGCACTTTATTTTTACCACAAAATACAAAATTACTTGTTTGTTGTCGCGCCGCGTTACGATTACAAAACCTAGGGATATCTTCTTCAGCATATGACTAAAACGCACAGAGAGCTAACATCAGCCCGTGACTAGAGTGCGAAAAGTCACAGCTTGACAGCGTGTATTCAAAATATCCCTTAGCGTCATGGAAACATATGCGATAAATGGCATTTTACACGTCTACCGGGCTGGAATCTCGACTGAAACGTCCTTGCATCATCTAGTCACAAGAATAGATAGTGCTAGGGCCCGTGAGGAACACGCCCCGAGGGTATTCGTGGACATCAGAGGGGTATTTGATAACACGTCCGTCGAGTCTATCTGATCGGCCCCTGAGAAACATGGAGTCAGTCCAACATTGGTCCGTTGAATCGAACCATGCTATCCACGCGTGCTATAAAGTGAGTGTACTCAAAAATGTCAAGAATCACTATCTCAGTGACTTTAGGCGCTTACTGCACGATTTTTCAGGTGGAGGTTTACGCAATATTGACTTGTGTCATGGAAAATCTACGATGAAACTATGTAAATAGGCACATATATATTTTCACAGACAGCCAGTCGGCTCTGTGAGCACTCGAATCACCCAGAGTCACATCAAGGCTTGTCAAAGAATGAAGGGATACACTGGCTAAACTAGCCAGGACAAAAAAAGTTCAACTCACCTGGGTCCCTGGACACAACGGAGTTGTAGGAAACGAAATGGCCGACTCTCTGACCAGGCGAGGGTAGTCTAGCGCCTCTGTCGGGCCGGAGCCAATGGGCGCTCTATCAAACTGCGTGGGTGTCTCGCTTTTCCGGGCCAACTGAATAAAGAGTGATCTAAGCTGTGGCGAAAATCACCACCTACATCTCCACACTATAGGCAGCACAGATGATCCAGTATGTAGAAAATGCAGAGAGGTGGGAGAAACTGCCTCTCACATCCTGTTGGAATGCCCAGCAAATCTGCTCCCAAAAGAACTCATGGAAGCTAACACTAGCAATATTCTGGGTTTCTGGCGGAATTTTTTTGGAAACGGGGACCCAATTTACGTAGTATGATTTCATCAATAAGACTGAATTCACATAATAATATGGAAATGAGCCTCAATTCACGTGTTCCGAGCTGAAGGTATCCCCTTGTTTGCATTATTAACCTCAAATAATATTTAAACAGGGACATTTTGTTTTCTAATTCGGTTTATTCTGATGATGGCTTCTTGGTAGCAGAAATGTATTTTCATAGTAGTTTTAGTGGATGAGGGTGATTATTTCGTACATAAGCTACAATTCTATTGTGTTCTGTGACGTATAATTAATGAAAGTTTGAAACTTGATCTTCTTGAAAATGGTCACGTGAAGGCCACTTCCCGCAGTTGAGGTAGACGAAATTATACAAACAATGGTATGAAAATCTAATCATAACCAGCTTTTATAGCATCGCAGTTTCATCCAATTTATTGCCATTCAGAAAAACGTGTTTTTATTGTTTACTACAAAACACGGTGAAATGAATTGCCCCAGGAGAGGCTGTTCGAACAAAGAGTTTGTTTGACAAATAAATTGCTACCAATAGCAAAAAAATTCATCTGAACCAGATAATAAATAAAACATATATGAAAGGTACGAATATGTATTGCAGCTGGTGGAATACCTATTATGTCAGTGAAAATTTATTCATATTGAGCCCGTGAAAGTGGGCGTCATGGAAATTACATTGGACATTGGTTTAAAATCGGACACTTCCCGGTATAGAATATATAGTGCTGTTGGGAGATGACAAGCAATAATGATGTAAAACCCAAACTGTCAATAGATAAATAATAGACTTTCGAGAGTCAAGTTCTATTATTGGCAAAATCGTTATAGGGAAAACGGTTCATAGTCGAGGAAATAAATCACAACAACTTATAAAATTTTTGCACCAAGATAGATCGAGATGTGATTTTTTGCATTACATTCTGGAAGATATCTGGAAACTTGGTTTGCTTTTTGTTTTCAGTAGAAATGTTCAGTTGCATTTTTAAGCGCAGAAATGCATTTTTTTCAATGCACTTTTCTTACGTATAATAATATTTAATAAATATACAAAAATTAGTTCACATCGGTAATTCGTGGGTTTTTGGGGTCGCTGAACACGATTCTGATGTCTACAATACATCTTGTGACCCGTGCCACCAGGGTGTCAGGTCATTATCAGGGAATGATCGTCAGTTATCTCTAAAATGGAATAAAACTTCTTATCGGGGAATTTTCCGTATCTCTGATTACATATATTTCATTGAAACTATTCCTGGAGGCCAGGATATCCTAGTGACCTAGGTTTCAAACATGCAATTCCACTTGTTATCTGGGGGGTTTTGATGTCTAAATAATGCTATAATTCACCTGGGCAATGGCATAACCTGATTGTTACCTCATCCCTGAAGAATTTACGGTATAATACGCTCTAAAATTGAATAAAACCTGGAGCCTAGGGATTGGTAGGGTCACTGATCACGATATTGTTGTTGAAATCGTAATGGAATGCACTTGAAGATAGTAATCTACAAGTTGTGTAGATGTGTAATATGTTTTTTTTTTACAAAATTAAAATAATATGATATATTTTTTCCACAGTTGACAGTTGACAATTGAACAGTATAATTACTCATTTTTAGCAAGTGGTGTTGAAATGAATACATTTTTTGCTACACCTCTGGATCAATCTTACAAATGCAGTACAGTTTTGTTTAGAATACACTTATTTTCAATACGGTGAGCAATATTTTGGACAAATATTCGCAATGGAATCTCATATTTCAGCTACTATTGCTAATCTAGTTATGGAATGCCTAGAGGAATCTGTAATAAATTCATTAGATTTTCAACCCGTATTCTTTAAACGGTATGTAGATGATTTCCCAATGTGTGTTCTCAATGATAAAATTTAGTACGTGATTAATAGAATCAACAATTTCCACTATAAACTTCAATATACTTGTGAAATAGGAGTGACCCAAAACATGCATTCCCTTGATAGAACGTAATATTTTTGGTTTCAGTCATTTACAGACATTGTTGACATGTATTTATATATTATATATATATATATATATATATATATATATATATATATATATATATATATATATATATATATATATATATATATATATATATATATATATGTTTTCTTGGTATATTGGTTCGTATATATACTGATAATGAAATAAAAATTCTGTTTTGACGTTTCGACAATGTTTATTGCCTTTATCAAAATTGTTAATTGAATTAGTGTATATATATATATATATATATATATACTTATAGCATTGATGTGTTACAATTTCGATTATTCATGTTTCTGTTCGTTTCGGCGACGTGGCATTTTAAATTGATATTGGTGCGATAAGGACGCTTTGTGCTAATACAAGTAGTTTTAAGAAATCCCGTTTTTAGTCTTCTGATGATGGTCGTGAGACTGAAACGTACGTAAAGACGAAAATAATAAACATATGTGTTAGTGTGAACTATTTCCCGAGAACTTTTATATCATTCATACCTGGGTCAAGAATCTCTATTAAAAAGGTATTCATACCTCGATAGAACGGTCGACCAGTGACATCATAACTTACTCGTTACGCTGATGACCTCGCGAGGGCGAAATAACTATCCGGAACATCTGATTGTGTTGTTCCTGGTAGATCTAGAGGAATCTTGCCTTCGCTTCATAGGTAACGAGAGATTTTGGTTGATGTTATCATAGTAGGTATTCTGAAGGGGTATGATAAGACAACACAAGTGTTTCACAGCATTTTTATGATTGAATCTTTTCCGGAGAACTCATTTTGAATAATGATTGATACAAAACGTTGCCTAGATTATAGGATAGGTAACGAATATTATTCATGTTTAAAGTTACATCATACGTCTAATGATCTACCATCACCTGTTGAATCTTGGAAATGCAGTAGTTTATCGAGTATTCCATAAATGATATGTCATCTCTAGGGAGATTTATGTTCCAACGAATGAAGCTGAATATAATGAAGTCGTTAGGAACATTTGCTCTACAATGCAAACGAAAATCCATGCTATTTCCAAACGCTTTTAAGTCTTACTCTGGCTATCGTGCAAGTATTATATTCAAATATACGTATATCATACATGATCTTAAACGAAGATAGACTTTTAGTGAATGATATTCTAGATATTATCAATTACGATTTGAGTAACTTGACTTGGGTATTTGTGTTAAGCAATAAATTAGATGGAACTTTGAATTTCCAACACCAACTGTTTCTTTTTTCATAGGAAACCCACAATTTAGAATAAATGTTGCTGTTTTTGCAACATCAAAAAAGTCAAAAAAGTTATAAGTAACGAATAAACGAAATTTGGAAAATCTCATATACGCACAAGGAGACTTGATAGATCTATTGTATCTTCTTCTGCTGCTGAGCCATTTAGGATGTCTCAACGGCTATAGCAGTTCCTCCAATCCTGTAGATCTTAAGTAGTTCAAGATGACAGATGGCTTCAAGTTAGGCAAATCTCCGTCTTCTATTTTGTACATTCTTAGGTGTCGCGCCCTTGGATTTTGCAAGGCATGATGTGGATGGAAGTTTCGTCCTTCTCTTCGCAGGACCTGCACTCTTCTTCCTCTACTAATCACAGCTTCTTAAGGTGTCCTGTAAACTCCACCCTTATCACGAAGTGGAGTTTCAAGACTAATAGCTTATTTTTAGAAATAAAGGTGAACTTTTTATTTTATTTGACTTTATTCCTTTTTCTCTTTCAACTGTCAAACTTGACATAAAAACACTATCTTTTTTATTCAAATACAAAGTGAACTAAACTAATGTTCACATTCTCCAACCTCCAGCCGAAGTAGGCAGTTCACCGGTCGAATCAAAGTAGAGCTCGATGTTTTCAACTCGACGCTCCGAAGTTGTCCATCTCTGCTTGGGAATGTTTTGGTCATTCTGCCCATTTTCCATCTGCTAGGTATATTAGGGTCAGGTATAGCGACAACGTCCCCAACACTCAGAGATCGACTTTTGTCTTGCCATTTTCGCCTCTTCTGCAATGATGGAAGATAGAGCGGCTTCCACTTTTCCCAGAAATCTTCTGCCATAATTTGTGCAATTTTTCATTGTTTTCTGCCGAATACGTCCAATGCAGTGAAAGTACTTGGCGCATTCTTTTTCATTTAATAAGTTGTTTTAAAATTCACTTAGTGTCGTACTTTAATTCACAATTTTAACAAAGACAGTGGTACGCTACTGAGCTTTTTTTGGATAACCTGGTCAATTCTGCATGAAAAAGCTCTCTTGAGATTTTTTCACCTGATGCGCCGTTTTTGAGTAAAAACATAACAACTGTTGTATTGACCGAAAAAATTTATGGAATTTTTGATGAATAAAATTTTGCAATAAATCTAATTGGCCGCTGTCACTTGAGTTTGACATTCCACATTTTCAAGTAAGTCTGTGTCGTTCAAATCTGTTCGCTGTAAGTATGTTATTATTACAATTTTGTTAACAATGGCGAACTATTCAAATGTGGAAATGCCAGAAATGCATTACGTGTAGGGGCGCGCCGACAGTAATGCGGAGAAAGCCAGACGTATTTATCACCAGAGATATCCCAATCGTGCTTTGCCAGATAGTCGAACCTTTCCTAATATTCATCGTTCGGTCAATACAACAATTTTTATTTTTTCACTCAAAAACAGCGCATCTGGCAATAAAATCTCAAGGTAACTTTTTCATAAAGAATGGCGTACCATTTTCTTGTTAAAATTGCAGTAAGGCTAACCCATAACTATGACATTTGAACCTAAAAAAAATAAAACTTTGGCATTCTGTATATCGAAATCGTTTCAGGACAGATTTATAGAAACTTATTTTCTTAAAATTGACTCAGGAATTGCCCCTTAAAATATTCGCATACCCATTATATTTTCAGAGACAGGATTTTCGGAAACTCGAATGCTTCAGGAAGTGATTATACAAAAAAAAATAAGAAAAAATTCAATATCAACTTATGTCCGGGAATGCTTCAATAAAGAACTACGGCACTTCATTAAATAACAAAAATTAACAAATTATTATGACATGTGCTGGAAATGTCCGCCATTCATGTCAATGCAACTTTCTAGCCGATTCCTCATGGATGTTTGTACCATTTGAAATAAGCCTTCCTTATTAAGCATTATCTTGCATTGCACAATTACCTTTTGTTCGAAATGACTCTCGTTTTCAATTGGAACCGATTTCCAATGAATTCAAAATTACCACGAAGAAAAAAATTTGATGGGCTTAAATCGGGTGAACGAGGAGGCCTGAGGGTGAACTGAATCTAAATGATTTCGAACTCGAACATAATAAACCAATTTCCTAATCTAATTGTGTATGACACATTATCTGTAAGGTCGTTTTTCAATTACATGGTTTCCAATTATCCTTGACCTTTGGTGTGTTTCCTTTCAGCTGGAAAACAGCTAGAGCCCAACCAATAATAAATATAGACCCATTGCACTATTCTCTGTAATCTTTAAAGTGATGGAGATGGAGAAATCTATTGAAAAACATGGGGAATCTCTAGCTGTAGCATTGGATATTTCCAAAGCAAGTGACCGAGTCTGACACCAAACCCTTCTTGACAAACTGCCGTCATATGGTTTGCCGCCTCAACTTTGTCGTTTAATATCGAGTTTCCTCTCAGATAGATCACTCCATGTGGTGATTGACCATCAACGTTGGTGTTCCACAGGGATTTATCTGAGCACCAACTTTGTTTCTGCTCCATATAAACAATCTGCTAGAAGTGACCACCTGTCTCGTTCACAGCTTGGCAGATGATAGTACACTCCATACCGCTTTCTCATCTAGAGGCTCTCTCCTGGAGTACTGTTTATATGTTTGGAGTTCGGTTCCCAAATATATGATGAATCTCTTGGATTCTAGCTAGAAGAGAGCTATCCGTCTGATTCATCACACTTAGTTCATTGACCTCTCTAGAACATCGTAGTAAAGTGAGAGATCTCTCCCTTTTCTATAGATATTATCATGGGCGGTGTTCATCAGAAATCTCATCTGTTGTTCCACTACGAGAGTTCCCAGTAAGGTGAACTAGACTTCACATTCAATCCTGTAGATCCCGGATTTTTTGTATTCGTCTGTTTTTTCGGATCAAATAATAATTTGCTCAAATTCAAGTCACCAGAAAAAAAAGCTGTTATGTTAAATTTGGAAAAATAGTTACTCATACTGTTTGATAAAACATACATATTCCTTTTCTGGTGTTTTTGTTATGGAATATAATATCTGAAAAATTTGTTTTTGTTGTTCACGATTAACGATTTGATTAATGAAGTGAATAGGAATATTGTTATTCAAAGCTATCTGTTCAATTGTACTGATTTCTGTCTTGAAATCTTTTTCTGCAAGAGGGATAGAAAATACTTGGTGGATCATTGAATTATAAACTGCTAATTTATTACTTATAAGAATGACAGATTCCATAAGAATATTTGCATTAGTCAAGGTGTCTTTCCTATAAATATTGTATGAAAATTTATAATTTTATTTAGAAATTGTCAAATCCAGAAAGTTCATGGAACTGTTGTTCTCGATTTCAGCAGTAAATTTTATATTATTAATAATATAAAATTTTCTGCTGAAATCGAGAACAATAGTTGCATAAGCTCTGTTGTGGAAATTAGACAAAACATTGTTCCATTTTATTTTACTATAAATATTGTTGAAATGAAGGAAAATGATGTGATTAAAAATAAAGCTGAAAATGTTTCGGCTCCCATCATTTGAGCGCCTTAGCTGTCTATTGAAATATTTCTAGACATATGGTTGATTTTTTCGTGTATAATCACATCCTGAACTTTGGCAATTTGGCATATCAATTTCCGGACAGCCTGTATATGTAATCATTTGGATCAGTTCGGTAGAGGTTAGAAATTTACTTTGTCTTTTGTATTAGGTACATGGTATTTGTTCATTCACTAGCTTCAATACAAAATTTTCTTGCTCCAGTAATCCGAATTATTCTCTAATCCGGATCACTCCAGTTGTAATTATTCCGGATTATCGAGGTCCCATGTATTAGTAAAGAAAATATCTACTTCATTTCAATTGTGATTCCATACAAATGTAAATCTTAACAGTTATTTCATTCAAATATTTTATTCCCGATTCAGCTGGTTTTGATATTTCATCATAACAAAATAATGAACACACATTTCGTTTATATTTTCAATAATGAAATCAATTGTTTTGTTATTGCATCAGAAGAAAATAATTTATATTGAGTATGATTGTTTGTTATCTGTTTCAGTGGAGGTCAGTTAGAATTTAAGACCAACTTCATTATTGAGAAGAGCGTTATTATACGTGCTTTCCGTAGATTCATATTGCAAACTTATGGAGGTGATTTACACGAAAAATGAGTGAAAAATTCATATCAACATATTTTATTTCATTTTATATCTCACGAATGCCAATCTTTCAATTTTAGTAATTCAAATCAAATAAAAAAAATATATAGCATCAATCCAATATTAAATCCATACAATACAATGCAGAATGGATAAGAGCTCATACATATACAAAATCAAAAATATAGAGATTACAAAATTTCACATTTAAAAAAAAATATCACGGCTATAAAAAGTGTTATCAATTAAAAAAATGTATTTTTGTATCAAATTTATTGGTACACAGTATTCTTCAGCTGACTGGTATCTAAAAAAAATATTCATAACACCAGTAATTAGGTCCTTTTTGTGACTTAAATAAGGAATGTGAAGTTTTTGTGGAGCGGTTCTTGCATCTGAAGTCCATGATCGTCCCATGGGAGAGTGCTATTGGTGGTGATCCTGAGGATGAATATGGAAGACTCCATAGGAATAATTGTACCTGACATCATCATATTAGGGATCGTGGGATCCGGCTTCCTGGAGAAGAAGCTTGAGTTTTGGTTGCATCAAACTCTGCTGGATTATCAGATTCTCATTTCAAAATCTTTGCCGGAACTCCATTAATTGCGAAAACCTGTCTCTATCTCGCTTCTCTGGCTTCATTGGATGATATAGGGGCCCTGGATGAGGGAGCGATATGAAGTGTACTATCATCTGCAAAGCTGTTTGGTCACTTCCAACAGATCGTTTATATGAAGCAGAAACAAAGTTGGTGTCAAGACAGATCCATGTGGAACACCAATGTTGATAGCTGTTATATCGGAGAATACTCCGTCAACCACCATATCTAAAGGAAACTCGATAGCAAGCGACAAAGTTGAGGCGGCAAACCATATGACTTAAGTTTCCCAAGAAGGATTTTGTGCCGGACTCGGTCAAATGCTTTGGAAATATCCAATGCTACAGCTAGAGTTTCTTAATAGATTTCTGTCATTCACGATTTTGAAGCTCACTAGGTATTGGATCTATGATTATTAGGAAGGGTCTTCTTTCTTTTTTTGAAATAGTTTGGACTCTAGCTATCTTCCAGCTGGAAGGAAACACGCCAATGGGCAGTAACTGTCAAAAATCATATAATTGGACCTTTTATAATGCGTCGTCACTTAAATGAAGACAAACATAACTGAATTTTTGGATAATATGCCATACGAAATTAGTTGGCTGATGCATGAAGGAGCACCTCCTCATTATAGTGTTCGAATTTGAAATCACTTAGATTTAGTTACCATCAGAAGTAGATAGGCCGTAACGGTCCAGTTGCTACTTAAACCCCTTCGATTTTTTCCTTTGGGGTTATTTGAAATCAATGTTATACTCGGTTCCATCTGCAAAAGCCATCTTGAACAAAGGGTAATAGAGTAATGCGAGATAATTCGGAATAAGGTTTATTTGAACGAGAATGAACATCCATGAAGAATCGGCCAGAAAGTTGCATTGAAATGAATGGGAGCACATGTTACAATTATTTGTTAATTTATCTTATTTAATAATTATTTTATGATTCTTTTGTCATTTGATAAAGCTTTATTGAAGATGTTGATACCTAATTTTTTCCTTTTTTTCATGTCTAATACTCTAATACACTCTCTGTAGAACTATGCGATACTGAGGAGATCCAGAGACTAGATGCGAAGACGGCTTTTCAGAGCATTAACCACCTACCCGGTCACGACTGGGTGAATGTGAACCGCCCTTTGGTAACTAATCACTAGGTGATGCTTGAACGGGGTGGGAAGCGCTTTGTGTAAATGTGTAAATCAGGAAATCTTGTATAACTAAACGCCAAATACTACCACTACGGAGGTGTTAAAAAAGAATATGAAATAATGTCAAACTAGACGTTCCATCAGTGCAACGTTTAAATTATAATCGAGGAAAATTAAAACCAAAATATGCCAAAGGTCCGAAAACCTGTGCAGTAAGATGGATCAAGATGCGATTTGTTGCATCCGATTCCTTGACGCATTCACTCCATTTGGCCACTTCTAGAATCTTATATAAATGAGAAACTGCATTTCTGCATCGAAAAAATGCATTTTTTCATGTGCAATTTTTTGAAGCAAATGAAAAAAAAATCATTATTTGGTCATACATTTTGGAAATCGACCCAAATTTGTTACTTCTAGTTTTTTGGAGTCGCTGAATACGAATATGATGTCAGAAAAACCATATAATGTACCTTGGGACCATGAAGTCCTGATTGTGTGAATCATCCACGAGGTTTTCTCGAAATTTGCCTGGAAATTGTACCAAAATGTTTACCAAAGGGTTTTCGAGGTCGCTGAACACGATTCTATATAAAAAAAATTCCCCATTACACCTGGAGGCAGGTGTGGCCTGGTTGTCCAGGTCGTCTTCTGGACATTTACGCGAGTTTTTATGTAAATGCAATGAATTTGGTTAATCTGAGGATTTTGGGGTCGCTGATTGCGAATATGATGGCGAAAAATCTATATGATGTACCTGGGGACCAAGAAGTCCTGATTGTGAGAGTCATTCACGAGGTTATCTCGCAATGTGCTCGGAAATTGGATGAAAATGTTCGGAGGTTTTCGAGGTCACTGAAGACGATTCTAATATTGAAAAAATTCCACAATGAACCTGGAGGTCAGGGTGTCCTGGTTGTCCAGGTCACCTGTTGGGCAGGTTGGTCAGTTTTAAATGGAAGTATGAGTTTTTCAATATCGAAAGCGTGTTCAACGACCTCAAAAACCCCCCGAATAGAGATTTTGGTTCAATTTCCAAGCAAATTTCAAGAAAACCTCATGGATGATCCTCATATCCAGGACTTCCTGGTTTCCAGGTACATTGTATGGTTCTTCTGACATTAAATTCGTGTTCAGCGACCCCAAAATAATGAAGGAATAAATTTGGGTCTATTTCCACAACGTATTATCGAATAATGAATTTTTTTATTGGCGTCAAAAATTCACATGGAAAAATGCATTTTTTCGATGCAGAAATGCAGTTCCTCATCTGTGGGGCACGCCAAATCAGCAGTCGATCCCACATCACCCTCTCAGATCTGGCTCAAAATTGGTACATTGATTAGTACTATCGAAAGAAGAATATTCCCAAATTTTCAGCCCCTAAGACCGCTTTCTGTCATCAGGGGCCCATAGTGAAGTTTTCGACCATCATTTCACCTCCAGAGGTCTGAAATCGGTTTCTCGTGTACTGACGCGGCATTTTGGTCAAAAAAAATGATCAAAAATACAGAGGAGAAGGCAAATTTCCCGTAGAGCACGATGTCACCATCCGTTTTCCGAAATCTAGCAAGGGGAGCCCGGAAAACGCGAAAAACCGCGTTTTGATGAGAAATCCGATATCTCAAATACAGTCGCTTCAAACTGGCTGAAAATTTACCAAAAGGCTCTTCGATTATTGATCTTTCGAATGTTCATACGCGCGCGGTGATCATTATATGTAAAAAAAAAGTTACACGCGTTTTACGGGTTTTATATGGGATTTTCTGTAATTTTTTCATTATAACCGCTCCACTGGCCCTATCCAGTTGAGTAATAATTGGATTTTTTTCTCTCATCAACTGTCTCTTTTCTTCCCCTGTCTTTACAAACACAGAAATTTCTCTCTCCAGCCAGTATTAAAGAAAACATTATTTATTCAATGATTTGTTTCACAATTTTTCGTCAATTTTTTGATTTTTGAGCAAATTTACATTTTCTGCAGCTTACTTCTATTATTTGTGAAAAATATGAATATAATATAATATAACGAATGAAAATCGCAGTAAGAAACAAGAAAACCCACATTACAATCATTGTTGACACTATACATCTCGATATTATTATCACTATTTTACACATAATGTCCTTATACATAAATCAGCATTCTATCTAATTTATCGAAGTACCTTGACCCTTATATTTTTTGAATTTGCTAATTGTGTGGCCCAGTTTTATGGTCAATTCACCTGCTTTTTCAATAACTACAATCTGAGTTAATATATCAGTGAAGGGTATCGATAGTCTGGTATCCCTCTCTGGCCATTGATATATATTTTTCTTTGTCATTTTCAGCAATGAGATCTCAGCAGTAAGCTCATTCTCTGAAATTTCGACTATATACCCAACTGACTAATTATCATTGATAACGAAAGTTACAAACATATCATCTGTCCAGTCAAAGAGATTTTTATTCAGAAGGTCGAATCTGATTGAACGTTCCCGATGAAAACTCGTGATTTTGCATGCAACAACTTGGTCAGTAACAGGAACAAAATGATGATATCCCCTTGTACCAGGGATAGTCTGGGCATTCATTTGAGCTGTGGCCCGCTCTTGAGTTAGTTCCTCCTTAGAAACCAAGATAGACTTCAAGTTGGGCAAGCCACGTTGGCAAAAATCGTGCAGCTCCTTGACCGTTAAAATCTGGTTTTTAAATGGCCGCCGTAGACTTTCTTTAGCAGCTTCTCTTTTTAGTAGGCCTCCAATTCCATCACATGGTGATTTACTACGAGAAGTTGCAAAACAAAAACATTCAGTATCCAGTCCATATGTTTTTTTATGCTCACAAAGGTTAAGGAAATTCGTACAATCTTTATATTGCCCAGAGCAACCGTCACTAAAATATTCCAGAACTTCAATATCGGGTAGATTTTCCTGTATATAATTGATTATATGTTTCTGGAAGACTTTAACCGCCGCGATTTCATGTTTCAAGTCATCCGATAATATACAAATGCTCACGTGCTGGAGAATATCACCATTTTTGAAATATATTACGACTGGATGGACGGTACAAGAGTTTTTGGACTAATAGCTTGACTGGATTTCATTTTGAATTACAAAATGATAATTTTCGAAGAAATCAAGTAAGACGATTGCCGTATTGCTGGGCAGATTTGACTTTCTGGCTTTCAAATATTCTCCTTGCTTGAATGCAATGTATTGATGGGGAATTAGAGTTTCAAATTTCTGCACAAGTAAATCCAAAGACTGATCATATGTACAAGTTTTTAGATACCAACTCAGCTCGATCAGTTTGTGTCCATTCCCTGTAGGAGATAACATCTTCACAATTGAGATCGGTGTTGGCAGCTTCAAATAATGATAATTCTTTCCCTTCTTTTGTCACAAATCTTTTGTTTATTGCACAAAAGGGCGGTGAACGAATGCTTGTAAACAAGGCCCGTCTTTTAGCGTCATCTGTGCGGAGGGCGCATAGGAACCTATATTACTGACAAGTTTCAGCGCGATTTTCGATTTCCGAATGGTACTGGGTTCAAAATGCTCTCGTTTTTTTAATAATAAATAATGGAACTCTTTATTATTGATGGAACTAAGCTGCAGAAAATGTAAATTTGCTCAAAAATCAAAAAATAGACGAAAAATTGTCAAATAAATCATTGAATAAATAATGTTTCCTCTAATACTGGCTGGAGCGAGAAATTTCTGTGTTTGTAAAGACAGGGGGCAAAAGAGGAGCTTGGTGAGGGAAAAAACCAATTATTACCCAACTGGATAGGGCCAGTGGAGCGGTTATAATGAAAACATTACAGAAAATCCCATATAAAACCTGTGAAACGCGTGTAACTTTTTTTTACATATAATGATCACCGCGTGCGTATGAACATTCAAAAGAGCAATAATCGAAGAGCCTTTTGGTAAATTTTCAGCCAGTTTGAAGCGACTGTATTTGGTATATCGGATTTTCTATCAAAGCGCGGTTTTTCGCGTTTTCCGGGCTCTCCTTGCTAGATATCGGAAAAAGGATGGTGGCATCGTGTTTTACGGGAAATTTGCCTTCTCCTATGTATTTTTGATTATTTTTTTAGACCAAAATGCCACGTCAGTACACGAGAAACCGATTTCAGACCCCTGGAGGTGAAATGATGGTCGAAAACTTCACTATAGGCCCCTGATGACAGGAAGCGGTTTAAGGGCTGAAAATTTGGGAATATCTTTTTTTCGATAGTACTAATCGATGTACCAATTTTGAGCCAGATCTGATGTGGGATCGACTGCTGAGTTGGCGTGGAATGCCCCCTGTATAAGATTTAAAATGTGGGCAAATGGAGTGAATGCATCAAGGAATCGGATGCAAAAAATCGCATTTCGATCCATATTACTGCACAAATTTTGACCCTAAAATGTTATACTTCCTCGACAGGTACATATTGACGTAATGAAGAAACAGGACAGAAGTTCGATTCATTAGATCACTCTAATTTTAACGTTTGGAAGCTTTGGCAATGCCACTCACACATACATTTGTTTTGGCGAATGTTTATCACTTCCATTCTTATTGATCTCAAACAGAAGTTGGTTTACCAAAGCTAAAAATAAAAACAAACGTACGTTTCAAGTTCACCTAAAATTAAAATCAATAGAGACCAGACAGTCACGCGATATGTTATACGAGCAAATGGGTTTCAAATTGGATCAAAAACCACAGATAAAGAAAATGTTACTATAGTCAGTTGTATTATTTTATATCCTGCGTTTTTTCAGCCAAAGCATCGATACGATGCGGGAAGGAAGCATAATAGGTTGGAAAATCCATATCCACTGTAGTGCAGATACACACACATGAAACTGTTTTATATATTTCCATCAAATTCTGTTAACCTGATTGAGCGATCTTTTGATCTCGGAGAGCATCCTTATGAATCCAATATTAAACGTCCGCATATTTTCGTGATACATGCTTTTATACACAACGTACAAATATTTCCAGCATGTTACATTTGAAATTTTTCAGAGCCGTTCCAATTGAATCTGCATTTTGTATGAGTGATCGCTCCATCTGATAATATTGATATGAAATAGTATACCCAAAAATTACAAGAACGTTCAGTAGCTCAAGAACGCATTTCGGCCCCTTCGTTACTATCTCTCATATACAAGATTCTCGGGAAATAGGTCACACTAACACATATACTGTTATGATTTCATTCCCTAACCAACATAAAATTATAAGATTTGAACTTACCGAACATTAAAAATTGGAAAAGATTAATAAAATATATAATATATGGAATTAAAAACATTATTAAAAGTTAAATTGTAGATGGTATAAGATATTAAACAATGTAGAACAAAATAAACCATAATGTAAATAGAATAAAGAAGTGTAAACAAGAAAACAGTGAAAGTGGATAAACGTACAGTGATACGAACGAAGAAATCATAATTGAAATGATTCCAAAACTATCATAAGATAGCACAAACTATTAAAATATGTTATAGATTTAAGATAGAATTAGGATGTTTGAGTTACATAATGTTATAAAAATGTTATTGATATTTTATATTATGTATTAGATTTTAGGAATGACAAATGTCAAAATTACCATAAATATTGGAATAATCAAGTTGATATGAACCTAATCATAGGTTATCTTATACCAAAATATGTGGAAAAATGTAGGCAATATTAATTTAAAAAGCAGGAATCATCATCAGTTTAAATAATTTGAAAATCTTCAATAATTCAAAATTTGAAGAATACTCTATTCTGATTGGTCGAGACGATTTAGAAACTTCAAACAGTCAACAATTAAAAAGTTATGTCAAAATTCAACAATAACCAAAGCATCCTCGATAAGGAAAGAAAGCACCTCATTGGTTAAAATTGACATCAACTGGCATCCTTTTTGAAACTCTATAAAAGGAAATCAAGAATAGAAGCCAGTTCAGTTTGCAATAACATCTAGAAAGAGGCATAACCTAAGTTTGCATTCACATCAGAGATCCAAAGCATCTTCTGCAGCTCAAGTATAAATTCCATAACCTTATTTTCTGGATAAACCCAAGTAGTCTCCATAGCTTCGACAATTTAAAGTAACCGAAGCAAGTAAATTATTTCTACGAATCAAGTAGTGTTCCTGAGTCTTCGAACAAAGTTTTAAAGGTTATAATAACCACCATTCATAAGTAGCATCGTATAATAGCCAGTTTTCGATGACGTTCCAGTATATTATTGAAGAAGTTTTATATCTTTAAAAGAATAAAACAAGTTAACAATTTTTTCAACAGTTCCGGAATTTCAAAAGAAGTAACAACGTAGTTTACTTTGTGTATAGTTCCTCAAAGCAGAGCATTGTGTTTCAAAGTGAATAATCAAATTATCAAGAAGAAAAAATCAACTGAACATTGCCCACATTTTCAATCATATTAATGGATATAAACTAAAAGTAAGTTTGTTTATGATATCAACATTGTATTGTTATTTGTATATCAGAATGAAAGATTGTCGTTTTTAACTTTGTAAACAAGTATTAATATTGGATAGTTTTGAGGTTAAAACAAAGAAATATTAGAAAATAAAATTAAATCGTAAATTTGTAACCTGAGATACATAGAGTCATAAATATTTAAATATAGAAACATTTAACATTCAAACAGAAATATTGTGTTTAATTCCATATAATATAATATAAAAAAAATCGTATTCATTCTAATCAATTAAACCAAATTAAAAATCAAATCAAAAAAAAAATAAAGAAAGCTAGCCGGAATAAAATTAAAATAAAAATTAAATTAAAAGTAGAATACAAAATTTATAATTAATTAATAAACTCATTAGAGTTTAGTTAACAATACTTATTACTCGTACGTTTCGGTCTCACGACCATCATAAAAAGACATATCAATGTATAAAAAGTGATTTCTTGAAACTAATTGTATCATCACCAGGCGTCCTTATCGCACTAATTTCAATTAAAAATGCCCACGGCGACGAACCGAACAGATACACGAGCTATCGAAATTATAATACATTGATGTTTTAAGTATATGAATTGAGAATTCCCTGCTCAGCAATATTCTTATATACTCTAAAGTCATATCGAATCACAGTATGTAATACGACTGAAGGACTGAACTAAAAATATAACGCTCGAGTATCCACTTCCGAACCAGATGTTGAAGATTTGAGGTAATAGAAAAAGGTTGTCAGACCTTATTAGAAATATTGTTATTTGAGCATTATAGCTAAAATATACTTTTAACATTATAAAGACTCATGTAGGAATTTGCAAGGGTCTTAATTAATTAAATTAGTATAAATCTGACTTAATGATTGAATATCTGTTCTATGATTTACAGACTTGGGGTCACGTTTTATGTGAATCATCTCCAGAATAGATCTTTTATAAAAATTGTTTTTTTCAGTTAGAATATTGACATTTTGTATTCGAATTGATGGTTATAATCAAAGCAGTGTTTAGCGAGGACGGTGGAATTTTATAAGCTCTTGTTTCTTGTACTATACTTATTGTAAATATTGTTTAGATTCCTGTATAAGCCCCTAAGCAATTTAATTTTGTATACTCTGTGGGTTTGTTTATCTCTAGGTATTGAAGGTTTTAGATTTGAAAAATATTTCTCAACACAGTTAGTAGGTTTATGCGCAACATTTATATCATACTTTTTAAATATTTCTTAATTCTCTCTAAGGTCTCCGGTATATATGATTATGTTATAAAATTATCTATATTAACGTTTATTTTATTTATATATGTCGTTCCATTATATATTTTGTCTATCCTTTCTTTAATGATGGGATTGAAAAATGTTTTTGGGTAGCCATTCATTTCCAGAGTATACCGAACAATTTTTAAATTTTTGGGGTGGTCCTCTGGCTGGGACAATTGAACCGCGTGATCTGTAAGACTGTTTATAATACTTTTTTTTTTATAACTTGTTGATGCAACGGAATTGAAGTGAAGATATCATTGAGACCAAACTTCTTTAGTAAACCACGAAGTTTTTATTTTTCCATCTGCATGATACCTAATGTTCGTATCTATTAAATTTATGTTTCTCTTCTCTTGTATTTCACAAGTTAATTGAAGATTTACAGTGGAAATTGTTAAATTTATTAATCACGTATTTAATAGTATCGTTGGGAACACACAATAGGCCAGTAGGCCTGAAAGAATCAAAAAATTGCATGAAACTTCTCAGGAAATAGGTAACATTATCACGTTTTTGTCTCACGACCATCATCAGAAGACGCTTTGACAACTGATTCAGATCAACTAAAGCGCGGGTTTTTCGAAAATCAATTGCAGTGAGCACTAAGCGACTTTACTGCATTAATTGAAATTAATAATGTCGACGTGGCAGCAACGAACAAAACACGAATAGCTGAAATTGTAACACATTAAGGTCCAAAATAAAGGATTCGAAAAAATTTATAACCTATTTTATTTCATTAATAACACAAAAACGATTCAGTTATTTTGAATGAAAATAGTTTTAAGTGGAAAAGTAGGCTTAGAAAATTTTGCTAGAATAGTTTACAGTTTTCAAAGTGGAGCTTTCATCTACACAACATCGTGTCTTTTGGGTTGTGAAATTGAGTCAATTGAATTCAGTAAACGCTGTTCAAGTGTGTTTTCGTCGTCATTTTAATGTACTTCACTGTCCTTGGCGTAACACTATTTTGGCATGGCGCAATGAATGGAGACAGCTGGGATCTATTGTAGACAAAAAGTGAAGTGGAAGACCAAGAACTGCCTGCAATGAACATAACAAAGGAAGGGTAAGAAATTCAGTTATTGTTAGTACGAAAACACCTTTGTTAAACATGATTCCGTCCTTGGTTTGAGTGCAGCACGAGAAGAATGTTAAAACGAATGAATTTTCATCCACATAAGATCGCAATAGCTCAGGAAATAAATGATCGTGATACCTTAACATCCATGATAATTACCAAGGTATCGAAAATAATTCATGAGCGACGAGGCACATTTTTATCTGAGCTCCGATGTAAATAAGCAAAATTGCCGTTATTGAACTCAAGATAATCCTCGGGAAATTCATCAGCGACCATTACATTGTCCTAAAGTAATCTAACGTTACCGCTGCGCGCTATCTTCAAATGCTGCAGACTTTCTTTTTACCTCAAATGAAAGAAGAAATGGAACATTACTGGTTTCAGCAAGACAGGGCATAAGTCATACGACGAGAAAAGACATGGAACTTTTAAGAGAATTCTTTCCAAACAGACTCATTTCAAGAAATGGTAGCCTAGTCAATACATTTTTATAACCTGTTTAAATTAGATAATTAATTTTGTCGAACCGTGTATATGAATATATATTAAAAAACCAATATAAGGTAATTCTTCTATAGAAGATATCATATCTCGCCGAAGAGGATAAGTAGTCAGAGACCATTACTCATTTGTATCACCTTTCTACATATACATAATTTTAAACATTATAAAGAAGTACGTAGAAATTTACAAATGTTTAATTGATTACATTTGTATAAATTTGACTCAATGATTGTACATCGGTTCTACTATTTACCGTTTTATGTGAATCTGTGAATCATCTCCAGGATAGATTCCTTATAATAGTTGGTATGAAATCAAATATATATTCGTAGATGGCGTGTGATATGTTATATTGTTATGCGTACCAATACTTTCAACAAAGATCGTTCAGTACTGATCGGCCTAGACAAGGAGGACCTTGCCATTGTTATCTGGCAAAATCCAACATTGACAACAGTCAATGTCGTACATTGTTTGATTTCTTACTGGAGCAAGTATTCGTGAGATATTTTGGTCTTTTTACCACATTGTTGATCGGTTATGTGCACCTTCAACAGGCATCGTTCTATAACGTCTCGCGTTTTTCCTTGACCTTGAAAAGGTCTTCCTTGAAAAGACCACCTATTTTTAAATCTGTCAGGAAACATTCGTGAAAAGGGTGATACGTTCGGGACATGCTCTGGGAGACATCCCTAAGACGGATGGAAAGCTACACTGACACAGTCAAGTGAGATAATAGGACGAAGCTGACAATGTTAATGATCTGTTGGAAAAATCAAGGGGAAAATTATGCAAATAAAGTTTGATAACTTTTTGAACAGACTTCGTATATAAGAAACGTATGAATAAAAAAATCGATGGTGGAAGTACAGGCTATTTCCTATTCGTTTGATAATGGCACTTCGGTGTTGAAACTATAGTTATGTCTTCACGTTATTATTAATAAAAGTGGTATGAAAACAAAGTAGCTATTCTTTCATACAATCAAAACGTATGAATTGTGATGTAGGTTGTTTAGGTCGACAGTTGAATTTGAAACAGGCATTTTTTTCATTTGCATCGTATGACGTTTTTCGATTTAGACTGAAAAGGTGTTCTTCGAGAAGGCTACCTATTGCTAAAACTGTCAGGAAACATTCGTGGAAAGGCCAATACGTTTGGAACGGACTCTGGGAGACATCTCTGAGAATAAGGAAGGTTAATAACTTTCTGAACAGACCTCTTATATAAAAAAAGTATAAATTGTGATGTAGGTTGTTTCATTTAGCTCCACGGTCGCCAAGCCAGTGTTTGAAACACACATTTTCCTCATTTGAATCGTTTCACGTTTTTTGTTCCATACTGAAAAAATTTTCCTCGAAAAGGCCACATCTTGCTAAGGCTTTCAGGAAATGTTCGTGAAAAGGTCAATACGTTCGGAACAGGCTCTGGAAGACATCCCTAAGACGGATGGAGATAGTCAAGTAGAATCATACGACGAAGCTTACAATACTAATGATTTGTTGGAAACTTCAAGGGGAAAATTATCCAAATAAATTACGATAACTTTTCAAACAGACCTCGTATATAAAAAAACGTATAAATTGTGATGTAGGTTGTTTCATTTAGCTCTACGGTTGCCATGTTAGTGTTTAAAACACGCTTTTGTCTCATTTGAATCGTCTCACGTTTTTCGTTCTAGTCTTAAAAGGTTTTTCTCCGAAAGGCCACCAATTTCTAAAGCTGTCGGGAGTTTAGGTCGAACGAAGGCGTCAGTTGAGAATGGAAGGAAGCTTTCCATATGTCTATTCACGGTCTACATGCGAGTGAGGAAATGTTCGTGAAAAGGCCAATACGCTTTTCCATCGTCACGCTATGATGGGTGGTTACGCTAAGGAATTTAGAGCCCTACATAACCTGCCCCCGTTACAATCGAAATATACTTGACGTAATCACAAAAGTTCAAAAGCCAATAATAAATAACAATATTATACTTTCCAAGATTCCACTTCAATGACGACTTCTGATATTACAAATCTATATTTTTATACAGATAATCGTCTGACGTCATGATTCATCCAAAATGGAACAAACATCACGAAGGAAAGAACAAGGATGACAGTTCTATTTTCAACATAGTTAGTTAGTCGCTTTGATAATGTCACTAAGTAACAAAAATAGTATCAGCAAGTAAACTTTGCAGTTCTTGTAAATTTAAATTTGTGTTTTCTTTCAAAATGCAGTCGGCCCAAACAAATTCTTCTGCTTTTCGCGGATATATAGTCGAGTCAAATAGGTATTAAAACAGGCGACTTACGAAAATCGGAAGATATGGACCGATTTTGATGAAACAAAGTGCATTCGATTCGGGATGACGTCTAGAAAAAAGCTTACCGGTTAGATTTTTTGTGCAAATTTGTTATTTTTTTTTAAACGAAAAATTGACCAATTTTCTGGCTAATTATTGGGAAAATTTAGTCGGGGGTTTTCGGGGTCGCTGATCACGATTCTGAACTCAGATTGGCCAAAATCGAACTCCCCAGCTGGTAATTGGCCACTTTAATTGGACAAAGTGACCATTTTTTTAGATGTCATCAAAAATAGCCAGGAAAAATCACTCGGGGGTTTTTGGGGTCACTGATTACGATACTGAACTCAGATTGGCCCAAATCGATCTTCCCAGCTGGTAATTGGCCAGTTTAATTGGACAAAATTCATCATTTTTTCTTAATTTCATCGCAAATAGACAGGAAAAGTTACTCGGGGGTTTTCGGAGTCACTGAGTACGTCAAATTGTCCAAAATCGAACTCCTCAGCTGGTAATTGGCAGCATATACATATTTACAATATTTTTAATCAATTGAATATTATTTACAAAATGTATATTTCAGTAAGTACAAGTAAAATCAATCTTCATCGTCACTATCATAATCATAATAATTGTCATTGCGTGTTTGAATATTTTCAATGCCTTTGTCTTCATTGGTATTATCTACTTCATCATCGTCTTCGTCGTCATCTCCAGGTGAAATTGGATCGATCAGACTGAAATTGTTACTATAATTTCCCATACAATTTGCACAAGCAACAGTACAGTTCATATTTTTTTTTGCGACATCCACATCTGCTTGACGTATATGTCCATAGTATATGTAAAAGATGCTGTTTGGAATATAAAAAGACTGAGTAGAGAAGATAGAAAAAAATTTTAGATGAGCGGGAATTTATTTCAAATTAAAAAATTAAAAAATTAGAATTCAATTTTGTTTATGATTTAAATTAGTAACGACCCCCTCTTAACAAATTCTTAAACATTTAACATAACACAACCCCTAACTGAGGATTTCTGGTTAGTTTTGATGAAATTTTGGAAATTGGTCAATTTTGTCCAATTAAACCTGCCAATTACCAGCTGAGGAGTTCGATTTTGGACAATTTGACTTCAGAATCGTACTTAGCGACTCCGAAAACCCCCGAGTAATTTTTCCTGTCTATTTGCGATGAAATTAAAAAAAAATGATCAATTTTGTCCAATTAAACTGGCCAATTACCAGCTGGGGAGTTTGATTTTGGCGTCTGAGTTCAGAATCGTAATCAGCGACCCCGAAAACCCCTGGCTAAATTTTCCCAATAATTATCCAAAAATTGGTCTATTTTTCGTTTAAGAAAAAAAATAAAAAATTTGCACAAAAAACTAACCGGTAAGCTTTTTTCTAGACGTTATCCCGAATCGAATGCACATTGTTTCATCAAAATCGGTCCATATCTTTCGATTTTCGTAATGAAATACCTATTTGACTCGACTAATATCCGTTTTGAGCATTTCTGAATCAATCTAGTCTATTTTTGACATGACGCCTGTATCTGTGCGTACTTGTGTGCGTATGTGCGTGCATACTCACCCACGTACGTATCCCACTTTTGTTACATTTGTGCCGTTCTTTTCCTATTGGTCATATGATTTTGAAATTTTGCAGTTCGCTGTGAAGTGGTGACCATAGGAACTGAATTATTTTTTTTCGAGTGGTATTTCTGACATTTATCTTCTTTTCTTCGAATGGAATTATGGTATTCCATAGAAAAATAGGGACAGCCGTATTTTTCTTATTATACATATACATCACACGTATATAAACGTAACCTGCAGAAGTGTCCAAAAGTCTCATTTTAAGATTCACGTGACGTCATTGAAGTGTAAACATGCAATCTATTCTCTGTGTTTCCTCTGTGTTGTAATGGTGTAAATGATTGAAGTGTCACAATAAATGAAGTTTCATTAACAACAAATCACTATTGATCTTTGAGGTTCCTTTAAAAAATACTGCATCAACGAAAACATAGGTGGTGTTAAAACTTTATTTCAACTACTGATGTTGACCGTTTTCGTAGTTATAACCTTACAAATTATGATTATTCATGTCATGCTCAAAAGTACAATTCTACAAAGAAAGGTGCTGTATCATGAACTTCACATTCACCTGATGGATATATTTCAGCTTCAAATGATCATTGTATCATTTGTATCCTTCAAATAATATGTAAGAAAATGAATATTGCTTCAAAATTTTGTTTTCAAAAAATAATTTTATTGAAAATCACAATGAAAAACAGGAGCAATTAGACAAGATAGCATGATCCCAGCTATATGGCTCACTTCTCCCAAAATCCTCATCCCGGATAGAGGAGATTGGAGTAACAACTCCATCAGACGGGCTCGTATGGTTCACAGATGAGTCCAACAAGAACTTATAGAAGCCAGCACTGGCAATATTCTGGTTTTTTGGAGGGCCACAAACCAGCTAGGATAGGATAGGCTTCTGACCACGGGGTGCACAATGGGTCCAAATGAGTGGCTTTAGTGCATTTGGGGGCCAAGCCTCCTCCCCTTAAGTGATGATGATGATGGAGGAGCAATTAGAGGTATAAATGAATCTTTACATGTGACAATTAACAATACCCTTTAGATCCAGATTTCATCGATGGTATGATTCACAAGTGATTTTTGTTCTACCACAAAGATCGCCGAACGTTCTGGTATTCCAATTGAGGTTACAACGCCAGAAATCCTCAATAAAATCCATGGTATGATGTTGGACGAACGGCGAGTTAAGGTGCACGAGGAAGGAGTACGGAATATTTTGCATACATTTTTGAATATGAAAAAGCTATCTGCCAGATGGGTGCCGCATTTGCTCTCTGTTGACAACAAGCGCGACCGTGTGACAACTTCAAAAGAGTCTTCAGCGATGTTCAATCGCGATAAGAAGAACTTTTTGCGTCATTTTGTAACCGTGGACGAAACTTGGATCCATCACAACACACCAGAGACCAAAGAGCAGTTGAAACAGTGGACTTGTCCTGGCGAATCGAAAGCGAACAAGGCCAAAGTGGGTTTATCGACCTTCAAAGTCATTGCGACAGTTTTTTGGGATGCACATGGTATCGTCCATATCGATTACCTTGAAAAAGTCAAAACGATCACCTGCGTATATTATGTAGAGCTGTTGGATTGATTCGACGACGATTTGAAGCGGAAGCGGTTGCATATGGCAAAGAAAAGAAGGCTCTTCTACCAGGACAACGCACCGGCGCACAGATCCGCAGTCGCAATGACAATATTGCATGAATTGCGCTACTAATTGGTTCGTCATCCACCACATTCTGCATATTTGCCCCCTGCGATTTTATCTATTTACAAACTTGAAGAAATGGCTTGACGGAAAGAGATTCGGCTCCAACGATGAGGTCATCACTGAAACAAACGCCTATTTTGAAGGATTACCGAAATCGTATTATTTGGAAGGCATCGAAAAATTAGAAAAACGTTGGACGAAGATTATGTTGAGAAATAAAATAAGTTTTGATCAAATAAATCACTTCTTGTTTCATTTTCCAGGGACTTTTCACATTACCCTCGTATATCCTTCACCGAAGATAATGAAGCACTTGTTAAAGCAGACGATTCTGCTAAAGCATTCCTTTAATAAAATCTCTTTTTAGCACAGATTGATATACATTTCCAATTATTTGTTCAGCATCGGGAGATAAATGCTTTCTTCTGAAAGTGACACTACAAGATGCCCCACTAACAGCACTAACTCAAGAACGTCACATTCTAACACTAGTACAACAAAAATTGCTCACCGGAAAACCAATAAGAACTAAAATAAAAATTTTAATTTCATATTTATGTCATTCAGTATATCTCTGCTATATAATACCTCCGTATGGTCTACTTCTATACTTAAAATGGAGTAATTAGGGTTTCAGGTAAATAAACTTCATACTCCGGTTCTGCCGGAAAAAATATAGGGTTTTATTGTAGTAAAAAGATCTACATTATAAAATGAACCATACTCTACCTACGTATTTGAGGAATACGAAATATTCACTGAATCAAGATGGTGAAAAATGTTTGAAAACTCGCTTAGCATCACTCGCCAAGTAGGAAGACCAAAACATGTTTTAATTACACCATGGTGAACTCATATCTCTTGTAACACTAAATTGTTTCCATAGCAGCAGCTTCTATGTGAAAGCTATTAGACTAGTCATTATGGTTAACCTTGTATTCATAGTTCGTCTATGCACATTGTACATGTAATCGATGAATAGTAAGTGGATCAACCACCATTGCTAGCTTATCGACAGGCTTTCATGCAATCTACCAAACTATTTTATAGATTAGACATCCGATTAATTATTCCTGTCGACTAGGAGATTAAATTTTCCCCTTCATACAGCAAAGCTTGCTGCTCTCAGTTGTTTATTGAATTGACCCCAACAGGCATTTCCAACAGCTGTTTGTTAAACTTCGAATTAGATAAAATTAATGCTATCACGAAATTGCGTTCATCGTATTGATGAGCGCCAATCGAACTCGCCGAATTGCTAATAAATCAAATTGGAATGTACATATTTTATTTCGATGCCACAAACCATGAAACCATTGGTTGTGAATTCGTAAAAGTTCGCCATGTTTCAACACAATCCACCGCTCAATAAAACGATTGACGCGCTTTTTATTTATTTTTTAACAATACTGGTTATGGGATTACATAAGTGACTTGCAATAATCTTCAAATATACTGACCATACCCAATAGTCATATTTGCGATCCGGTAGGTTTTCGATAGATTTATTCTCTTTTGGATAATAACATATAATTAATCCTTATGCCGTTACTACTCTCACGTGTGTGAGGCATTGAGTGGACTCTCTTGCTTGGGTTTTCCATATCTTTTCTCATTCCTTTATGTTTTCAACCATATTCCATACATCTCCTCATTTCTTTCCTGGTTTGTCTAGTGTATGTTTCACTCGTCCTTGCTATCTCTTCCTAGGTCTGCCTCTTGGTTTTATTTTGCACTCTTCGCTTCAAATATCTCTTTTCTCTAACTCGGGCTTCTCATTCGTTTTATATTCAACTATACTTTCAGGGTTTCTCCATGTATTGAAGAAGTACTAAGATACTATCTCAACTGAGCTTCTTCTATAGTTTTTTATTGCCCCCACTTTTGGGCTTTCTCCATGTATTGAAGAATTAGGTACTGAGGTACCAAACTATTTCAACTGTGGTTCTTCTATATAATTATTTATTGTCCCTACTTTCAAGTTTTCTCCATGTATTGAAGAACTAGGTACTAAGGTACCAAACTCTTTCAACAGTGTTTCTTCCATATAGTTATTTATTATCCCTACCTTCAGGTTTTCTCCATGTATTGAAGAAGTACTGAGGTACCAAGCTATCTCAACTGAGCTTCTTCTACATAGTTATTTATTGCCCCCCCTTTCAGGTTTTCCCCATGTATTGAAGAATAAGGCACTAAGGTACCAAACTATTTCAACTGTGATTCTTCAATAAAGTTATTTGTTGTCCCTACTTCCAGGTTTTCTCCATATATTGAAGAATCACTAAGGTATCCAATTATCTCAACTGTGCTTCACTGCTTCTTCTATATAGATATTTATTGTCACTTCTTTCAGGTTTTCTCCACGTATTTGAGAATTTCTAAAGTACAAAACTACCTCAACTGTGTTTCTTCTATATAGTTATATATTTCTCCCAGTTTCAGGTTTTCTCCATGTATTGGAGAACTATGTACTAAGGTACCAAACTATTTCCTCTTCTATAGTTATTCCTTCTCCCTACTTTCAGGTTTTCTCCATACATTGAAGAATTACTAAGGTTTCGAATTATCTCAACTGTGCTTCACTGATTCTTCTTTATAGTTATTTATTGTCCCTACTTTCAAGTATTGTGCATGAATTTAAGAATTGGGTACTAAGGTTCCAAACTATTCCAGCTGTGCTTCTTCTATATAGTTATTTATTGTCCCTTCTTTCAAGTTTTCTCCATGTATTTGAGAATTTCTAAAGTACAAAACTACCTCAACTGTGTTTCTTCCATATAGTTATATATTTCTCCCAGTTTCAGATTTTCCCCATGTACTGGAGAACTAGGTACTAAGGTACCAAACTATTTCCTCTTCTATAGTTATTTATTCTCCCTACTTTCAGGTTTTCTCCATATATTGAAGAATTACTTAGGTATCAAATTATCTCAACTGTGCTCCACTGCTTCTTCTATATAGTTATTTATTGTCCCTTCTTTCAGGTTTTCTCCATGTATTTGAGAATTTCTAAAGTACAAAACTACCTCAACTGTGTTTCTTCTATATAGTTATATATTTCTCCCAGTTTCAGGTTTTCCCCATGTATTGGAGAACTAGGTACTAAGGTACCAAACTATTTCATCTTCTATAGTTATTTATTCTCCCTACTTTCAGGTTTTCTCCATATATTGAAGAATTACTTAAGTATCAAACTATCTCAACTGTGCACACTTTTCTCATTTGTATTATTGTCCGAAACAAACTGATATTTCTTATTAGCCCAGATTTTTTAATTATTGCATCATCGGGTGCTCAAATACTCTAACAATCCCCATAACTTGAATAAAGGGAAAGAAATCGATTAGTTAATGCATTGATTATGTATATTAATCAATGGTCAAAGTAATATTTCTTATTGGGATATTCACTACCAAGTTGGCGTTAGATATTTGCTGGTTTCTCTATCATTTTTCAGTCGGTTATACGTTGGAAGATCAATAAAGCAAGAAGAAAGAAAAAATCAATTATCTCAATAATTGTTACAGATATAACACGATATTAGAAAGTAAGGAAAGGAACCTAATAATTGGAAATGTATAAAATGTAAAGAAATAATATATAACGTACGCTTAGTATACCCCACGGTCGTACATACAGGTCTGGGAACTCTATGTTTGACATGAGTCTTACATGTCGCCAAACTCGTAGTCCCTCGCTCAGCCACCCGCTAGCTGGTGGCTGGATCGAAGTATGGCAACAATCACATTATTAAGTAGAATAATTTTTCTCGTAACGCAATATTTACTATTCTGATTTGAGAGAGGAATAGAACTGTTAATCTTGTCAAAATATATTACTCACCTCAAAAATAACTTCCCCTTTTTCGTTATACGTGACGCACACATAAAAGACCTCGTTAAAACGGTTTCTATCCGGAATCGCAAGCATCCACTTTTTTCGCATTTCCGCATCTTTCTGCACTTTAAAAACAGAAGTTTCTTGCTTTACACTTTTGTACCCCGTTTTGCATTTCGGCACAATGCACGATTTCGTAACTTTTTTCTAAAAACGCCGGTATTTCTTGTGTTTACAAGTCAACAATGACAGTTGCCAGAGAACACGGTCGTATACATGCCAGAGATCATTCTTCGACTCATGCGCCACCCATTTGGTACTACGCGACAGTTGACGCTTAGCGGACTCACTTCTCACATAGGAAACAGCCTCGAGTTCCCAGACCTGTATATACGACCGTGGTATACTCTACTCATTCAAAGATTCAGCAACAGTGAGTTCACATTACACTTATCATTCAGTATAATCGTTTGATAGCATTGCAACTTACACGTTCCGCTGATGAGCTCGAGAGAGCAATACAGCTGTGTATAACTATTAAATGGATGAAAAACCTTACCATTATTATGCTGTTTACGTTCGGTTCATTGTTGAAGTGTGTCATATCGTTTTCACCTTCCATTAACGCTCATGCCACTTAGTACAATAACCTATCAGAATCTAGGGTTGAACACTTATCGGTTTTATGACAAACCTATGCATACTGTATTCCAGAATTCATTTTCCGAATAAGCCATAAAATTTTGGTTACTTTCTTGATTTGCAATGGTTACAATAAACGTTTTGTTCTGAAATATATATTTCAATTATTCATCGAATTGTCATTCATCTATGCACAATAAAAATAGGAAACCCTCTTGCTTAATGAATTTTTTTTCTTTGCAGATCACAGTTATCGTATACGGAGTGGTATTTCTTGGAGGAATATACAGAATAACGAATTCTGATTGGTCCCGCATAAGTTATCATATCGTGCAAGGACTTCAAGGAATCATAGTTGCCATGTTGGTAACGTGTAACTGTCAAATACTCAAGTTGTACAGTAAATCCATTAAGACCACTAAACGGCAAATTCCTCACTGTTACGGCGGCTTAGACGGGAAAGCTCTCACCAAGTCCACAAGTTTACAGCTATTAACGTGGGAACCTCCTCCAGATATTGTTTAAACTGTCAACGTTCTACGAAATTGTAAGACTCCTTCCATAAGACGTGAGATGAAATAAATCTACACTGTTATAAACGGCAGTACCTACATAGATAGTGCAGTCAAATGGGTATAAATATAGACCAAACCCTTGGGAAAGGCATCGATTTTGATGGGACAAAGTGCATTATTCTCTTCTGAATGTCATCAGAAAAAAGGTTGATCACAAATAGAGTTGCGCAAATTATTTATATTGTTTATAAACAATGAATAATCAATAAATAAACAATTTAATCAGCTCATTTTTGAGATTACATAAAAATTTCTAAAAAATGCAAAATCAGACCAATTTATTCATTAACGAAATAGATCAATTCGACCAAAACTTCGGTTTCGGGTAATTTTTGTGTTCCCAGTTCAATTTTATCGTCAATATCGTCGAATGTATACCCACAAATTTGCTAATTTGTTATAAACAAATTATATTTATTATTATATAAGTATACGAATTTGACCAAAATGTCGAGTTTATAGTCGTTGTCGGATAATTTTGGCCTCCTGAGTCCTATTTTATTGCTTTTATGGTCTTTAAATGCATACATAAATTTTTGAATTGTTATATACAATCATGTTTTGTCAAAAAAATAAAGTTCTGAGCATATTATACAGGATGTCCCGCATAAGAACCGATACAGAGCAGGAGCATGTAGGGGACCCCAAAATATAATGATTGATTGCAACTTACCTCTGTAACAAGTTGCACCCCTGAGAAGTTATAGGCCTTCGAAGTGAGACTTTGGATTTTGAAAAAAATTAGTATCTCAATTATACTTCAACTCAGAAAAACCAAATCTGTTACACGTTGTATGCGTTCCAAGACTATTGATCGACATTAAGTAGAGTTCAGTTGATTGATTTTAAAGGGTTGATGAGGGATGGTGCACCCTCAACATTTGACAGAATTTTTTAACTCAATCACAATTTCAAAAAAATGTTACTTTGTTTTATGGAAAATTTTATTTTAAAACTTTTTTACTCGTTTTCCAGAAAAACGCGAATAAATAAAAGCTATTTTATTTAAAATCATCGAAATTTCAAAAGTTGGCTATGAAATTAAACGTCAAACTTGACAATCAGAAAACTAAGTAATTTATTTCAAATAATAGTTTGTTAAGTGTGTTAAAAATGACCGGAAAATTTTCATTCAGTGAGCAAGTTGACATGTTATTGGTATTAGGTTTCTGTGAAGGAAATTTCAAAAAAAGTGGTAAAGAGTATCGCAGAAGGTTCCCTAATCGTGTGATTCTCCATAGAGAAACCTCTCCCTTTGTTGAGCGAAGGGCACGAGAAATAGGCAAGTTTTTCGCTCGAGAACGTGCTACTGCAGTAACAGGACAAGACGGAGAAATACTTTTGACAAACTGGTATATCAAAAACTTCTGTGCATCGAGTTGTAAGACGTAATCTACTACATCCATATCATATCCAAAAAGTGCATGAATTGTTACCGGAAGATATGGTTAAACGAGTGAATTTCTGTCAATTTATTTTATATCGAAAAATTAATTTTCAAAAGAAAATTCTTTTCACTGATGAAGCTTGTATTTTACCCGCAGGGGTATAACAAATTTACATAATTATCATGAGTATTCTGACGAAAACCCTCATGCAGTAGCTCCTCGACATTTTCAACGAGAGTTTGAAATAAATGTTTGGATCGGTGTTATTGGTCGATATTTAATTGGTCCAGTTATTTTACCAAATCAACTGAATGGCGAATCTTATTTCAATTTTCTCCAAAACACTCTCCCGCATCTACTTGACGAGGTACCATTACAACCAATACTGGAACATTGGTTCATGCATGATTAGTAATATTGTTATAGACTTTTTGAACGAACAGTATCCAAATAAATGAATTGGAAGAGGAAATGATTGCCCCAGATTTGGCCACCACGATCACCAGACCTCAACCAATTTGATTTCTTTCTTTGTGACGTCAAAAGAATATGTGTATTGCTCGCCAGTTGCGTCCCAAGGAGAATTGTGGAACCGCATTATGGATAAATGCACACTTATTAGAAACAATCGACAGTTATTGGATAGAGTGAACTTCCATTTTCGAAAAAGAATAACATTATGCCTAAAAAAAAACGGTGATCATTTTAAAAAATTTTTATAACTTAAGAAAATTGTATTATGTTATTTCTAGTAATAAAGTTGTTTGTTTTTCCAATAAATTATTTTTATCGCGATTGGGTTGAAAAATTCTGTCAACCCTTTAAAATGATCCAACTGAACTCTACTCAATGTCGATTAATACTCTTGGAACGCAAACAACGTGTACCAAATTTGGTTTTTCTAAATTGAAGTATAATTGAGATATTATTTTTTTTCAAACATCAAAGTCCCACTTTAAGGGCCTATAACTTTTCAGGGGTACAACTTGGTATAGAGGTAAGTTGCGTTAAATCATCATATTTTGGGGTTCCCTACATGCTCCTGCTCCGTGTCGGTTCTTTTGCGGGACATCCTGTATACAAATGAATAAAAATGTCACATTTCTTTTTTCTTTATTTGTTAATAAATGATTTGTTTATAGCAATTCGAAAATGTACGTATGCATTTAAAGGCCATAATAGCAATAAAATCGAACTCAGGAGGCCAAAATTATTCGAAAACAACTATAAATTCTATATTTTGGTCAAATTAGTATTTTTGTTAATGATTACTATAATTTATTTATAACAAATTAGCAAATTTGTGGGTATACATTTGACGATATTGACGTTAAAATCGAACTCAGAATACCGAAATTATCTGAAAACGAGCCCAAAGTCGGAGTTTTGGTCGAATTCATCTATTTTGTTTATAACAAAAAATAATTTTCATCGGATCAAAAACGGTCTAATTTTGCATTCCTTAGAAAAATTTGCTAATTAAATTGTTTAATTATTGTTTATAAACAATATAAAAATTGGCGCAACTTTTTTTCTGGTGACATTCTGAAGAGAATGAACTTTGTCCCAATAAAATCGAACCATTTCCCAAGGATTAACGGGTCCAATACCCATTTGACTGCACTAAAAGACATGTTTTTGAAAAATCGTATGCTCTCTAAGTTTGAAATTGAAATCTTTTCATTTATTATGTTTATGTAATATATTTTTTATGCTATAATTTGTCTCTTATACTTATGATCGACACATATCTTATTACATTCTGAGAGCATTAGACACTAATTCCAAATTCAAGCGAAGTTGTAAATACATTGAATGTCTTGAATAGTATACTTCCCCGGATAGCTAATCTTGAAAATCCTTGGCTTCCGGATGGATTCCACGTCACAACTTGATGCAGACGTTTCCCGAACCATTACAGGTGGCATAAGAATTCGATGTGTTTTATTATAAATTATTTAACACAGTTTTGACAAAAATCAATAGAAACATTATGTCAATGAAAACTCAACAACTTTTCAAAAATCTATAGAAGAAACTAAGAATATTAACATTATTTATAATAAAACCGATATTAAATTCAATGAAACGGAAATGACTTTGTTGAATAAAGGTTCAAATTCTGCAATTGATCCTAAGAAACGGTGGATTTAATTAATGATATTGAAAAAACGATTTGGTCTCTCAGTTCACAGGTGCAAGAAGATTCTTGAACATTCAAATAAATCATATAAAAGTACATACAATTTCAATAATATCTGTAAATCATTAAAGGAAAAACCATCATTACCTACTTGAAACCAGATAAAGGAAATTCCATTGTAATTATATAGAAATAGGATTATAATAGTAAATTATGAGAGTTCACACTGTAGATATACTATAACACTATAAATAAAAAATAATCACCCTTATCCACTAAAAATACTGTTACGTACCTAGGACTCTTCAGCTCAGAGTTTACTCTGATGATGGCTACTTGGTAGCCGAAAGGTCCTCAGTCATTTTAGTTGATAAGGGTGATCATTTCTCATCTATAGATTATAATAATTCGGTAAAAATAACTTATCAATCATTAAAATCAAGTACCACTGTAATCTTCGATGCAAACTTAGACTTTCAAATCCTAATCATCCTAAACTGTATTAGGTAGGTTCTTGAATTTCATACTGGAAACTTTTATATCCCATTATATTATTATTATAAATGTTATATTACATATTATTAGAAAAACTATCACGCTACACAGTTTACTTCCCTTATTCTGGCGGTTAACTCTCACGTTTTAGATTATTTGGATGGTTTGGGATTTCTATCGCTTCAAGAAATTTTCGCTGACAGAAATTCGGGATTCGGGCTAGGATTTTAGTATTTTCGAATAGGATTTGATGATTAGTGTCAAACTTGTGTTCCGCAAGGTTCACGGTTCACGAAGCCTTGTACAGCGTGTGTTCTTTCACAAGAGTAGCTACTGTATAATCCAGTCGCACGGTCACAAAAGTTGATTTGAAAATTTGATATGGCTAATTTGTATGTTTTCGGATGCTCTGAAACGGGAATAATAGTTGAAAAATTCCTGGAGTGACGGAACACAAGGGCTCAAAGTCATAGATAATTTGGATACGCGTCCAATGAACCAAAGCAGAAGCTATTTCAAGGTTATGGGCCGGAGGATAAGATTATGTGATGTTTTTACGATTTTCAAAAAAAAAAATCAAATAGAAAAAAGATTTGTAAAAATATTTCGTTTGCGTGAAAAGTTGTCATTTTTATTCTACTTTTCACAAGATTTAATTTGTTACCAAAATTTGAATTTGGCGAACAACCGTGAAATTATGATTGCACGCTGAAGAATGCATGTTTTGACTCAAAACAAAATGCATTTTGTAGATTTTGACAAATATTACCTAAAATATCCATCAAATCACATTTTGGTATAAGTGCCGAATTTTGGCGGGACTTTTGACCATAAGAAATTTTGAGATTAGAAAATTCGAAACAAAACTAAAGTCGAGATTACGCGTATTTTGATCAATTTTGCTTCCGTAGAAGTCTAGTTATTCATGTTAACGTGTTAGGGCATGTTTTGAGCCCAATTTTGGCCCAACGTAAAAATCCGAAAGTCAATGGAAATTAGATGACTTTCTCTATCTAAATCCAAAAGTGTGACCTCTTAGCCACATAAAAAATGATAGTTTGCATGATAATTTTTTTTTCTTTGATTCGCTCTAGATTTTTTTCAATGACGGCTAGGAGGTCACACTACTGGATTTAGATAGAAAAACTCATCTACTTTCCATTGAATTTTGTTTTTCACACTGGGCTCAAAATTGGGCTCGCTACAGGCCCAAACACGTTTACATGAATATCTAGACTTCTACTAAAGCAAAATTGATCTAAAATCGCTCAAAATACGCATATTAGGTAAAGAGATCTAACAGAACCTTGAATTTGTTATTTTCAAAAGTCCCGCCAAAATTCGGCATTTATAGCAAAATGTGAGTTGATTGTTACTTTAGGTAATATTTTTCAAAATCTAGAAAATTCATTTTGTTTTGAGTCAAAATATGTATTTTTCAGCGTACAATCGCAATCTTACGGTTTTTCGAGAAATTCAAATTAATGCAACAAACAAAAATCCAGGGAGAACTAGGATAAAATGTCAACTTTCCACACAAACAAAATATTTTTAAAATTTTTTTCTATTTTAAAAAAAATATTTTGAAAACCGAAAAAAACTTTCAAATGGACCTTATCCCGAGCCCATTACCTTCAAGTGACTCCCTAGCTTGGCTCATTCGACGCGTATTCAAATTATCTATTACTTTGATTACTTGTATTTTTTTGATTAGAGGCTTTATTTCAGAATTAATTTAAATAAATGAAAAAAACCGGAAAATTCCCATTGATCATAACTTTTCTAGCGGCATTTCCTGATAAAATAAGAGTGCTTTTTATTCATCAATCTATAAAAAACAAGGATTTGATCACACTCAAGCCATATCAAATTTTGCCGGATCCTCAAGGGATTCGGTCGACCGTGCGACTGGACTATGTACGACATGTTGGTGAAATAGGTGAAACATCAAAATAATGTAAACCGTGACTCAGGATATTACCTACCCAACAGTTGGAAGCCCATCCTCGAAAATTCCACTTCGCACATGATCACACAACGGCAGGGTCAGGAGCCAGGACGGAGTTAACCACCGGAATAAAGGCAGTGAACTGTGTGTGGCGTGAAGGTTTTTCCCACAACAAATACAGCTACAGAAACCAGAAGATTCAGTTTCAGTTCAAGTCTCAAGCCTGACCTGCAGATGTCACCATTGTGACGCGGAATCCATCCGGAAGCCAAGAATGTTCAATTCATTCAGTAATGATAAATAGAATAGTTTTTGTGACTAAATTTATCACAGAAGACATATCAAATCAACAAATATTAATAGAGAATCGAATTCGTTACAATGATAACTTATATTATAACGTTGAAGATTCATTGAATAAAAAATGATTCACATTATACTTTAGGATTCGTTTTCAGAAAATATTGGAAAAATCCGAGTAAAATTAGTAAAGTTTCCAACGACAGTATTTTTAGTTAATTTTGTTTACATCGCTTGCATTTTGCGTTTCAAAATACACCTGTTTACAGAGTTGGTAGTCATGAACTATTTTCTTCGACTTTAATTACGCTGAATGTAAATAATCTAAATGCTTTTCAGGATTGATTACATTACCCGTTAATTTAAACTAAGATATAAACGCCAACTTGAACTCCTGACGGTGAATATTCAAGAGACACAAACCTCGACGTAATTGATTCTAGAGGCGTTTAAAGCGTCTCTAATAAACATAGACAGCAACGTTTTCTAGAAGACACTTCCAGCCTTTTGTAGCTACTTGAGTTCGTAATAATATTAAAATATTTGGAACGGTGTTAGGGCCAAATGCTAAAAGAAATTGATCTTTTTCGGGGTTTTCAGGTTTTGCCATTAAATAGAAATTCTAATGAGGCTTAGGTTACACTATATAGCCTATCATAGACCATGCAATGGACCTCACATAATCGGTGGTGATTCTGAGCATTGTTATGGAAGACTTCATAGGAATAGTTATACCTGACATCATCATACCGGGATATCAAAAATTATCGTGGTCAAGGGTGGTTGTGGAATCTAGAACATGTGTCTTACTTTACGTTTGGAATAATTATGTCACTGTCACACTGAAATCATCAATAACCTACAAATTTTATATTTATTTCAGTTGTAAAACAATAATGAGCTACAAATTAAAAATTATCTTGGTCAAGGGTGGTTGTGGAATGTAAGACGAAATGTCAACTTTGAACCTTTTACAAGGTCGCAATAGCCACAAACGGGGTCGAAAACTGTTTTAAATAGGTTAATTTTCGATAAATCGAATGACGTTCACGTGAGGAGCGCGTAGCTCGCGGGTTAGAAAACTGCAAATCTTCGGAACATAGAACGTCTTTACGAGGACTTTTCGCATGCGGTTTTCATTCCATGTCGTTAGTTTATGAACGGGGTCAACTAAATAGCATAGTCTCGGGCTCCAAAATGTCGATTAAATAGGAAAATTTAATCAAAATAGAAACAGGTACTCTCAGGTCTCAGCTACGCGCGTCTAACGTGCAACGTACCAAAGGAAATTTTCTAGCTACTGAAATATACCCAAAAGCGGTTAAAAGCTAGCGGCCTATAGCCGAAAACACTTTATCACAACTGGCGCCAGCCGCACGAGGCATAAAACGGCCCCGAATTAACAAGATCGAGGTAAAAAGTATAAACTCTAACTGACGCGTAGCGAGCTCCTCGAGCCATATGTCAAAATGATTACGTTCGTAGCTAATTACATAGGACGTCTGCATTCATGCAATTGTGTTTTTATACAATTCGAACCTTCTAATTTCGATAGACCCCGTGAAAATCCCGGAGTCTAAAGCGCTAGAGACTTCTGAGTGTTATAACATTCGTATAAAATTGCGAAATTTCTCACTTTTAGAAACTTAAAATTAATTAATTTGACACAAGTTTTGATAACGTAAAGTAAGACACACGTTTTACATTCCACAACCACCCTTGACCAAGATAATTTTTGATATCCAGGTATTAGGGATTGTGGGATCCGTCTTCCTGGAGAAGACGCAAGCTTGAGTTCTGGTTGCATTAAACTCTACTAGATTATCACATCCCCATTTCAAAATCTTTGCCAGATCTCCATTAAATGCGTCAACTTGTCTCTGTCTCCCTCCTCTGGCTTCGTTCGATGATATAGAGACTCTAGATGAAAAAACGGTATGAAGTATACAATCATTTTCAAAGCTTTGAACGGGACAGGTGGTCACTTCCAACAGATCGTTGATATGGAACAGAAACAAAGTTGGTGCCAAGGCAGGTCCCTGTGGAACACCAGTGTTGATGACCATTATATCGGAGGATAATCCATCAGCCACCACATGTAGTAATCTAACTTCCGCAGATGGTTGATCAGTATGAATAAACGTCTGGCTCGTTCTACTGAGATCGAAACAGCTGTCTGCGAACGATTAGACGGGTTGTTCCTTCAACCTTGAGAACCAAAACTTTTTCTTTCAGTTTCAGCAATATTCGAAAGACTGAATGAAGTCAATCGGTACTTACCGTATAGTTAAATGCATATTTTTACTCAATAGGAAAGGTTACACGATGTCAAGGCAGATGACACCACCATACGCATTACGCATTTTAATTGTGTAATTTCCTAACGTTGTTAAAATTTTGACCAAACTTCGTGAACGGTCACAGTTGTCTTTTATGTTGTTTACTGTAGTAATAAATTATATAAAGTATATAATACCTTTTACTTTGCATTTTGTTTTATCATCGTTGCAAATACTTAAACTCTTAAATAATTAGTTTATAAACAAGTTTAGTCACATATGGTTTCAAATTCGAAGCATATGTAATTGTTAGTAACAATAATGATACAAATAAATTATAACTGAGTTCACACTGTGGATACACTTACACTATAAATAATAAACAATCACTCTTATAAACTGTTAAAGTACTAAGGACTTTTCAGCTACCAAGTAACCATCCTCAGAGTAAACGAAATTAGAAAACAAAATGTGCCTGTTCAAATACAATTTGGGGATAATAATTCAAACAATGGGTTATCATCGGTTGGAGATAAATTTGAATTTAATAAATTGCTTTTTCGCTTATACCTTCTAAATTATGAGGGCAAGCTGAAAAGTACCTGAAAAATAAAACAGATGGCGGCAAAATCGAAAATCCCATATGACATTTGTGATGTACCATCACATCGAAAACAAGCAACCTTGAAAATTTTTGTATACATGGAAAAACGTGAATTTCGCGTTTCGATTAAACATTATTTCTTGAGTGGAAAAAACATTACGCAAACCAAAACATCGCTTATTAAACGTTATGGAAACTCCTCACCATCGATTGAAAACATTCACAAGTGATTTATTGATTTTCGTTGTGGTAGTATGACCATAAAGAACGCCGAACGTTCTGGTGGTCCAATTGAAGTTACAACGCCAGAAACCGTCGATAAAATTCATAGTACGACATTGGACGATCGGCTAGTTAAAATGCACGAGAATGCTGAGGTTATGTGCATCTCAACCGAACCGGTACGTAACATTTTGCATAGATTTTTGAATACGAGAAAGCTATCTACCAGATGGGTTCTGTATTTGCTCCCCGTTGACAACAAGCGGCAACTTCAAGCGGGATAAAGACTTTTTGCGCCGTTTCGTAGCCGTGAACGAGCACTTGGTGTTCGCTTATACCTTGATGATCTCCTGATCCTCTGAATAAGAGCCAGGAAGATTCCATCTTCACCCGGTGATTTATAAGGAGCCAATCCGAATATGGTCCAATTCTTCTTTTCGTAATTGACTATGTCAGAGGACAGACGAAAGTCACCATTACGAGGATCACTCTCTCCATCTATTCCTTGGGTAGCCAGATCTCATTCTTCAGAATAGGGGAAATGAACAGACACTAACTTATTTAGTGTCTTTTCCAAAGAAATTGTATACCTACTCGCCACTCAGAAGAATCAATGATTCGAGTCTGGCGCTATTATACTGGAAAAGAGTTTCCTCGCCTCTTTTGGTGTTCCTCCAACTGGGAGGTCCACCAAGGTGTTGTTTATTTCAAAAATCATACATACTTAAATGGATATATATATTTTGTAAGATACTGTTAGTTTCGAAATTGCAATCTAACATTTTACAAAATAGGTGTATTTTTATAAACTACATAAAAAAATATGGAAAGTCAAAGGAACATCAAAGTCCTAGGAAAAATTAGGATTACAGCCACCATAATCTCTTTTTTAATCTCATTTGCTATGCAAAGAACAGTCGAAACAGCCGACTTGTCCTGGCGAATCGAAGCCGAAAAAGGCCAAAGTGGGTTTATCGGCCAACAAAGTCATGGCGACAATTTTTCGGAATGCATATGGTACTGTCCATATCTATTACCTTGAAAAGGGCAAAATGATCACCGGCGTATATTAAGCAGAGCTGTTGGATCGACTCGACGCCGATTTGGAAGGAAAACGGCCGCATTTGACAAAATTGCATGAATTGCGCTACGAATTGGTTCGTTATCCACCATACTCTCCATATTTGCCCCCCTGGAATACTTATCTATTTTCAAACTTGAAGAGATGACTCGGTGGAAGAGATTTGGCTCCAACGATGAGGTCATCGCTGAAACAAACGCCTATTTTAGAGTATTGTATTATTTGGAAGGGATCGAAAAATTAGGAAAACGTTGGACAATAAGTTTTGACCAAAAAAAATCAATTCTTGTTTCATTTTTCAGGAACTTTTCATCTTGCCCTCGTATAATAAATTGCAGTCGTACCTACTGTGTTCTAAAAGTGATAAGCTTCCTTGACAAAGGATGTGACCTGTATTCAAAATATGTTCTCCTAACGCTGATTATTCACCAGTATTTTTTTCCATATCGGTAAAATGTTCTTTATAGCAAGTTAGAAAATTCCTTTCAGTATGGCCCACATAGTATTTAGAACAAAACTCACAATCGATTTTGTAAATCCTGGATTTGTCGAAGTCGGAACTGTTATCAAAGGTGTTGTCTAAACGGTTTATTAGCTTGTTCTTACATCTATAAACGGGTTGTATTGCAAAATTTAGAAAACTAATTATGAAATTCATTAATTTCTGAAGGATAATAAGGTAAACTTTTAATTTTCATTGAACCATTTAGCTTTTCTAATTAGTTTAATAGCTTGCGCTCTAATTTCCTTTTTTGTTCCGAAATTAAATTATTGATCGAAGATTTTGCGTAACGCTATTTGCTGAAGTTTCTCAACTTCGAAAGAACAAATCTGGAAATGCAAGAAACTTATGAAAGAGAGATGATTTAATATCTAAGCTGACTTGTTCAAACTATCATGAAGCCTAACAACAAATGAAATAATTCATATAATACAAATGTTTTTTTTCTATAAAAACTAAACTAAACTTTTATATTCAATTCTTTGAACAATTTGCAGGATGACTAACCTAATACGCGTGGATAGTTTTTCGACGTCACATATACCAATAGCTATAATACATTTATGAGATCAAATGGATAAATTTAATTTGTATTTTGTTATTTACATTCCACAAAGTTAATAAGCCTCCTGGTGAACTGTGAAATTACACTATACATTGAATAATATCGATACGATGAATCGTATTTAGGTTGATGTTATTAAATAGTCGATAAATGCATACAAATACATCAACATACAGCATTCTTAATTAAAATTTGTAACGTCAGTTTGATTAGCGAATGATAAAATTGATAATTATAGCCTGCTAAATTCAAGTTACACGCCAGCCATGTTAATGTATTGGCAAGCTAAAACAGAATATTTAATTGTGTATGAACGTATATTCTATCTGTAAATATTAAATTTATGTAATAAAATATTTTGTTTATGGTTAGTCGTTTTATTGCATTCCCTTCCAATTCGATTGTGTTTATGGTGATATTGCATTTGCTGAAACTGCATTTGTGTTATAATTAAAATTAATTTATTAGCGAATTGAAATATTGAAACAACATTTATGAACACAAAATATTTCTGCAAGATGAGTTTCATTTGACTTCATCATATTCAATTCAATTTCGAATAAAATACCCATTTGGATAACCTTATCACAGCAAACCAAGATGGATGTAAATGAATCTTGACAGTCTCATAACATTATAATGGTTATTTTGGACCAAACGCCTAAATTTTCGATGGCTAATGAAGCTGGTATATGGTTCGGTTACGTTGAGTAGATGTGACGTCATGAATCAAGGTCAGCCAGTGTGGTCAGGTTGGGCAGCTTTTCAATGTTTTTGAATACAATTAGCGATTCGATTCAATAGACTGTTCACAAACAAAATTGGGACTTCTCTACTTATTATATTGAATAAGGCAAATTATTTATAATCCTAAATGTGAATAATTGTTGCTGTTTATCAAATGTATGAAGGAAATAAAGTAAGTACCTAACCTACATACTGTTTCTACTTCCACTTGAAAGACTTAGATTAAGAGATGGGAAATTTCCTTTCAGTGTCAATATTATTATTATTAATTCATTCAGTGATGTTAAAGTAAGCATTATTATTTATGGAAACATTCAAAATACCCGATTATCAATATATTCGAATCAATGCACGATTTCCAAATTCACTTTCGATTATCTTAGTAACACTAATTTAGTAGGACGAATATAATATTTAAACAAATATTCAAGTTAGAATCCATTTTAGAAGCCATACAAGTTGTAAGATTATCTTTCATATTACTCATCTCGGATCATGTGGAAGTGTATTTCGTTTTCTGTTGCATACTTATGTGTTAATGATATTGATATGGGTGAATTTTGTTCAACATACTATGGAATAGAGCTTACTTACTTTGGTAGCACATCATCAGTGATTAGTTGAAAGAAAACCAAGTGGAAGTTAGAAGAAAATATTCTTGACAAGATTTATTTCGGTTACATCTTGCATATATTTTACAAGAGGTTCATAAACGAACTTCTGATAACCGATAGTTTCAAATACAGGTGAAAAAAAAATAACATCAGAAGCGGAAGCTTATAGTTTTTAATCGATATCATTTGTTTGTATTAAATTTGCTGCTGTGAGTACTAAAATTGCCGGTTTAACTTGAGGTTATTGCACTAGCACATCAAAATAATGAACTTTACTCCACTGTCTCAAAGACAAGAACAATAACACAGAACTATTCACTTTATCAGTATGTCAAATAGTCTTCGCCCATATTTCTGGTACTTATTCTCGTAGCACTGATTTTTACGCCGAACTAGCACCTGTGTCAACTAGTTTTTGTTTTTTTGCGTAGAGGAGGGGAAATCTTGCATAGACGCCTCGGGTGCCCGTGCCCATGGGTGTGCCGGGATCCTACCGACTAAAACCCCTCCTCCGTGAGGTTAGTTCTCCATCCTAAGGAGAGCCCCACAGCACTGCGGTCATTATAGTCCTATTGTGCCTTCACTTGTTTCTACCCCCTCATCAGTCCGGTGTATTCTATGAATTTCAGTAGCCTGATATAGGGGATACTTCTGATTTCCTCGGGTGTAGTCTTATCGTCTCCGAGGTATGTCCGACGACCTACCGTGTATGCCGTGCACTAACACAGCACATGCATAGGTGTCTCATCTTCCACGCCGCAACCCCTGCAAGTGGGCTAATCTACTAGTCCCATCGTGTAGAGGTGTTTTTTGCATGGGGCGTGTCCGGTCAGGAATGCAACAAGATTTTCTGCTGAACGTCAGCAGATTTTTCACTCGTTGCTGCTGGAGATCTCCCATCAGTCGCTTGGAGTGCGACATACGGGGCAGTTCTCCCCAGTAGGCACGGTGCTCTATCTCGGGCCATTTTTGGATTACAGATTTCGCTGCGGTATGAGAAATGCCACAGGTTGGCTCTTGTCCAATCAGTGGTTTTTCCGCTCCCGCTTTAGCGAGTGGGACGGCAGTTTCTGTCCCTTCTCATTTGGTCTCTTCAGTCTCCCACACGAGTGTTACTCTATTGGGGTTCATTACTAGTGCCGTTAGTTCTTTGACGCAATCAAGTACACATTGTGAGATGATTGTGGATGACTCCAGTGCCTTAAGCACTGTCAGGTTGCTCACTATGATTGTGATTTGTCTATTCTCATAGGCTCTCTCCCTCATAATTTGAGCACATGTAGTGATTGCAACTATTTTTGCTGGGAATTCTGTCGCAAAAGTCCCGAGGTTCAAAGAAATTCTTTCCCCTTGGTCCGTTTTGTCGACTATTCCAGCACCCGTACTTTTTTCCGTCTTGGTGCCCTCGGTAAGCCATATAGAATCCCCTGGTATCATATGAGAACTGCCCCCAGCGTTCTCCCGCCCATTCACGGTTTTAATCATGAAAGGCACGGAAGGTGTTAGTTATACCAAACATGTGTTGCATTGGATTAAAAATGTAATGGTAAGGGGTGTATACAAAGCACTTCGTTGGCCATATTTTCCAGGTAACATAATTATCTGTTATGCATAATGGTTGTGACTTATTCACTTTAACTAAGATCAACAACAGTGGCTTGAAGGTATTATCATAATGTATGTATATTATTCCCACCTAACTTTTATTGTATATTCCATTTCTTGGGGGATGCAATAACCACAACGATGGTTCACTAAAAGTTGAAATTCAAACCAATTCAAGAAGTCGTTTTGATATATTTAACCATGATGGTCAACATCCTTTGTTTTTGAAACAAATATTAGTTCTGCCCTATGAATAAGACCTGCGGTACAACCAACATGAAGCACAATACACATTGCTTCACCAACATTCATCGTTTTCACAGTCTTAGTCCTAGAATCTTGCCAGGAATGACCGGCAGTACCATCTTCGAAGAACCTGTCGACATTCAGAAATAGACGTATTTTCAAATTAATTTTTCAGTTTAATATACTGATGTAAAAAATGTAGATACAAGTTTCGCAATTTACACAGCACACAATGTTAAATGTACGTAGAACGTAGAATTTCAGTCCTGGGAAGAACTGTTTCTGTACTTTTAAAGTTTAATTTTACTAAAATTCAGATTCACAACAAATATATGAACTGTAAAGTTCATTCGAGAAATCTACAGTTTATATAGGCAACTCTGTAATGTGTTACCAACAGTATAAATGAAATATACCTGGTTCGACGAAGATAGCGCTGTACTTGCTTAGAGAAATTGTTAAAGTGAATTGGTTTTGAAAGTAACCTAGTATGTTATCATATCATTCTTAACGTGGATGAACCATATTGATCATTTTCATATGACGTCACGCGATGTCGGCCATTTTGCCTGGAGAACAACCAAACCATTGTTAAGCAAACAGTTGTGCTGAACTGTCACTTTAGTTTCATAACTTTTTGAGTTGTTTGTCGAATTTAAAGTTTTTTTCTGATTATTCCATTATTGTTGGAGTTTATTAGTGAAAATGCCATCGTTTTGTGCCGTGGTTAATTGTGGTATGAGAGGAAACCGAGACAAAGTGAGATTCTTTAGAATCCCTGCTTCCCTCAAGAATGCTGGTGATTATTCAAATGCTTTATCACGAAAAAGGCAAGAAAGATGGATTAAAACATTGAAAAGGAGACCATTTAGTGAAAATCAATTGAAATATGCACGAGTCTGTTCCAAACATTTTATAACAGATAAGTTTACTTGAATTAGTGAAAAAAGATGAACTCTTTATTTAAAATATTTTTCAGGGGCTCCTGCAGAGTTATTGGATAAAGACAACCCTGACTGGATTCCAACCCAAAATATGGGGTACACAATTGCCAATCCTGATGGTAAAACTCCAGTCAGCAGCTTTAAACGTTCGGTTAAACGAAAAAAGCAAGTAGAGCAGGTATATAGTGATTTTGCTGTAATTGTTATATGACAGCAAATTAGAACCTTCGTGAAAGTATATTTATTTTTTCTGCAGGAACAATATGAAGATATAGACATTGACACTCTTAGTACAAGTATGGCAGTTAGCATTGCTGTTAATGAAAATTCCTCAAATGTTGGCACACAAACAGAATTAACAACTGGAGATTTGAACAAACTTTTTGAAGATTTGAATTTCTGTAACAAAAGATTTATTCTTTAGAAGAAAAGTTGAAAAACTTTCAGATCAATGAAGGATTCTTTCAGAAATGATGATAATAAGACACTTTATTTTACTGGACTTCCAAAATCAGATATGCTGTTCATTTTCTTTGAAAATCTTGAAGAATATCTTTCTGTTCATCATTTAACATTACTCTCCCCCTTTCAACAGTTGATATTAACATTCATGAAGCTTCGCTTAAATTTACCGTTCAAATTTGTATCGAGAGATAATTAAATTTTTAATTTACTTCTAGTTATCTGTAATTTTGGTATTTTTTACTTAGTGTAATGGTGTATATTATGAAAAATTTCAGTAGATGTATCATATTTCATCAAATTGTAGTAAATGATAAGTATGTAGGTACTTTTTATAATAAATTAAATATACAAAATTTTATATATTTTCCTTATGTAAATGATTCTTTTTTTATTTCATTTGTAATTTATGCTTTATCAAGCAAGAGTAGTGTACATGGTTATATTTTGGTAAAAATAAATATGCAAACATAATTATGAAAGAACTTTATTTACTCTGGTACCTATCTAACATTATATCTGATATAATAACTATGGTAAGAACATACCTAAATTAATTATACAAAATTCTATACACAGTTACTGCAAAACCAGTTTCTTTCAGGTATATAAGACAATCCTACACAATCAAAATGATACCACCTGATGTTAGTCGTCATTGTCACAATTTATCATAGGCCTAGTACCATCATCAACTTTTTGGCATGAACACCACAATGTCACAGTTCCTAACCCTGCCTTTTCTGTAAAATACTTCCCCAGAAGCTCAGGCAAAATAACAAACTGGGAAAAATCTAATGCTAATTTGCTGTCCAATATAAAAACTGTGGGTGAGGATAAAATAATTAACCATATCGATGATGGATATTTCTGGAATTGATGACAATGATATCAAATCTTGAGAGCTGGACTCCAAGAGATAGGGTTCTATATCATCAATGATTTTGATTTTCTGATCGTAGCGGCTCTTATTATCGGCAGGAAGTCATTGATAATAAGTGTTTCTTTCCATTTTCAATATAAATTTATGATTTAAAGTTTTTTAATACTTTTACTTTCAAAACGTAAACAAACTACTCACAACACAGAACACTGATAGGTAATCGTCTATTTAATAGAACAAATATCCACTAACTACTTCTTTAAACAAACGACACGTTATATATAAAGTAGGTAATAGAATATTACGTCTTTTAACTACACGAATTTTGCCATAATTAGTTATTATTCCCCTTCACAACACTAAAACCACTTCACTCTGTTTTACATAACAATGCGATTATGTACTATTTTTACGATTTGCAGAGTAATTACGGAGGTATTAACCATTAAGGATATACCCGGCTACTGGCAGGTAAAGGTATGACGCCCTAGTAGGATTGTTCTGATGAAAACAACTTTTTTTATAGAATGAAATTAAAAAGTCATAAATGGTTATGTTTACAAATGTTTGTCCTCCAGCCAACATGGCGGACCTGTCAAAATCACGTGTATGAAAATGATCAATTAGTGTATGTTTGACATACACCTACTTACCATTTTTATAGGTGCCCGAATCCGAATCCCAGTTACGGATAATTTGTGAGTTTGTGACGAGTTTTTCCATTGAGTTTTCTAATGGCAAATGCGAAAGGCTTTGCATTACACTTTCGCATACTTCAGGGTCAGGCGAACGCTGGTACATAATCTCCCTCTCAGAGCCATCTCCTTCCCATTCTCTCCTACCTTCAATCCTTTCACTCAAACAGTCCGCTCGCTCCTTTATAGCATTAATGTTTATAGTCTTTATACAGAGGAGAATGAAAGACGTGGCCTTTACCTTGAAGCCGACTTGTAGTTGATTCAGTTATCAACTACTCTACTTATGTTCAAAGTTCAGTCTATTTTCAGTGGAATCCCTTAAACAGTAGTCCGCTTGAAAGAATGAAAGCCGTCCAACAGCGAGAGCTGATTTCTGACGAAATTACCGTTTAATGGAACTCCGTCAATTTCTGATGAATACAATAAGAGAAATTTAGATGTTTAAAATAACTGTGAAAGAAGATATTCCAGATACTTACAACAAAAAATATAGTGAAGATTTGAGTTAAATATTTCAGGTATTCTTTTTTAAATCTTATAGAAAACAAGGACGGTTTGGATTGAAACAAATAGAGTTTACTACATTTAATTATTTACTAGGCGTACCCCAGCCGACATCGGCCCAGTTGTCTTACGGCGACTTGGCGGTCTACCACCCATCATACATTTCAGTGTTGACAGTTACATCACAGCCAAACAACATAACCTTTTTTAATTGATGACACATCCATAGTATAGCCATTCTCGAACGATACCTCAACCAAGACCATCTTTGTACTTTTCTCTATCGAACCCGTTGGATGCGACATTAGCATATTGATTTTCTTTTGATACCGCGGTCGCCCACTTTACGGAAAACGCTCAAACGGAGCGGTCATTTGAGTGATGCCGCAATGTGCGTTTAGCCTGACAACAGGATCAACAGTAAATAAGCGTCGCATTTCGCCTCACAATGTAGATAGAGACAGGTGCACTTGGTGCAGGCAATGACTATAAATACTAATTTGAATAGCATTAGATATTGATTAGATATTATTGATGTAAATACTGAAACAATATAATGCCCCGTATTTACATTGGCAGAAAAAAGTATATGGCAAATAACACATTCAGTGCCATAGTCAATATTTTCGTTGTTATCCGTATTCACCCTGAATAAATGATTATGAAATAACTGACGAATGCACCACCATCTAAAGATAACAAAGATTTATATTGGATTGAATTATTAATGGGTTGTCTACTCGTCCCATTCAGTACCAATTTTTCAACAACTCGTTGAAGATTTTCGCGATTGCAGTCTTCCTTGTTATCCAACTGACAATAATAGTAATAATATAATAATAATATATGTTTATTCACATAAAGATAAAGAAATTACAATAGAGTGTACAATTGAGATGATCCAAATAAACAGGGAATATCACAGAAGCTTTAGTTCCGAGGGAACTATCGCTTGTACGTGATTTCAATTTACCTTATTATTTATAATTGGTATAAGTAGAAGTGAACCACAAGAAAGAACATAATTTATGATGAAATAACTTTAAATATAAATAGCAAATTAGGTGATATGCGTAAACGTGTCCTCTCATATACACCTATACACAAGCATATAACAGACACATCCCGATTCCCACAACAACCATCACAACACATCACACAACATTCAATAATAAGGATCAGCACACTTTTCACTGTTTTGGTTAAAGAACACAATTTAATTTAGTAAACCATTTGCCGGCTGGGTGAAACTTGATGTAGGTAACTATCATCAATGCGTCTTTTGATTAACCAAATCATGCAGCCTGCTCCTTCCATAATTCAAAATCCAGTTTTTTGTGTAGCTCTTGAATAGGTTGATGCTATTCGAATTTCTGATCTCGTCCGGCATCAAACTATAGAGTTTTGGTGCAAGAAAACCGCAATGGCGTTGACCTATTGTTTTGACGCAACGAGGTACACTTAGCGATTTGTTCTTATTTCTTGTGCTGTAGGTGTGTGTGACAGGGTGGGTGATAATTTTTTTTTCTTGATGTTGACCAATATGCTTACACAGAAAAGTTGTCTAACATCAAGTATCCCCGATTCGGCATGTAATTTATCATTAGAAAATCTGAGTGGTTTACCACATATAGTCCTCAAAATCCATCTCTGGATTACGTTTAAGTTTTCCAAGTGCGTGTCATTCACACCACCCCAGCCCACAATACCGTAAGTCAAATGTGGTTGAACAAGTGCATAGTATGATATTGTGAGGTGTTTAATATCAAGGTAATCTTTCAGAAATTTAATTCTATATAACATACCTCTTAGCTTATTGACTATATTTCTCATTTGTAGGTTCCATTTGAGATGTCGACTACAATACCCAAATATTTGATCGAGTCGGCTTCAGGTATTTGTGAATTTAGCCCGATTTCCAAAGGGCCCATATTTGGTAATCCGTTGGAGTATGAGGAGAACGGAAGGTGTTTCGTTTTTTCCAGGTTGAGAGTTAAGGTGTTGTATCTAAACCACTCTTCAATAACTCTAAAGTCGCCGTCCGCTTCTGATTTCAAGGTATCCCACGAGTTCGCTTCATAGAATATAGCAGTATCATCTACAAAGCTCAGAATTCTACCTTTGATTCCCAAACTAAGTAAACTGTTTACATACACAGTGAACAAGAGTGGACCGAGTACAGTTCCTTGTGGAACTCCGTATGTCACGTACCTACAGTCACTCAACTCTCCACCAATACTGACTTTCTGCTCACGATCCGTTAAAAAACTTTTTAATATTCCGTAAATATTTCCTCTTATTCCATAATTGTGTAACTTATCGAGCAGTTTTTTGTGGCATACTGTATCGAAGGCCTTTGAGAGGTCAACAAAGATGCATAAAGATGGTTTGCCTTTATCTAGTGAGTTATATATATAAGATGTCAATTGATGAATTGCATCTTCCGTTGATTTTCCCTCTCTAAAGCCATACTGATACTAGACATCAAGTTACATTTCTCAAAAAATTTTAAAATCCTGATTTTGAGGAATTTTTCTAATATTTTGGAGAAGTTTGATATTAATGACACTGGTCTATAATTCATCATTTCCAATTTACTGCCATTTTTGAATAGTGGTTTAACGATTCCCATTTTCAACGATTTTGGAAAATGACCTTTTTCGAAACAAAAATTTATTAATCGAGTCAAGGGGACAATTATCTCTCCTGATATTTTTTTCAAAGTTTCCGCTCGTATATTATCGTGTCCAGGAGCCTTTCTTGGTTTCAACTGCATTATGATTTCGTGAACCTCTTTGGTGTTGGTGGGATATAGATACGAGTACATTGAGTTTTCTAATCTTCTATCGTTTTCTATATAGTTGTCCGGAACTTTTATTTTGCTTGCATATGTTTGACCCAAAGTACTGTAATATTCATTGAAACCATTAGAGATATCCTTTTTGGAATGTAAAAGTGTACTGTGAGTTGATATAATTTTTTCCATTTTTGTTTCAGGTTTGGATCTATTGCAGATGTCATCCACGCATTTCCATAGAGCTTTGGATTGGTTCGAATTGTTTTTGATTAACTTTTGTGCATATGTTTTTTAAGCATTTTTTAGCAGCTTGTCTAATTTATTCTTGTAGGTCCGGTACTGCGTTTTGAGATGTTGGTTGTTTGGGTCTTTCAGTAGTGCTCTATACATAATCTGTTTTTCATTTATTGATGTTAAAAGTGCAGAAGTTATCCACTTTTTCCGTTTTATATTTTGTTTACTTAGTTTCAAATTTTTTGTATTTTTTTCAATATATGAGTTGACCTTTTCAATGAAGTTACAAGTCACCTCGTCTACATCCCGTAAAGAGTAAAGATCATCCCACGTCTCATTTTTTAAATCAGTTTTCAATGTTTCATAATTTATATATTGCTTGAATTTATTGCTGCAATTTTTGTGAGTTCCATGTGGGTTTTGATTCAGATCTATAGTCAAAGCTATAGGATAATGATCAGTAATATCGAGCTGGAAGACGAATGACCTGATTCCATCATTAGTTACAGTTTTTACAAAAAAGTGGTCAATACATGTTTGGCTCTGTGGTCGGGTGTATCTATTAATATATGATTCATAGCCAAAACTGTTCAAGGTATTTTTGTATTCTTCAACAAAATTTAAGTCTGTAAGTAGATCTATATTATTAATATCTCCCGTTATTATGTGGAAATCACTTTTTGCTATTGACTGAATATAGCCCAACAAATCCACATTGAACCTTTTTGGGCAAGTGCTTGGAGATCTGTAGATTGCAGTTATCATAATATCTGTACGTTTCAATTTTGCGATAATTTCTAGAGCCTTAGTGTCACCAATGTTTTTTATACTATACGTGTAACCAATATTGTTTTTGACATACACTATCACACCATCATTTTTGTTCAACGTACCTTTGTTATATAATGTGGTGTAGCCATCCATTTTCAATATATCCAAATCATAGACAAGGTATGTTTCAGAAAGTACAATGACTTGAAATTCATGTGAGAGCCCATTCAAAAACACAATCATCTCGTCCATGTTTTTCGTGATACTTCTGATATTGAAGTGTATTATGCTGAATGGAATTGATTCATTCGGAACAAAATCTGCCACATCTGAAATCACTTTAGCTAATATTGGCTCGTTTCTATATTCTCTTATGAATGGGTCCATTCTGTAAATGCACTACCTAAATATTAATAATTACTATATAGCTATAACAATTAATTAATGCAAAGAATGAAAAATTCATATATAATACCAATTACAATTATTGAAAGATGAAGAATGAGAGAAATTTAAAATCTAAACATTTTATAATTATGAAATTTATACAATTTAACAAGGACTTATCCACCCTCATTTTTTTTTGCTATTTTATTACCTAACGTAGGTGTTTCTATTTTTTTGTCCTGTTTATTTCTTCCTTCAATTCCAGCACTTCTCAAAATTTTTCGTTGTTCAGTTGGTTCCAGGTTTTCGTTTGTGGGTTGTTTCACGTTTTCTGGTTGGCTCTCAAACACTTCAGAATCTGAGTGTTCTGATTCGCTTTGCTTTCTTCCTGGGGTGGGTGGAGCGCTATTTGATTTGATGTTACTCGGTTGATTTAAGTTCTCATCGATGATTTTCAGGTCTTCCACTGTAAAAGTCACTCCATTTATTTGAAGGGTGTTTTTCTTGATTAATGCTCTGTAGTTTTTATCCCCGGCTAATTTCATGTGTTTACGAAGAATTTTTTGTTCGTCTTGTTCTTTTATGGTTCGATCTTTGTTGACAAAAATGTTTGTGCCTTTAAAATTCACAGAGGATTGTAATATTTCTTTTACCTTGAAATTTGACAAAAATTCCAACTTGATTGGTTTGATAGTGGCTTTTCCTAATGTATATATGTTGCTCAGGTCACTTTTCTCAACTACTATATTTAGAAATTTTTGAAATTTTTCGTTGATAGATTTCAGGAGCTCTTCCTCTGTATTATTTTTTGATTCTATTCCATGTACGATTATATTGTTTTTTCGGAGGTGTTGTTCTAATTTTTCGACCTTGCTTTCAATTTTTCTGGTTTGATTTTCCAAATTTCGAATTTTATCATTTGCAGCTTGTAGTTTATCAGCTAATTTGCTGATTTTATTATCAAAATGTTCTTTTATTTCGTTTTTACTTTTATTTATTGCCTCAAGTAGTTGTGCGTTTGAAATATTATTCATGTTAAAGGATGATTTATTCAAATTTCCACAGCTTGCGAGTGTATGTTTTCCTTCAGGTATCAGCTGTGTTCTTATATCACATTCCAATTTATAATCTGACTTTTTTATGTAGAAGATAGCACTTCACTATAACGGAATTTCCAAGTAATTCCTAATTATATTTGATTGAACGGCAATTTAGAATACTTCTCACTATAAATGTTCTTGAGCATATACTGCATTTTGTTATATACTCATTTTATTTAGTTTTCATTATTATAGTTCAATTTAATATAACTTTTTCAACATTTATTTCATAGCACATTAGTTCGCACAACATCATCACCACACATAATACATAACAATTAAAAACAATTCATCGAAGCCTATGTACTATATGTTTCGATTCTTGCAGCGAGAAGTCTGAGCAAAATAAAGTATTGCATGTATGCAGTAGCTTGAAATATGACCAGCGACGGCAAGAAGAGGGCGGCGCTGCAAGTAGAGAGCGACGGAACATGCGGTAAAAATAATTAAAATTATTAATTCGTGAAGACAAATCTTTGGGTATACAGCGTTAATTTGAAAAAGGAATCATCAAAATCCGTTCAGTAGGAATCGATCGCGAACGAGGAATAGAATACACCACGGTTTTTAAATATATGGATTTAGAAGACTTCTTGAGCAATTATTATGCTTACATATTTCTATTGATTCTAATAAATTGAATTTCCCATCTTTACTAGTAAAATGAAATGTTTCTACATTTACAATCGGTGGAAAACTGTGGTCAACCAAATTTCAATTTGCCTCTTTGTGTTTAAACCAATCAAAATGGTCTCTACCTTTAACCGATATAGGTATGTCTTCGTCTCGTTATCTCTGCACGAGCTCATTAGCCATTAGTTTCAAACCGGCTCGGTTTAACCTTTCTTTGATTTCGACTATTTCGATCTTGTATGATTATAGAATAGTTTGGTTAGGTCTGGTATAGTTAATGACGGCTATATTACAAATATTCAGATGCTATTCCTATCCGTTCCTAGAACCGTCGCTTGATTTCAATCTGATCCGATCCTAGAATAGTTGATGATTGCTATATTTCAAATAGTCCTATACCAATAAGTCTGATCCTATAACCCTTGTTCGATTTAGACCATGCCCATCTTATCCGAATCTAGAAGCGGTTATATTTCAAAGATTCCGATATTATTCCGAGCCGATCCTACAACCTTTATTCGATTGCGACTATTCCAATCTAATCTCATACAAGAATAGTGTTTGTTGTTCTATCTGAAATAGTTGATGGCTGTATTACAAATAGTCCGATGTCATTCCTATCCGATCCTACAACCGTTGCTCGATTCCGATATTATCCGATCCTAGAATAGTTGATGATGGCTATATTTCAAATAGTACTATATCAATAAGTCTGATCCTAAAACCCTTATTCGATTCCGACCATTCCCATCTTATCCGAAGCCAGAATGTGGCTGTATCTCAAAGAATCCGATATTATTCTGAGCCGATTCTTCAGGATCTGCTAGGTTGTAATTTTAGTTTGATTCCGATCTTATGTTATTGAAGAATAGTTTGGTTAGGTCTGGAATAGTTAATGACGGCTGTATTACAAATATTCCGATGCTATTTCTATCCGTTCCTACAACTGTTGCTTGATTCTATCTGATTTGATCTTAGAATAGTTGATGATTGTTATATTTCAAATATTCCTATATCATAAAGTCTAATCCTAAAACTCTTGTTCAATTCCGACCATTCCCATCTTATCCGAACCTAGAATGTGGCTGTATTTCGCAGATTCCTATATTACTCCAAACCGATCCTACAGCATTTATTCGATTCCGACTATTCCGATCTTATACCATACAAAAATGGTGTTTTTCTATCTGAAATACTTCATGATGGCTGTATTACAAATATTCGGATGCCATTCATATCCGATCCTACAACTGTTGCTCGATTCTGATCTTATCCGATCCTAGAATAGTTGATGATGAGTATATTTCAAATAGTCCTTTATCAATAAGTCTGATCCTATGACCATTGTTCGATTCCGACCATTCCCATCTTATCCGTACCTAGAATATGGCTGTATTTCAAAAATTCCGATATTATTCCAAGCTGATCCTACAGTCTTTATTCGATTGCGACTATTCCGATCTTATCTGATACTAGAATAATGTTGTTCGATCTGATAATGGCTGTATTACAAATATAACGATGCCATTCCTATCCGATCCTACAACCCCTGCTCGATTCCTATCTTACCCGATCCTAGAATAGTTGATGATGGATATATTCCAAATAATCATATATCGATAAGCCTGATCCTACAACCCTTATTCAATTCCCACTATCCCGATCTTGTCTGATTCTGGAATAGTTTTGTTCGATCTGGAATAGTTGATGATGGCTGTATTACAAATATTCCGATGCTGTTCTTATCCGTCTCTATAACCATTGCACGATTTCAATCTCATCCGATCCTAGAATAGATGATGATTGCTATATTTCAAATATTCCTATATAATAAAGTCTGATCCTAAAATCTTTATTTGATCCCGACCAATCCTATCTTATCCGAACCTAGAATGGGGCTATATGTCAAAGATTCTGATATGATTCCAAGTATGTCAAATATGCCGATTCTATTCCTATCCGATCCTACAACTGTTGGTCGATTCCAATCTTACCCTATCCTAGAATTGTTCATGATGGCTATATTCCAAATAACCCTATATCAATAAATCTGATTCAACAACCATTGTTTGATTCCGACTAATCCGATCTTAGACTGTTGTATCTCAAAGATTCCGATATTATTTCGAGCCGATTCTACAGCCTTTGCTCGATTCCGACTATTCCGGTCTTACCTGATTCTGGAATAGTATTGTTCAATCTGGACTGTATTACAAATATTCCGATTATATTCATATCCGATCCTACAACCATTGTTTGATTCCGATCTCACCCGATACTAGAGTATTTGATGATGACTATATTTCACATACTCATATCAATAAGTCTGATCCTACGGTTCGATTCCGAACATTCCGATGGGCAAACGTGTAAAGAAGTCTCCACTTTATTCGAAATGTAAGAAATCTAGTTACAAGACTTTTTCCTCGTTCAATATGTAGTTTCAATTTCTCAAACATTATAGCGTATTTGGACATATAAATGTATTCTAGAGGCGAATAAATCTGAAAATTCGAAGTAAGAGCAGTCAGAAGTTGAATATAAATCGAAAAGTTGAGCATGGAATATGCCAGAAATGTAGGAGCGGGATTTTTGCGATTTCTTCTTTTAAGTTGGGTTATTAAATATACACTAAGGGTGTGCGTTTGAAACATATCATACGCGATACGTTTTCGTAGAGCGTAACTTATGCTACTTTCGTTCAAGTCAACTCCAGCCCAGACTGAGCATCAATATTTAATGTTTTTATAAATTTACATCTGGAACGGTTCCGTTAGTTTAGCATTATGTCGATATTAAACAAGCCTTGAGCATTAAAGACACCCGACTAGTGAGTGAATGTTGAGTTTCCATACCGTTACGTGTGCAAATAAAGTAAAGATAATGCTGGAGAGCGAATTAGGTCTTACTGAAGCATTATAAATTCGATTATTATTCCCGAAAATTTCTATCGATAAACAGCCTGCCAAACCAGCCCCCAATTGTTTATTGCTTACAACCATTCCTAGAAACGAGGGTCAGGTCGGTTGACCGTAGGCGTCAGCCGACTGATATCAAGGGTTGAAATTCCATGTTTTCGTCAAAAGGTGGTTGTTCTCTCTATTAAGAAGCTTTGTATTATAAGAGTTGCCATAAGAATAATGTATGAAATCTCAAAACTTACTTCCAAGAGGGGTAGTCGCTTTTAACGAGTGGCCGAAATGAGGAGTTTTATTGTATTTGCATACCTGTGTATATGTGATGAGTAATTTACAATAAGTAAATGAAAAATGAAGCAAGGAATGATTTATTTGGTCAAAACTTATTTCATGTCTGAACGATTTATTCATGTTTCGGGCGTCGCGTTTTGTGCGAGATTGTAAAAACTTCTCGTTTTGGGCGTACCCCCTAGATGCAATAAAATGTATTTGCAATACCTTCTCGTTTCGTGCGATTTAAACTTAACGTCGGAAACTAAATAATTATGTAGGGACTTACCTTTATACTTCTAGCTAATTTAGAATACCTACTTTTATCTTAGAGATATCTTAGTCTATCTTAGGATCAGTTGGATTATAGAGAAATAACAACTAATAATCTTATATGCAGTAGAAGTCATATACAATTGTAAATAAATACAAGAATTTGATTTACTAATCACATACATTACACATAAATGTAAGAAAATGATTCGTTATAAAATATCAAACAAGGTTTTTCAAGTGAAGGTTGTTTATTGCAAATTCTGCTTATTCTTCTATAGTAGGATGCTTCGGACGCACCGGAATTCGGTCCCACTACCTGCGGAAGGGACTACCTGTAACGGATTAAATTCGAAGTGTGGTCCCACCAGCGAAAATGCGATTTCGGAATTGGGTCCCATGTACCTACTATTTGTTTAATTTGACTTTTATTTTCCTTCACATTTTTTTGGGCTTAGGACCAACAGTACACACTTATTGTTGTTGTACTGGCATGTTTAAAAATTTACGCTAAATGCGTATCGTCAAAAATAAAAACAGTACGTGAAATAGTAATTAAATGGCATATTTACAAATGTACGCTAAACGCGTATCGTCGTATATTATGTACATATATATTTAAAAATCTTAACACAAAATGGGGCCGAATTTTTTCGAAACATGTCGAATGAACGTATAACGGTCAATTATACCATTTTGAAATAAAAAATTTTGTTCAGAAAGAAAGGCCTCTTTTTCTTGCGAAATTTTGAACATCTGTAAGTGCTTTTATAAATACGTGGATGTTGGGATGGGGAGCATTAAACATTGCATTAAATTTTGCGTGGAATGATTCGCAGTTATTGGTGGTTCGCGTTACAGATGACGAAAATTCAGCCCAAACGTGCGGAGGAAATAAAGAATCAGACTTAATATAAGTATTCAGGACAAAGTCACAAAATTTCTCAACATTAATATTATTTGGTTGAATTGACATTAAATCATCGGTAAAGCAATCATCTACGTCAGTTGGATTTAAAAACGGTAAACCAAAAAAAATTTTTTAGAAATTACCAACTTCAGAGTGATTATCTCTATATTCTCCACTTAGTCCTAACTCTTGAATTTTTTTCCACCAGCTTTGCGCCAAATGAAATCGACAACCCACCATTTTAGTGGTGAGTAAAGTTGTCTTAACCGCAGAGTGTATAGCCATTTCAAAATCTGCGCGAATGGTTGAAGGAGAAAAATTTAAGTGGAATTCACTGCTCTTACTAATTAAATGTCGAAATGCATGTTCGTACGTGATTTGTGATTTATCGGGTAAAAGAAAAAAAGCTAGTGGAATATACACATTTTCGTGTAAGCCATGAAAACAAAAGACTTGAGTAAATGGCTTTGGGCAACTATAAAACGTACCATCAACGAAAACCATTTCAACAGAACATAAAAACTTCAAATTAGAAACCGTTGAGAAGCAAACTATTTTATTTTCTTGGTCATTAATTAATAGAAAATTTTCATTTGCGTTAGTCTTTATGTCGATGCTATTAAGTGTATTGTAAATACCAACAATTGCTAAAAATAATCCTTAATACCCACATGAAATCTACCTGCTACCATATTTAACAATCAACATCGCTACCATGGTAACGCATATTCCATGAATTGATATTCTTTGATACTCTTATGAAATGAGTGGCACTGATAAAATACTACTACACTCTAAAAATGCACCGTGAATTGGCAGGTGGTATCGTTGGCCTTGAGTAGATACCTAATTCAAGAAAAATAATACATATTATGCTTCTATTATTTACAGCTTATTCTAATTTTATTATATACATCAATTTTCTCAAAGTTTCACCTAAGATTGCTTTACTTTGTACAAAATCGTCAACACCCTTATTTATTCGACAATCTAAGTCACTGTACTTTTTTGCACGCTTTGGAGTGTTCATATTCAATTCTGTTTGTTTTACAATAACATCGTAGTACCGTATTTCATCATTACGTATTTTAAGCAGTTCATAAATATTCGGATACGTACGAAATGAGAGGAATAAACTCGATAATTTTTAATCCGCCCGAAACGAGAGGGTTACAGGTAGTTTTTGATTTATGCACAAAATGCATCGCCCGAAACAAAAAATCACCAGTGGCGGCTCCTCGAAGGAGGCTAAGGAGGCTCAGCCTCCTCACCAATTTATCTCAATGATCATTCTCCATTTTATTTCCTGTTTCTCTGATAATTTTTAAAATTTTACAATTAATTCCCCGTTCTCAGTATTTCTAATCTGGCAACAGTGCCCTGAGGCTAGACTCTCTGTATATCTCAAACGCTGAGCATGTGTTGTTCAATGCAGTTGCCGTTTTTCCGACCAGTCCGAATGCCAACTGGGTAAATCAGCGAAAATGGCAATACCCTCTGGAGGCTAGCCTGCGGCAGCCGCTAGCAATCTATGAAATACGAGACGTGCGTTCTGCCGACTGCTGAGTAGGTCATTCAGTGCTTGTTTATGTGTTGTGACGCCACGCGAAGTAAGGTTAGATTTTTGTCTGTTGTAAATTTAAAATGAGTGTTAGTGAGTTAGTTGCTGCCTTTTAGAAAATCCATTTAGTGAATTAACATATGATAAAAGTGTTTCTTTTAAATAAACGGCCTTTACCGGATTTGAGAGGATTAGTAATGTCAGGTAACTATCAAAATCGATCATTGTTAATACTAACAGTAGTAGACGAAGTTTTAAAAAAATCATTGATTTCCCTGTAATGCTCCAACTCGATGGAATTTTACATCACGTGCAGTATTTACCATCCATAAAAATAAAGACAAATTAATTGGAACATTTTATTTTGTATTAAACAGTGATGACTTTTCAACAGATCAGGTTTCATTAAATGCTGGTGTTGGTTTAAAATCTTATTTAGAAAATGAAGAATTTTTGTTAGAATAGAAGATTTTTCGAATCTTTTTCAAAAGAGTTCCCCAATACACTTTAAGATAACTTAGTTCTAAAATATAAATTTTTTGATAAAATAGCACGGCATTATGCGTTATATACTCGGATAAAGATATTTTAGGCCAGTATGACAGTCACGCCGATATGACAAAATATATGATAGACAATGATTTGCAACAAGTTTTACCTCAGTTTCATAAACTACTTTGTTTGACAGTCACCATTTCTGTCACGTCGGCATTGGTGGAGAGATCATTTTCTACTCTCAAACGAATTAAAACTTACATGCCAAATACAATGGGCCAAAATCGTTCATACAATGTTAGTTTAATATCTATTGAAAAAGATTTCGTAAAACACTTAAAACAAAATGATACATTTTTTGATAATATTATTGATCATTTTTCGCAAACTAAAGACCGTAGAATTCCGTTAATATATAAAAAAAGTAAATAAAATTAATTTAAAAAAAACAAAATATGAAAAATTCCGAAAAAAAGAAAAAATACTAAAAGGATACCGCACACTTTAGTAGGGAAAGTGCCCCCCTGTCGAATTGACTGAATTTTTGATATGTTATAGTCCAAGTCATTCCGAACGAAAAGTTCAATGGGCACAACTTTTTCTATAGGCTGGTTTTGGCGCTAGAGGCCAATGAAAACTTTCATTTGTTCTTCATTGTTAAACAACACGAAACGTTATCCTGGATAATAATCACTTTTCTGAATAATCAAGATCTAATCAGTCATTACTATGACATACTGTTAAAAGTATTTTTCTTTGGTGTTGTTACATTCGGTCAATTATACAGTGTGTTCCAGCTACTTACAATTTTTAAAGTGCAATAATTCGAAAATGGTTACAAATCGTCTTAGGGATCTACAATGAAAAAATGTTTATGAATCCTATTCTACACCGTATTCTACATCACATAGTCGAAAAATATAAGGAGTGTTCCTTTTAAAAGAAATCGAAAGTTATATTCGAAAAGTTCCGTACCTACTAAAAAATATTGTTCGACCATCCTGAATAATTTTAGGCCATGAAAAAGAATGAGAAATATTACAAGTCTGTCTATAAAATGGCCTTAAAAAGATTTTCGTTCTAAATCTATCATCTTAACGTCAGTCATATTAATGACTGTTTAGATCTTGATTATTCAGAAAAGTGATTATTATCCAGGATAACGTTTCGTGTTGTTTAACAATGAAGAACAAATGAAAGTTTTCATTGGCCTCTAGCGCCAAAACCAGCCTATAGAAAAAGTTGTGCAGATTGAACATTTTGTTCGAAATGACTTGGACTATAACATATCAAAAATTCAGCCAATTCGACAGGGGGCCACTTTCCCTACTAAAGTGTGCGGTATTCTTTCAAAAAAAATAAAAGACAAAAAACGAACAAAAAAATTGTTTGGCAAGAGAAACTCTATACCTCCACGTTGGTTCTTGCTGGGTAACAATTAATTTTGTCACTGAAGTAGCTGGTACGGTCGCTGTGCAAAGGTTAAAAGGCTGTGAATAGAGTATATTTTTACAAAAACGTTTTATGTCCAGCCTCCTCTCTCAAAAATTCACGAGCCGCCACTGGAAATCACCGTCTGAACATAATCTCCTTGTGGTTCGATACCCTCCGTCCAACGTTATATTTTTATTTTTCGGTTTCGTCAATCCTTCAAAATAGGTGTTGGTTTCATTGATGACTTCATCGTTGGAACCAAATTTCTTTCCGCCGAGCCATTTCTTCAAGTTTGGAAATGGATAAAAATCGCAGGGGGCCAAATCTGGAGAATATGGTGGATGACGGACCAATTCGTAGCGCAATTCATGTAATTTTGCCATTGCGACTGCGGACTTGTACGCCGGTGCGTTCTGCTGGTGGAAGAGCATTTTTTTCTTCGTCAAATGCGGCCGCTTTCGCTTCACATCGGCGTTTTATTGGAACTAACAGACATTTGAATACATTCCTAGAATTTTAAATACAATTCATCCAAATGTTAAATTCACAATTGACCTGGAGGAAGCCTCCATTAATTTTATGAATTTAAATATCAAGAAAATTAATTACAAATTTTATTTTTCAATATTTCGTAAGCCAACCTATACTGACCTGACAATTCACAATACTTCAAACCATCCATTTCAACATAAAATAGCAACCTACAATGCACAGACTACTCAGCGTGCCGATGTCGATAATTTTGATATACAGTTGAGCATCATTGAACAAATCAAGGACTAATAGATCAGGTCATACCTAACGCGGTTCTTCCTACAACAGAACAAAATTATTCATATGTTGGTATCACATAAATGTGCCACACACTGCTCAAATTTCAAATTTTCTTTGTAATTTAGGTATTAAGTTAGCGTGTAAATAGCAGAATTATTCAACTAAGTTTATCAAAATTAGTAAAGATGAATCATCCGATGATGCCCAATTTGGGGTATGTACTAGGTCACATTTAAGATGAATCTGATTCGACCGTTGCCAAACACTTAATTATGGAAAAGCATGAAGTTGGAGAATGATTAAAAATCGCAGGGAAGCAAATCTGGAGAATATGATGGATGACGAACCAATTCGTAGTACAATTCATGCAATTTTGCCATTTGCCACGGTTACGAAACTGCGCAAAAGTTCTTATCGCCCTTGAACATCGCCAAACACACCTTTGAAGTTATCCCCCGGTCGCGCTTGTTGTCAACAGAGAGCAAATGAGGTGTAATGTTTTTTCATGGAAGAAATAATGTTTAATCAAGACGCGAAAATAATTTTTTGCCACGCTTACAAAAATATTGAAGGTTACTTGATTTCGATGGGTGTCAAAACAGAACTGAATGACATATTAGTCTGAAAATTTTAATGAGTTTAGTTAAAGATGAAACATCACAAATGCCACATGGGATTCTCGATTGTGGCGCCATCCGTTTTATTTTTCATGCACTTTTCACCTTGCCCTCGTATCCATCAAAGTATCATGTTTTTGTGGTGCCATGAGTATTCCATCCACTGTAATATAATTAATATGTACCTGCTTACAAAACAAACCTTCTTAATAACGGTCTCCTCTCTATAGCTGCTATAGCGGCCACTTTCACAGTTTAGATTTGTGGCCGCTCTTTAGGAATTTAATTGTATTATCATTCCAGAATAATACATCAGATGATTGAAGACAAAACCAAGTTGTGATGAACACACAACAAAAATACCAAGCGGAAGTCAAGAAAGGCCATGATTTATGTTGTGATTCAGCTTGAACGCTAGCGGGAAAATTTTGAAGGCATATGAGAAATTTGCCTATACGATCCATTAGTTTAGATGCTTACGATAAGAGTCTCTCAAAAAATATCTTTGTTCATTCAATGTCTTCGCGGGAAAATTTCAATATAGCCGAACGATTCTACGATTGCCAATAAAATCTGATACTGGAAATACGTATTTCAATGTCTAAATATTGTAACTGTTTTTGTAGATATTTCCGCATTACATCAGATCAGAATAAAGAACAGCTGTGAGATATAATAAAACAACTCAAACTTCCAATCAGAAACCATACTAATTTCAGATTGTATCGAAAAGAAATAGGAGTTTTATCATCCTATAAATCCCTTTCATCCGAGTTTTGTTACAGGAATCACAGTGGAATTGAAACAAACATTAAGTTCAGCAAATACACAATATATTGGATTGGTTTCCAACGACATCGAGAAACACGTTCAACTACCGCACTATATATACTACCTATTGAGTTCCATACTATAATGCAGTTAAATAAAGTTGTTTGGTCAACTTCAGGAGTTGACAAGTACAACTTTCACTTACTGAATCCAAACTTAAGCCGTCCAACGGAGTCCAAACATATCAAATCATCAACTTGAGTGGATAAACTGTTTAATTCGCCATTATCATAGCTTTGTCGTTTACTAGATTCAAATTCATCCAATACGAACAGTAAAATATGGAACACAAATCAACTATTTAATAACAATATATTGACAATTATATCACCACACAATGACATCCCAAGAATCAGTGGCGTATCAAGATTTTATTTTTGGGGAGGTTAACGTTTTTTTTTACATTTTGACTATACGAGAGGAAAATCTATAATTTCCAAAAAACATTGTTTGTTGATGTGACAGGCTTTGGAATTTTTCTTGGAAGTTTGGAGGATATAGGAATCAGAAAATACCTCTCAAGATATAATAATTTATGAAACTTCATTTCGAATTAAATTGATATTTCAAGGGACCCAAAAGTAATAATTTTTCGGCTTATAGTTTTTTTAATAATTATATCTAATACGAGATTTCAAGGCAGGCCTAGCGACGAGGTGTCGCGTGACCCCATATCTTGTATCCGGAGCACCGACTTCTGGGCCAGCAACAAAGTATGCCTAGCTAAGTTAGTCAGTGAAACTTTTTCCCTGAGTCAGAGGAAAATCACGTGAAGTTGAAGAGAACCTTCACGGACCGTATCTAGTCTTATTTCTATAGGTTGCTCTAATAACGTATGACCGAGGTCTACCTTGCATTTGGCGGGAAGTGTTGGGTCCCTTTGAATTATTTAGGGACAGTTCCATAACACCCATAATTTAATCAGACGTTGAACTGTAAAGTGTTAATTCTTGATACCTTACTTCTACAAGGGATTCGAGAGGAAATTGTGATATTGGACCAAACGGGTAAGTGTATTCTGATTTTCAGAGAACCATCGTTATATTCACTTCAACCTTTGAATCGGCGATATAATATAAAGTGGGTAATTTAACCTTCAAATCATGCTTCGCCCGCCAATTTTAGCTTGTCAATATATGTTCTTCCCAACCTCAGGCTACTTTGAGCCTGAGCAGGTACTCACTCGCTTGCGATATGGGTAGAACCAGTGCAACTGATAACTTTCTCCCAGGTTCCCACTTGGGGGTAAACCTGAATCCAACCAGTTAGTTCAGCCAGTTTTAAAAACAAATGGATACCACGCTTTTAAATTTCAAACTTTTGGATGAGACGCATGTGGAAAAAAGAACTAATTGTAAATGCACACCACGTTAATGAAATTGTAATCCAAGAACACTCTGGAATAAATGTGTGGTGTGTGATTATTGTTGTTCATTTGATTCGTCTTTTCTTTTATTAAGGAGTCTTTAATAGCGAAAATTAGTTGCAATTTCTGCGTAAGCACTTAAATTCTAATTTTGCAGATAGGTGGGTCGGAAATAATGGACTGATACAATGGCAACCTAAGTCTCCAGACGTAACTTATGGGCTACTCTGAAAAATAAAGTTTACAGAACTGCCTCGACAAGTAGAGGTCGCCTAATAGAAAAAGTATGCACAGCCCGTAGAGCTGTGGCGTACTCACAGAGCATGTTTTATTTACATGTACTCATAGAGATTGTTTTATCTTTATTACTGAATGTGTGATTGTTTTAAGTTGTATTAGTAGCTATAGTCCAGGCAACAAACCGGAAAAAAAAAATAAAAATAGTAAGCTGGAATTTCGAATTTTTTTTTGCATTTTGTTCCTAATACCCCATAGATCATTCATGACTATCAGGACCGCAGGGTTCGACCTTTCTACCCCCCAAAACGGGGTTTCAACCCCTCAGAGGAGCATTCTTATAAAAACAATCCAAAGTCTAGAAAATTAATGAATTAAGAGCCGAAAATGACTCATAGTATGTTTTTTGGGACGCTGATCACGATTCCGGAAAACTCCCTCCTGATGGAAAATTCGGAAAATTTATATATAACATATAATTTATAATTTAGTTGCATAAATGTCCTCTAGTAGGTTTTTTGGGTAGCTGATCACGATTCCGCTGTTATTTTTCTCAACAAACTCTCTCCAGATAGAAAATTCGGGAATTTTGAGATTTTCCTGAGACGGTTATGAATAATAAAGTATAATTTTGTTGCAAAAATGACCTCTAGTACGTTTTTTGGGTCGCTGATCACGATTCCGGTGTTATTTTCCTCAAAAAAGTTCTCTCCAGATGAAAAACTCGGGAATTTTGAGATTTTCCTGAGACGGTTATGAATAATATAGTATAATTTTGTTGCAAAAATGACTAGGTTATGAATAATAAAGTATAATTATATTATATTATTCATAACCGTCTCAGGAAAATCTCAAATTTCCCGAATTTTCCATCTGGAGAGAGGTTTTTGGGAAAAATAACAGCGGAATCGGAATCAGCGACCCAAAAAACATACTAACTAGGGGTCATTTTCGGATATTAATCCATTAATTTTCTAATCTTTTAGATTGTTTTTATAAGAATGCTCCTTGAGGCGTTGAGACCCCGTTTTGTGGGGGGGGGGAGAGAAAGGTCGAACCCCGCGGTCTTGATAGTCATGAATGGGGTATTAGGAACAAAATGCAAAAGGAAATTTGAAATTCTAGCTTATCATATATTTTTTTAATTATGACCTTTCTCCCGGCTTATTGCCTGGACTATTAGCCACTTATTCATTAACTTTGTAACGTACTAAATAACAATAGAGATATATTTTCATAATTCAGTACTAAACATGCAATTTTATAATTAATACTTCAATTTAATGTAAATAAGCAAATAATTTTATATTGTATCTCTCAACTTGTCAAACGGAGTAACAAACATGATATAGAGCTATGTCTAGTAAAGTACTGGAAAAAATTACAGTGCAGGTTAGAAGAAGATTGGGAAAATGTATATGGTAGTTGAAGGAGGTCATATCGCAAACTTTTTATGGGAACAGTTCTGTATTTCAAAATAATCTCAGTTCTCAATTACTGTTTTTTATATGAGAATTTTTCGATTAAATATTTTAGTTAAAATTACATTCCCCTTTTACTTTTGATCCTACTGATTGACAATTGTTTTTCATGGGAAACTTGATTCAGTCCCTGCTAGAGTGATTTCTTAAATGAGACATTTTTGAACTTTCCAGCCCTGTAACGTTTGAGCAAAAATAAATAGAGAAGAACTTTCCTCATAATAGTCATTTTTGAAGTTATAATCTATTTTTTTTTCTGTCTTAGGTCAAAATGTACATCAGGTCATCATATTTGCGATCCTAGGTTCAGAATTTATTTATCTTTTTACTTACACCATAGTAGGCCTTGAGCGCTAACTTTGGATCAGCCTGTACAACGTGGGAGTTTAAAGTCAGATTCCTGAATTTATCAACGTTATTATAACTTTAAACATGAAGCCAACAGAGAATGGTAATGCTAATGACTAATTCTCAATTTACGTCTAATGAGCGAGCAATACCATTATCAGCAGAACAACAATGTTTGCGCGTAGATGGTAGATATTTAGGACTGGTATCTGCAGATAATAGGTTTAATCCTAGCGCCACCCTCCAGCTAGATTTTCATAAAAGCAGATTAACGACACAAGTATTGAAAGGGATTAGAATAAGCTCAATGTTATTGTTGTAAGCTCCCGTTCCTCTCATAATCATATTAGTGAGATTTATGTTATATTCAGAAAGTTATTCTCGTCCACAGTTCTCTCGAATTGCTCTCTAAAGAAGGTATTGCAAATTACAATCGTGGTGCTGCTATGAAGACACGTTTTTCATTCCCTTAATATGGAGTTTTCCTTATCATTAGACATAGAAAGCAGTTGTTGTTGCTTCCTATACTCTCAGGTACAATTTGCCTTCCAGGGTTAGTTAGTTGCGTATTCGCATACATCGGGGTCGGTTAATAATAGTCATTGGTCATTAGTAATATGCATTGAAACCATTTGTATATAGATAGATGTACCGGGATATCAAAAATTATCTTGGTCAAGGGTGTATGTGGAATCTAAAACGTGTGTCTTACTTTGCGTTTGGAATAACTATGTCACTGTCACACTGACATCATCAATAACCTACAAATTTCATACCTATTTATTTCAGTTGTAAAACAATAATGAACTACAAATTATGAAATAACGGTTTTAGTATCAAGAAAATTAAATTACAGTAATTGTTGGAAATGTGCCCCGTTTTGTTCGATGAACAAGTTGACGCGCATCCTCATGCTGTGAAAACCACGTTCGGGAAGTGCTCTCGAAAATTGTCCAAACACACACGTTGACTGTATTGCCAATTTCCATTAACTAGCGCACCCGTTCGAAAATAGGCTTCAATCATGAAAATTTTGTGCTGTGTGGTAAGAGGCATGATTCAAAAACTGGATTAGAAAATTTCAGCACAATGACTTAACAGATTCTGACACATCAAAACATATTTAAAAATTTAAAGTAAGACACACGTTTTATATTCCACCACCACCCTTGACCAAGATAATTTTTAATTTGTAGTTCATTATTATTTTACAACTGAAATAAACAGGTATGAAATTTGTAGGTTATTGATGATGTCAGTGTGACACTGACATAATTATTTCAAACGTAAAGTAAGACACACGTTTTAGGTTCCACAACCACCCTTGACCAAGATAATTTTTGATATCCCGGTATTTATTCTTGGAATTCGAGTTCTAATTAATTTTACTATGGATAAAATTGAAATTTGTTTTTGAAATACATACGACAGTTTATTTCTGTTAAGCTGCTCTAAGTTCATTACGAAATTGGTTGGGTAATTGAAAGTGTCCAACCAAATCCAACTTGACCAACTCTAACGAGTGAGGGAAGTCGGTGATCTATTGATCACAGCTTTTTTAAACATTCCTACGACAAGTAAAATATTAGTTTTCATTTTAACAGGCACACAAATGCACCAAACAGAAACATCAAGATGAAATGAGGGCTAAGAGAGATAATTGGTTCAAGAAAACCACAAATTAATTTATAACAAAACGGAATTTAATATTGAGGTTTGCAGGATAAAGTTGAGAATAATTCCCAGCCCATCCGATGCGAAATAAAGCACTTACAACTTTACCAATTGTAAACTTTCTCGCGAATTCCATTACTTCAGCATCTGCCATAAAACTTCAATCCGTTCTTGTCTTAAACACAAACAAAATGTTGAAGTGTACATTGACGAGAGAAACACTTGGAATTGTCATATCTCGTTACTTTGGTGCTCCTTATTTCCAGATGAATAATTCTATTACAATCTCATATTTCCAAATAGACGAAATTACAAAGGAAAGTTTTATATTCATTTTTTATTTGTAAACACGTGGAAATACAGTTTCACGAGAACGACTTTCAGTGATGTAAATAGAATCCCCGCAACCACAACCAAATTTACCTATTTGAACAATATTATTGTACTTTATAATAAAACCAAATAAGAAATCATCATTTGTATGGCATCGTACATTGTTAAAAATAAACTTTTATGCTTGATTTCAACATCTCAGAAGGTTGCAAGATTTGCCAAACCTGTGAATTTTTAAGCTGTTGCATAGCTTTTATCGCGGGCTTTGAGCGCGGCGACCGAATCAAGAAATTCCGTAACGGAAATAAAACCTAACACCCCCCACTCCGCCTACCATGTAGCTCGGCCGAGCGTTCGCTTAACGTGTATGTATATGGTACGACTGTACGAAGCTCGCACGGATCGAGACGAGCTGCTCCGAAATCGGACGAATACGTAAGCAGCTGTTTGTGAGAAAGTGTATAGGTATCTATCATATCTTTATAATGCCACACTCACCGCATGTAACTATTCATGTAGGTATATATACTGTTGTAGATACTGTTCCAAAAGGTGGGGTAGCTATTTACCAAAATAATAATAATGTTACTAATATTATGACTCCGAATATTGAAATAAATATTGCACACGTTAGCGATGTTAATGTTAGGCGCTCATTTGTTGGAGATATTTGTGCGTGCTTATGCAAACTTAGAAATGGCCTACACATAGTCATGGTAGCAATTTACATTTATCCGAATCCAAAATTGGACGAAGTAGAGCATTTTATTCATCGCACTTTACTGGAGTACACTGAAGAAGGGTCGAAAATACTTGGTACAAATGGTAATAAATTTTCACTTATCTTGGCTGGCGATTTCAACATCAACTTCGCTGATAAGAAATCGAGCGGTTGACAACTTTTCTTTTGGAAAAATTGAATTTGAAAATGAATAATGATCCACAAGAATCCACAACAAAATATGGGACCACCATTGACGCGGTATTTTCCAGATATTTAGAGGATATCAAGTCTCAAACTTATGTTTCTTATTTCAGTTACCATAAACCTATAGTTTCAATGATAAAAATTCCTGAATAACCTGCATGTATTGTAAGATAATAAAAATATTTTAAACGATATTAACTTCTCATTTATTCAATAAAAAAAAATTGTTTTCTTATCGGTCACCACGCTCAAAAAGTGTAACTTGAATTAATATCAAAGAGAAAACTTGAATTAATATCAAAGAAAAAAAATACTGCATAAATAAAAAATAAATAAATAATTATAGTTGCATAAGTTGATAAAAAATGCTATGCAATAACTTTACCGCGGCAGTCCCCGAGTGCCACACGTAACTTTTTTTATGTAATTTCTGATTTATTTAATGCTATTCCCAATTCGCCACTTCATTTATTATACACGGCAACAATTTTTTTCAAAACTCTACAATTCCGCTTCATACATTTTGAAAATAATCAAGACTTCTTGGAGATGATCTATCTAAAGCAGCACCTCGGTCCCCAGGTACATCAGCGGACTTTGTGAGCATCACATTAGTGATCAGCGACCTCAAAAACCCTCGAGTGATAAAGATTTGATCATTTTGTCGATTATTTATCAATTAATAATTCTTTTTTATAACAGTTTCAGAGAATACATTCAAAAAAATACATTTATAATGTACCAATGCAATCACTCACCCTTCTGTAAAACGAGGTGAACATTTTTTCTAAATGCCTTCATGAGTCAAATCTCAATTCATCCATCTGAAAAAATTAAGCAGTTTTGGCCTTTTTTATGTTAATTTGCTTCGCCTATAAAGAATCGTGCTCGCACCACTAGACAGTTTTTTGCAAGTTGGTCACTCTCTCATACAAACTTCGCTGGTTTCCTTCCAACCTAGAGTCCGACCAATTAAAAAAAAGGTGAGAAGACCCTTCATAATAAATATAGATACATAGCACTACCATCTATGATCTCTCAAGTAATGGAGAAAGCAATCAATCTTGAGCTGATCCAATACCTAGAGAGCTCCAAAATCGTAGAAAACCAACAAAAAACCTGCTTGCCTATGTAAGATATATATGGCAGACATCTATTGGAAAACATGAGGAATCTCTAGTGACATTGCATATCTCGAAGGCAGCAAGGCTTTTTTGCGAAACTTAACTATTGAGTTTTCTCTCAGATAGATCAGTCCAAGTGGTGGTTGACAGAATCTCTACCGATACAAGGCTATTGAAACTGGTGTTCCATAGGGATCTGTCTTGGCACCAATAACATATCAACGATCTGTTGGAAATGTCCTCCTGTTCCATCCACAGCTTTGCAGATGATGGTACACGTCATGCCATGTTCTCATCTAGAGCCCCAATGAAGCCAGATGACCGACACAGATGTAGATCGACGCAATTAATGAAGATCTGGCAACGATTTTGAAGATCTAATAATTTTGTAGACTTCAATGCAACCAAAACTCAAGCTCCCATTTCCTCCAGGCAGATCCCGAATATGATGATGTCAGGTACAGCTATTCCATGAATTTCTCCATATCCCTCAACTTCAGTATCACCACCAACAGCATCCTCTGATAGGACGATCATGTGAGGTCCTTTGCGAAAGCTACTTCACGTCTCAATAGCTCCTCATAATCTACAAAGTACAGTTTCGACCTGCCCTGGAGTACTGTTATCATGTTTTGGTCTTCCAGCTGGAAGGAAACCAACGGAGTTTGTATGAAAGATTATACAACTTGCAAAAAATTTGTGTTAATGTAATAACTAAAGAACACAATTTTGTTATACAATGATGCTTTGAATCTTCAATAGCATATGACCCCCTGTTGATTATTATGTAAGCAGAGGATGATGAGACTTCAATAAAATCTGCAACGACAATTTGCATGTTTCCACTAACATGATATTTGAGAGATGAAAAAAATGGCGGACCAGAAGTAGAGTCATTTTGTCATGAAAATCCTGTTTTTTTTAGGCATATCCATTCTTGAATACGAGTCAGATTATGATTTGCTAAGACAGCCGGTCGGGTCTGGAAGCTATCAAATCACCCAGAGTCACATCAAGGCTTGTCAAAGAATGCATGAATACACTAGCTGAAGAAGCCAAGAGGAACAAATTTCAACTCATCTGGGTCCCTGGACACAGGGGAGTTAAAGGAAATGAAATGGACGACTCCCTGGCCAGACGCCCCCCGACGGGCTGGAGCCAATGATCGCTTCATCAAATTGCGAGGGGGTCTTGCCCTTCTAGGCCAACTGAATGAACAGTGGTCTAAACTATGGCGAGAATCATCACGCATGAGACAGGCCAAGCTCTACATCAAAGCATCAAAGAGCCTGTACACAGGCTCTCGAAGAAACTCCTTCCTCTGAACAGAAGGGATGCCTGGAATCCTAACCGGTTACTGTCGTCTCAACAAACACCTTCACACTATGGACATCACAGATGACCCAATATGTAGGGAATGCAGAGGGGCGGAAGAAACTGCCTCTCACATCCTGTTGGAATGCCTAGTATGAGCATCCCTCAGGCACCGACACTTCAAAACTTCTCCCAGAAGAACTCATGGAACTGGCAATATTTTGGATTTCTGGCGAGCCAAAAACCTGCTAGATTAGGCTTCTGACCATGGGGCGCACAATGGGCCCAACTTAGTGACTTAAGTGCATTTGAGGGCTAAGCCCCCCTCAAACGATGAACGATGAACGAAATTATGATTAATGGACAATTTTGAGAAAATTAGTTGACAATTTTATTAAATATTAATATTTTATGTTTCAGTTTGATCGTAATTCAGGAATTTATGGTTAGTCGAGCATGGCGTATGTGCATTATATATTCACAAAACATCAGTAACCTAAGAAACTAGGAAAACAGGATATTCATTTGAAAATTACTCCACTTCCAATCTGCGACATTCTGAATTTACCAAATTGGACATCTGATTCGTAATCAGTTACTTCGAAAATCCTCCAAGTACCCATTTTCAATCAAAAAAAATTCAAAAAATAAGATTTACATAAGAAAATTACTCCTCCATTCTGAATTCACCAAACTAGACTTGAGATTCGTAATCAACCAACTCGAAAACCACAAAGTACCCATTTTCAGCCAAAAAAATAAAAAAAAAACAAGGTTTTGATGAGTAAACGACTCTACTTCCGGTCTGCCATTTTGAATTTACCAAACTTGACCTTAGACTCGTAATCAGCGGCCTCGGAGACCCCCGAGTATACATTTTCAAGGAAAAATGTCCATTCTAAAAGAAAGTGTTATTTTTTATGGAAAATATATCGACTTCCGGTTCGCCATTTCCTAAATCGGAACTCGGATTCGTGATCATCGACCTCGAAAACCCCCCAAGTACAGATTTTCAAAGGAGAATTAAAAATTTTCAATTTTTTTTCGAGTTCATTTTCAGAGGCAATTCGGGGGCTTTAACCCCTAACTCCGTAATTTTAAGTGTAATGAATGCTCCGGGGTCGAAGAAACACGATGCAAGAAGAATTATTCAAATCCGAGCCACTTCCCCACTTTTAGACTTTCGGCACATTTTCCTGGCTTATATTAATATTCTTTTCTTCTCTGATTGAAATTGTACCTGGCGCTGAAATTATTTCTTGAAATATTATTTACTTCAAATCCGAACTTGAATTCGGAAATTGTTCATTAAAACTTTTCACCTTCACTAAGTTTTCATCCCTTTCGAACAACGAACAATTTTCAATTTAACGGTTTCCAGATCATTGACTAAATCTGAAGTCTAATCTGAGTAAATAAGCTACCCGATTGAGCCTGTAGAAATTAATTAGACATTGAAAAGAGTCAACGACTGATGCTGAACTCTGAGCAGATATTTGACATTGATTTTTAATAAGATCACGTCTGTATAATCTTTCAGCACAATTCTACTAATAACCCTCGTTAAAATAATTATATCCCAATTAATCCCATCCCTGATTTCTTGCGACGTTGTGCGACATTTTTGTTGTCAATGCAATTAAAATGGGAAAATTAAATGATTAAGAAATAGGCCTGGATTTCCTCTTGTTAGAATACTCGTATTCAATGCTAATTAAATATCATTCGTTACGTAATAATCATATGATGATATCAATAAAACTATAAAAGAGTTCACACTGTGAACACACTATAAAACTATAAATAAGAAGTAATCAAACTTATCCACTAAAAAATAAAGGTTTATCACAATTGGGTAAATATCTTGTTGAGTGATGGTCCAGGAACACGTTATCTAAATGTGTTAGTAGTTATCCTTAGTAAATGAAATGTACCGCTGTAAACTCCGGTAATCTAAAATACAAACTCAAATTTTCGAATCCTAATCTTCCAAAACTGTATTGCTTACCTAAAATTCATAAGCCGGGTAATTCCATGAGACCAATCATTACAAATATTGAGATATAACATATCAAAATAGTTATTTAAGCGGCACCAAGTTTTTTTTTCTATTCAAATTATTAGATTCAATGTTTTTCTATAAGTCAATAACTGGCTGTTCAGTCTTGGGAATATTAGTGGCTGGCTGTTTGAATTATTCAAAATTTATTATTCCCCTAAGTTTGCACAGCTTTCTCGATTTACAATCAATTCTTTCCTATTTCAAAAAAGTAAAAATAGTGCATTATATTTGATTTTATGATCTCATTCCTTGTGACGATAGCTTCCAACAAACACTCACATACACATCCACACTGTTTTCAAGGCTATCCAATTTATTCTCTCAAATTATTTAATTAAAATTAATTCTATTCAAACCATTAGATTCAATGTTTTTCTATAAGTCAATAACTGGCTGTTCAGTCTTGGGAATATTAGTGGCTGGCTGTTTGAATTATTCAAAATTTATTATTCCCCTAAGTTTGCACAGCTTTCTCGATTTACAATCAATTCTTTCCTATTTCAAAAAAGTAAAAATAGTGCATTATATTTGATTTTATGATCTCATTCCTTGTGACGATAGCTTCCAACAAACACTCACATACACATCCACGCTGTTTCCAAGGCTATCCAATTTATTCTCTAAAAATTTACATCATTGATACTTCTGAAAATTTTAATATCCTCAGCAAATATCAATATTTTGGAATATTCTATTAATGAATATCAAAAATAAGATGGAACTAAGTTAGATCCCTGAGGAACAGCAGAGGGCGCATCATATCACTCAGACTTAGAGTTATTACGCACAACATATTGTTGCCTGTTGGATAGATAAGACCTTATTAAAGCTATGATAGAAACATCAAAACGCAACAAGAGTTTATATAAAATCAGTTTATGAACCACTCTATCGAACGCTTTAGAAAAATCAGTATTGATGAAACATGAACCTCACGAAACTGTTCCAATGATCAAGACACGTACTATGAAAACTGTATCACGATTGATCTTGAATGGACTGAAAAAAAATCCGTGTCCTGAAAAGACAACGGATCATATAAAAATTATTTTAAAGTATTTGCAAATTTGAAATATTTCACACATGAACCTGGCGATACTCCCGTTTCATATGTAGTCGAGGAAATAAAACACTAAAATAGGCCAAACCTTCCAAACTTAGCGCAGTTGGATGGATTGAGATGCGGTTTTCTGCATTCGATTCAGAAAGTGACTTAGAAAATTTGTCCGGTATTTTTTTTTGCGGAGAAAATTTATTGCAGTTCTACAGTCAAAAAATGCATTTTTCTGAGTGTACTTTTTGAGGTGAATGAAAAAAACGGACTCGAATTGGTTTCTCGAGGATTTTTGGAGTGAACACTAAAATGCTATCAAAAAAAATCCGTGATGTCCTCTTGGACTTCCCCCGGGCTATCCGGGCGTCCTGACGCCCTAGATATCGATGAAATTAATTGAGAAATCATTTTTAATGCTTGTAAACTGTTCAAGAGGTGGTATAAAGGTTGCTAGTGATGATTACGACATAAAAAACTCTTCTGCAATACCTGGTGTACCCTGAGTCCAGGTAGCCACGTCATCTTCTAGGATTTTTGTTAATTTTTCTTAATTAAATGTAACAAATTCTAGTTCTCGGGGGTTTTCAAAGTCGCAGATCACGACTATGACACTCGCAATGATCTGGAGATTACCTGGGGGTGTTTCCGGGTCTCCGGAGCCCTCTGTATCTACGTTATTTTCTAAGAATTTGTTAATTTTTCTCGATTAAATGTAACAAATTCTTGCCCTCGGGGATTTTTATTGTCGCCGATCACGATTATGTTACTCACAATATTGTGCAAATTCCCAGAAGATGACGATGATACAGAGGGCTCCAGGGACCCGGGAACATGCCAAGGTAATTTGCAGAATATTAGAAGTGTCATAGTCGTGATAGGTGACTTTGAAAACCCCCGAGAGCTAGAATTTGTTACATTTGATTAAGAAAAATTAGCAAATTCCTAGTAGATGACGTCGTTACACGGACTCATGGTACACCCAGGTATTGTAGAAGAGTTTTTTCACGTCGTAATCATCACTAGCAACCTTTATATCACCTCTTGAACAGTTAACAAAATAATTTTTCAATTAATTTCATCGATATCTAGGGCGTCAGGACGCCCGGATACCCCGGGGGAGGTTCAAAGAGACCTCACTGAATTTTGTTGATAGAATACTCGTGTTCAGCGACCCCAAAAACCCCCGAAAAACCAATTTCAGTCCGTTTTTTTATTCACCTCAAAAAAGTGCACTCAGAGAAATGCATCTTTTGGCTGTAGGAATGCAATAAATTTTTTCCGCAAAAAGAAAATACCGGACAAATTTTCTAAATCACTTTCTGGATCGAATGCAGAAAACTGCATCTCAATCCATCCAACTGCGCCGGTTTTGAAATGTGGAATGCCTTATTTCCTCGGCTAATAATGTTTCACTATTTACAAATACCCCAATCTCTGAGTTGATAAACATGCTGAAGAAATGGCTTTCAAATATTAATATCTCTGATACAAATTGCACAGAATACATGATCCTTGCGTCTTTATGTATGGAGCAAAATTATTTCACTTTTTAAAAAAACTTCTAAAAACAAATAATTTTTTTCTAAGCAAAATTGAAACCTTTTTAAAATTATACTTAAATCAGTTTCCAATAAATATGTCGATGATATTTTCGCGATTATAAGTACATATTTTGATATACATATGTCTTTTTGAACACGAAAGTCACTGAAAGTCACTGTGGAATAGAAACAGATTAGCAGCTTATTTTTCTTGATATTAACATTATAATAGATGATAATCACTTGAAATTTAACTTAGACAGCAGACTACATTAAATAGATATACTCCTGCGGATTGTAAAATAGCTTCGTTTGATAGTCTCGTTCATAGATCATTAAACGTCCTTTTGAGCCAGCAAAATTATAACAGCGAAGTTGAGAAACTCCAACAAATAGCGTTGGTTACGATAAATCTTTGATCAATAATTTAATTTCTAAGCAATATAGTAAATTTGAAAGAAACCAATTAACCAAATTAGAGCCACTACGATCAGATGGTTCAATAAAATTCAAAAGTTTCAATGATTATCCCTCAGTTATTAATAAATTAATAAATTTCCTAACTTGTATTCTAAATTTGTAATACAAGCCGTTTATATATGTAAGAATAAGCAAAAACCGTTTGGGGAACTCCTTAATAAAGTTTCCAACAACGCAATGGCAAAATCGTATTAATTGTGTTACGAATTGATTCGTCGTCCCCCATATTCTCCAGATTTGGCCCCCTGCGATTATGTTCTATTCCAAAACTTGAAGAAATCGTTAGGCGGAAAGAAATTTGGCTCCACCGATGAGGTCATCGCTGAAACATACGCCAATTTTGGAAGATTGCCGAAATCGTATTATTTGGAAGGGATCCAAAAATTAGAAAACGTTGAACGAAGTGTATTTATTGGGCTACAAGGAGATTATGTTGAGAAATAGAATTAGTTTCAAATAAATAAATCATTTCTTGTTTCATTTTACAGGGACTTTTCACCTTGCCCTCATACTTCTTTAATTACAAAGGTTATCAAAAATTATACGGAATTTCTAATTTTTTTCGAATCATCAGAATTTCTTATCAAGTATTCAAAAGTATTCCGGCAAATGTCAACATTTTAAATATTATACATGTTAAATCCGGGTTTGCCTGAAATAATATCAAACTTGATTATTAAATAATATAAAACAAGTGAGAAAACAATTAATTTTCAATGCCAAGATACTCAAATACGAATACTTCGCTGAGTCGGTACATTATTGACCTAATAAACATCTAAACAAATCTTGTTATTCGGTTTTGCAATTATCGTACTTTGAATCGCTTTGTTAGTTGCGCCAACGTATTCATAATAACATATAGTAGATGGTAATATAATAATTCTCAGGGGCAATCATTCAAGGAATAAAGGATCGAACGAAAATCAGAATCGAAAAATATGGGAAATAATACTATAAAAATAAGAAGCTTGATTGATAATTTATATTGATTAAAAGTTATAAAGTACGAAACACAAATTCCTCAAATGATTTAATTCTCAATCATATGGTAAATCATAACTCAGGGCCTGATAGAATTTTCTAAATTAGGCAAACGTCGTTTTATTAAAACGTACATTTCCTATTATCATACAAGGTGAAAGTCCCTGAAAAATGAAACAAGCAATGATTTATTTGGTCAAAATTTAATTTTATTTTTCAACAAAACCTCCTTGTAGCCCTATACACTTCGTCCAACATGTTTCAATTTTTCGATCCCTCCCAAATAATATGATTTCGGCAATAATTCAAAATAGGCTTTTGTTTCAGCGATGACCTCATCTCTTACCGCCGAGCCATTTATTCAAGTTTGGAAATAGATAGAAATCGCAGGAGGCAAATCTGGAGAATATGGTGCATGGCGAACCAATTCTTCCTGGTGGAAGAGCACTTTTTCTTTGCCAAATGCGGCCGCTCAATATACGCCGGTGATAGTTTTCCCTTTTTCAAGGTAATCGATATAGACGATACCGAGTGCATCTCGAAAAACTGTCGCCATGACTTTGTTGGCCCATAAGTCCACCTTGGCCTTTTCCGACTTTGGTTCGCCAGGACAAGTCCACTGTTTCGACTATTCTTTGGTCTTTGGTGTGTTGTGATGGATCCATGTTTCGTTCACGATAACGAAACGGCGCAAAAAGTTCTTGTTTTCGCGCTTGAACATCGCCAAACACTCCTTGGAAGTTGTCATACGGTCGAGCTTATTGTCAACAGAGAGCAAATGAGGCACTCATCTGTCAGATAGCTTTCTCATATTCAAAAATATATGCAAAATGTTCCGTACCCGTTTGGTTGAGATGTCCATAGTCCAGACAATGAAACGGAAACTATATCTCAAATTTCCCGAATTTTTCATCTGGATAGTTTTTGGGAAAAATAATAGCGGAATCGTGATCAGCCACCCAAAAAACCTACTAAAGGTAACTTTTGCAACAAAATTATAGTTTACTATTCATAACCGTCACAGAAAAATCTCAATTTTCCCGAATTTTCCATCTGGAGAGAGTTTTTTTGGAATAATAACAGCGGAATCGTGATCAGCGACCCAAAAAACTTACTAGAGATCATTTTTGCAACAAAACTCTACTTTATTATCCATAACTGTCTCAGGAAAATCTCAAATTTCCCGAATTTTCCATGTGGAGAGTTTTTTGGGAGAAATAACAGCGGAATCGTGATCAGCGACCTTGAAAATCTACTAGTGGTCATTTTTGCAACAAAATTATATATTATATATAAATTTTCCAAATTTCCCATCTGGAGGGAGTTTTCCGAGAAAACTAACTGCGGAATCGTGATCAGCGACCCAAAAAAAACATACTAGGGGTAATTTTCGGCTCTAAATTCATTAATTTTCTGAACTTTTGGATTGTTCTTATAAGAATGCTCCTCTGAGGGGTTGAATGGCATAATGTTTAACAAGCGATGCTTTGGTTTTCGTAATGTTTTTTTCCACGTAAGAAATAATATTCAATCAAGACGCGAAATTCACTTTTTTCCATGTTTACAAAAATTTTCAAGGTTGTTTACTTTCGATGGGTGTCAAAACAGAACTGAATGACATATCAGTCTGAAAATTGTAATGCATACTACTTAGAGATGGTACATCACAAATGTCACATGGAATTTGCGATTGTGACGCCATCTGTTTCATTTTTGTGGGACTTTTCACCTTTATTGAGGCTATAATGGGCCACCCAGTTATTTTCGGGGCACAGTCATCAGAAACATAGCCGCTAAGGAACATTTCCGGGCTCAAAAAACATTCCAACAGCTGCTACATCTATCAGTCAACATCCTCTTTCTAGAGGAAAATAAGAAGTTTCAATCTCTATTAATGAATAAGATACAGGGTCTTGAATTGGACCCCCTTTCGTGATGAAATAGTCACATCTCGTAAAATACTCAGTACAAGGTAGAAAAACCCTATATTAAAAGAATCCAAGGTCAGATCTATAGAAATATATCATAATATCAGTGTTTTATTCAAAATAAGGAATCTTCTTCCTCTGGTATAGCCCGAAGTGGTTGAATGCTATAAATATTTCATCAACTGGGTGAATCCGAAAACTTGTTATCACAAATTTTCAGATATTAACTACATCTAGGTCCTCTAAAACATTTGATTGGAACTTGGGAACAAATCAGCCTGTATAGTGTGCTTATATGATCGAATATAAGGTTTAAGTTGATTCTGTAATTAGTTGTTATAGACCAAGTTCCTGCATTGGAAAATATAAAATTTTTGCAAATTGAATTATCATCTAAGAAATGTATTTAAAGTCGTATAAGAATATCATATTTACACTTTCCAATAAGCATGCACCCTTCAAAAAATTCCCTGAAGGTTTCGCAGAATGTTTGAACTACTAAAGATTGTTTTTGTTCCACTTGAACGTTATTGTTTTACCATTGCCACATTATTTTAAGCTCGAAACTATTAATAACATGCGCAACAATTAATTAAATTATTACCTGCAAACTTCTAGCGAATTGTTCATTCATTCATAATTAATATGTCCGGCAAATATCATTGATTTTTATGATAACAGCAGTTCAAAATTTATATCATGAAGTTTGGGTTGTTTTTAGTGCTCTATATCACAAGTTCTTACAGTGCTGTTATAAATCCAGATCTCAGACCAGTAGAAAATGCACTGCATGAATCTGATGCCACAGACATCACGTAAGTTAATTGAATCAATTTTTTTAATTTTTGGAATTGGATATGAGTTTTCATAGGTTTCCAAACCAAATTTAAGCCTTCTTCATGAATCTATTGATGTTCTTTCAGTTTTAAAAAAAATTGAGATCAATTAGATATAATACTTAAAAATATAATTATTAAAATTATTGTTTCCAGATTTAAATTGATTCAAACTAATTGACTGTAAATAAAAATGAATTAAAGTGAAAGTATATATTTTGAAGTGATATATCTTAATTGGAAATAAACTGATAACTGCTTAGTGTAGAAAGTATAGAAAGTAATTAGAACTGAGTTCAGTTCATAACTATGGATATACTATAACACTCAAAAGCAAGAAATAGTCATCGTTTATCCACTAAAAATACTGATAAAGTACCAAAGCCCTTCAATTACCAAGTAGCTATCAACAAAGTGAACTAGTTGATGATGGCTACTTGGAAGTTGAAAGGTCCTTACTGCTTCAACAGTATTTTAGTGGATAAAAGTAATTATAACTCACTTATTAGTAGTTTCAAAAGGTTTATCTTCGAATTTAATTCGGAAATTAATCTTACGTTTAACAAGAGTACACTGAATATTATTAAATTAATAATAACTGTCTATAAAGTAATGGTAGATTCACTTATTATGTATGGTATCATAATATAGATAGAACATACATAAGCAAAAAATCAATACAGGTAATACAAAAAAAATCCTGAAAGTAATTTCCATCAGAAACAAAGTGTATCCAACTAACTAGCTTATTAGAAAGTATATGTGATGGGAGTTTTCTGTATTTCAATTTGTCTTATTATTTCTATAAATCGATGAATTCATCATCTAACGATAGGTCGAACAGCTACAAACAATTAAAAATTCCATAAAGCAAAAATTGACAACTTAAAATTTATTAACTACTCAGCACTCAAGTCCTATAAGGTATTACGTGTGAATATCAAAGGTATAAACAAATTGTGTGCTCTATCAGCAACCTGGAAACGTTTGAAAATTTTATTCTCCAATTCCTCTCAACAAGTCATATTATTTCTACTATTTTATCTGAATTTGATACTTTAGTCATGTTCTAAATTGGATTTTGGTAATTTAAGTTGAATACTTTTACCATGTGATAATGTAGTTATAACTATTTCTACTATTTTATCTGAATTTAATTCTTTTGTCAAGTGCTATATTGGATTTTGGTAGTTCAAGTTGAATAGTTTTACCATGTGATAGTGTAGTTATAACTATTTCTACTATGTTATCTGAATTTAATACTTTAGTCAAGTACTATATTGGATTTTGATAATTTAAGTTGAATAGTTTTACCATGTGATAATGTAGTTATAACTATTTCTACTATTTTATCTGAATTTAATTCTTTTGTCAAGTGCTATATTGGATTTTGGTAGTTCAAGTTGAATAGTTTTACCATGTGATAGTGTAGTTATAACTATTTCTACTATGTTATCTGAATTTAATACTTTAGTCAAGTACTATATTGGATTTTGATAATTGAAGTTGAATAGTTTTACCATGTGATAATGTAGTTATAACTATTTCTACTATTTTATCTGAATTTAATTCTTTTGTCAAGTGCTATATTGGATTTTGGTAGTTCAAGTTGAATAGTTTTACCATGTGATAATGTAGTTATAACTGTTTCTATTATTTTATCTGAATTTAATACTTTAGTCAAGTACTATATTGAAACATCTGTAGATGACAAGCATCTCGGCTTGGAAGACTGTGCTTAGATCCCCCATTCGCACGGAGTACCCATCAATATATCTATGACCACAAAAACCTGCTCCGACTCTTGTGTTTGACATGGACCCATCCGTATACCACATTGTGCAGTCCTTTGGCGTGCGGCCATTCTCCCATTCCTCCCTCGTCGGGATGACGACTCTGAAATGCTGCTCCGCAAACCATAGAGCTTTGATTCTATTCTGCGGTTCTGGTCGCAGCCTTTGCCTAGAAGTCCATAAAAAGGGGGGAGGAAGTATCACCCCCTGTGGACACCCCCCGATACAGACCCTTTCAGAGTATAACCTTGCCACGTCGTGGGAAAGTGTCTACCTTCAAAGGTGTTCATAATCCACCCTATTAGCTCTCGCGGGATACCATGTCTCTTCGCAGCTTGTTTAATAGACCTTCTAGAGGTCTTGTTGAAGCCCCTCTATGTCCAAGAAGGCACCACTTCAGCTGTTGCTCTATAATGCCAACAGCCGAGTGGAGGGCCGTCTCGACAGATCTGCCTATCTGATAAGCATGCTATTCCCTAACTAAGGGATTATAGATTATTTCCAATTATATTATTAATGTCCTTAGAACAAATTCAGAAGTAGTATTGTTCCATGTCCACTTAGGGATCATGTGAATGAATAAATTATTCCTGATTATAAAAAACAAGAGATTAGAAGAAACATGCCATATTTCACAATTCCAGTGAGTCTATTCCTATTATACCTGGTAGTGAGATAATTTACAAACTTATCCCGCGGAGAGACATTTGAATGAAAAGAAGTCTCTATGAGAGATTTTAAAACTTCACGGAAGAAAATTTTACCCTGCCCATTATAAACACGAGTTATAAAGTTCACGTAGATATATTAGAGGTAGGCATGCATGTAATATACAACAAAGACTGAGCAGGAAAAGTTGTGGAAATATTTCTATAAACTTCCAAGTAAACACAAATATACTTATATATCTATAGATTCGGCGCTTACGTATTTTAAAACCAACTTTCTAAGGTTGGAAAATAAAACTCAAAACTTTTAATTTATAATTAACGTTGGACAAATTGTTTCACCGCACTCTGGTATTCTCAAAGCTTGGAATAACCAACTAAAGCTAAATCTAAAATTAAGTCCTCAAATATTAGAAATCAATTTGAATGTGGTACAAATATGGGATGGGGTATACAATGGTTTGGAAAAGAATTTATTTACAAAATTGTTGACGAATGGTGAACTGTCGATTTGGTCATCTAATATATTGCTATTATTTTCTGAATGCATTACAATTTTTCCTCAATATATGAGTATATATTATTTATTGTTTTGAACGTTTTTATTCCGCCTACCCCCGTCCCTAATTCTGTATGACAAACTGAGACAGATACAACATTTTAGTAGTGAGTTTGCATTAGTGTTAGAAGAAGCATTTATGAAAATAGCTTATTGTTGTCATTTGCTCAACTTCAAAAGATTAGGATTAAGTAATTCGGGGGTGCCAATAATACTGCGTCCCATTACACTACTGATTTACAGTACACCGGTGAGTTTTAGCTCTCTTAGGAAAGCTAAAATTTTCCTGCCTCCAGTGGAGAATTTTCCTCGTTGTTTGTTCCAGCTTAGCCTTATACTTTCCAAAACATCATTTTTCCTAAATTTATCTAGTAGGGTTTTGGATTGTATGTGTGCCGGAAGAAAACTCAAATTCATTGTACTGTTCGGTTTCTTATGTTCTAAGAATTTCCCGTATAGTATGCTTGCCTGTCCTGACAGCGGCCTTTCCTGCAACGACTCAATTCCTGTATGTCCTGGAACATAGTGGAGGGTGATTCTGCACTTATAAGGTGGTTAGCTTAGGTTTTCAGTTAGGAATCATCTTTGAGATAATGATGCACATCTCTCAATTGCATGGACATTCGATAGAAACATACTGGTGTATTTACCCAAGGATTAGGAGTAAGTGGTTTTGGAGCCCGTACCTTGTGATGTTTTCGATTCCTCGGTATACCTATAGATTGCTATTTCTCCAACACGATGAGTGTTCCCTTGTTTCCACTATACTCTTTATTCCCAAGGTGGGTTCGAAAGTTATGTGTGAACGAACACCTTACCCAGGACAACTCTTGGTGTCATGAGTATTAAGTTTTGCTTTAACAAAGAGACATTATCCTTCCACCGATATTTAAGACCTTCCTGAGATTCTTGTTTGCTCATATTAGGCATAGCGTATAGCCATGTGTAGGGGGTTAGTCCAGTGTTTTCTCCATGCTAGCCGTAAGGCAAGACCTTGGAGACCCAGTTATGCATATGCATGCGAGCCTTTGGACTCTACCTAATTCCATTTGATGGTAGTTTGCTTAGTTTTATCACTCCAGACTATCGCTCCATAGAAAAGATAGGTCTCACCATCATTATGCACACCCAGAACAGTATTTTGGGAGAACAACACCAAGTTTTACCTGCCATCCTTCTACCCATCATTGGAGCAAGTGTCGCCTTCTTGTTTACATTCTTTAAGTGCTGGTTGTGGGTGAGAGTCTAGACTAGTGTGTTACCTCAACTTTCAGCACGATGTCGATTCCATTCAGGTGGATGATCTTGCATATTGTGCTCTCAAATTTTCCTCTTCTTACGATTTGTATTACATCATCAGCATATCTAAAAGTTGCATAGTATATTCATTACCAAACTGTTGTTCTACGATGACAAGTAAAAATTGATTAATTCAGAAGCAGTGTTTATGTGACAAACTGCTTCCATTTGTAACTAAACAAAAAGCTATAGAAATCTGTTTTGTAAATGTTTCTGAAACCTCATAACCGAGATTAATGATGCAAACCGAATGAATGGAGTATCACGTGCAGAGACTTCGTTGGCTATTCAGACATTAATAATTAGTACACTCTGCTAATAGCATCTATTCATTAATACATGAGTTCAAAACAGATATTATAAAGTTGGGAGTTGCGATTACTAGAATACAAGCTCTGAAAATGCTGTTTAGAATCAATATTGAAGGCAAGTGGGGAATGTCCTTGTCCAGTTGTCCATTTAGTTTTCAAATTTGCACAGATTTCAAATACGTCACGAAAATTTTGCGGAAGCTATTGCGAAAATCCCAAACGGATATTTCGATTGTTCTGCCCTTCTCTCGACTCCAGGAGTATTCAAAAAATACATCTTCATATATTTAGACCAATATGAACATGCTACACATTAGATCAGAAAACTATTTCTGATATGTAATTGTTCCAAGCTCCATTGTGACAAGTTTCGACTGACTGCGATATAGGAAATATTTGCTTGACTGAGTTAAAATTTGGAAGAAAATCTCTACCTTAAAAACGTCGTTTTCAATAATTTTCCAATTTTTATTACAATGCATTAGAACAATAGTTTCTAAGAATAAAGGATATTGAATGGACATGTGCATTAAACTAGTGCCTAACTTGAGTTTTGGGCTGTAATCATGGCTAGCTACGACCACTTTTATGGGCTTAAATTTCAGAAGGTATTATTAGGGATTTCTTAAAAAAAACGGATGACGGGTACTTATTTAGAATAACGTAAAACCTACGTGTACCGACTTTCAGTAACTAAAATACAGTGTGTCCAACAAAAGGAAATTTACTTTTATTGACACTAATACAAATTATTAAACAATTGTACTGTAAAATTTCCATTAATCAATCGAATTCCCTCATACACTTGCTAATTCGTCTCCGATTATTCACATTTCTTAACTGCTGTCGAACTATACTGTGACAAGCTTCTTTTGCTATCACAAAGTTCTTCTCGGCTCTGGGGCCTTGTAGCATACACTTTATTTGTTATTGTCCCCCAAAGAAAGAAATCAAGCCTGTGGATTTCGGTGGCCAATGAATAAGAGGACTAATTCGTCCGATCCAACGATTAGGAAAATTATCATTTAACCACTGTCTCACATTGACAGCGTTATTGATAGGTGCTCCATCAAGTTGTAAGTGTAAATTGTAGCGGTAATCAAGTGGAAGGTCATCAAGTGCATCAGTAAAGTCATCTTGTAGAAATCTAAGAAAGCTAGCAGCATTTCAATTTTCATTAAAAAAGTATGGATCAATAATCATTTCATTCAAAATACCACAGAAAACATTTACCTTTGAGGAGTATTGTCTCTTACACTTAATTACCCAATTTGGATTTTGTTCGCTCTACATACTGATATTTTGTGATGATACAATCCCGTTGGTCGTGAATGTATCCTCATCCGTGTATAAAATATTTTTTCAAATTCTGGATTTCCTAACCTTGCAGTCATAAACAGAATTCCATTCTTGCTACAGCATCTCCAGCTTCAAATGTATGAAAAAATGATTGGTGGCACGGCAGTCCTACTCGATCCAATGATAAGCTTGAGAAGGCGAAACAGCTGTTCGAAGGTGTTTAGCTGTGGTGTCACCGATGGATAGGGAGCAGAGATCCCGTAGATCTCCTGCTATCTTAATGTTGATTTTTTACAAATATATCATTAAATGTGGTAGACTTAGAGCTACTGACCTTTACAGGGCTTACTGTAGAGTGGAATATTTTTAAGTTTTATAGTTAAAACTTTGGATGATTTTGGAGCCTACTTTTGAAAATTCATATCTCTATAGCTTTAATAAGAAATACACTCGTAATAAATTTTCACAAACTTCGTTTTTATTAAACAAAAAGTGACAAGTTTCACCATACGGTGGCTTTAGCAAACAGTGGCTTAACAAACTATTGTTTATTCCTTAAATATTAAAATTTAGTTAAGAAGGAGGGGATGAGTGAGGTACATGTACAGTAGGATAATAGGTACTTACAAATAAAATTAATAATGGAGAATTGGTAAAGTTTTTCTGATCATTTAAAAGGTTTGCTGTATTTTTAAACTTATTAATTTCAATTTTCTCTAAGTTGTCTAATAGTTTACTTTTAACTGACTTATGGAGAATCTCAAAATCATCTTTGAAATGATGATCAGGTATGATCAGGTGAGGAAATCCCAGTAGTACTGCAGTAGGCGTAGATTTCATAGCCCCTGTGATCCCAAGACAATCAAGTCTTTGGACCTTGATTAGTCTTGTCTTGTTCCGTCTTTGTTGTGTCTTAGGTCACCATATAAAATTTTTTTCCGAAGAAGCGTCTAGCTCTTTTGGTTACCTTCTACAGATATGAGTTCCAGGTTAGTTCCGAATCTAGTATGATCCCAAAATATTTGATATTGACGCCACTGGTAGGTTGCAGATGTGTGAGATTTGCACAATTCCTTCTAGTTCAGCTAGAGTTAGCGGCCTGTTTTTCGACATACCTTCTAAAAAATGCTATAATATAACAAACATAATGTTAAATTTCATGCCTTCTACAAAAAAATATAAAATATTATATTAGTGCTGCAATAACCTGCTAAAAGTTACTGATTGCTGTGTATTCTCTCTTTGTGCCGATTAAATCCATTAATAGTTTGGCTCTTCTAGTTGTTTTAAGTGATTGGGTATAAAATATACTAGATAATAGCATGTAGAAATAATAACTAATTACCTACCTAATATTTTTCCTTCAAAATTTCTCCAAACATAATTTTACCACTCACAAGTAAACAATAATGCTTTCGTTAATGGACACAACTTAGGCTACTACACATAGTCCTCCGATGTACAAGGCGCGCGAAGCGCACAAGACCGGTAACTATATTACCACAGCACACTCTGCTTATCGACTATATTTACTACAATCACTGGCTACGCAGGTCTGTCATGATATTGTGTATGTATCTACCAGGCAGCGTTAAAGGGAACTAAACCATAGTCAACTACGATTCCCATTTGAAAATATACAACTTAAGGCCATAACTCGAAATTGCACTTTTTTATCAAATTTTCTCGACGCCACTGGATTATACAGAAAAAAGTGTCTAAAAAATGTTAAAGTTATTTTCTTCTAAGTACAGTCACATTTATTTATTAAACTAGTGGAAATGCATACAAAAATTATAGAAATATGTTGCAGTTAATGATACGAAAAGCGAAATCCTCTTATTATAAAAAGAAAATTATGGAAACCAAAAATAATTTTAAAAAATGGCTTAAAAGATTGCTTACCGCTTTTCTTTAAACATTTCCAGATTTGACTTTTTAGAAATATTCAAATTTCTACTAGCATACCTAAGATTTGAATGTGGATTATCATTAAAATAATTGAGAATCTTTAGGTTTCGTCTTCGTTCCCGATCACGATCCTGGTTCGGAACTCTTTCAACTGTTGGTCAAAAAATGTTACTACGTTCTGGATCTCGTTGGTTAAACTCAATAGCTGCTTAACGAAAAAAACGTGTTCCATCAGCAACTAATCTTTATTTTCACTTTTTCTTGTGCTTGTGAAGAATAAGACGTTCTTTATACCTTTTGCTTATTTGGAAGAGTAATAATAATACTACAACTACTTGATTATTATTGAAAGCTTTCAACTAAGATAACATTTTTTGTTTTCACAGCACACTAAGTATTTTCACCGAACTGTAATCAAATGATATAATGCAAGGAAAAGTGAAAATCGGTTAAGTTTTATTTGTTTCAATAATGCTTTAAATGATAATTCATATTCAAGCTTTAGAGATGCTAGTAGCAATTTACATTATGTATTTCCAAAATCCAAATAATACCTACATTTTCTTTTCTTGGACAACCTATATTTCGATGACAATCGATACAGGTAAGATTTACGTTATGCATAACAAGAATCTGTTTTTCTCTAAAAAAAATCCCTAATAATATTTTATGAAATTTAAGCCTATAAGAGTGGTCGTAGCTGGCCATTATTAGAGCCCAAAACAAAAGTTATTCACTAGTTTAATGCCCATTTTGCATACCAACCTAACAAAATTCGTCGAAAAATACAAAAGTTACAAGGGTTGTATACTAGAAACCTATTATTTAATAGTAGATACTATCATCAAAATTGATGTGGCGTAGGTACAGGGGTGTTACTGCCCTTTCCCACCCTATTTTCTACGCCACTGGATATTTCTCTATAATTGCATTTACATTCCTTTTCGAATTATGGAAGAAAAGTATTCTTGCAAAATCGAATTAGAGCAGCCGCTTACGAAATAATTGAGCTTTACCTTGTCAAATTAGTGGATTAAAAAAATATCTATCTAGGAAAGTTCAGCACCAGGTTTTGAAAATCTGATATTCTTTTTCGTACACTTTCTTAGACTTTTTCGGCATAAAATTATTGTGGCTCTGGGGGAGTACAATTTTCCCTTCCCATTCGTAATTCCCTTTCAAAACCATCCATATTAGGTATTTTGATTCAAACTCTTGACATTTCAAAATTTAAATTCAAATTACAGATATGGCACACATGCAATTGTTTATTTTTACATGTAGCGTTACCAACTTGAACATGTTAAATATTAAAGCAATTAGGACATATAATTTCAAAAGAAAATGTTTTTCTCGCAATATATGTTAACAAAATAGAAACAAAAGTATGAAATATTCGTTTCATAAGACATTTTATGAAACTTATATCTTAATATACTATTTAGTGCACTTTCTAGTGTGATAAAGCTCAATATTAGAGCTTTCATTCAAAGTTACTTAAATTCATATGACAATGATTGGCATGGATGTGAAATCAATATCCAAAAGATACTATGAAGTTTACAAATCTATTTTGTTTGTTTTGGATAGAGAAAAGGCTAGTTATACCACAGTACAAATGAAAAACAGTAAGGATCTTCGTAATTTACGAATGAATGTTATTAATACATTTGTAAAAAAAACTCATGTTACTAGAAACGTAATAAAATCATGAAGAAAGTTACAACTTTATTCAATTTGATCTGCTATAATATTTCATACTCGGGTTGAAACTTTAGCCAATTTATTATTTTCTTTATCTGTATATAAAGTTTTTAATGAACTTGGAAATTTGTCACAACACTGCAAAACTGATTAGAAATTTTCCTTTTTGTCATTTTTATTAACTTGCATCACTTTTTCCCTAGTTCTAGTGGCATTCATATATCATAGTCATCTAGATGAAGTTCATTAAATATCTTTGCACTGAATATGTCAACGATTGGTACTGGACTTTCCTTGTACCTCCTCGTGCAATATTAATAAAAAAGAAATAAGTACACTTAAGAAACCAAATTAATGGAAAGAGTAGAAATACAAGTGGTATAAAATTCTTTATGCTACAGAAATCAGGAAAGCGGTGTCCAATTTAACTGGAAGTGAAATATTTAATGGGTTTCGCGATCTCGTAACTCAATAAATTCAAACAAAAGAACGAAATTTAATACGATATTAACCTAAAGCATCGAGTGGAATGTTCAAGGTTTAAAGTGTGTCTGAATTAAACATAGACGTGGATTGAGTTTTATCGAGTTCAGCAGCTGACGGATTCTCTTCAAATTAGGCTTTACACATGTTACATTCAAATCCAGTTAATTTGTTACAAATGGCTCTGTAATGGAATGAAGTAAAATTTAATAATGGAGACGGTAGTCAAACGCAAATGATCCCTGCAGGGACTTTGTCCTGATGAAATTTGTTCAAAGTATCTGACGCTTTTGTACCGTCCCAATCTAAATAGAATATAGTTCATTCAATTTGAATCCATCGGTAGGTATACTGTATACTTGACTACGTAAGATTTGGTTTATTCGCTGCTGTTAAAAGTGGAGAAGAAAGTGCCCGAATATACTGGGTTCCCCATAATAGACTACCCATTTTAATATTTGAATCAAAATTTTTTTAGTTAACAAAACAAACTTTTCATTTCACTAAATTACAGCTAACTCTTTGGGATTTACGATAACTTATAAATATTTGGCTAATTTAATTCTAACTTTTAAAAATCACGTCTTCTAAATGACCTCCACCAACTTCAACACATTTTTCAATATTAGATAAAAAGTGGTTCATTACACGGCGTAGCAAACCTTCGTCTATTCCTCCAACTTCTTCACGAATTTTGACTTTCAGTTCCTCGATTGTACCTGGACGACTCGCAAACACTTTGGCTTTTAAATGTCCCCACAGGAAAAAATCGGGCACCGTTAAGTCGGGGGACCTCGAAGCCAAGGCAAATCTCTGAATCGAGAAATGAGTCGGCCATTAAACATTTCTCGCAGGACCCTCATTGAGTTTGTGGCGGTATGAGCTGTTGCCCTATCTTGTTGGAGTAGTAAGGCATTGTTTAGTAATCCTCATCTATTTAATTCTGGAATGAGAAACGTCTCTAGCATATTAACGTAGCGCTCGGATGTTACTGTTACAGCGTGGTTATTTTCATCCTCAAAAAAATAAGGGCCAATAATACCAAAAGATGGGGGCCAGGTAGCTTAGTGGTAGAAGCATCGATCTTCTAATCACTGTGGCTGCCGGTCGCGGGTTCGAATCCAACGACTGCGAAATTTTTCCGATGGCCCGAGAAAGTGGTGCGGCAAGATACAATGGGCTGTCAAGCCCAAGTGTTATCGTGACTGCCCTGGTTGCAGGATCGAGTCTACCACACGAGGTGGAGTGTTTAGTGGGTATATCTGAGGTGATTAATTTCGGGACTCAGGGTTTCAACCACCTCGCACCCAACAAAAAGAAAAAAAAAACCGAAAGATTCTACTCCACACCACACAACAACTTTTGGATCATGGAGGTTCTGTGTAAAGATTTCACGAGGATTTTCATTTGACCAGTATCTAAAATTCTGTTTATTGACCATGCCGTTCAAATAAAAATTTGCTTTGTCGGTCATTAGGAGACTGTGAATTGCTCCTTGATGTAAATCCAAAAATTCTTGACAAAATGCTAACCTTGCTCCTTTATCTTGATTGCTAAGATGCTGTGCCATTTGGTATTTATAGGGATGAAATTTTAAATCCCTTTGAAGAATTCGATCTAAGCTTCCCTTCGATATTCCTAGGATAAGGGTTTGTCGACTAGCAGGACTTCTCGTAAACGCAATTCTAACTCGTGCAATATTTTCTGGTGTACGAACTGTTCTTCGACGTCCAGACTTCTTCAAATTTTGTACAGAACCATTTTCACGCCAATGACGAACCCATAACATAACAGTTTTACGATTTGGCGCGTGACCCCTATTGTTGTTATTAAACTGACGCCGGAATGCACGCCTAACTTCTTCTATCGAATTGCTTCTTATGTAAGTTTCTACACAAAACACACGTTGTTGGACTGAGTAATCCATGAAAGTTCAAACGGATGTTGAAATAATGTCTCAAAACAAAAAAATTAAATAATTATTGATGAAAACTAACAAACTTCTCGTAGAAAAATAGCGTTCCACGAAATTATTAATTTAAAATTTGTTTGTGACAGACTTGATCAATAATTTACTTAAATCCCAAAGACTACAGAAGATAATCCCACAGAGAACAACCTATTTAGTTATCTCGTAGGGAATTTATTAATAATATAAAATAGATAGTCTATCATGGGGAACCCAGTATAACGAAACAATTGTTACGCCACGGTTTTTTCTTAACTGTCAGTATAGTATTGATTATCATTTAATTTTAAACAAAAAAGGTCTCAAAGCTTTTTGGTCGTACAATTTACCATTTTGAAGAAAATAATTGAAATTTGTAGTTGTTAACTGAATAACTTCAACTTATTCCTAAGTGATAACTGTTTACTCAAAACACGGTCGTATACACAGGTCTGGAAACTCGAGGCTGTTTCCTATGTGAGAAGTGAGTCCGCTAAGCGTCAACTGTCGCGTAGTACGTCACCAGTGGCGCATGAGTCGAGGGATGTTCTCTGGCAATCTTTGTATTGTGGGGCTTGAAATTTGAACGATATGGCGCAATCCTGACAACATACTTCGATCCATGCGCCAGCTGGTGGCTGAGTGAGGGACTACGAGTTCAGCGACATGACATCCGCTGTGGTTGAAGGCTATATTCAAACTTCCCTAAAGAGAAAAGCCGAAGTGGCACAGACGCTAGGCGGTGCCTCTTCACTTCAGTACCTAAAGTGTTACCACTTTTAAATACACATATTTTGAGCATCAGATAGCACCAAGCATTACAGGCACCTTACGTATAAATAATGCAGTCAATTTATTGAAAGTGTTTTTTTATCAAAACTATAGATATGAATTTTCAACAATTAAGCAAAAAAACCATCCAAAACTATTCTTTCCTTCCGACATGCACCGTTCGAGAGTTTATCGTTGAAATGAAATCCGGAAGAGCTAATAACTTCCTTATTTCAAATGAAATTATTATGGTTTTTGTGAAAAAAATTCTTAGCACTACTATTTTAATAAATGCGATCAAAGTACGTAATACGTGATAAACCCTGTATAATAAATATAAATTCTACTTAGTAGAATTGAACTTGATGAAACTTATTTAATTAAAATTGTCTGTTACCGGAAAAATTCTCTTGAATTTTGCTCAGAACTGGAATCTATTAAAAAATTATATATCATTATGAATACCAGCTTATTGTTGCATGGAGTGAGTAGGAATATTAATTTCCTGACTGAACTGTGTTGGTAGGGATAAACAGGAACTGGGAGAAGTTGGCGTAACCACACCAACGGAAGTAGACAATGTCCGGAGAGCAACGTTAGAAGACGATCAAAAGGATCCTTTGTTCAAGACCCTCATCTCGTTCAAAAGAAAACGGTGTCCTAATCACAGGTAAATAATCTGTCTGAATTGTTCAAAGACTTTTCTCTCTGCATCGGGTAAAAGCTTTTTTTGGAATATTAAGTTTTTAAAATCAATATCCGTTATCAGGAACATGTGCAGGAAGATTAAATTTCCTTAAACGTTCCAGGATATTGGGTTATGAAAAAATTCATTTAAAACTTAACTAAAATAACTATCAAATGTTTGATTTTCTATAATTATATATAAATTCTCGGAAAATAGGTATATATGCTTATTATTTTTATCTTTTTGTACGTTTAGATTGCGATGGGACTTCTACGGGAATCGCTAAGCAATATTCACAGAAAAAGAATGTATGGCCCTTGCTAAACATTGTTTTGATTATAACCATCAATTTGATTACGAAAACGATAACAGTTTAACTAAAGAAACCAATTATTATAAAATATCTATTCTGGAGATGATTCACATGAAATGTGACGTTTGTAAATCCTAGAGCAGACGTTCAATCATTAAGTCAGATTCATACTAATTTAATTAATTAAAGCCCTTGCAAATTCCTACATGAGCCTTTATAATGTTGAAAGTATATTTTATGTAAAATGCTCAAATAGCAATGTTTCTAATAAGGTCTGACAATCTTTTTCTATTATCTCATAAATATTTAACATCTGGTTCGTAAGTGGATACTTGAGTGATATATTTTTTGGTTTCAGTCGTATTCAAATAATGCTTGAAATGACTTCAAATATGGGCGTAAGAGCGAAACGTACGTATTAGAGACGAAAATAATAAGCATATATATGTTTTTTTCATTGGAAATAATAGACAATTGAATACATTTCTAGAATTCTTAAATACATTTCATAATATGTGCAGGAAGAGAATTGATTTTTTGGATTTATCATTTTATCAAGAAAATTAATAACGATATTTCAATACTTCGTAAGCTCACATATACTGTTCTCACAATTCACAATGCAGCAAACCATCCATGTCAACATAAGATAGCAGCCTACAATAATTTCATACACAGACTACTCAATGTACGAGGGCAAGGTGAAAAGTTCCTGAAAAATAAAACAGATGGCGCCACAATCGATAATCCCATGTGACATTTGTGATGTACCTAGAACGCATTAATATTTTCAGACTGATATATTATTTAGTTCTGTTTTGACACCCATCGAAAGCAAGCAACCTTGAAGATTTTTGTAAACATGGAAAACAGTGAATTTAGCGTTTCCATTAAACCTTATTTCTTGAGTGAAAAAAACATTACGCAAACCAAAGCATCGCTTGTTAAACATTATGGGGATTCTTCACCATCGAATGGAAGGATTCACAAGTGGTTTACTGATTTTCGTTGTGGCAGTATGACCACAAAGGACGCCTAACGTTCTGGTCGTCTAATTGAGGTAACAATGCCAGAAATTGTTGATATGACCATATCCATGGTATGATATTGGACGATCGGCGAGTTGAAGTGTACGAGATTGCTGAGGCTATGGGCATCTCAACAGAATGGGTACGGAACATTCCGCATAAATTTTTGAATATGAGCGGACCAATATTGATTCAACCCAACTTACCGTCATACAAATTAATGTACTCCGTTTGCCATAAAAATGTCGTTTTTCCTGATATGTCGAAAATGCTTAGTCCGATTTGAACGAAATATGGCCATTACCGCTAGTCAGAATAAGAATTTTTTTGATTGATTTTTTTGTAGTGTTTCATCAAAATGGCACTTAAAAGGCACAGCCAACTAAATCATCGAAATTATGACTGCAATGTAATTTTTTACGACTAAAACGATTCAAGTTACATGTTTTTTCAAAGGAACCAAGTGTCACCCTATCTCTATTCATAGGGCACAACATCTTATAAGCTTTTTAATTCATCATTATTTGATCAGACATTGCGAAAACATTTGCTAAATTGCATGATTTCATTGCAGTCTACCTGTCTTTTCGAAATTTGGGGGTCTTACTTATGTTATTGAAACAAATATTGTTGGTATAAACTTCATAACATGTGAAATTGGGTTTTCCTCAAGGATCAACGCTCGGTTCACTCTTGTTTGATTTGTTTATAAATAACGTAACATGTTCTTCTAATGATCTTCCCTTCTATACTTAAATGATTTAGAACTTTTTAAAAGTATTAAGGACCCTTTATCAAGATTAAGATTGGTATATACAGGTGTACGGGGGCTATGAGGACCGCGCCCACCAGGGCTCTGGAGGTTCTGGTGGGTATCGTTCCTCTACAACTCCATATCAAAACGGTGGCTGCGGGTACGGCGTATCGGCTGGCTGGTCTGGGCCAGTGGGTCGGTGCGTCTACGCCTCGTGGTCATGGCAAAATCTGGGATTGGGCAGCCGAGAACTGCCCGATCCTCCGACAGACGCAGGATGCGATAGCGCCGGCGGTCAGTTTCAAACACCAGACATTCTCATAACTCAGAGGATGGACTGGGAGAACAAGGACTCTGGGCCGCTTCCGCCAGGGGGACTCGTGTGGTTCACGGACGGGTCTAAGACTGGCGGTTTCAGCGGAGCCGGAGTCTACTCGCGTACACCCAGAAGGGAGATTTCAGTTTCCCTAGGTGGCCACGCAACCGTTTTTCAGGCTGAGGTCTGTACAATACGGACATGTGCCCTGGAAAACCTTAGACTAAACTACCGAGGTAGACGGATTTACATCTGCACTGACAGCCGAGCGGCCCTGGGCGCACTTCGCGCCCACAGAATGACTTCTAGGCTTGTCTTGGAGTGCAGGGAAACTCTGGTTGAATTAGCCAGAAGAAACAAACTTCAGCTAGTGTGGGTACCTGCCCATTCTGGTGTGAAGGGAAACGAAGTGGCCGATGAATTGGCCAAACGGAGCTCCTTGAGCGCCCCTGGCCCCGACTCCACGATCGGAATTTCATCGACCACCGGGCTCCACGCCCTCAAGGAGCTGCTGGACAGACAGTGGCTCTCGATCATCAGGGAATTCTCGCCTAAACTCTCTAAAACCCTACTCTCTATGAGCAGGAGAGGCCTAAAACTGGTGACAGGACTCCTCACAGGACACTGTCATCTGAATAAACATCTACACACAATGGGCATTGTCGAAGACTCAATTTGTAGTAGATGTGGGGAGGCGGATGAAACTGCCTCTCAGGCTACAACACCTCGGTAGTACATATATGCTGCCTGAAGCAATAAGAGTTATCAGTCCAGGCAAAATCTTAGCTTTTGGCACGGCCTTGGGCCTGCTGGATTGATTCTCGTATCAAGGGGCGCACAATGGACCCAATCAAGCGGTCTAAGTGCTCCGGACTCGTCCGCCCCCGTTCTGATTGATTGATTGATTGATACAGGTGTAGGCACCTGTAGTAAATGCACGGAGAAATCTACAACCATTGAGAACAATTGCTGATCTTGTTCTTGTCCTTTCTACCAGTTTCAGAGATTTAGGAGTCTTCTTTGATACAAAAACTGTCGTTTGCAACTCGCATCGATCGACTCTTACCAGTTTTTACAGAATGCTCGGCTCCATCATTTTGCAAACTATCAAGAGTAAATAAATAATAATGTTGTACAATGTATTTGCTCGTTCCAAGCTACAATGTTACGCAAACTTGGGTGAAAGGACGTGAAGATCCAAAAGCATAGCCGATGGTCGGGCTTTGCGATACCTGTAAATGGATTGTCAGGGAAAAATTATTCTCATGTTAACTGAATTTTAAAATTTTGTGTGAAAACCTATAAGGAATTGATAAAGTTTTCTTCTCTGTAGAGACGGAATACTGGGAGCCATCCATAATTCCAATGAGCCATTACTAATCAGTAGACGAGACTTAAGACAATCCAGCAATAGAAAACTTTGCGAATTGTGCAAAAACGGCCCGAGATGTAAGAAACGAGGAGATTGCACTCTATGTGATCGTGTATGCAAAGGATACGACAATGAAATAAAACGCGAGATACCCTCATCCACTGAAATAGATCCTGATGTAGGTCATATAATGCAACTTGGAAACAATGATATCGGCATCGACAATGAATTTATGCAAGATGATAGAACCATAGTATCTGCCAGATTAGGAGATTTTCAGGATTCAACAAATGATAGACAAAGTCAATTCTATACAATGGGTATTCTTAACGCAGGACCGATTATGAGGACTCTTCTAAAATTACTGCAAATAGAAAACAAAAATGATGTCGATCAAATAATCATTATAGCTAAGACCAAAAACCATCATGTGAACAAGTTTGTGGACAACAGCAATAGTGCATCCAATTCGCTTTTCAGTAAATTTTTGGAACAGGAACTAGGAATGGCAACCAGCGCCAAAATGGGGGCCACTAATAACGAAGACCTAACCCAAGAAGAAGTGGACAAGATCATTGATCATGCTTTGAAAATGGTAAGTAGTATGAGATCCATATGTCATTGTACCCGTATTTTTCTTTCAATAGGGCAAAACACTATATAAATAGGAAGCAATCACCTTTATCCACAAAAAATACTGTTAAAGAACTGAGGACCTTTCAGCTACCAAGTGTAGCCATCATCAGTGGTCAATTATCTATATTTTCAAGTTTTGCAACAGGCATTAGTAGTGCCATCTAGATATTCTGTAAGAAAGCAGATTTAAGCTAAAGTGCCCTGGCACTGACGAGGTACAGGTCTATACAAGCCTTCGACCATCTGTTATATCATCTAAGATAAAAACACTGATATAGTTGTTCTATGAGTACATATGAACTGTACTGTATATTCATTGTCTCTTAGGTTTTGTCCGACCCAATATTACAAAAAAAAGAAGTTATAATATTTTTTAACACATTTTTCATTAAATCGTTCATACATGGTCCTTCGAGTCGGATTAGGATCACTTCATATCTATATTTTTAAGTTTTGCAACAGGCATTATCAGTGCGATCTAGAGATATTCTGTAAAAAGTAGATTTAAGCTAAAGCACGTACGAGGTACACGTCTGTACAAACCTTCGGTCATCTGTTATATCATCTAAGGTACGAACACCAAAGAGTTCTATACATACAGTAGACAAGTAGTGTGTTAAGCATAGGAAAGCGCTGTTAAAGTTGATGGACATTCTGTCCTTCTCGCACATGTAGTGCGCTCTCACTCGCACGGTCTCCCCTTCTACACCGACTCAACACCATTCATCGTATGATTCGATCACAATATTTACGTGCGAGTGAGAGCGCAGTACATGTGTGAGAAGGACACAATGTCCATCAACTTACCAGTGAAAGGCTTAGTAGTCTACTCTATATATAGAACTCTTTGACGAACATTGATATAGTTGTTCTATGAGTACACATATGAACTGTACTGTATATTCATTGTCTCTCAAGTTTTGTCCGATCCAATATTACAAAATGAAGAAGTTATAATATTTTTCAACACTTTTTTTTCAGTAAACCAAATTAGAAATGAACATGTGTAATATTATATGTAAGGGATTACCCTCATCTTGATATAAATCTGATTTCATTCAGTTGTTTATTCGCTTACACACTTCCATCCCTTCTAAATTACCTAGGTATTTGTCATTACTGTGTTTCAAGAGTGATCAACATTCTTGTGAAATATGTGACCTGTATTTAAAGTTTGTTGTTTAAATACAGGTCACACCATTTCTCGGGAAAGTTTATCACTCTTGTAACAATGATAATAATGATAAATATGTTGGTAAATTAGATGGAAATGTATAAGCAAAAAAGCAATTTAATGAATTCCGATTTGTCTCCAGCTGGGGTTAACCCCTGATTTGCATTATTATCACCAAATAGTATTTAAACAGGTACATTTTGAGTTCTGATTTATTTTACTCTGATGATGGCTACTTGATGGCTAAAAGGTCCTCAGTACTTTAACAGTATTTTTAGTGGATAAGGGTGATTGTTTCCTATTTATTTTTTGTAGTGTCATAATGTATCCACAGTGTGAACTCTTCTATAGTTTCTTTAAGCACATTTCCTTCAAATCATTCGGAAACTTCAGTATTGGTCTTTGTTAAAGTGAACAAATAATGCCATTGTGAGCTGATACTGTAAACTAGAGCAATTTTTATACCTGTTTATCGTTCTTCTAAATATGCACTTCTGTGTTGTTTTGCATCAAATGCGAACTTTTTTTACATTATTACCTGGTCGGGGCTGTTGCGCGCTCCGACGACATCGCAGCAATCGCTCCAGAAAAACCAAATCAGTTAACCAAAGCTACTCCTCTCCACCGGTCGGTAAGTAGCTTCATGTTCCCAAATCGTGTGCCCTAAGTAGTTATATTGAACCCAGCCTTCTGCATCCGGTCTATCAAGATCTGCGCCGAGTTCTTATAGGCCGAAATGAGTAAGTTCGAACATAGCGAAGACAGAAAACTGCCCACAACACCGATGATCACAACCATAATACGACCTTGTGGCCTGGGTATAGCGCATTCGAACAGGAGATCTTGATACTTTATCCATTTTTCCTCCTCTTTCAAGACTATGTTCTTCTCTGCCGGAGCAGAGATTCGATGACATACAAAGTCTTTTGTTTATGGAGGAGAACAACATCAGGTATATTTGCTTGTATGGACCTGACGGATGATCGGAAACTGGTAATTCCAGTAGATCTCGCATCTTTCGTTTCCGACAACGGACTTAGGATCTCCTGGCATGTAATGTAGCACCAGCTTTTGGTCTATTCCGTACGAGAGCATTAGGTGGTAACACCACACGTAGAGCCGCATTTTGGCGATGGGTGTACGCCGAGGCCGCTTTTGCCGGACATGCCAACAGCAGGTGGAATAGCGTCTCAATGATTCAATTTTTTCATTTATTTAAAATTCAATTCCTTATTTAGTTTTATATTGTGGAGCAAAACTTTTGGAAACATAAATAATTTTGTTTCATTATATCTATTAAAATCTAAAGATGATAGTGATTTAGAGCCGAATATAGCCCTATTTCCAAACTCAATTTTCTTTGAAACTAGCCCTTTTTTAGTTCAGTTTGAGCTGAATTGCTTTTCCTTTATCCGCCATGTAGGTTCCAGGTCAAGAAAAGAACCCATATACTTACCGTGTATGTAAACACAGGCAATTGATGATTGAAAAAATATCGATGATTTTTATCTAATTTATACTTTTATCCACGGTAAGCAGTGAAAATTATTGATATTTATAATGAATTGGACGATATTGGATGATATGATGGTTTTATGAAACATGTATATGATCACATAAGAATCTAACCAAACAAAACTTCCGATTTTTTTTCAAACCGGATTAACAGTCTCGGTGATGTAATCGCAATACCTACGTAGTAAAAAAATAACAAAAAATGCAAATAGAATCATCCAAATTCGTGATGTAGTTCCTCCTTCTTTTTTCCTGGAAAGTCGGTGAAATAAAAAATTTATTGGCATAAAATATACTTAATACTCAAATATTCCAATGTTAATTAAAAATGTTTATGACTAATTAGAGTATTTTAAAGGAATGAGGTTGGGTAGGGCGGCAGTTTTAATTTTTTGCCCGCCTTGTTGAGTAAAAGACTAGTCTAGTTAACCCGTAATTTTTTTTTCAGACCAACATTCGCAATGCCCAGACAGAAACATTAACAGGCGATCAACGTACTGAAGATACTGGAAACAATATAAACGATACTGTAGCATGTAAAAAAGATGATAGTGAATACGTTCCTTTATATCCCATAAATGGAGGATATTATAGATCTGCTGACGGTAACGAAGAACTAGGAAGCGAACATACAAATAACGAATCTCCACAAAGTTTAGATGGTGAAGAGAGCGAAATAAATTCAATTCCCGCAGTTCCAACTTCTGATTCTGATAAGACCCCCAAATTAAAATTTACGAAACTGCAAAATGAACAAAAAAGTAGTAAAACACCACTAAGTAAGGAATCTCTTGTCCAATTGTCAAAGCCCAATACCGAAGGAGAGAAACCCATAGTAGAAGGAACACTTCTCGACCACATGGATTCAAATTTGATGGGCCGATTCGATGCATTGAAAGATGAAGCTGATCCTCCGAAATCGTTAGAACAACAGCCGGCTATCGTTGAAATGCGCAGAGACACTAATGAAGACAAATCCTCAGAAAACGATAATGTTGGTTGCAGTCTAGAAAAAAGTGAAATTCTTCCTTTATTCCCGCTACCAAGACCACGTCCTTATAGACCATACCAACCTCCAACTAATGAATATAATGACGCTGAATACAAAGAAAGTGAAAAGAATCCTGCAGTTATTGAAGATTCTCCCGATATGGCGTTGAGAAATGCCCCCGACCATTCTAAAAACAGCAACGGTGATAAGCTAGGGGAAGTAGTTACTTTATTAAATAAAATAAATTCTCAACTGAAAGCATCCAGCCATCCAGATAACGTTTTGGGAGATCCTAAGCGAACAGATCTAGAAGATCCTTCCGAATCTGGAATAGAATCTGGACAAAAGAATGCAGAAGAAAATGATGGAGGCAAAAATCAGAATGATAACATAAATAAATCTGGTGAAATGTCCGCTTTCAAAGCAAGAACACATAAACATAAAAAACATAAGTATGTACCTTACGGGGGAGGTTATAGTGGAGGATACTATCGAGATGCTAACGTAGAAGCGGTGGCTCCCACACCAGAAGACGAGCTACATAATGAAAATATAAACGTAGGGAAGGAGATTCCACTTGTTCCAGTATCTGCAGAAACTGATCATTCAAATGTAGGACAAGAAAATGCACTTGCTATAGTATCTGATCCAAATGTTGACTCTAAAGCAAGAACCCATAAACATAAAAAACAAAAGTACATGCCACACGGGGGAGGTTATAGTGGAGGATATTATCGAGAAGCTAACCTAGAAGCGGTGACTCCCCCACCAGAAGACGAGCTACAGAATGAAAATATCAACGTGGGAAAGGAAAGTCCAGTTTCTTCAGTATCTGCGGAAACTGCTAATTCAAATTTAGGAGATGAAAATCTACTTGCTCCAGTATCTGCAGAAAATGTTGACTCTAAAGCAAGAACCCATAAACATAAAAAACAAAAGTACATGCCACACGGGGGAGGTTATAGTGGAGGATATTATCGAGAAGCTAACCTGGAAGAGGTGACTCCCCCACCAGAAGACGAGCTACAGAGAGAAAATATAAACGTTGGAAAGGGAAGTCCAGTTCCTTCAGTATCTGCGGAAACTGCTAATTCAAATTTAGGAGACGAAAATCTACTTGCTACAGGATCTTCAGAAAATGTTGACTCTAAAGCAAGAACCCATAAACATAAAAAACAAAAGTACATGCCACACGGGGGAGGTTATAGTGGAGGATATTATCGAGATGCTAACGTAGAAGCGGCGACTCCCCCACCAGAAGACGAGCTACAGAATGAAAGTCCAGTTTCTTCAGTATCTGCGGAAACTGCTAATTCAAATTTAGGAGACGGAAATCTACTTGCTCCAGGATCTGCAGAAAATGTTGACTCCAAAGTAAGAACACATAAACATAAAAAACACAAGTACGTACCTTACGGTGGAGGTTACAGTGGAGGATATTATAGAAATGCTAACATAGGAGAAAATGAAAACGTGGAAAAGGAAAATCCACTTGGTCGAGTATCTACAGAAAGTGCCGACCCAAATGTAGGTGAGGAAAATCCCCTTGCTCCAGGATCCACCGAACATGTCGACACTAAAACAAGAACACATAAACATAAAAAGCAAAAACCTTACGGGCGAGAATATTACAGTGGGGGCTATTATCGAGAAGCTGATTTAGAAGAGGAAACATCCTTGCCTCAAGAATCCGGAAACACGTTCAAAAACGAACAAAATCAAAACGAGGAATCATTGAATCCGATACAGCAGAAAATAGTTGGTTCCCAACACTTGTCGAGCGAGAAAAAGGAAAATGACGTCAACCATCCAAGTAAGCTCAACCCCACTGAAGGGGACGTGAATCGAATTAACATTATTAACTCCCTAGATACGCCTCGAAATCTTAATATTGATCACAATCCAAGAATTTCCCCACACGAAGGATCTGATGATTTTGAATTGGCAAGGAAGCTTACCGGTGCCACAACAAAGGAACAAGCGCAACATCTCCAACGAGATCATAGCTTATTAGGACATGATGACGTCGACCAAACAATTAGCCTTCAGAATCACAAAAAACCTGCTCCAGAATCTGCGAACCTATATGCTAACGGCGACATGGCACACATGCAAAATAATGAATTGAGTAAAAAAATTGAGCCTGAAACTTTTATTTCAATAGCACCACAGAAAACGCGATTTGAAGGTAAAGCAGGAAGCCCATTGCAGCCTGAAGCAACCATTCAATCATCCTATGAAAAAATAATCGATCCGCCAGGAGGGACAAATCTTGCCCAAGACCTTATAAAATTCGTTGAAAAACCCACTAAAGCAGTATCAAATACAATACATAAAATCATTGATTTCCCAAAAAAATATTCGGCTATGAATAATGATAACTCCAAATTTCCATTTGGTATCTTCGATAAGCATCTAGCAAATGAAAAAGTGTTCGGACTAGCGAGAAACTCGGAGCTTTTGAATTCTGATACAAGTAAATTATTAGACAAAGAGTCGATAGAAGTACAAAACAATCTTGAATCGATAAACACTGCTGATAAAGTCGGAGCTATTCAAGAAATTGATACTGGAGTCCCTTTAGAGGATACAATACCAGAACCTTTCAATAATTTCAGAAATGGTGAAGATATGATGACAGAGCAAGGAATTGTTGGAAAATCAAAATCGGACCATGAAAAAATCACAAGTAAGCATTCAAAGGAAAGTGATGAATCCAATTCAAGTAGCGATGAAGAGAGAAGAGTTCTCAACTTACCAAAAAGAAAACCAGCAATAGGTAAAATTCCAACTTTAAAAGTAGTTGCCAAAGATCCAATCCACAATAAAAGTGATTCGAAACTACCCCCTTTAGAAGATATTCAGAAAAGTAGTGAAGTTTCTATAAATGATGAGAAATCTTTTAAGCACATCAATCGTCAGGATGGAGATGACATAAATGCTCAGAATGATTTGGTCGAAAACAAGGATAGCAATGACAATGGATCACAAGATCCTAGCCAAGATACCGAGATAAAGCATGGCAAACCAGTTGCTTCCACCTACCAAATGACTAAAAGCAAGCTGGAGGCACCAACAAACAAATATTTCACACCTGAATCACAATCGGCGAGCGCGTACAGTGATGCTAAATCTCAAACTATAGTCATACCAATACCTGAACAAGGTATTAAGCATGACGACAAAATAAATGGAAATTTTCCAAATGGACTTCCTACTTCTCAAGATAATAAATTAAATAACCAATTATTGGGAGAAGAATCACCTCAAACGGAGTCTGAGACAAATTCAGAATCAAAAAAAAACAATTTCAATCCAGAACAGAACAATATTCATGGAATAGAGAATACAGAACCAAGGAATGAAGAAACAGTTTTAGGTATGCAGTCTCGTAACAAAGCTCTGAGTTATCCAGAGATTTCAAACGAAATAACATCGAAGGAACAAAATGTATTAAATCATTTCGGTAAAATAGTGCCGAACTCGCCGCTAAATCTGAAATCTGACAATGTCATGTTCCTTGGAAATGGTATCAAGTTACCATTACATATGTCGCAAAATAAGGATGGTTCGATATCGTTAGCTGTAGATGTCGATAAGATGTGCAATTGTAAAAATAGCACTTGTCCACATAATGCTGATCAAGAATCAAAGATAATACAAGACAATATGTTCGCAATTGAGAAATTCGGGGGCAATAGAGGCCATCTGTCATCGAAAGATAAGCTCACAGAAATCATTGGACAACGAGAAACTGAAGAAGAAAATGATCAAGACCCTGCCGTCCTCATGGCATCTCCTAATTTGGGCGATAGTTCTGAGGTGGAGAATGTTGGAGACGAAGATCTACAATTAATGCAAGCAAAGAAGGATTTAGAGTCGAGACTGGAAGACCATAAAAGTGATATTGAATTCTTCGAAGAACATAACGAAGGAAGTCATGGAAGGAATAGCTTAGTCAAACGATCTCCAAAGTCAAATTCCCAAGAGATTAAAGAAAAAACAGACTTCATGAGAAACAGAAATAATTTCCACTCTAATTCTGAAGAAGCTAAGAGTAACAGAGAAAAAGATTCAGCAAATACAAAGGGAAAACTAACCGAAAAGCAGTCAAACACAAAAGAATCAAAGGGAAGCAATTCAATTGCGGGTGAAACAGAACAAAAAAAATATTCCAACCAAAAAGAAAACAGTATTAACACCAATTCTGGACGCAAAAGTAAAAATTATTCGTTCAATAATAAAATTTCTAATAAGAATATTAATAACCATTTGAATGATAATCGAATAGGTGACGGCGATGATGAAAAATATGATCAGTTATTGGGTGTTAACGAGATTTACAAGTTCAAACAAATCGAACACGATTTAGAACACAAGCTGTCGGAGTTGAATGAGAATGTTGAAAAGTCGAACAAACAACATGAAAATATGGTGCAAAAAAGCACCAACAATATCTTCAAAACTGACGAAGATAATAAAGTGGTCGTAAAGGGTGTTGGAATCGTCAAGAATGTTCTGAAATGGATGAAAGACCTTACTAACCAGAAAATAACAATATAAACTCCAAAAATAGTATAAAATATATATATTTTTAAATGATTAATATTAACATTTATTAGTTATAATTTATTATGAATTTTATATTTTTCTATCATCAAGTTGTATTTATTAATTTTTACTAACTTCGTAAATAAAATAAACGTTGAAATTTATGTAAGTTTCTTTATAATAATTAATGTTCACAATAACTATTGTTGCCCATATTATCGAAATTTATATTTAGGAGTAGAAAAAAGTATCGTTATAATTAAATAATTTTCGTGAAGAAAGTTTTCATTCATTTTAGCTTCAGTTACTCTTTGTCTTTATGGTCCTCGTCCAGTTTTCATAACTGATCTATTAAGGTTATGAAGTGATGAGAATATTTTATTAAAATGTAATTAATTATCTCATCAACTATTTGAACACAAAATCTGTTGACAAGGTCAATCAGTTCAGTCAGCTGTTTTTAGTAACATTATGATGTGTAATATAATTGTTGCTCTGGCTAAAAACAACTATTTTTCACATTATATTGAAGAAACAATAAACTGATCAAAATATTAAAAATTCAGTACTACTAATCTTTACAATATTCAGTTTAGTGAACTTAACTTACTCTTCTATGACAACGTAGGGTATTTTGTATCTTCAATGTTAGCGATACTTCACGCAAAACGTCAAGCTTTAGCATTCACGACATATAGTCCAGTAAATGGTTTTCACCATAGAAATAGGAAACGATAGAAACGGCTTCGAATTGTGAAAAAGGTGGGCAAGATAGAACGGAACCAAGAACTGTTTATATTATGATCGTTGACCAATCAGCGATCAGCATCTGTCTGCCACATTGGAACTCAAACATTTACAACTTGTTGATGTTAATCGTTCATTCCGTGTTTTTCGACATTTCTAGGTTTCTAAGACTGTGGAAGTGTGTTACATTGTTTTGAAAGAAGTTTCCTTGTTGTTTTGTGTATAATTGAACTGTAACAATGACGAAAAAGTGCTATGTTTGTTCTAGAACTTACGAAAAAGATTCGGAGCTGTCATTTCATATGTAAGTTCAGAGGCGTATCTTCCATCAGAGACAAGACTTCCATGTTGTAAACAGTAAATAACAAATATTTATGAGATTATACGACACTTTATATAGTGATATAAACATATTATATATATTACATGAAATGCATTATATAATGATTATTTGTTTACATATTTTAGACATAAAAAACTGTAATGTAATGCTATATTATATCTTACTTATTTTAGGGTTCCAAAAGACTGTATTCAAATTGACAGGTGGTCTAGATCTCTTCATCTTGTTCTTCAGCATGGTATGATAGTCTGCTCGAAACATTTTTTACCAGAAGGCATTAAAATAAACAAATCTGGGAATAAACACACTTTAAAAACTGCTATCCACCATTTAATAGAATCGCCAGAAGAGAATGTGATTGAGTAAATATGTTTATTTAATTGATGTCACTGCTACGTTTTTTGACTGTTTATTAATTGTGTGCAGGTCCTCAGGTCATAATTCCACAACAGTAACTGCTTGATTTAATGAAAGCTCTACTTTGACAGCATCTTCTGATGAGCAGGGTTTTCGAAAAATTATCGTTTTTAAAACCAGAAAATCTAAGTTCCCCAACAAAGTAAGTCAAACCTCACCAAAATGGTTTTAAATATTACATTCTTTGTTTATAGGCTCCAGACTAAAACACAAAGTAATGAAGATAACTCTTCTACATTTATTGAACCATTTAAAGAAAGCGTATCTTTGTTTAATGATACTTCAGAATTAGAGAAGCCAATGTATAAAATAAGAACAGGTTCAAGATTGACCATTACTCTTTCATCGTCTGATACTTATACATATTTGCATAGACCACAGTAGGTATATGGTGTTCTCAAAGTATTAACTTTAAAGTTATTAAAGTATATAAGCGCCTCTTGAAAAATTACAAACTTTGCATATTTATCCTTGTACCAAAACACTGCATATTTATTTTATAATAATCAACTGATGTTTGTTTAGATGAAGACTAAGATATATGGGGGACTGTCTTACAAGTGATATGGAAAGTGCAGGAAAAGCTAAACAAATTTGGAAAATTGCTAAGAAAACCGTCCATAATCAAAGACGAAACATAAAAAAACCTGACTGAAAGTTATAGAAAGTGAAAAGCTCGAATTCTTAGGTTAAGGGATTGTTGAAGTCTTTAAAAAATCAAGATATGTTATCAACCAATGCATCTCAAATTATTTCTGTAAGTTTGTAATTTACAACTCTAATGGTCTATTTACAATAGCTTTAGTGAAAAAAAAATAAATTAAGTAGATTTTTATAATTTATTGATAAAATATATATATCCACAAAAATTGATTTATTTTATTTTAGGATACTACCAGTGCATCAACTCTAATATTAATTAATAGATTTCTAAAAGGATCTTCACAGAAAAAATATGAACCTGAGCTGAGATCATTTGCATTAACTTCAAATTTTTATTCAAACAAGGCTTATGAGTATGTTCGATCTAAATTTAATAATTCATTGCCACACTCGAGAACATTGCAGAAGTGGTACGAACATATAGTTGGATCTCCGATGGGGTATTTTCTTATTGATGGCCTTAATGGTCAAGAGAAGGCAAATTTAGTTAACATGTGTTCAGAGTTCTTGAATGAGGTAGACATTACAGTAACTTCATTAACATTTGTTGGTGCTGCAGATGGTGATGGTCTTATAATGTCTTGGTCACATTTAGAACACCTAGTGGAAGTTCAAGATAGAGAAAATGTACATGCAGGCACCAAACTCAGGAAAAGACACATAAATTATTGTAGGGAAGTAATGACAGTAAATTTAGCAGTTCAAACTTTAAGTAAAAGTGTGGCTGATGCCACATCATGTCATTGGCTATCCTGGGTTTGAAGACACAAGGGGCACAATGAAATTTCTTGAATTGGCTAATGATATATTTGACGCATTTAATTGTTGGAACTTTTTATCAAAAGCTAATTATAGAATTGCAATGACATCAAATACTGTTGAGAAACTTTTTGTATTATTTGAAAAAACAAAAACATACATTAATTCACTGAGCTATAACAACATGAGCATTTTAACTTCTGGCAGAAAGACAGGATTTATTGAATTTCTTGTGAATATACACATTTTCCAATCACCATACTCTGACTATATAACTTCTGGACAGCTCAGATATATATTGAGCTACAAACTTTCACAAGGTCATATAGAAACCTTTTTTAGCAGCATAAGAAGAAAAGGTGGGTGCAATAACAACCCTACATAAAGACAATTTCAGGGAATTTATAAACAATTACTTGTCCATTGTGAAGTTTCAAAATCTACAAGTTTAAATACCATTTCAGACAATTGTGCAATTCTCACATATTCTTGTTTCAAAAAACAAACAAAAGAAATAGGAAATGAAGCAGTATCAAGTGACGAACTAATCATGGTAGAAGTGAACCACATTTCAAATATTTATTTATCAGATACCAGAACGAAGTTATTGGCTATATTGCAGGCTTTGTTGTGAGAGCAGTGATGAAAGAAATAAATTGTGACACTTGCATTAAACTCTTGCAAGATGTTAACTCTTTGTCCATTTTGCAGTTATGTAAAACTTGGGGAAATTAATATAATGCATCACAATATGTAATTGGCTTATGTTTGGCAGCGGAAACAATTTTGAAGTTGTTCGTAACCAACTCTCATTTCAAAAATATAAATATAGTTAAACTGTTAAATGTAACAATGTCTGTTCTGAATTCTAAAAATGTCTAATGATCATATTTATGAAGAAGAGCCATAGAAAACCATAGTTTCGAATTAAGCAAATTTATATTAAAAAAATATTTTGCTGTAGGATTACACCACCATTGTAAACAGTCAGATGAGAGTATAAGAGTATGTTCAATTTTAACTAGAACAGTGCTATTTAGAAATCAATAATATGGTAGTATAGGGGAGAACACTAAAAATACGATTTGAATAATACAGCATGTATTGTTTGAAAAATCATGCATACATATTATTTTATTGCTATATTCCAGTTATATGTGCAATTTAAACTGAATTCGCACGATAGTGATCTTGCCTATTTTCCATACCTTTGTAAATATTTATTTCTAAGATTGTGTTAATTTTGTCCAATGTTCCAATGTTCTATTCACTTACAGTAATATCGAAATCTGGGTTAGGAACATAGAATACGTTTTGTATAATATGTATTAAACATCTTATAAAATGGTATATGATTCTGCAGTATAAAATTAATGTATTATAGGTTTTAAAGTAGAATAAAAAAGATTCCCAAACATTTTTTTTCATCATCTATCTGCTATTTTAAATATAAGCTAGGAACTCTATCAAGGTATGTATTTATTACATTGATAAATAAAAAGAATTTGATATTTATTGATAGAGAAATTACCATTAAACTCTTCAACGTTTGAACACAAAAATACAGTTATTTTCATTAATACCAAACAAATAGAATAATACAACTGAACTTGATTAAATGACGATTCCTATTGCTAGTAATCATTTGATTTAGCACTGACCTATCTATATTTTTAATCCATAATCTTCACTAAATTCAAGGACCTCTGTTCCTTTGGTGTTTCACAATTTGTTATGCACACATGACCTAATTGCTAAAAACTCGTTCTAGTTGAGGAGACGATGCAGGTATATATAAGAACTTTTTAGCAAGGCTCCCAAGACTTTCGCATTTGTTAGGGGCTGATTACCATTGCAAATATTCTTTTAGATATTTGTTATGGTTAAGGAGATATTAAATTCAATCGAGTCTTCAAAGCCAGTAGCATTGAAATTTTATAATAGGGGCTCACTCACTTGGTCTATTTGTTGCTCGTTTAGTTTTTGTTTCTATAAATGGGGTGCTAATAATTTGCAATCAAAAGTGAATGTCTCAAAAATGTGTTTCTATTTCTACAGACCCTGGAGGAAATTTTATACTGAGCCATGCAATGCTTTGTTTATGAAGGTGAAGGATATATTCTTATAATAGAAGATGCTGCAAATGTGCCTAATCATGTGTTTAATACTGTATAATATTGCATAATACCGTTCAATACGGATATTTATTTTCGTAGATATCATACTGCATTATACGTTTAAGTGTGAAACTATTTATACTGTATAATTCACAACCCTGATCGAAATATTGACTTATTTATATTAATTGAGAAACAACTCGTGCTGGTATGCTATTTTCTAGACACCTAAGAATAATATCTTGGAAGATGTGGCTGGAGAATAGTAACTGTTCAATAAGTTGCCAAATTGTAAGAATATTTTTTAACTTGATAAACAGTTTTTGAAAAATAAAATTTCGATTTATTTGATCTCAAGTGAAATTTTATTAATATTTTCGGACAATGGAACGTGCAATATGAATTCTTTTGAATTTATTTTTTATTCTCGACATCAACCATTTTCGTTATTATCTGCGTTAGTTATACTTGTTAATGATTGTTTAATTTTAAAATACATGTTTTTGTTATTACATTCAACTCATGAAATTTTTTTAAATATTCAAATCAATTAATTTATCTAAAACTGATACGCCACTGCTTATTGTTTGTAAACATTCTCTATCCTTTTTATTAGACAAGATAATGTCTTCCATGCAAAATTATCAGGCTATGCCACTTCTTGCCTTCCTATTTCTATGGTTTTCACCATAGACCTATTATCCTAAGAGACGAAACATCTCATTCATAAAACTCCATTTGACTTGTCGCAATGATTACATGAAGTATGACAAAGAAAACCAGCGGACCTCTTTGTCATCGAGTCATAATTACTCCTTATTGGCAACGCTGTTACTATGATTGAAAACTTGGTACCACTTGTAAGGCAACAGGCAACATCGCTTCGAAATAGCTACGAGAAATACGGAAGCTGTCAAAGTGCGTAGTACAGAACCAAGTCTCCATTCATAAAAGGTGCGCGGCGTTGTCGCTTTCTGAACAAATGACGCATGGAATGGAATAGTTCTGTATTTAAAAATTTAAATATTCTATAATTCGATTATATATTCCAGGTTACCATCAAATATGAAATATTTTTCAGAGAAAACAGTACTGTTTCCAATATATAAATAAATAGTGCTATGGACGTTTTTATAATAATTACGAATCTCAATCCGGTACACAGAACAACTAATCCGGCAACAGCACATTCCATACGGCGATACTTGTAAAATACAGAGGTCTGAGTGACCCAAAACTTGGCAATGTCTGATCGTGTTTAAATGTAAACAATTCTGTCTCCCTAGGATAATAGGTCTATGATTTTCACACACTAATATTTGTACAGATTCAAAATTTACGTAGCTTGGTAGGTATAGGTTCAGGCCTTATGGCGTGTCCCATGTGGTTTCAATTTGGGTAAGATTATAAACATATTCGTGGGTTCGGCCTTTTTTTGAACTTCGTTTAGTGGACTAATATTCCAAGCGGTGTTTGTTTCTTGTAGGATGTGTAAGCATTTCAAATATAACGTCAATCACAAAGAAACTTGACAAGCCCAAATGGCCTTTTCGACGAACGAGCGTAAGAAATGCCAACATTTTTGGGAGTCCTTGTGAATCAAGATATGGGAAGAAAAACATTTATTTATTAACTAATGATAAAATAGCATTTTACAAAAACTCCCTACAATTTAAAGACTATTTATTTCATCGATGAAAAAAGTCTTACTTCAGACCAAAATATCAATATACATATTATTTTAAAATCATTTAAATGGCTGGTCATTTTCGTATGGACCCAATATGGGAAAGGGATCCATTTCGGGTCCAACATTTTGAATTTTGGAATTTATTCGCCGGACCCATAACTTGTATCTAAAAAACACGATAAATTCATTCTAAATTTCATAATGATCGGACGGATAGAACGCGATTTATCGTCATTTTTCGCAATTAATTTGCTCTGGCCGTTGACAAATTTCAAATTTCCGCAAAAATATTGTTGCTATCGCAAACTATGCGTTTTTCAAAAAAATATCACGGATAAAAAATGTTTATTTTGCGTCAAATTATACAAATATTCGTGGGTTCGGCCTGTGTTCAAAGTTCGTTTAGTGGACTAATATTTCAAGCGGTGTTTGTTTCTTGTAGGACGTTTATGCATTTCAAATAAAATTACAAGAAACTTGACAAGACCAAATTACCTTTTCGACGAACGAGCATAAGAAATGCCAACATTTTTGGGAGTCCTTGTGAATCAAGAAATGGGAAGAAAAAAAGCGAAAAGCATTATATAATATTTATTAACTAATGATAAAATAGCTTTTTACAAAAACTCCCTACAATTTAAAGACTATTTTCATATTATGTAATAAAATATAACCAGTTTTGTACATTTATCAGTTACCAACACATAAACTGATCGAGATATCATTATTATGATAAAATAACTAAATTAATTATAACTAATCCAAAATTTTAATAAAATAAGATTGTAAAATTAAGTATCATAACTAATTTTTCTATATACAATAGTAAACTATGTTTAGTCTCCGACATTTTTTTAATAAATTCTAATGGCTAACCTCAAAATATAATTCAGGAATGAATTCTTTTAGACTTGAATACTCTATTATAATTATATTATTAAATTAAAAATAGAATATCATAATAAAATGGATATTCATTTAATTATAATTTCCAAATTGATAAACTATTAATTCTTTGGTCAAATCCATTCAAACTTCTATTAATAGTTGTTAAAACTAATTTTTCTTATAATAAATGAAATTTTCACAGTAGAAGCCCTCTCATTCCCGCAAAAATCTGTAAATTTTACAAAAAATCCTTTTTTATGTATGAAGGTATTATTTAGATATATCCGTTTCTAGATCATCTTGCGTTTTGTTCCCCTATAGAGTGAACATAATACAATTGAATAGACAATCGACACATTTTAATGTTACAAGTCTTTCACAATTCATTGATTCTCTTAAAATGCAGCTACTAATCTTTTGGTTAACGCAAATGCTTAATAGGCAAAGACCGCGTGAAGCAAATCAATTCCGCTGAATGTTTATTGAAAATATCACCCAAAATTGAATCTTGTTTGTTTTAAGATTTTAAATAAAGTGAAATAAAATTGGGAGCTTTCAACACTAGTCACAAAAAGGCAATATTTGTTGACAGATTTAAAAGAATAAAATATAATTGAATTTCTATACGTCACGTGTCGTTATATTACAATTATTAAGGGACATTCGCTCTATATTAAGATTATAAACACTGGACATTATTGATGGATCTTTCAGTGGCGTATCCTGGGACAATATTTATGAGTAATAGTGTTTATTATCAAATTACAACGCTAAAAATCGTAAAGCTATTAATAATTATGTACATTAAATAATATATATTGTCCAGATTTTGTATTACAAGAACATTTCAAAACGCATTAAAATCGCATTCAGTATACAGTCGGTGTATACTGAATTAAAAAAATGTTAGCCTCTGACATATAGACCAAACTTGGGCCCAGGGGCCTCCACCTCCATCCGGCCCTGCATAATTAACCCCATGTACTTTATAATCCAATGAAAAAATAACAATCTAAATAATAAAAACTGTGTTTTCTATTTAATTCAAATCTTGAGTTAATTTTGGGACATCCATTATAAAGTTAAAAGCTGTATCTAATATATGGTACTCGTAAAACATCATGTGATACATTTTTTATCTAATAGTCCCAGCATTCATGGCACCCTCCGTGAGATGAAAATTAACAAAAATTGTTAGGCAGAAAATATTTTCCTAGAAGTAGTTATTTTTGTTTTAATTTCAAAATTTATTAGAAATAACAATTAACAAATAATGTTTTAGTCGGGCGTAACATGTTTTAACATTTTCTTCCCCTTTTTAAATTCAGGTGTTCGATGGGGCCCATGGGAGCTTAGACTATAACGGTAGGCTAGTTCCAGTATATTACGTAGGCCGCATTCAGTGAAATACGTCACTGTAATGACTAGACGTTTCAAACATTGCCGGTAAATCTGAAAATCAATGACAGTAAATATCCGAAACGTTACAGACTCAGGTCTACTTATTTTAGTCAATCATGAAAATGAAAAATTGTTCATTCATTGCTTTCCTGTATTAGTCATTACGATGACTGGCTAAAATAATCAAACAACTAAAATTCGTTTGACCAATTCCGCTGGTTTCCCAACTTCAAGGTTTCTCGGCAATACTTGAAACGACTTGTCATTACGGCATTACGAGGTCCCATGAATTTCACTGAATGTTGCTGACATATAAACAACCAAGCATCCTGAAATGCTGGCATGACTATTGATTAATCTTGTGGTATCTTCATTTTAGCTAACACTTGTTCAGGAAAGATGGCTTCTACTGTTCCCGATATTTGAAATGTCATTCAAAATTACCCAAAAATTACGAAAAAAAACATAACAGTATATCAGTTAATATTACATTCAGGTGAATTAAAAATAGAAATAAAATAATAAAGATAAATCACCCATTACAATTAAATTCTTGCAATAAGATTACGTATATCATTGATCGAAAAATATGTAAAGAAACAATATCTTATTGCGAGTATTATCAAACTTATTAATTTGAAATGGATTTAATATCTTCATCCTAGAATATTAGCTATGAATATGTTTAAAAATGATATTGAAAGACAGAGTGAGAATTCACAAAGCTATACCTTCTTTACAATAAAAGTAACAAATAATTAACACTATTCACTAATATAAACATTCATCAAATTCGAATTCGATTTCATCAATTTCTGTACAATGGCAATGATGCAAGCTGTAAATAAAAATAAAATGTTAAACATACGACGTATACAGGGCCATACATTAGACTAAGGTTTGTAAAACTCTAAAACGCTTTTAATTCAAAAATCAAATATGAAATTTTAGTTCTAACCATAGACAAATTTGTGTCAAAAGTGAAGCAATACCGTAAAACTCGAAATTTGACAAAACCTATGGTTCGAAAAAAAAATTGCTAACCAAAAATGGGGTCTGGAAGTCAAAAAAATGTTTGATTTCAAGATTAAAAATAGTTTTTTCGTGATTTTCTCGGAAAGACGGCTATTAGAGAACGGTTTGGGTAGAATAAAAGACGATGAAATTTCTTATTAAAATAATCCAGGGATATTTTTAGTACGCTAGGTTAGGTTAGTGAGGTTAGTGCTTTAGATTTCAAACAAATACGTCAAACAAAGCTTCTCTCTAGCATTGTAGAAAAGAGGTGAGACTATAAAAATTTGGATTTTTCGATGCTCAAAAATTTTCAAAGTGGCGCCAAAGTTTTATCCTTGAACCAAAATGCTTGAAATGATTTTGGATATTAGGTGCGAAACTTTGAAATGTTTCGAATGAATTTGGTTTCGTATCGATAACTCAAGTATTTCGTCTGTAAATCGCAAAATACGAAGTTTTTCAAAATGGCCGATTTTGCGCCGTATAATAAGAGAGCAGAATACTGAAAACCAGACAAAAGAGACTGAAAATACCACCTTTTTACCGAAACAGAATATCCAAAAACCAAAAACTATCGATAATACAGTCAATTTTGCGTTACCATCAAAAATACACTAATTGGGTCCGATATTGGGCTCAATTAGTGTATTTTTGATGGTAACGCGAAATTGAGCATATTATCGATAGTTTTTGGTTGACCTCCGATGAGCTCCAGAGACAAAATTTGGGCATTAACATTTCTGACATGAAAAAAATGCAAATTTCTCTACATGCCCAAAAAACTGAAAAATGGTCATTTCTAGGTTAAAAAGTTGGGCCTTCAAAAAGCCGCAGGGTGAATCCAAATTTCAACCACACCATCGTCATCAGCGCCCCAAAAATCATATGGTATGACTAAATTTGCGGATTGCTCAACAAATACCAAAAATCAGCTCCTCGAATAACTGGACTAACAAAATATGATAAGTTTTTGGACATCCTTGCAAGGCGCAACTTTGGATATATGTAGATGTGAACTGTTGTTATCAAAATAACTCAAGGAACGTTATCCCGAGTTGATTTGTAAAATTTTTATATATTTTTGGGAATACTAGGTTAGTAGGTTATTTGATAGTATTTTTTGTAATTGATTGATTTTCCTTGCCCTTGTACAAATGTCCAAGCGGCAATGTTTTAGCAGGTTAGTTTGCTAAATTTTTATATATTTTTGATAACACTAGGTTATTAGTTTTTTGGAAGTTTGTTTTTGTAATTGATTGATTTTCCTTGCCCTTTTACAAATGCAGGAAAGTCCAAGCGGCAACGTTTTAGCAGGTTAGTTTGCTAAATTTTTATATATTTTTGATAACACTAGGTTAGTAGTTTTTTGAAAGTTGGTTTTTGTAATTGATTGATTTTCCTTGCCCTTTAACAAATGCAGGAAAGTCCAAGCGGCAACGTTTTAGCAGGTTAGTTTGCTAAATTTTTACATATTTTTGATAACACTAGGTTAGTAGTTTTTTGAAAGTTTGTTTTTGTAATTGATTGATTTTCCTTGCCCTTTTACAAATGCAGGAAAGTCCAAGCGGCAACGTTTTAGCAGGTTAGTTTGCTAAATTTTTACATAGTTTTGATAACACTAGGTTAGTGGTTTTTTGAAAGTTTGTTTTTGTAATTGATTGATTTTCCTTGCCCTTTTACAAATGCAGGAAAGTCCAAGCGGCAACGTTTTAGCAGGTTAGTTTGCTAAATTTTTACATATTTTTGATAACACTAGATTAGTAGTTTTTTGAAAGTTTGTTTTTGTAATTGATTGATTTTCCTTGCCCTTTTACAAATGCAGGAAAGTCCGAGCGGCAACGTTTTAGCAGGTTAGTTTGCTAAATTTTTATATATTTTTGATAACACTAGGTTATTAGTTTTTTGAAAGTTTGTTTTTGTAATTGATTGATTTTCCTTGCCCTTTTACAAATGCAGGAAAGTCCAAGCGGCAACGTTTTAGCAGGTTAGTTTGCTAAATTTTTATATATTTTTGATAACACTAGGTTATTAGTTTTTTGAAAGTTTGTTTTTGTAATTGATTGATTTTCCTTGCCCTTTTACAAATGCAGGAAAGTCCAAGCGGCAACGTTTTAGCAGGTTAGTTTGCTAAATTTTTAAATATGTTTGATAACACTAGATTAGTAGTTTTTTGAAAGTTTGTTTTTGTAATTGATTGATTTTCCTTGCCCTTTTACAAATGCAGGAAAATCCAAGCGGCAACTTTTTATTAGGTTAGTTTGCAAAATTTTTACATATTTTTGATAACACTAGGTTAGCAGTTTTTTGAAAGTTTGTTTTTGTAATTGATTGATTTTCCTTGCCCTTTTAGAAATGCAGGAAAGTCCAAGCGGCAACGTTTTAGCAGGTTAGTTTGCTAAATTTTTATATATCTTTGATAACACTAGGTTATTAGTTTTTTGAAAGTTTGTTTTTGTAATTGATTGATTTTCCTTGCCCTTTTACAAATGCAGGAAAATCCAAGCGGCAACGTTTTAGCAGGTTAGTTTGCAAAATTTTTACATATTTTTGATAATACTAGGTTAGTGTTTTTTTGAAAGTTTGTTTTTGTAATTGATTGATTTTCCTTGCCCTTTTACAAATGCAGGAAAGTCCAATCGGCAACGTTTTAGCAGGTTAGTTTGCTAAATTTTTATATATTTTTGATAACACTAGGTTATTAGTTTTTCGAAAGTTTGTTTTTGTAATTGATTGATTTTCCTTGCCCTTTTAGAAATGCAGGAAAGTTCAAGCGGCAAAGTTTTAGAAGGTTGGTTTGCTAAGTTTTTATATATCTTTGATAACACTAGGTTATTAGTTTTTTGAAAGTTGGTTTTTGTAATTGATTGATTTTCCTTGCCCTTTTACAAATGCAGAAAAATCCAAGCGGCAACGTTTTAGCAGGTTAGTTTGCAAAATTTTTACATATTTTTGATAACACTAGGTTAGTGGTTTTTTGAAAGTTTGTTTTTGTAATTGATTGATTTTCCTTGCCCTTTTACAAATGCAGGAAAGTCCAAGCGGCAACGTTTTAGCAGGTTAGTTTGCTAAATTTTTATATATTTTTGATAACACTAGGTTATTAGTTTTTTGAAAGTTGGTTTTTGTAATTGATTGATTTTCCTTGCCCTTTTACAAATGCAGGAAAATCCAAGCGGCAACGTTTTAGCAGGTTAGTTTGCAAAATTTTTACATATTTTTGATAACACTAGGTTAGTGGTTTTTTGAAAGTTTGTTTTTGTAATTGATTGATTTTCCTTGCCCTTTTACAAATGCAGGAAAGTCCAAGCGGCAACGTTTTAGCAGGTTAGTTTGCTAAATTTTTATATATTTTTGATAACACTAGGTTATTAGTTTTTCGAAAGTTTGTTTTTGTAATTGATTGATTTTCCTTTCAAGTCAACTTTCCTCTTCAAGAAACCTTACAGCTCATGGTGGCTACTTGTAGCTGAAAGGTCCTAATTTCAACAGTATTTTTAGTGGATAAGGGTGATCGTTTCTTATTTATAGTGTAAAAATGCTAATTAGTACAGCCGTAAACATTGGGAAACGTAAATACCGCGTGATTTCTGGATCCACTGCATTACGCACAAAAGCACCTAGAATCAATTGAACTCTGGAAAAACACAAACTGAAAAGCGGAATCGAATCAACCGAAATGAATACGGATTGCTCACACAACAACAAACGAAAGTTAAAAACAGTTTAGATAAAACTGAAATATATTGATCAGTATTTTTTTCATAGAAATCTGATAAAATTACTTGCCGTTTTCATCAATTATTCCTGTGCCATATGATGTAAATGGGCAACGTTGAGCTGCGCCTGAAGACTCGAAAGAATCGTATCAGGTATCACTGGTTTAGGCAAAGGTATCGTAACCGGCGGCGGTTCGTCCGGATTGTCGGGGTTCAATTTGCTCACGGGTTGGAGTCGTCTGATGTTACTCACCACATTCAAACCTGAAATTGCATAAATTGGGATTAATTCATGATATTAAACAATTTCGATTTACACAGCTTGACTAATTACGTTTTACGCAAAACCTACCGTGTATCGTTCTCTTGTGCTGTGTGAGCAAATAGCCCATGAGAAAACTGTCTGAACACAGCTCACATTGAAACCTTTCTCCGGTGTGTCTTCTAACATGGGCTTTCAAATCGTTGCCTTGGGCAAATGCGGCGTCACAATATGTACATTGATAGGGTTTTTCACCTGAAAAAATATGAAATATGGTTAGTGAAAATCACCGAACGCCTTCACAAATTAAATATTTACCTGTATGTGTTCGCATATGAACTGTCAAATTATAGGCTCTGAAACAAAATTGAAAAGATCAGATAATCGGTACTTTGTGATAGTTGACATAATAAAAATAAGTTTTCTTCGTTTTTACTAACCATCATAATTGTGGCTGCAGTTTCGATGCTGATCAAATTAAAACCAGCGAATAACATTATGTCATTTTATATGAGTAGGGATGGGGGCACCTTGGCCCGCCAGACAGAGAGCCTTATCAGATGTAGGCAACCAGTGATACACTCGTGCATGCGCGGTATGCCCAGACAGGTATCGGTAAGTACTGACCCTGTATTACCGGCCTGGATAGACGGTTAGGGTGTGGTCTCGCCTCTAACATCTAGGTGTTACCGGGTAGACGGCTAGGGCTTGATCGTTCAAGGTGGACAGCAAGCAATATGTGAGGTTAGGGATAACTTCAATATAAAGCAGCATCAAAATATTTTTTTCTACACACGGGAATCGAACCCGAGAAATGAAATCCAAAGCCGGCTCCTTAACCACTCAGCTATGGAGGACTTGAGAATAAGCGATTTTAATGTTGTAGATATAACCGCAGGCTATCCGGTCTGAGTGATAAGTGCGAGTATATTGCAGTCTATATGATGCAGGTAATTTGTTTTTACATGACATCAGTCATGCAGGTATGTCACGTAGCCTACAGCGAGGTATGGCATGTGAGACTTCATAGCGCTAGCCATAGGGGTTTTGAAAGAGTTATAATGGCGCTGTTTATGTATGCTGTCAGTCACGTGATTTTTGAAAGAGGCGGGTATTCATCGGAGGTATCATGGGAGGGCTGCTGCTCCTTCATCGGAGTGGGTGTATAGATGGAATGTTATACAGTGTGGAAATGATATCTTCTTCTGCATTTCTCAAACGCGATGTTTATAAGGAAATTACTTTCAATCATCTTAAACATATATGGAAATTATTTTTAGTATACAAAATGGAGTTGGGAGACTTCAATGGGTATGGAATGTGAGGTTATACAGATTGTTTATGTATGACGTTAGTCATGTGAATTTGAATGAAGCTCACGCGATCTCCAACGAGACAGGTGTGTATGTGAGGTTATACAGAGTGTGCAGGTATAATGATGTCTATCACGCAGGTCTTCAGCGAGGTATCTACCTTGCAGGAGTCTTCAATGAAATGTGAGGTTGTTTGTACATGCCGTTAGTCGCAGGGTTTTGTCTGAGTTATAACGATATCGTACACGGCGCATTGTCTGCCCCCACAAGTCTTCAATAAGGGCCATAACATCTAACATGTGATAGTTTACAAAAATGCTGCTTCTCATAATAGCGATATTATGAAGCGTTTGCAGAAATAACTATTAAATCATCTTATTCAACTTGGAATTATCGTAATGATGCGCGCGATCCTTCAATGTTAAAGTAGTTTCATAAGTTATCCGAAAGTAATATGAATATATAAAATGTTTTTCCAAAATTAGTTCCGAAGTAAACATAATTCGCTATAATATTCATTCATGTATGTTTCATAAATTATCCGATATAAATCAAATAAGTTTATGTCGCAGGTTGAACAATATTCACTATCATATTTTGCGGTAGAGCTACAGCTGGTTCGAGAGATAAGAAAGATACGCCGATCACCTTCAAACATGATGAGAATACTTTATTTTAAATCACACATGTAGTATGTATATATTCGAATCATATTGATTGTAAATCGCATAATATGATCCGAAATCTAGCTGCTGCTGGGTGTAGCCCAATACCTATACAGAATCTAGACGAAGCGGTGTTACGCATCACGAACCGTCTGTACAGCTCGATTGCTATATAACAAAATACATTTTAATCATCTTAAACATATAGATGTGCTAATATAATTTTTCCAGTATGCAAAAATATACTAATAAAACATTTTTCATCGACACACACATTTCTTCATAGGATAGTTAGCTTTTTATAAAATTCAAACAATTTCAATGGGAAACATATATGCGAGGGAGTTTTATAGAGATCGAACTCATTTCCCCAACCACCCAAGAGGTAGAACTATGATGAGGAATTGATGTGGATAATAATCATATGAATATCTTCATATGCGCTAATCTATATGACATTCAAACACATGCTTCATAAAAGTCTGAATATTGAGTAGAGCTATAGTATCTTCTTCATAAGCGATCATTATCAACATTCAGACACTTGTTTAGCACGTGATTCAACAAGCTGACATCATCGTTCACGAACTATGATGGGCTGATGAGGAATAAAATACCAATAATAATTATATAAATATCTCCATTAGCAATCTGTACATTTTCCTTCACGAGCACAACTTTTACAAACTCCATACGTTCGCGTAAAATATTATAATGATAAACACATTTTTTGTTCACGGGTTTACATAATCATATGAATATCTTCATAAGCGCTAATCTATATGACATTCAAACACATGCTTCATAAAAGTCTGAATATTGAGTAGAGCTATAGTATCTTCTTCATAAGCGATCATTATCAACATTCAGACACTTGTTCAGCACGTGATTCAACAGCCTGGCATCATCGTTCACGAACTATGATGGTTCGATGAGGACTCAAACATTGAACAGATGAATCTTTGAGGTTAAATATCTGCTGTAGAAATTACCCCACTTTTATTACCTTTTATTTGAGAATATCGATATTTCCCATGTAACTAACCTAAAGCTATTTTGTATGCAACATTGTTATCATTTGCGAGCCTACGAGGGCCTGTGTGTTGGTCGGGGCTAAATGAATATGTTTGACTATTATTACCTGTAGATTTATTTGAGATTCTTCAAGTTTGAGATTGATAACCCACATGAAGAAAGAAGCTTCAACGAGTTGATATCAATGAAAATTCGCTATTCTGAATGTGACAACTTTATCAGCTTCAACACTCGAGATAAGAGAGCATATTTACCGCTGATGTAGGGAAAATCAATATGATGCATACAAATTGGGGTGGGTGAGAACATCAGACTATAGCTTTATGTGTATCGAAATACATAAGGATTTTGACGAGTAAGTGGTGTTTTATTGAATTGAAGATCCGGCGACCATCGTTCACGAAAGATGATGACGTCACTGCTTCAAGCCAATGACAGTAACTGATTCAATCCGGCGACCATCGTTCACGAACGATGATGACGTCACTGCTTCAAGCCAATGACAGTAACTGATTCAATCCGGCGACCATCGTTCACGTACGATGATGACGTCACTGCTTCAAGCCAATGGCAGTAACTGATTCAACCCGGCCACCATAGTTTACGAACGATGATGACGTCATCAACATTCAGACACGTGTTTCAGCATTCAGACACGTGTTTCAGCATTCAGACACGTGTTTCAGCATTCAGACACGTGTTTCAACATTCAGACACGTGTTTCAACATTCAGACACGTGTTTCAGCATTCAGACACGTGTTTCAGCATTCAGACACGTGTTTCAGACACGTGTTTCAACATTCAGACACGTGTTTCAACATTCAGACACGTGTTTCAGCATTCAGACACGTGTTTCAGACACGTGTTTCAGCATTCAGACACGTGTTTCAGACACGTGTTTCAACATTCAGACACGTGTTTCAACATTCAGACACGTGTTTCAGCATTCGGACACGTGTTTCAGACACGTGTTTCAGCATTCAGACACGTGTTTCAACATTCAAACACGTGTTTCAGACACGTGTTTCAACATTCAGACACGTGTTTCGACATTCAGACACGTGTTTCAGACACGTGATTCAACATTCAGACACGTGTTTCAACATTCATACCTATTTAACATGTATTTGAAACCTGATTTTGAGAGAAGCGTAGAAGCACCTAACCGCGTGATCAGACATACACAATATAACATCATCAACTAGTATATAAACAAATGCTTATTAACATATGTTTCAGTATGATTTCGAATCGCCTTCAGGCATGATGAAGATTGTTAAGCAAAAAGACTCGTTGAGTATTATGAACTTAGGGTCAAGCAATGAGAATGTTGAACAACCACAACGTCACAGCTCTTTGCTGCCTAATACTCTACGAACAATAATCTGTGGTCCAAGTAATTGTGGGAAAACAAATGTGATGTTATCTCTATTGTTAGATGCAAACGGTCTGAAATTTGAAAACGTGTACATATATTCAAAGTCTTTACACCAACCAAAATACCAGTTACTAAAGGAGACATTGAAGAAAATTGAGGGGCTTGGATATTTTCCTTGTACCGAAAGTGATGAGGTCATAGACCCCACAGAAGCGAGGCCTAATTCGATAATAATATTCGATGACGTGATGTTTGAGAGACAGGAGAAAATTCGTGCTTATTTTTCAAGAGGGAGACACAACTCAATTGATAGTTTCTATCTTTGCCAGTCTTTTGCTAAATGTCCAAAACATGGATTGCGCGACAATGCCAATTGCTTGATTATTTTCAAACAGGATGAGCTCAATTTGAAACATATATTCACCGATCATGTAAGTACCGACATGTCACTCGAAAAATTCAAAGAGATATGTAGCGTATGTTGGAAAGATAAATATGGATTCCTTATGATAAACAAAGACTGTGATATGAATAAAGGACGTTATCGCAAGGGTTTTGATAGTTATATATATATCTAACATGTATATATACTTTCATTTGAAATAGACAACCCGCTCAGCATGGACGTGGGTGTGCTAAAGAAAAAACAACAATTGAAGAAAAAAATTTGGGAGTTAGCAAACGTTGTGAGGAAAAAATATATGGCTGTGAAATTGGGTAAAGCTGAAAATGATGAGATTCTAGATAATATGTTGAAGAATGTATCTAAACCTCTGGAGGAAATTGCGAAAAATGCTGAAATAATCAAACAAAATTCGTTGGTTAAACCTAAAAGTATTGTTTCTACAGCAACACAAATGGAGAACATACCAATCCCAAATATTGTAACTGAAGGTGAAGAATTCGTATATAACCCCCAAGATACTGAGGAGGATGTGTTTACACCCGAACCTACTATCGATCAGATTCGTGAAGAATTCAGAAAACATAAGAAAGATAATGCAGCGGCTACAGAGGAGTTTCTGCAACAATACCCCACATTAGCACGTTATTACTTGGAAGGATTCCTATTGGATGATGATGTTAAGAGATATGATGATAGAATGGGATTGCAATATAATTCAACTTTAGATAAATGGTTCATGGGTAATCAACCTATAGAAATTGATAGTGAGAGTAATATAATTATCAAGGGTACTTCGTTCAAGGGTACCACAGGACTGTATAATTTGATATTTTACAGAGATGTTCTACCTGATACTTACACTGTGGAAGATGGGAAAAATTACAGTCAAATGATGGAAATGACTAGTGCCCATAGACGTAATAACGATCCAGCTGATCGAATAAGATACACAGTGAAATACAAACATGTACTGAAACCTTTGATTAATTCCATGAAAAGACCCAGAGCCAAAACATACACTGGAAGTGCATATATCAAAAATGATATGCTTGAATATAACGAGAAGCCTATGGAATATATTTTTTGGGATGACGTTAACGAAATGGTGGATAGACTGAGACTTCTTGTTGCATCCTCGCATGCCGGTAACCATAATGAGATAATCTCTATAATAGAAGAATTGATAGAGGCAGGGGTAATTGAACAAAAACCAGGTGTAAGACAAATTCATCACAGTTATAAAGATGGTTTCAATGGATAAGTTTGGCAGAGCCTCCTCTTCCATGTGGATATATGATACAAATGTATTTAATAATAATTTCAAACAAGTTCACGGACAAGGATTATTCCTAACGAGCGATGGAAGTTATGATATGGAAAATCGTAGATTGTGCAACGTAAAATCACCGAATGATGATGGAGATGTTGCAAATAAAGTATATGTTGATAAATTAACACACAAACTGAATCTGAAAACGGAAACCAGTCTTAAAGATACCTTCAATGTCAGGGTTGATAATTTGATCAAAGATATCAACAAGGATCTGGATGAACATAACTTAACGAATGATAAGGTTATTCTCAACATTGATAAACATCTGATGGACATTCAGAATAAATATAATGAAATGGGAATCTATATAAAATCAGAGTATAAAACAATCAGTGATAGTGTGAGGGAAAACAGAAATGAATTGAAAGAGATCAATAACACATTTAACAGTATGAACATGCGTCTAAATGACATTACTAGTAAAGTGGAGGCGTTAGAACGACGGATGACATCTGTGGAACCTTCTAAGAAGAGACCCTCATCATCCACAACATCAAAGCAGGCCTCTGGGAAACGTATATCTCCAAATCCTGTGAATATACCCAAAAAATTAATTCTACACTAGATTTCCACATTGATAAGATGAGTGAAAACAAGTTGTTCATGAGCTTCATGAGCACAGAAGAAAGAACTTTTACCAGCGTCGAACATACATAAAAGGACTTCAATATAGGTGGAAGGGGTAGGAATATGCAATACGACTAGGACGATGAATCAAGAGTCAAGATTGAGATATTTGAAACATATATTGTTAAGATTATACTTAAGTCTCTTGTATTGAGATAATTAATAAAAAAAAAAACTATTTTGAGATCTTTGGTCTTCCTCCCACCACTCGTTAAATAATAGCATCCCGAACATTGAAGAAGGTTTTAATAAATTTTATTATGAAGATGTGAAGGGTGAGGAAAAAGTAGTTACTATACCTACGGGGTCCTACGAGTTGACAGATATCGAAGATTTCATACAAAGTACAGTTTGTGGGATAGGAGTGAAGCAAGAAGAGCGTGACCGGAAATTATCAATAAAATCTAACAACAACACTCTACACACAGAGCTGAAGAGTGATTTTAAAGTGAATTTTATTCCTAAAGATAGTATAAGCGAACTGTTGGGATTCAGCAAAAAGAAATTGACATCTCGCGAACTACACGTATCTGATCGACCTATAAACATAATCAAAGTTCAAACAATACGTGTTGAGTGTAACTTAACCGCAGGAGCATATTATAACAATAAGATAGCTCATACGATATATGAGTTCTCACCTCTTGTACCACCTGGGTTTTCCATTGATATAGAGCCGAAGAATCTTATTTATCTACCGGTCATCAGCAAGACGTCCTTCGATAACATCACGCTGAATATTTTAGATCAGAATTGGAAACCGGTAAATTTTCGTGGAGAAGAAATTATTATACGATTGGAATTGAAAAAGATCGTTAGGGATTATACCTCACAACAATAAATAATAATCCAATACTCACCACCACTCATTATATAAAAGGAATTCAACTGAGAAGGTTGCAGTAGCCATCACTTGAGAACATGGGTTTGGATTTCAGCAATAAAAGACATCTCCATAGTGGTCATCAGTCATTATCTACAACGAGCTCGAGGGAGAAGGTTGCTTCTGCATCGCTGTCATTGAAGAAGGAGAAGGTTGCTTCTGCATCACTATCATTGGAAAATATAAATTTTTTGAAGTCCCTTGGTTACAATGTCGGAAAAACTTCAAATATTCAGCGAGCCAAACTTCATTGAAGACATCATCCGGGAAGAAACTCATACCTACTATCCACACACAACATCTTTTGGCAACAGCGATGAAATTGAGATATTAATCAATCAACAAGATGTGTTGGTAGATTTGGCATCGTCTGCTTTATTCATTGAGGCAGAATTCCAGCCAGAAGCAAGTGGTGATGGTGAATGTAAACTAACGAATAATTTCGGAGCGTTTCTCTTCGAATATATTAGTTATGAATTGAATGGAAAAGAGATAGACAAAGTACGTGATCCTGGTATTGTCAGCACCATCAGAGCTTATCTAACATATGCCAAACATGAATCTATACCTCTAACTATTTCTGGATGGTCATTTAAGGATGCATTGAGTTCAGTCTACAATAATAAAATCAATTTATGGATACCGTTGAATTTTCTACTAGGCCTATTCATTGACTATAACAAAGTCTTGAGTGGAAAACATAAGCTGCGCTTGATAAGGTCTCGAACCGATAACGATTACTATACCAATAGCACAGGTACGAAAAGGGCTAAAATAAATGTGAAGACGATAGCATTAAAAGTGCGACATGTGTTTCCAAGTGATCAGGTTAAATTTCAAATGTTGGAGAATTTGAGTGCTGAGAAGCCTATTTTGATTCCATTTCGCAGCTGGGATCTGCATGAAAATCCGTTGATGAAGGAGAGCACTCGTGACATTTGGGCTGTTAAAACTTCAATGAATTTGGAACGTCCCAGATATGTGATTTTAGCTTTCCAAACTGATCGAAAAAATAATCCTGTTAAGCACAGTGCATATTTCGATAATATAAACTTGCTAAATGTAAAATTATACTTGAATTCAGAGTGTTATCCATATGAAGCAATGAAATTGAATTTCACCGACCAGCAATACGTGGAAGCATACCAGATGTACTATGATTTCCAGAAATCATTTTCAAATAAAATAATAAGCGAACCCATGTTAGATTATATAGCATTCAAGAATAGAGCAATTTTTGTGATTGACTGTTCAAAACAAAACGATGCTATAAAGTCATCAACAGTTGACGTCAAACTAGAGATGGAAAGTTTCCTGAATTTCCCCAAAAACACCAGGGCTTATTGCATCATCATTAACGATCGTATAATGGAGTATTCTCCAATTACAGAATCAGTTCGGAGTTTAGTGTGAAGAACCATGAATCTGTTATTATTTTAATTCTAAATGTATTTTTCTAAATAAATGTTATTATTATTATTTTTGGTATTTTATTTCTCTCACTTTCCTGCAAGACATCACAATAATGAACGAGCCGTTTGGTAAAGTACAGTCCCTTGGATCAACCCATCAGGATTGTAATCTAAATTTTAAATATCGCTTCAGGTCTAGAAACAAAAATTTATGCAACTATCTAATTAATAAATATAAATATACTTTTGTTTTATTACCTGTTTGCATATAATGTTCCTCAAAAGTGATTCAGATTATTATGTTATCTTTTCAATTATTATAATATGTAGTACCTAGTGGTTATAAGACAGTTTGCGGTAAATATTCTCTCTTATCTCGAGTGTTGAAGCCGATAAAGTTGTCACATTCAGAATAGCGAATATGAAAATAATAAATAACCTATCAATTCGTTGAAGCTTCTTTCTTCAATCTCAAACTTTAAGAATCTCAAATAAATCTACAGGTAATAATAGTCAAACATATTCATTTAGCCCCGACCAACACACAGGCCCTCGTAGGCTCGCAAATGATAACAATGTTGCATACAAAATAGCTTTAGGTTAGTTACATGGGAAATATCGATATTCTCAAATAAAAGGTAATAAAAGTGGGGTAATTTCTACAGCAGATATTTAACCTCAAAGATTCATCTGTTCAATGTTTGAGTCCTCATCGAACCATCATAGTTCGTGAACGATGATGCCAGGCTGTTGAATCACGTGCTAAACAAGTGTCTGAATGTTGATAATGATCGCTTATGAAGAAGATACTATAGCTCTACTCAATATTCAGACTTTTATGAAGCATGTGTTTGAATGTCATATAGATTAGCGCTTATGAAGATATTCATATGATTATGTAAACCCGTGAACAAAAAATGTGTTTATCATTATAATATTTTACGCGAACGTATGGAGTTTGTAAAAGTTGTGCTCGTGAAGGAAAATGTACAGATTGCTAATGGAGATATTTATATAATTATTATTGGTATTTTATTCCTCATCAGCCCATCATAGTTCGTGAACGATGATGTCAGCTTGTTGAATCACGTGCTAAACAAGTGTCTGAATGTTGATAATGATCGCTTATGAAGAAGATACTATAGCTCTACTCAATATTCAGACTTTTATGAAGCATGTGTTTGAATGTCATATAGATTAGCGCATATGAAGATATTCATATGATTATTATCCACATCTATTCCTCATCATAGTTCTACCTCTTGGGTGGTTGGGGAAATGAGTTCGATCTCTATAAAACTCCCTCGCATATATGTTTCCCATTGAAATTGTTTGAATTTTATAAAAAGCTAACTATCCTATGAAGAAATATGTGTGTCGATGAAAAATGTTTTATTAGTATATTTTTGCATACTGAAAAAATTATATTAGCACATCTATATGTTTAAGATGATTAAAAAATGTATTTTGTTATATAGCAATCGAGCTGTACAGACGGTTCGTGATGCGTAACACCGCTTCGTCTAGATTCTGTATAGGTATTGGGCTACACCCAGCAGCAGCTAGATTTCGGATCATATTATGCGATTTACAATCAATATGATTCGAATATATACATACTACATGTGTGATTTAAAATAAAGTATTCTCATCATGTTTGAAGGTGATCGGCGTATCTTTCTTATCTCTCGAACCAGCTGTAGCTCTACCGCAAAATATGATAGTGAATATTGTTCAACCTGCGACATAAACTTATTTGATTTATATCGGATAATTTATGAAACATACATGAATGAATATTATAGCGAATTATGTTTACTTCGGAACTAATTTTGGAAAAACATTTTATATATTCATATTACTTTCGGATAACTTATGAAACTACTTTAACATTGAAGGATCGCGCGCATCATTACGATAATTCCAAGTTGAATAAGATGATTTAATAGTTATTTCTGCAAACGCTTCATAATATCGCTATTATGAGAAGCAGCATTTTTGTAAACTATCACATGTTAGATGTTATGGCCCTTATTGAAGACTTGTGGGGGCAGACAATGCGCCGTGTACGATATCGTTATAACTCAGACAAAACCCTGCGACTAACGGCATGTACAAACAACCTCACATTTCATTGAAGACTCCTGCAAGGTAGATACCTCGCTGAAGACCTGCGTGATAGACATCATTATACCTGCACACTCTGTATAACCTCACATACACACCTGTCTCGTTGGAGATCGCGTGAGCTTCATTCAAATTCACATGACTAACGTCATACATAAACAATCTGTATAACCTCACATTCCATACCCATTGAAGTCTCCCAACTCCATTTTGTATACTAAAAATAATTTCCATATATGTTTAAGATGATTGAAAGTAATTTCCTTATAAACATCGCGTTTGAGAAATGCAGAAGAAGATATCATTTCCACACTGTATAACATTCCATCTATACACCCACTCCGATGAAGGAGCAGCAGCCCTCCCATGATACCTCCGATGAATACCCGTCTCTTTCAAAAATCACGTGACTGACAGCATACATAAACAGCGCCATTATAACTCTTTCAAAACCCCTATGGCTAGCGCTATGAAGTCTCACATGCCATACCTCGCTGTAGGCTACGTGACATACCTGCATGACTGATGTCATGTAAAAACAAATTACCTGCATCATATAGACTGCAATATACTCGCACTTATCACTCAGACCGGATAGCCTGCGGTTATATCTACAACATTAAAATCGCTTATTCTCAAGTCCTCCATAGCTGAGTGGTTAAGGAGCCGGCTTTGGATTTCATTTCTCGGGTTCGATTCCCGTGTGTAGAAAAAAATATTTTGATGCTGCTTTACATTGAAGTTATCCCTAACCTCACATATTGCTTGCTGTCCACCTTGAACGATCAAGGCCTAGCCGTCTACCCGGTAACACCTAGATGTTAGAGGCGAGACCACACCCTAACCGTCTACCCAGGCCGGTAATACAGGGTCAGTACTTACCGATACCTGTCTGGGCATACCGCGCATGCACGAGTGTATCACTGGTTGCCTACATCTGATAAGGCTCTCTGTCTGGCGGGCCAAGGTGCCCCCATCCCTACCTTATATGTTTATGTAGTATTACCACATTATGTAGTCTAATAACCTAAGGCACCATTATATTATTTGATTTTTTTTAATACTTTGACTACACGAGAGGGAAGTTCGAAGAACATCGTGTGAGGCAGCGGTGGAATGTTGGGAGAGATGAGCATTCGAATTTTTAAAGTTTGGAGATTATAGTCATAGGGAAAGACCTCACTAGGTAAAGAGTTCCACAACATCGCTGTTAGATAGAAAAATTAATTCTGGTAGGAAGAAATTCGGCTGGTCTTGCGTGACAATGAAGGGTGACTCGTCTGAGCTCGTCAAGTCCGCCTATTTGGAATCTCTCGTGGTGGAACAACAAACGAGATTTCTGATGAACACTGGCCATGAAAATACCTACAGAAAAGGGAGAGATCCCCCACCTTTCTACTATGTTCTAGAGAGCTCAATGAACTCGTAAGTGTGACATCATCAATCAAACGAATAGCTCTCTTCTGGATAGAATCCAAAAGCTTCAGCGTATGTTTGGGGAGCCGAACTCCAAACATGTGAACAGTACTTCAGGATACGTCGAATCTGTATTTATGTAGATTATAAGGAGCTGCTGGGATGTAAAGTAGCTCTTGGCACGGAATAAAAAACCAAGTTTTTGTGAAGCGGTTCTCGCAATGGATCTCGCATGATCGTCCCATGAGAGGGGGCTGTTGGTGGTGATACCGAGCATGAACATGGAAGACTTCATAAGAATAGTTGTACTTGACATCATCATATTAAGGAAAGTGGGATCCGCCTTACTGGAGCAGACGCAAGCTTGATTTTTGGTTACGTTAAACTCTACCAGATTATCAGATCCCCATTTCAAAATATTTGCCCGATTGCCATTAATTGCATCAACCTGTCTCTGTCTCGCTCCTCTGGTTTCATTGGATGATATAGGGACTCTAGATGAGAAAGCGGTATGAAGTGTACCATCATCCAAAGCTATGGACATGACAGGTGGCCACTTCCAGCAGAAACAGATAATCCGTCAACCACCACATGGAGTCATCTATCTGAGAGAAAACTTGATAGTGAGCGACAAAGTTGAGGCGGCAAACCATATGACGGAGTTTCCCAAGAAAGCTTTGGTGGACTTGGTCAAATGCTTTGGAGATATCCAATGATACAACTAGAGATTCATGTTTTTCAATAGATTTCTGCCGCACATGCCGGTCATTCACGATTTTGTAGCTCTCTAGGTATTTGATGAGCTCGATGTTTATTGCTTTCTCCATCACTTTAGAGATCACAGATAATAGTGCTATGGATCAATAATTATTAGTAAGGGTCCCCTTTCCTTTTTGTGGAATTGGTTGGACTCTAGCTGTCTTCCAGCTGGAAGGAAACACACCAAGTTTGTATGAAAGGGTTAACAACCTGCAGCAAACTGGTGTTGATTCGGGCGCACATTCCTTGAGAACTATAAGTGGAATTCCGTCTGACATCAGACTTTTTGGTTTTGAGGTCACGCAGAATGCGCCTAATTGTGGGCTGACGAAAGACAATTTCAGGCATATGGCTATCAATGGCAGTAATGTTAGGAGGGTCATTCCCTTGTGGATCCAAAATAGAATTTGCTGCAAACATCCCATCAAAAAGTTTCACTTTTTCTTGTGGTGTAATAGCCAGTGTGCCAACAGGGGAAGGAATGAACCAGAAGTGATAGTCAATTACTTTGGCGAAAGTGCAAAACTAAAGGGATCCATTCGGGCATTCGTTGAGTTTTGATCTTATTTTGGCATTATATGCATCTTTCGAAGCGTTTATTGTTTCATTGCACATATTTCTGTTCTGGTTTCCAGACAGGGCTTACCGCGCCAACGACGATATGCTGTTTGTTTTGAAGCGACGGCCCTAGATAATAAATTTTATTGAACCATCGTTCACCAGATGCCGGTGATTTGTTAGTATGGGGTATGTTGCCATTCCTAGCCTGATCATAACCGAGATCTCTGTGGCACATTGCGTTGGGTCATCAGATTCAAAACATACACTTCTCCAAGGAAACTCGGAGAAAAACATGCGAAAACCGTTTCAGTCGGCCAAGTTGTAATGCCAAACTGTGCGTGGTGGTGTTGGATTAGTTCGTGAAGTCATATCAGGGACAGGTCGTAGTGATGAATGAATTCAGAGTTTCCCAATGGTGCATGGATCTTTACTTCATAGGGATCTTGATTGTTAGTGAGGAGTAAGTAGGTCAAGCGTATTGGCATAATGATAGTTGTTATCGGGGATCCGTGTTGGTTCATTAATTAACTGCTCAAGACCATAGGTAATGGCGAAGGCCTCAGCCTGTCGCCCTGCTTCATCCGTGTTGTTTGAGAACTTGAGCCAAGCAGAGTAGTTAAGGTTGAAATCCCTCATGATGCTGGATAGTTCTGCTGAATGAGGTCAAGTTTCAGAGAAAGAAATTCAAAGAGTTCACAATGAGCTGGTTCATGGTGATAAAATCAAACAGAGAAATTTTGTCTGTTTGCGATTATCAAGCTTGAACTACCTTATATCGAATTCCTGTGGTCCTAGATTCTCCTCTCTCGGTGGCATGAGATATTTTCTGGAATAGAGGCAGATGCCTCCTTTAAATCTGAAACGAGTATGGAGCTCGTAGCGGGCAAAGCATATAGGTCGTATTGGTGGATGGATTGACCTGCGTCTCAGTTAAGGCCAGTATGTCTGGTTTGTCTGTCTGCAGATTTGTAGCTTGTTATAGTTTTGATTAAATCAGATTAACTTGGTCATTAAGCAGCTGAGATGGATGTTCAAGGTGGTTTTCCCAAATTTCCAATGATTCTAATAAGTCTAACCACCGCCCATTTTTCCCGAAAAGTATTATTTAGTAGTTTCATCGAATGTATTTAAAATATTGTAGCTGTCATTGAATTAGCTTCATCAAGCATGGATGCAATTGCTCTAGAAGGGAAGGCAAGGTGAAAAAGTTCTTGAAAAATTGGTTCTGAAGAGCCGGAATATAAATTGTCTTCTTATTCTACAATGCGCACGACCTTCCTACATTCAGTTTTCAATCTTTTTCCATTGAAGTTCGATAGCAAACGTATTGATACATGACCAACATAGTCTTTCTTATCGCCATTTCGGTATTCTTTAGATTTCCAATTCCACAAAACCGAGTTTCTTCATAGATTCCTATAAATTCTACGGTTTCATCTCTCGACCACGTTTTTATTAGATGGCATTCTTAAAAACTCACAAATTCAAAATGTGTTCGTATTGGGAGAATAACTATCCAGGCTAACAGTGTCCACTTGAGAGGATCAATCAATCAATCAAAACGGGGGCGGACAAATCCGGAGCACTTAGACCACTTGATTGGGTCCATTGTGCGCCCCTTGAGAGGAACGTGCCCTCTGTCGGAAGGCGTCAGAAACTCCCAAAACTGTGTTCTCTCAAGGGTATTTCTCTCAGGTGGACACATATCTTCAGATCTTATGAGGTGTTAATCAAGATCTTTCCGTAATGTTCCATAATATCTGTTGCGCACGTTTTCGAATCGGGGTGTTTGAATCTTCTTCGATACTATGCTCAACAGCCGCCATGTTTTCTTCTATACGAACTCTTTTTCGTCTAAATAGGTTCGGATGGACAATTATGTCGATCGCAAACTGGTCGCAGCGATCTAAGTTTCGTCAACAGAATCAGTTTTTTTTATAATAAATTTGCACTAATTGCAAACGTTCCTCTGACTAATCTTTGCATGATGAAACGGCAAACATTACTGAAAATCCATAAGCCAATTTTGACTCATGAATCTAGTGCCAGAGCTGGTTATACCAGAAATGTTATCACTCTAAAAAACTTACGCGATTTTGCGATAATATGAATCAGTGAAAAGACCATTATTGAAGGTAAAGATGACAATCGGTTTAAAAAAAAAGCTACCTATAAATTTTCGTATCGAATCTCTGTGTTCTTTCTGATTAATATCTATTCAATTGTAAGAAAATTGTGTTTTCAAAATATCTTCCTCAAATTCAATATGATTGAATATAATTTGTTTGAATCCATGAATTGATGAACATTTATATTATTATCCGTGGCACTGTATAAAAACATTTCATAATTTTTAGGAACTTCCAAATTCATTTCTAGAGCAAATACGGAATAAAATATTTTTGAGAAATTTAGAGTTTGTTCAATTTTATTCAAATCGTATTTTCCTACAATGCCATAATTCGGAGGGCAAATAAAATCGGATGTTTGAGATAATTTCAAGGTAAAACCTTATACACTAAAAGAGTTGAATTACAATTATACTGGAGTATAAAAAGATCTCGGGCTAATAATCAACACTTCATTGTATAAAATACTAGCTGACCCGGCGAACTCTGTTCCGCCTTAGAGGCAATAAATATACATAAAAATTCTCGGGAAATAGGTCACAATAACACTTTGTTTTAACTATTCGTCTTTACGTACGTTTCGGTCTCACGACCATCATCAGAAGACTCACTATGTCAAAAAAGGGGGTTTATTAAAACTAATTATAAAACAAGCGTCCAAATCGCACAATTTAACTTCAATTAAAAGAGCCCACGCCGTCGAAACGAACAGAACCACGAATAATCGAAATTGTATCGTCAGAATTAATGTATAAAAAATTATTTTTTGTAGTAAGAATCCGCTATTCAGTAATATTATTAAAATATATGAGTGCATATTGATTGGTATTCTCACAACAAATGAGAAGAACGAAGTTATTTGTCAAGTATCTACTTTCGAAACCAGATGTGTAGGATTTATGACATGGCACTTAAGAAAGGTTTCAGACCTGTACTGGGAAATAACATTACGAATTCTTCCTAAAAACATTTTCTACACTTATAAAGACGTATGTAAGAATTTGCAAGAGATTATTTAATCAAATTAGTATAAATATGACTTAGATTTTGTGTGTCTACCCTATGATTTACAGATTTCGGGTCCCGTTTTATGTGAATCATCTCCAGGATAGATCTTTTATAATAATTGGTTTCCTTAGTTAAGATATTAACATTTTTGTAATCAAATTGATGGTTATAATCAAAGCAATGCTTAGCAAGGGCGGTGGAATTTTCTAAGTTGTTATTTCTTGTGCTATATTTATGGCCGTACATTCTTTTTTGTAAATATTGTTTAGAGATTCCAGTATAGGTTCCATCACAATCTAAACAATTCAATTTATACACTGTGTGGGTTTGTTTATCTTTGGGTATTAAAGGTTTTAGATTTGAGAAATATTTTCCAACACAGTTAGTAGGTTTATGCGCAACATTTATATCGTACTTTTTCAAACATTTTTTGATTTTCTCTGAGGTCTCCGGAATGTAAGGTAGAGTTATAAAATTGTCTGTATTACCTTTTATGTTATTTTTATTAGACGAACCATTATAGATTTTGTTTATTCTTTCTTTAATGATAGGATTGAAAAAAGTTTTTGGGTAGCCATTCAATTCTAGTGTAGTACGAACAATTTTTAAATTTTTGGGGCGGTCATCTGCGTGGGACAATTTTATCGCGCGATCTGTAAGGCTGTTTATGACACTTTTTTTATAACAAGCTGGTGCAACGGAATTGAAGTGAAGATAACGTTGAGACCATACTTCTTTAGTAAACCAAGAGGTTTTTATTTTTCCATCAGCATCATGCCTAATGTTCATATCTAGGAAATTTATGTTATTGTTTAATTCTATTTCACAAGTGAATTGAAGTTTACAGTGAAAATTGTTAAATTTATCAATTACATATTGAATTTTATCGTTGGGAACACACATAAGGCAATCGTCTACATACCGTTTAAAGAATACAGGCCGAAAATCTAATGAACTCATAACAGATTCCTCTAGGCACTCCATAACGAGGTTAGCAATGGTAGCTGAAATAGGAGATCCCATTGCTGTGCCGAATATTTGTCCAAAAAATTGCTCACCATACTGAAAGTATGTGCATTCTAAACAAAATTTTACAGCATTTATAAATTCCGATTGATCTAGAGGTGTGTGGTTTTTAATCTCTGCCCAACGTTTTTTGATGCTATTCAATGCCAAAACAACAGGTATATTTGTAAATAAAGAAACAACGTCCAAGGAAATCAGTTGATGGTTTACGGGTACGGATTGATTTTTTATAAATTCATTAAAGTGCCATGAATCTTTTACATAGAATTCATTTTTTCCTATTATATTATTGATAGATTTTGATAGAAATTTTGATAAATTGTAAGTGGGCGCTCCAATATTACTAACAATGGGTCTTAGAGGTATATCATTTTTATGCAGTTTGGGAAGCCCATAGATATAAGGTGCTAGCCCATTATGGCAAATTAATTTATTTTTTAATTCAATAGGGATTATCTTATTCTTATGCCATTTATTTATCAATTTATTCACGTTGTTTTGTACTGATAAAGTAGAATCAGATTTTAATTTTTTATAAGTTGTTTCATCATTTAAAAGGTTTCCTATTTTGTTTTCATAGTCATTTCTATGCATTATGACGGTTTTATTACATTTATCCGCGTTCAAAACTAATATTTGAGGGTTAGCATCTAAGAAATCTTTTGTTATTTTTGTATGATAGTTAAAACAATTCTTTGCAATCCCTACTTCTGCCTTCTGTTTGTTCTTTTTGTTTGTCAAGATGTTGCAAACTTTGTTTCTAATTTCGTTTTTCTCTTCTACATTTTTATTCCTAATTCCGCATTCTAAATTTGCAATAATATTATCGATAGGCAGTTTATTATTGTTATTAGGCAATGCAAATTTCGGACCTAAACTTAACGTGTGCTGCACCTCATCCGGAATTTTTATGTCAGTTAGATTTTTCAACCATTGTTCATTGATATTCTTTTTTTCATATGTTACGTCTTTCATTAAATTATTTATCTTTTTAGATTTAATGGCTTTGATTTTGTTGAAATTTTTTTCGAAATTGTTATGCTGAATTTGAAAAAATTGCGCAATTTCTTAGATGCTAACCCTCAAATATTAGTTTTGAACGCGGATAAATGTAATAAAACCGTCATAATGCATAGAAATGACTATGAAAACAAAATAGGAAACCTTTTAAATGATGAAACAACTTATAAAAAATTAAAATCTGATCCTACTTTATCAGTACAAAACAACATGAATAAATTGATAAATAAATGGCATAAGAATAAGATAATCCCTATTGAATTAAAAAATAAATTAATTTGCCATAATGGGTTAGCACCTTATATCTATGGGCTTCCCAAACTGCATAAAAATGATATACCTCTAAGACCCATTGTTAGTAATATTGGAGCGCCCACTTACAATTTATCAAAATTTCTATCAAAATCTATCAATAATATAATAGGAAAAAATGAATTCTATGTAAAAGATTCATGGCACTTTAATGAATTTATAAAAAATCAATCCGTACCCGTAAACCATCAACTGATTTCCTTGGACGTTGTTTCTTTATTTACAAATATACCTGTTGTTTTGGCATTGAATAGCATCAAAAAACGTTGGGCAGAGATTAAAAACCACACACCTCTAGATCAATCGGAATTTATAAATGCTGTAAAATTTTGTTTAGAATGCACATACTTTCAGTATGGTGAGCAATTTTTTGGACAAATATTCGGCACAGCAATGGGATCTCCTATTTCAGCTATCATTGCTAACCTCGTTATGGAGTGCCTAGAGGAATCTGTTATGAGTTCATTAGATTTTCGGCCTGTATTCTTTAAACGGTATGTAGACGATTGCCTTATGTGTGTTCCCAACGATAAAATTCAATATGTAATTGATAAATTTAACAATTTTCACTGTAAACTTCAATTCACTTGTGAAATAGAATTAAACAATAACATAAATTTCCTAGATATGAACATTAGGCATGATGCTGATGGAAAAATAAAAACCTCTTGGTTTACTAAAGAAGTATGGTCTCAACGTTATCTTCACTTCAATTCCGTTGCACCAGCTTGTTATAAAAAAAGTGTCATAAACAGCCTTACAGATCGCGCGATAAAATTGTCCCACGCAGATGACCGCCCCAAAAATTTAAAAATTGTTCGTACTACACTAGAATTGAATGGCTACCCAAAAACTTTTTTCAATCCTATCATTAAAGAAAGAATAAACAAAATCTATAATGGTTCGTCTAATAAAAATAACATAAAAGGTAATACAGACAATTTTATAACTCTACCTTACATTCCGGAGACCTCAGAGAAAATCAAAAAATGTTTGAAAAAGTACGATATAAATGTTGCGCATAAACCTACTAACTGTGTTGGAAAATATTTCTCAAATCTAAAACCTTTAATACCCAAAGATAAACAAACCCACACAGTGTATAAATTGAATTGTTTAGATTGTGATGGAACCTATACTGGAATCTCTAAACAATATTTACAAAAAAGAATGTACGGCCATAAATATAGCACAAGAAATAACAACTTAGAAAATTCCACCGCCCTTGCTAAGCATTGCTTTGATTATAACCATCAATTTGATTACAAAAATGTTAATATCTTAACTAAGGAAACCAATTATTATAAAAGATCTATCCTGGAGATGATTCACATAAAACGGGACCCGAAATCTGTAAATCATAGGGTAGACACACAAAATCTAAGTCATATTTATACTAATTTGATTAAATAATCTCTTGCAAATTCTTACATACGTCTTTATAAGTGTAGAAAATGTTTTTAGGAAGAATTCGTAATGTTATTTCCCAGTACAGGTCTGAAACCTTTCTTAAGTGCCATGTCATAAATCCTACACATCTGGTTTCGAAAGTAGATACTTGACAAATAACTTCGTTCTTCTCATTTGTTGTGAGAATACCAATCAATATGCACTCATATATTTTAATAATATTACTGAATAGCGGATTCTTACTACAAAAAATAATTTTTTATACATTAATTCTGACGATACAATTTCGATTATTCGTGGTTCTGTTCGTTTCGACGGCGTGGGCTCTTTTAATTGAAGTTAAATTGTGCGATTTGGACGCTTGTTTTATAATTAGTTTTAATAAACCCCCCTTTTTTGACATAGTGAGTCTTCTGATGATGGTCGTGAGACCGAAACGTACGTAAAGACGAATAGTTAAAACAAAGTGTTATTGTGACCTATTTCCCGAGAATTTTTATATATAATTCATACTGGGTCAAGAATCTTATTAATAAATATACAAAATTTGTGATTTCATTAAGTTCAATTTTTTATTAAGAAATAAAAATTAAAAAAAAAGTATTTTAATTATTCTTTATTATTCATGTATTTTGGTGCATAGGTTGCACTCTTCAGTTAAGTACCTTGTGATACACGACATTTTTTGTTTTATTATCAGGCGCAAGAACAAACAACGCAGATGGTCTTCCGACCCTTGAACATGCCACATATAATTAACCATGGGAAAAACATGGATATTCCAGATTCAAACCACAAACTTGCAAGGATGGCCCTTGTGATTTGTTAATGGTCATGGCGAATGCAAGACGTATCGGAAATTGAAGTCTTTTAAACTCAAACGGCATATCGTTTGGGATCATCGGGATCCTCGGAATGATAACTTCCTCACCTTCGAATTTTCTTTTGAGTATCGTCGCGTAAATCACATTGTTCATCAATTTACTTACCACTAAACGCGTTTAGTTTTTGTTTCGAAGCATGATTCCTACGGAGCCAACCTTTAGGGGTAAATTGTGCGGTGGAGTTTAAAATTCAATTGGATAGTTGGTGACTTCATCTTCATTTATTACACAGTCAATAGATTTGAATGAATGCATTGTTCCAATGATCTCATTCTGAATTATGTAGTTTAGGTCATCTACATCTTTATTCTCAGCCGCTAAAATTGCTCGCTCACTCAACCATTCATTATTTTTGTAGTTAGTAATGATGTTTGGGAATACTTTGTTGATAAGTTCGTCTTTCGATGAGACAAAGTTACAGAAATTATGAGGAAATGAAATCAATCCGCTCGATTCGTCGACAGGTACTCGACCATCACCGATAGCCAGCAATTGTTCAGAGAAATCTTCAGTAGATGTATCATTAAGCAATGCAACTCTTATGTTTGTTGTCAGCTGAAGTTTCTCCACATAGCGCCATAGATTCGATGATTTGAGGCAAGCGTTTATTTCGTCGGCAGCCGTTGATCTTGGAATTACTGGCAGTGTTTGGCGGAAATCGCCAGACAGTAAAATCGTTGCTCCTCCAAAACATCTCGAGTCATTGCGTAAATCTTTCATTGTTCGGTTAAGTGCTTCTAATACACGTTTATGCGCCATTGTGCATTCGTCCCAGATGATGATTTTCGATGCTGATAAAACTTTGGCCATTGCTGAGTTTTTTGCAATATTACATGTTGGTTCTTCAATAGTTTGAAGATTTAACGGCAATTTTAATGCTGAATGAGCCGTACGGCATCCTTCTAACAATGTTGCTGCTATTCCAGAAGAAGCAACTGCAACCGCATTGTTGGATCTTGCACGAACAGTGGCTAAAACTACTGACATGAGGAATGTCTTACCAGTTCCACCAGGGGCATCCAGGAAATATAAACCACCTTTTCCATCATCAATTGCCTTCATTAATTTATCATAAACTTTCTTTTGTTGTTGATTCAACAGGGGTACATTCGTTTGAACTACTAAATCTAATTCCTGATGATCATATTCACGTTCCCGTTCGAATTCTTAATTAAATGCGTCATTCATTTCACGATTTGGCGCTGGCATTCCTAACCTGACTAATAAACTACAGCACATGAGGTAACACATGTCTTCGATCAAGAGTAAAGCCCGATTATGTATCTCCAGAAAACTTCAATGCGCCACAATACTCGCAAACAACGTTCATTGGCCCAATGTAAACGCTAGGATGCAAGCAGTAATCAGTATTGCAATCATATCGAAACGTTGCTCGAATCAAATCAGCACTTGATAAATTTCTTCTTATGCGTCGAAAATTATCTACTTGTTGTTCTCTGTTGTTTGCTCGACGATTTCGCATTGCCAACCTAGCTGTTTCACGGGCTGCCTCAGTTTGCTCTTGTGATTGAGAAGAACGAAGTCGAGCCATACTAACGCGGCGCTCTTCACGGGCAATTTCTTGTTCTTCTTCAGTACTTTCATTCGCAATGTTATGTATCCTTCTTGCATTACGGCTTCGTCGGGAAAGATTCGATCGTCTTGCTCGCGGCTTTGTTAATGATGATTCAAAGAAATTACAAATTACTGATTATTACTAATATAATAATAATCAAATTTTCAACCATACTTAACCATAGACAAAATTACGGTTAGCTGTCATTTACGTTTTGTTATTCCAAGTCAGATGCGTTTTTGTTATACCACGTTTTATATTGACTTGTATTCTCTTTGACGTTTTATGTCATGTCACACGGGAGCGCGGTCAAACGGGATAAAAAGTATCCTATGTCCGTCCCCTGGTTCTAAGCTACCTCTCCACCAATTTTCAGCCAAATCGGTACAGCCGTTCTTGAGTTATAAATAGTGTAACTAACACGACTTTCTTTTATATATATAGATGTACTGACTTCAGTCAGTACATATTTTATAAAACCATTATCAGGAATAAATCTTACCTTCCGAATCCTCTTCCGCATATTGTACAAAGATGAGTTTTCTCCCCAGTATGGTATCGTTCATGAACTGTCAAATCCGTGGTTCTCGGGAAACCTATGTATATAAGAGAATGGTTAAATAAAAATCGTAGGACACGTTTCGTTGAATGAAATACCTTTGCCGCAGAACTTGCACTTGAAAGGTTTCTCGCCACGATGTCGCCGCATGTGAATTACCAAATAATCATTACGTATAAAACGTTGACCACATTCCGAACACAGAAATTTCTTAGAATTCTCGTTGTGGAATTTCATGTGTTCGGTAAGATGGGACTTGGAATGGAAACTCTTCTCGCACGTTTTACATTCGAACCGTTTCATTCCCATGTGCCCTCTGAGGTGGACGTCTCGATATTTTTCGGTGGTGAAGTTTTTACTACAAACGCTACACTCGAATTTTTTCTCGCTTATCACCTGAAACGAAAATTTCAAATACTTTCTACTTATTTTCATTTTACTGCCGTTAACGCTCACTCTCATAATGATACACACATTGGAAAGGGGAGTCAAACATAGAGATGAAGAATATAGTTCTTGACCCAACTAAGAATTTTGAAGAGAAGCTATCTTTTTCTAATTCTCGGACCTCTCTTTCTTGTATGCTCCGCCTACTTTCTTAGTGCGTTACCATAGACATCTCTATGATGCGTTCGTCATTAAAAAACTGAGCATAAGTGGGCGGGGCGTATCGCGAGCGACTAGAAAGAAATGTCCGTCGATTAGAAGGAGGATAACCTCTCTTCAAATTTCTTATATGGAGTCAAAACATATCGCCGTCAAGAACTCTATTCTTCATCTCTATAAAGTCAAACGATTTACACATATTTTGAAAAATAATTCAAGATTGTCCAAGGTTGTAAGTCTTATTTTTATTCTAATAACCCTTGGGCCAATAGAAAATGATGCAAACAAAATCAAGCTCAGAATTTCTTTTGTATTTTTCAGAAAAAAATATGAAGCAAAAGTTGTTTGTGATGAAATTGCAATAAGAAATCAGTGTTGAACAATTTGTTCAATTTGTAAATCGGCTATAAACCTAATAATGATTTTCAAGGTATTATGATAATTAAAAAGGACTCTATCTCGAGAGCACCCTGAAGGAAAGGCATCCACGAAACTTGCTGCAGATGGTTATATTTCATGCTAAAAGAAAAAATTATCCACTCCTCTTTAATGGAGGATACACTATCGGCAAAGGTCACCAGGGGAAGTTGCAAGGGAGATTAATAATCAAAACTAGAAAGGAATGATTTCAAAACAAACGCTAATGACATGATCATCACAATCCAAGGAAATTTTAACACAACAGTTTTAGGATGACCCCTAATCTGATAAGCAAATGTATACAGGATGAGAACCCAAACATTAAACCTCACAAATCTAGCATTGTAGCTTTTACCCGAATGAGGAAACTAGAGGGAATAGGCCCTCTAACCCTCCAGCTGGCGGGGGAAGTCAATCCTTGACTATAACTTGCCTGGAACCAGCTGGTAAAAGTTAAGAGCAAGACCTTTGCAACATTAATGCTAGTCAGAGGCGCGTGGTCACTTATGCGTATCTGGCATGGTGGACAAATGTAACCCAGAAAATAGCTGCGGCCGAGTTGAATAAGGACTTACGAGACTACAAAACACGAGCAGATCGGGTCTTGATAGAATCAAGGAGATTGTGGGAGGTAACATTCTGGAAAAGGAACAAACGCGCGCCACATCATTTCCAAGTAGTCCTTCAACACCAACTTCGAGGTAGTTATACAGGAACGAAGGGAGTGAACCATCAGAGGCAAACCTGGCGCAAGGATCTAGTATACAGACGGGTCCAAAATGTGGGAAGGAACTGGTGCTGGAATGTACAGTGAGGGAAGAAGAATCTCACCGGGAGTAAGCACTTTCGTATTCAAAGCGGAGATATGGGCAATCCTGCAATGCACAAGAGAAAAACAAGAGAGAAATACGTAACCAACGGATCAAGATATTCACAGAATGCCAGGCCCGCCAGGCGTCACTGAAGGTACCATTGAACCCGAGACTGGTATGGGAATGCCATGAAGAACTCAGCGCTTTGGCAGAACACAACAAAATAACTTTTATGTGGGTCCCAGGACAACAGAAAAGCAAATGAACTAGCCAGTCTGGGCTTATCGACCTCATACATTGGCCAGAACCTATAATCGGAGTGACCAGGTAAAACAATAGGAACGCTGGAATGTAGCTCGTCGAATGCACCACGTGAATACATTTATTAGGGAACCGTCGAAAAACTGATCTGAAGAACTACTCAATATGCGGCGATGCACAATAACAATAACAGATCTCCTCAACGGTAATATCCCAACGAGAGGATACCTGCACAAAATAGGGCTGTACAATGAAGACCTTTTCTGCAGACAATGCGGCCGAAGAACTGACAAGCAATATTCGGGCATCCTAGGCAATCCCCCGAATAGTACAACAGTCAACCGGTGAAGAACCTGTGCAGGAGGAATACACAAAAAGCCCTTCTGGCTGAGGGGTGGCTGGTGCAAAGGATCCGCATTCAACAAGGGAAAAAAAGTTGTTAAAGCATCAAAGGGAATTTCTTGTAATTAAAATCATACCTGAAATTTAAAAAATCAAGCAGTGGACAATGATATAGCGGGAATTGTAAGATACATTGATAACTAACGACACCAAAAATCGAGTTGACAACAATTTTTGCATCGAGAAATGGAAGCACCGCAAGGCTCAGCCCAGACACCTTCATTTATACGTGTATCATCTGTAAATGGTTTCACAACACGAATAAGATATAACCGACGGAGTTAAAACACATAAGATGTGATCTTTGGAAGGCTGATTATGAAAATAGTATATAGGTACATACCTTTTCCCCGATATTGTGCTTAGACGCTTTATGTTTTGCCAAATGGTCCGCTCTGTGGAATGTTTTGAGACACACTTCGCACGTAATTTGTTGCATCTTACTGTGAAGTTTCATGTGTTGGGTGAGATGATCTTTTCGGTTGAAACTTTTCGTACAAATGATACAGACGTGAGGTTTTTCCATAGAGTGTGACAACATGTGGCGTTTTAAATGGTTACTACAACTGAAATCTTTCTCGCAGTTTTTGCATTTATAAAGTTTTATCTGTAACAGAAGCAGATATTAACAATAGAAACTGGTTTAAATCATACAATGGCAGATTTTATACTGGATAGTCAACCATTCCCTAATGCAAACCAATCAGAATTCGATTTTGAAATCACTACGGTTTCCCCTACACTGAAATTTCACACGAACTATGTTATTCTGTATGCAACATCCTGTATTTTTAATTCATGCAATTTTGCCATTGCGACTGCGAGCCTGTGCGTTTTTTTCCATCTTGTGATAGTTTTTTGGGAAAAATAACAGAGGAATCGTAATCAGCGACGCAAAAACCTACTAGAGGTCATTTTTCCAACAAAATTATACTTTATTATTCATAATCGTCTCAGGAAAATCTCAAATCTCCCGAATTTTCCATCTGGAGAGTTTTTTGGGAAAAATAACAGCGGAATCGTGATCGATTTTGAAATCACTCCGGTTTCCCTTACAGTGAAATTTCACACAAACTATGTTATTCTGTATGCAACATCCTGTATTTTTAATTCATGAATTCTTAAGATTCTTTCTGAATACTACGAATTTCAAATATGTTTAAGATATTCTCGATAATTCCAAAAAATGGATGAAACAAAAATTTTCAAAATAGGCCATTATATACCTAGTATTTCGAACTCGTCGAGTTCCCGATGAAAAGAAAGATTCTGAAGTTGTCAGTGCTTAAAATTAATGGTCATGTAGAGGAGGCTACTCTAATAAGACCTTTCAAATTAAATCATTCAAAAAATTACGATTTGGCGAGAATTCCATATTTTCAATCAATTAAAAAATACAGAGTAAGCGGTTGTTGATGAAACACCAAATGAAAACTTCGGCTATTCTTGCAGCTGCTCCATTTCAGGAAAATGTACATCACATTTTCCTACAATTGCGACTCAATACTACGAATAACAGCTGTAATATTGTATTTGAGACCAAGAATCATTGCTGAAGTATTATAGTCCAGGCTATGAACCGGAAAATGAAAAAAAAAACATGTAGGTTCGAATCAATTTTTTTTTTGCATTAGCTTCAGGTTCTCAGAATCATTCATACTCATTAAAACCTCACCCATTGGGGCGAAAATGGCCCGAAATCTCCAAGTCTTGAATTGTATTTTCTACAAAAAAAGGTATTTTGGCATTTCGAGTGCACCTGGGAGGTTTTTTTTGGGTCGCTGAACACGAATCCGTAGTCAGATTTGCTTGCAATCCATCGTAGGGGTGGTCAAATCGACAAAATTGGCCAATTTCGCACCCCTAATATGTTATTTTGCAATTTACGTGGTTTAGGCATTTCGAATGCACCAAGGAGGTTTTTTGGGTCGCTGATCACGAATCCGTAGCCTGATTTACTTGCAATCCATCGTAGGGGTGGTAAAATCGACAAAATTGGCCAATTTCGCACCCCTAATATGTTATTTTGCAATTTACGTGGTTTAGGCATTTCGAATGCACCAAGGGGGTTTTTTGGGTCGCTGATCAAGAATCCGTAGCCTGATTTACTTGCAATCCATCGTAGGGGTGGTAAAATCGACAAAATTGGCCAATTTCGCACCCCTAATATGTTATTTTGCAATTTACGTGTTTTAGGCATTTCGAATGCACCAAGGGTTTTTTTTGGGTCGCTGAATACGATTCCGAAGTCAGATTTACTCCGAAGTAATTTTAAAATGCAAAAATAATAAAAATTCAGAAGTGTGTCATTTTTGTAAATTTCCCACCCCTACGATGATATTCGAGTAAATCTGGCTTCGGAATCGTATTCAGCGACCCAAAAAACGTACTTGGTGCAATCGAAATGCCTAAAACACGTAAATTGCAAAATAATTTTTTTACCACCCCTACGATGGATTGCAACTGAATCTGGCTACGGATTCGTGTTCAGCGACCCAAAAAATCTCCTTGGTGCATTCGAAATGCCTAAAACACGTAAATTGCAAAATAACGTATTAGGGGCGCAAAATTGGCCAATTTTGTCGATTTTACCACCCCTACGATGGATTGCAAGTGAATCTGGCTACGGATTCGTGTTCATTCAGCGACCCAAAAAATCTCCTAGGTGCACTCGAAATGCCAAAATACCCTTTTTATAGAAAATACAATTCAAGACTTTCGCCCAATGGGTGGGGTTGAGGTTCCCAAGAGGTTTTAAGGTGCATGAATGATCCTGAGAGCCTCCTGAAGCTAATGCAAAAAAAAATGTTTGGTTCGTACTTACACGTTTTTTTTTATTATAGCTAAAATCCCGGTTCACAGCCTGGACTATTAGCGTAACCCTAAAGAGGAACTGAAGGTGGTAAATCGCACGATCAAGGCGATTATATTTACATTTTTGCAACAAAATTATAAATTATATATTATATATAAATTTTCCAAATTTACCATCTGGAGGGAATCGTGATCAGCGACCCAAAAAACATACTAGGGGTCATTTTCGGCTCTTAAATCATTGATTTTGTACTGAAATGCTCCTCTGAGGGGTTGAAATCACGTATTGGGGGGGATAGAAAGGTCGACCCCCGCGGTCTTGATAGTCATGAATGATCTATGGGGTATTAGAAACAAAATGCAAAAAAAAAATTGAAATTCTAGCTTACTATATATTTTTTTTTATTATGGCCTTTTTCCCGGCTTATTGCCTGGGCTACAATGCAAACGGTGCCGCAAGTCAAATCCGAAAGTTCATGTACAATGGAAACTTACCCCTGGATGTTTCTCAGCAGCATGATTTTCTAGCAGTTTCAACACTGGGAAATGTTCCCCACAGCTGGGACATGGAAAATCGCCAAATTCTTCGTCTTCGCTTTTGATTTTCTTCGCTTTTCTATTGGCATTTTTCACTTTCCCATGACGATTAGGTGGTCGACCACGAGGTCGAGACGGCATGATGGGGTGCTTTCGAGGACGACCCCGACCTCGTTTCACTTTTGGACTGTTTTTACGCGGCAGGTACTCAGAATGAGCACTATCTGAATCTTCGTCTAGCGCAACTGTGAAAACTAAATTTCATGTTAATCAAAACCTTTTCAGAAAATAAACCATATTTCCTACATTCATAATCATCGAAAATGAATGTAAGATGAGTAAAATGCCTTGCAAACTTACCCTCTTGATTGATGGTCGGCTCCACAGGTTCATATTCTTCCGTATCGATACTAACAAGGTCTAAAAATTCTTCTGGGCTATGCTCTATGACTTCGAACGGTTCCTGTTTGGGTTCCGCTGGTTCTTTACCATCTTCCTCAAGTTCCTCTTTCAGAGTGGAGGTACTTTGTACTTTCAATTCGCTATCTTCAGACAACGTGACTACTTCTCTGATCTTATCTTCATCCAAACTTTCCGTCACTTCGACTTGGGGCTCGAAGCAATCATCCACGTCATCGGAGTTATCGGAAAACACCATATTGGCGTCGAAGTCGATTTCGTAGTAATGGTCACTTATGTTGTCCAGATTATCAAGGGTTGGTAAAACGGGCCGCTGATTTTCATGAAGCTTCTTGTGAACCTAGAATTAACAATTAGTGAAGGATGAATTAATGTGCCATTCAATCTGAATCTTATTTAAGAAAAACTAATTATGACGACTAGAATATTTAGTAATAATTTTTTCAGTATAATTCGTTTATGAAGACAATTTTGAAAATCTATCTACGAAATCGATAGTTCTTCAAACTTAATTATAAAATATTTGATCTATGAAACCGTTACTTTGTGATAGTATATTAACATAATAGTCCAGGCTGTGAACCGGGATTTTAGCTATAATAAAAAAAAAACATCTAAGTTCGAATCAAACTAATTTTTTTGCATTAGCTTCAGGGGGTTCTCAGGATCATTCAAACCTCTAGGGAACCCCAACCCCACCCATTGGGGGCGAAAATGGCCCGAAATCTACAAAAAAAGGTATTTTGGCATTTCGAGTGCACCTAGATTTTTTTTTGGGTCGCTGAACACGAATCCGAAGCCAGATTTACTTGGAATTCATCGTTGGGGTGGTAAAATCGACAAAATTGGCCAATTTTGTACCCCCAATATGTTATTTTGCAATTTGCGTGTTTTTGACATTTCGAATGCACCAGGGGTTTTTTGGGTCGCTGAATAGGATTCCGAAGCCAGATTTACTTGAAATTCATCGTTGGGGTGGTGAAATCGACAAAATTGGCCAATTTCGTCGATTTTACCACCCTTACGATGGATTGCATGTAAATGTGGCTACGGATTCGTGTTCAGCGACCCAAAAAACCCCCTTGGAGCATTCGAAAAGCCAAAAACACGTATTGGAATAATAAGGTCTTACATTTCTACAATATGGTAATTCATGAAATTCTAGTAAAATAAAATATAATTAAGATTCTTGACCCAGTATGAATTACCTATATATAAAAATTCTCGGGAAATAGGTCACATTGACACTTTCTTTTATATTTTCGTCTTTACGTACGTTTCGGTCTCACGACCATCATCAGAAGGCTTATTATGTCAAAAAGGGGTTTTTTGAAACTGATTATAGCACAAAGCGTCCATATCGCACCAATTTCAATCAAAAATGCCCACGTCGTCGAAACGAACAGAACCACGAATAATCGAAATTGTACCGTCAATATTTCAAGTATTAAATATAACAAGAATCCACTATTCAGTAATATTCTTATAATATACAAGCGCATGTTGATATAGTGTCTCGACGACTGGAGATGAAAACTATTATGTCAAGTATCTACCCTCGAACCAGTTGTAAGATTTATGAGGTACTTGAAAAAGGTTGCAGACCTGTATTGGAATATTACTTTTGAGCATTCTTCCTAAAATACACTTTTAACAATATAAAGACGCATGTAGGAATTTGCTAGAGTTTTAATTAATCAAGTTAGTATAAATCTGACTTAATGTCTGAATGTCAGTCCTATGATTTACAGATTTGGAGTCACGTTTTATGTGAATCATCTCCAAAATAGATCTTTTATAAAAATATAAAACAGTGTTAATGTGACCTATTTCCCGAGAATTTTTGTATATAATGTAAAATAAAACGGCATATTTTTCAAACTTTTACAATAAGTGGTATCATAGAAGATATTTTTATCAAAATTGTAACTCACCTCTAAGCTATCTGACCTATTGAAACCTTTATTACATATATCACAAATATGTACACGGTCACCTTTGCATCGAACCACATGGTTTTCCAAATGTTCAGATCTATTAAAACCTCTTTTGCACCTAGTGCAAGAAAATGGTTTTTCTTTCAAATGTGTAGTTAAATGTCTCTTCAAATGCTCAAGACGTGTGAGAGTTTTATTGCATATTCTACAAACGTGGACTTTTCTTCGGCTGTGAGACGTTTCATGCCTATGTAAATGATTTTGTCTGGTGTATTCTTTATCACAAAATTTGCATTTGAATAATGCTCCGGTATGTAACCTTTTGTGACACTTCAATCCTTCTAAAGTTGTAAATACCTTACCACACTCACTACATGTCAGTAACATTTGATTGTTTTCTAATAATTCTATAAAATCCTTTTGGGGAACTGCTGGAGGCACTGGTAGGGTTTCATCAGATGCTCCCCCTAATACATTCTCTGTGGTTAACATTGAGTTTGTTGCCAGAAAATTTTCTACAAAAAATATATAATTTTAATGAACTAATGGAAGGTGGAGGGGAAAGCTAAAAGATTTATAACAGAACCATGGAAGAAAATGTTCCTCTTACTATAAATAATTACTAATCCAACTATTTTTCAGGTTTATGCTGATACAGACAAAGTCCTATGACTTTCTGCCAAATAATGCTAATATAATTATGTTCATTCTTGCTGCTTTTAAAAAAAATATCAAATCTCTTTTTAAAAAACCAAGGAAGTTAACAATTTTTGTCTTATCAATTTATAATCAACTAGTCATTGTTATGTATTTATACATATTATGTTGATTAGTACTTTTTTTTTAGTTTAGTTAAATTGATAGTTTATTTTTTTTTTCATGGATGTAATATTGGAACTATGTACTTTACGTGTTCATAAGTATTCATAGTCATGCAATATTATGTTATTATTATTATGAGTATATTTTATATGTATATTAGGATACCTAATTAAATAAAGATCTATCTATCTATCATTCTATGATATCAAAAATTAGATATTTGATGATCACAACAACGAATTATACATCAAATAAAGTTCAGACTATTTTGAAAATAATATATTTCTATAAGCTGGGTTTCTTCCCAAAACTTCAAATTAAAATAGAATTTCAATCTAACACATGTCGGAAATAATTTCAATCTAACAATGCTGCTCGAAGTTCTGAATCATGATTATTTAGTGATGATTCTGACAAATCTAATGCCTTCAGATCACCATAATTAATTCCAACTGACAGTTATAATGCCTGCATGGCTAACCATGTCAAACTTGCAACAGAACAACTGGATAACATAATGTTGTTTCCGATTTTCAGCAAGTAATTTACGATAGAACATTATGTTCACTATTAAATAATGTTCACACAAATATTCTCAATAGTTTCCCTTTTTTCCTGCAAAAGTCAGGTCTTTCAATTGTGATGACTTTTACATTATCAAGATAATGAAAAACAAATATACAAGGAATTATAATTGAGAGTAAATATGAAATGTTCTGCATTTGGTACATTGAATAGCTGACCTTCATTATTTCAATTACTAAATAATTAATCTGGTGAATGCTAATTAGTACATTCATTAAAATGAGAGATTCAAAAGATTGTATTAAATAATTCTGCATGAATGTTCATTTAGCATGTAGTTTCAGATAACAAAACAATAACATAATTCTTATGTGGATCGAATAAATGATTAAGCCTGCATTAGTTATAGAGAATAGATATCTTTAGTTTCATCAATGCTTTCCTCTGGATTAATTTTGCCCTGAATATAGTGTTCAAATTGCAAATTAGTTAAACAATTTTCTAATTGAAATATCTTACCAACATAGTTATTAATTTCTGAATTTTGTGACTGAAGTTCTTCCTTAACTGCATTTTCCTTCACACATTTCGCGTATTCTCTCAAACTTGTATCCGTATTTTCGCATTGTTTTTTGAAGAAGTATGCACTTTGTAACTTTTGCACACATTTTTCGCATATTATTGTCGGCAATCCATCATCAGAATCAATCTATAAACAACGTGCTTTTTCATAAAGGGAGCAATTGTTATGATTCCACTATAATTATCAAAATTTCCGCCTATTTACCTGAACCGTAGCACAGGCCATTAGCATCTCGTGAATTGGGGTACTTCCATCGCAATTTTCGAAACTCTCGAAAATGGACCTAGTTTCCGTCGATTCAATTTTACAAGTTCTACATATACAATTGAAGTCGAATTGATCAACCTCCATTATTAAACGAGATTAACTTACGATATTTCGAATTTCTATTCATTCGAATTTATAAAACACCCAAGCCACCTCGATGGACTCCACTGGTAGCCATCATAACATTACCGGATTACTGCAGTTCGTTCGTAAAGTAAGCACTTGCTGTCATATTCTGGTCGATGCGTATTTACCACACAGAAATGTCATAAAGAATGTAATTACACCTTAATTATCAAAACTGTTCAACCTGAATAATAGTTATTCAAAAAATGTATAAACAATTATTGTAAATGGCGATATTTTTTTCAACAAGTATTTAATTATCACTACACCAGACAAATAAATTGACATTTGTTATTGGTTTGGTCACAGAATAAAGATTCTCTACATTGTGTATAGTCTATGTTTCAATTAATAGTTCATTGAACATAGAATACCTTTCTGATTACATGATATTCATTTTTCTATGTTCTTAAGGCGGTCATAAAATTTTATAATCTAACTTAAATTTTTGTTTTTGAAATAAAGTCATTATATCGTTCAAGAAGACTAGAGACAGGAGACCAAACTTCATATCCAGCGGTGTGTCAAATGACTCAGAATATGGGCGCAAACAGGGCGGTGCTTACAGTAAATCATACTAGGTATATCCAATCAATGTTTAAGTTTTATGAATAAAATTTGATAATTTTGGGGGACATCTTCAATATTAATCTCATAGATCGGGAATCGAATAGATTTCCAGGTACTGCTAACAGTTTGATTTTCTGAAAAAAGTGAGGAATTCTATAAAAAACTACAATTTGCAGCGAAAAATTTATTTCGACAGATATGTAGTAACGATAACAATATACAATAATTAGCATATCACACATTAAATCTAAAAGTATATAAATATATTACTGTAATGTAGATCATGGCTTGCAAACGTATAACTCAATGTAAGACGAAATATTGGGAATATTGTTGCCAAATGTGTGAATTGAATTTCGAAAGTTAGGAGCTCCTGTACAGATTACAGAACACTGAAAATTAGGCAACTATTTAATTTCTAACATATCGAAATAAGCAACAGTTGTTCTATAATAATTTGAGCAACATAATTACTAATTCATCTATCTGTTGTGAAGAAAACTTGATTGTGAAACTTACTCCAATAAAATTAATGTGCTCAGTTAATTGTAAAGACTAGCGACATTCCTGCTTTAATAGGATTTATTAAAGTGTATTTTTGAATGGTAACTGGTAGGTAAACTTATTCAAGTATTTATCAAAAGTTATAAATTGCAACCAACTTATTTATACAGTAATAGTGTAGTTTTATTTATTATTTAATGTACAAGCAATTAGGGACACATATATCATTCTATGACATCCTACTACCTACAGCACAGTTGTTTTACTGTATACATAAATGATACCTGAGAAAACTAGAGACAGGAGACCAAACTTCCTGTATGCGAGTCAGAATAATATGGAGCAAACAGCGTATACCCAATTGCGCATGGATCAAGTGAATATGAAATTGCAATATCATCCTAATATGTGCAATAGCGTTTGTTCCTGCGTGGACCACGACTCGGAGATTCCGCCTACCATGCGTTCATTATTTGATTCACCCCTTCCACGTTTGGTCCAGTGTCTCCAGTATTCTTGATGATAACAAACAAATACGTACCTCATTGGCATTGCAGATTAATTACAGAAAATTAAACGGGTAAAATCTCACATTTAATTTTGTTGAAAAATATATACAACTTTATTCCTCGGCGTGTAATCGAAACTTCTTATTCATAACTAGCCATTACTGGTTATAACGGTTCTTCTAGTGGTGCTCGCGCTGATTCGAGTCGCGACCTGACGTTTATACTGACAAAAATGTTGTGTAACTTTGATTGTTGATTGTGATATCAGGAGTGGTTACTTTTGATATTGAATTGAACACAGATTATTCGATTATTGTCGTAGTAAAGAAACGTTCCCTTCAAACTAAGTTAACTTTACATTTAATCTGCACCCCTCGTTTAACATTTCCAGCTACTTCAGAAATAGATTTAATATACTTTCCTAATTAGATTCTGGAAGAGAACTTACTTTGTTGAATGTTTGCTGTTTGAAATTGAACTCCGTATGATCAACAGGATGTTGTGAATGAAAAACATTTTGCACTTATTGTAATGAACTCAACAACAGAGGAAATTTGCTTACAATTCTGTCTTCAAAATGTCCCAATACTTTCGACTATCAAATCAAATACACATGTCCTTTTCACACGGAAGCAATAGCAACAATTATGTTGATTTTATTATTTATTAAAAGTATGTTTGAAAAGAAAGAAGTACAATAGATCTTATGTGAACAGTAAATGTCTTAATAATGCATTATAATCTATTGTTGTCTAATTTATGTTCACAGAATATAATATGCATTTTAGGCTAATTTGTTTGATACGTGCCTTTACACCAAATTCAAGAAAGCTTTTTATTTCAATAATGCCTTTTGAAGCATTTTCTTGTGGTGTCTAGGAATTATGGCAATTGCACTCTAATACAGAGTGAAATATGGAAAAACGAAAACATTTTGATGAATACTCAATATTTATAAGACCATATGTCTTATATGGTCTTATAAGGCGATTACCTTTATCATTCTTCTTTGTTTCTACAAAATCTGTCGGTAAGTACGGTTTATCAGTTTGATTTGTGATGAAAAAACAAAAAATATTTCAACAGGTTTTGTTTATATATTCAGAAACTAACCTCAAAAAAAGTTCGAGTTCTTATTTTATTATAACAAATGTTACAATATTACAACTAGCACGGAATTGTTCACTTATATTAAAATATAAGCAAGATAAAACAGAGAGGCAATATATTTTGGAAAAATCGTGTTCACAATACTGACCAAATCATTTCTGATACACCGTTTTCTAGTTTCAACATATGAAAATTTAAAGCTGTTTTGAGACGTTATAAAACTAATATAATCTTTATAGTTTGTTTGAATCTAAATAAAAAGTTTTAGTCATATAGTTATAGTTATCTGTCTTTCATTACTCCCTCTATAGAGTTCTGTTTATGTAATATAATCTATATAACAAGTAAATACAAGGTTTGAGGAGGGTAGAACCATCACTAGCCCTGCTAGAATAAGCAATATGAACTTAGTATTCTTGGTTTTAGTTATACAAGGAATATTTCATACATATTTTAGGTTATGGCATAAGTAGCCAAGTATAGAGCAAAATACAAGATTGTACTATTATTAATATTTTGAGACAGTGTTTTTGTATTATAACATTGAGCAGAAACAGAAAATTGCCTTTTTCTTCTGAATCAATTTGAGATTTCAATTTCCAATATTTAATAACAAAAGGCATCGTAACAATAAAATTTCAAGTCTGTCTACTGTTTTCTATTCTAATATGGCAATGTTGTACGTTTTCCTGATTGACTTGACTAGTAATTGCCATAACGTCACTGCAATTTTCTAAAACCTATCTAAACTAAGAGTCTTTCATAAAGTCATTTTGACGTCTATATCAGGTTCCTTATAGCAATTGTTTCTATGTCATTGCATTTCTCATTACTATCACCAATGTATGAAAACAATTGCTGGAGATTTGTCAAACTCTCCTTGATCCAATCTCAAATACATAAAAATGACTTGCAGAAATTAGTAACTAACCTAACCTATCTATTTGATTTCTATCTAAATATTAAACGGGGGTTCCAAAAAATGGATCTCCAACACCTTCACCGCTACTAGCCGCTGAATTATATACATATCTTGCAAGAAGTTTTTCTTTCCTCTGTTCATTTCCAACTTCTGCCACATTTTCATTTGGACATAACCTCAAAGCCTTGCCAACCCTTAGATGTTGCCCATGAAGACTGAAATATTTTTTGGGAGCAATCGGCTTATTAATAGAGTTAGACGAGTTGGGATCTGTATTAGGGAAGTTCTTAACGAATATATCAGATAGTATGTTATGAATGTTTTCTTCGAACTGTGGGCTAGTGTCGGTATATACAGCACTGCATTTATATACGGTGGTCTCAGCCAAAGCTTCATCAACTTTCTCTTCTCCGGCTGGTAAACATTTAGGTTCATCGATTTCAAAATCTGAAGCAGTAGTAGACACATCTGAATATCCATCGTGTTTGTTGAAAATACTCTGCAGCGTTTTGACGCCAAAATATTTCTTCTTATGTTTCCGTTGCACCTTCCGGTAATCTCTCTTCACTTTGTGCAGCGGAGAACTAGCACAGCTTTCATCGGAGTTCAACAGACTATGATCACTGTTCAATACAGAGAAGGAATCGTTAGAATGATATTCAGGTTTCTTATATTTCGTAAATTTATTCGGTACCTTACTCGGTTCAGTTTGAATGTTTTTAGGCGATTGGGAGTCGTTTGAGGCAACATCCGTTGATAATATTTCAGAATCTAGAAACATATCCGTACTTGTTTGCATTGGTGATGAGAAGTTGTCTGATGTTAAAGAATTCATGGATGAATTCAAGTTGCATTTTTCAACATTATCTTTCTTGAAATTGTCCAATTTGATCAGATCGTTACGATTATCGTTCAATAATAAATCACTGATTATGCTAATATCCTTCTTGTCCATGAACGGAATTATTTTGCATAAAAAATCAGTGTTCTTGTTGAATTCATCTAAATCTTTCTCTTGGATCCCTGTTTTTGCATTTGTGGACGTTGGATGTCCTTCAAGGACATTTCTATTGATTTCCATATACGTTTGATATTCTTTATTATTGTCAACTAATTTCTGATTGTAGTTTTTTGTATCAGTAGAAGCGTTATCGATACTTCTTGATTTACTCTCCATGTTTAATTTGCTATGGAAATTTTGATTGGATATTTTTGAATCGAGTAATACTTTTTGATAAATATTCAATTTATTATTCGTATTGTTTTTATTATAATCAATTTGCGATGGTTTTATCATTGCCATATTTGCAGTATCCGAGCAATTGTATGCGCTATTTCTTGAAGGTGTTCTGAAATATGAGCTTTTTATATATTCTAGTGTATTAAAAATAATGTTCCAAGTAGTTCATGCGAAAAAATAGGTAAGCTAAGTGCAGACATGCTGTAACAAAAATCAATCAAAGTTTTATTATAAACCAAAAAAATTTTCACAATATAGAAAAAAGGTGACCTAGAAACATAGTACAGTCAAAATTATATGTTTGTCATCTCACAAGGTCAACTTCATTTTAATTAGGGCAGAAATGAAATTCGAATAGTTAGCATCGGCTTTTAAACGAAAATCAAATTGAGCAATAGCTTATGAAACGCTTTCTCGAATTGGACGCCGGGGCAAAGCAAGAGTCAGCGATGGATATAGAGAGACACTTCGCTATAGTGGTTAATCCGCTAAATCATTGAAAATTTACATTGTATGCATTTTCACAAGTTCACAACCGTCTAGAAGATTCTACAGGGTTCTATTCGAGTAAACATGGGATGAGCAGCATCAGAAGCGCCACTAAACATTCCAGCGATATCGAAAACCATGGAATAGTCACCAACATCTTTTTCGATTATTTTCACATGTCCATCCGGTGCTAAGGCTTATCCACGGTCTTTTTTCCGGGAAGTAGTCATAAGCGTGCCAACTTCGGTTGGAATTGTTCCAGAGTACTGACAACATGCACGTTGTTAAATCACGCCCATCCTGTCTCCATCTTTGTCGAATCTTCATTGCACTTATTAAATCTGGTCTCTTAAGCAATCTTTCACATTTATAATATTAGTGGGATATTACTTCAATACACAAACCAGCGTGCAAAGTGATCGTGTTACTTTATGTCATTATAACAACGATTAGCCATGATATCAAACAGAACATTAGAATATTATTACAGGTTAGGCATAAGGTAGGAAAATGAATGCTTCCAGCAGGATTCTTTTTACTTACAGTGAAATCAAGGTTTGGTAATTTCCAATAGTTTTAATGTGAACGAAACTGTGTCAAATTAATATCAAGAAAATAATATGAGGGAGTAACATAAATAAATTTGAAGATATAACCGTTCGTGCAGCGTGTGGAAGCAAACAAAATAAATTAAAATAACATTTATTATACATAATAAATCACGGTCTATACATACATAAAAATTGTGATGTAGTATATGACAACACAATTATTATTTATTGTACATACAGTTCGATCAAAGCAAACATCAATCTAGATATCAGATTGAAGTTAAGTTGAAGTTGTACTTTTTCAAGCAAGACAACTCACAATTAACGAAATTTGTCAAAATTTGGTATTTTGAAATTACAAAATGATATTATTCTGAAATTAATACATTATAAGTATGTTCGAGTTACGAAATTTGAATCTTTTGTTCAGACGAGATATATAGTGTAACACGCCCCATTACAGATTTGAAATGTGAAAATTCGCACTCCAACTTAATTCTTGGCGTATCCATAACTAGGTCAATAAACATTCGTCTCCAATTGAATTGTCAGGTACGAAAAGGGCTGATCTCTGATTACTAACCATTTGCCTTTTTTGCAGATTTTATATCTCTACGGGAAGACACAATAACTTTCTGAGGGGGACGGGGGTTAAATCAGAGTCAAAATATTTTTCGCTTTCCGAAAAAGGCTCATCTCGACCGAGATGAACTGTGACAGTTCGAAATAAAGTTTTGTAAATTATTATATCTTGATAGAACATACGAGTTGCCAGGCAAGTCTAGCGACGTTATATGATTCTGTAATTCGATCTCCCCTTTCCGGAGCACCGACTTCTGGGCCAGCAAGAAAGTATGCTTAGCAACGTAAGCACAGCAAGAGGCCAGTGGAATTTTTTTCCTGAGTCAGGAGAAATCCACGAGGAGTGGAAAAGAACATTCACGGACTGTTATTGCGGCTAGTCATTTTTCGATAGGTTACTTTAATAACGTATGGGCGGGGTCTGTCCCCGGTGTTCTAAATTAAACATGTTTTCTGAGCTTTGCGCGTGGGGCGGCCCCCGTTTCAATGGTTTCATAAAAACTAATTACCTTTAGAAAAAAAAAAGAGTTCTTCACCACCTACTTGTTCGGTAAGCTAATCTTGTCCAGCCAGTTTTTACGCCCGATGGAATTACCCATTGTTCAAGTCATATAAATTTTACCTAGATTCTACGCCCAAAATAATAAAAAAATATTTTCAATTTCTTTTTCAATGTTGTTGAGATAATGTCTATAAAATTATAAGTAATTTTCTAGTAAAGGCAAGTAGAATTTTAGCCCATGTTAATTCTTGCTCCTAATATATATATTTTTTTAATCAATTAATATTCTGTTTGTCAGTATTGAAACAAATTAAATTCAAGTAATTAGATAGAGATTTAAATTAATTGATCAAGTTGTGTTCGTATAAGTTTTACAGTGAACGAAGAAATTCTTTAAATTCAATGGACTCCATAAGAACACAACCTACGTTAAATTTTGCTCGTAGTATTGTAAAAGAAAGAAACCCGGAGCTGTAGGCAGCTTGCGTAGGGGTAGTTTGGAGCATTGAATTGGCTCATAGTTAGAATCCAGTTGTGAAGCAACATTAAACGTAGTATTTGTACAACAGGAGTTATTTATCCCTAGGGGTAAAGCAGCGCTGGACTTGTGCGCGTCTTTCGCGTTTCGCAGAAAGTGTGAGTGGGAGAGAGAGAAAGAGAATATTATCTATCAATCATCGACGTGGTCGAGCGCGAAATCGATCACTGTTCCGACTTTGTGCTAATTAGCTTTCACTGATTTCCACTCTCTTAAGAGAACCTGAGCAGGTGCTCACTCGCTGGCGAAGGGGGTAGAACTTGCGACATTGATAACCGTCTCCTAGGTTCCCACTTGGGGTGAATCTGAATTAGACCAGTCTTGGGAAGGAATCAAGGCATCGTAGTCAGAAACAGCTTCTAGGTTGGCTGCATTATACACCTAGTGTTGGCAGCTTAAAAGAACCTTAAGGGTACGCAGATTTACTAAGATCTTTGATACCCGAGCAGATTCCAACAAACAATAAATTCTCAATTCATATAACACGTCGATGAGGTATTCACGCTACCCAGCTGACTGTGTTTACATGAACTTTGATGCATGTTACTTCCGCCCTACTCATTATAGTCCAAAAGTGTAAATCCGACGATAATGTACAAGGTTCCATTTTTTATGATAGTCAACTATGGGTTTATGAATTTTGCTATTTGATTTAAGATGATGCGAAATTTTATTCATATCCAGATGCCCTAATGAAATTTTGGACAGATACAGAAATTTAATTGTGATTACATCGATAATAACCTGTCACAGTATGTTCCCTGTCCAGAATCAAGACAGTAAGCGCACTACTACCTAGTATCACCGACATTCTCCACTATTCAGGTAAACTTCCGATAAAAATGATAAGATCTCAATGAATTGGAGCAATACATCCCTGCAGAATACACACAGTTTCAAGAAGAAATCGTGATGTGGCCTACAACGCTTGCTTTTCTGGTCAATTCATTCTTGAATACTTGGTGTTGAGACAAGTGATCGGCAGGTAATTCTTGGGATCAGACAAGTCTCCATTCTTTGGAAGCAGCACACTGTACCGCTCGACAGCCCAGCTTGGAATTTGCCGCTTCTGTTTAAGCCAACAGTCGAAGGCTCTGGCCAGACAGCGGTAAGTGGATGGAAATATCTTCCACCACCATATGACAAGAGCTTGTCGGACCTGATCCTCGCTGACTGTCTAGCACACTTCTGTTTGCGGAAGTTGATGTTCAGCGCAAAACATTTCGAAGTGTGCTAGGGCTAGGGTGTCTAGGTGGATTGGACGTGGTGACTCGTCCACTTCTTTCCAGAACTGCTCGACCTCTTGCTTGATGGACTGCAACACTGTACGTTTTAATGTGTGATGGTGGCGGAGTAGTTTGGCGGCTATACGCCTCATTTTTGGGGTGAAAGCCCTGTCGCTAGAGCGTGCACTATTTTGAATAAAACATATCATATGATTTGATTTGAACAAAACTTTCCATGCAATCTTTCCATACAAACTCGTACGAGTTTCGAAAAGAGCCCATCTCGGAAAAGTGTGAAAGAGCTTCCCGACAACAATGCATTTTCGGTCAAAGTATTAAATAAAACAAAAACAGTTTCAATATTGGTACTTTTTTAATACTTTGACTACACGAGAGGGAAACCTATAATGTTCGAAGAACATCGTGTGAGTTAGCAGTGGAATTTCAGGAGAGGAGTTAGGCAATCGAATTTTTTGGAGGTTATAGTCATAGGGAAAGACCTCACGAAGTAGAGTTCCACAACTTCGCTGTTCGATAGAAAAATTAAGTCTGGTGGTAAGATTTTTGGTTTTATTATGTCATGAGTTTTGTTTTCCCAGCGTTGAACCCTTTTCAAACATGACAATTCAATTAACGCTGCTGTGGACCAGGACGGTCACGTAACGTGGCTAATTCGCCCAATTGAAGTAAATAAATTCTTTTGTTGATTATATTGTATACTATTTTCAATAATAAATGTGACAACCAAAATGCATAAAGGCTTGAATATATGACTTTTGAATTAATAGAAATGGGTATAATTATAAATAAATAAATCATAAAATGGAACACTCTTCACTTATTTTACGTATACAGTTTAGACGGATTTGAAACCGGAAATAAATAAACCTAACAACACACATATGCCCATCTTGGAAAAACAAGATTATACATTTTCTTATAACTAGATAACAGAAATTGATTGTTTTGACCTTGACCTATAATACTAATTCTACTAATGGCAAATAAGGAATGTCATGCAGTGATGCGTCAAAAATAATACTGTTGCTGCATTCTTTGGATTTACAGATTGTCCTGAACAGCTACTCACCGACTTGCAGTGCTCGATTCTGGAGTACGTGGAGCCGTTGGCGTGTTTAAAACATCTAGACAGTTAGAGGAGGCATTGATATTAATGCTGTTGTTTGTGTCAGCAGCTCCATCAAAAAACCTAAAGCGAGAGAACATTTTTGTGTTTGTGTTTTGTAGACTTTTGTTGTCAACATGGGAGAGCAAGGCTCCTACTAGGAAAAGATTTGCTCTATTATACCCTTATAATAAGTTGTTCAAGTTAGTTCAATTCATCTGATATAATTAATTAATATTCATATTAAACAGGATGGCTGATTTTTGATTGTACAGTTTATATCTTCTTAAATATCGAAGACATAGAAAAAATTAAAATAGGTTAATTGTCATGTCATTTCTTTAAGGTACCGATTTAGCTGAAATATTTAATTTGGTTTTTAAGTGCAACAATTATATACCGAATCAGATTCCAAACCTATTTATTTTTGAAATAGTACCATGTTGCTTTGAAATGTCGGCTGAGTATTTTATTTCATTCATTGGCTGTCAAATATAATAATACGTGACAAACCAAACATAAGTGTATATTAGTGTTGTTCTCACCAATTAATTAGAAAAATTTATGAATATTGAGTACTCAAATACAATAAATAGAAGAGTTGACATCTTTAGTGTTGACGGTGAAAGAACGAATAAGCAGAAAAAGTGCGTCAAAGAGCTAAGGAACGTGCACGTCGAGCAGAAAATGAACGTCTAAAAGCTGAAACTGAACGTAAACTTGCTGAGGAACATTAATGTCGTGCCAAAGAACAAATCTCAACGTTTGTCTTAACAAATTCAAATGAACGTCATCACCTTAGGGAATAACATTGCACCAAATATTGTTACACCTTCGATAAATTTGAGAAAAAGACGACATTTTGGGGAGTACTGTATTTTTTTTCTCTTCAATTTCAGGGTTGTATCGAACATCGAATAACATGAGACCTGAATGGTACCTTATGCGTCGACAGGAGTATGGTCGAGGAATCCAATTGATACCAAATGATATCTCATGCTGTTGACATTGAAACAGAATTTCCGTACCGATTTGGAATGGTATGCTAGAGGAAATCTTACAATTGCCGAAGAAGACGAGGGAGATGAAGAATTAATTACTGACGCCAACAATAACTCGATTGGTAGAACGTGTCATCCCTCATGAAAATAAAGCTATGAATTAGCAAATGATAATGTGTATATATTGATGTAAGAATATTATTTTTTATCATTTCAAAAATAAAGACAAGGTTAACTACGGAATGAGCTTGCGTTATTTATATATGTTTCATTACTAGTAATTAGCAAGTGACTGAATGTTAAAGCACTTCATTCAAACGGTTAGTGACGTCATCGGCCGAAGATCATAGTTCGTGAACTATGATCGCCGGCCTATGAAAGCTAATTGACCAATCCAATCTTGTTACCTTTGGCAGATAGTGATCCTCTTTTATTTTTATTGAATAAGGCCGTCCAAAACAAACGAAGAAACTTCTACAAGACATGCAGCTGTTGAATTGAATATCACAAGGTACAGAATTTGAATAGTTTCAAAACTGTTAGAACTAAAGCCAAGTTACATCGTGATGATCCTAACAACAAGGTGGTATTTAGTGAATTTCTACTGACTATGGGAAGACAATATCTCAGTAACATAATTTGGACAGATGCATCCAATGTCTATAGAATTTTTAATAAACGTAATACCAATTACTGGGATGATGTTAACACTGGCGTTATGATTAAAACCCACGCATAAGTGAGATTTTCAATTTAATGTGTGGATTGGAGTAGTAAGTAACAACATTTTGGGTTCACATTTTACGATGGAACGTTGATTTTTGGCAAAACGAATTCCTGGATTACCTAGACAACTTTCCATTAAATACAAGAGTGAATTTAAACTTTCAACTTGGCGCCCTCTCTCATAATGGATGTCGCTATACCTCATCAGCGGAACGAGAAAGTTTGCAATGTTACTGAACGATCGTTCTGTCGAGGATATAAATAATTCCACTAACAGAATGCTAGAGAGAACCATAATATCTTACGCCGGCTACGAGTAGATGGACCACCAAGAAATTCTAGCAATGTACAACATTGACAGTCTCACAAAAGTTACGGGGAGGGGTACCTGAACTGATACTAAAAAACTACAAAAGCAAATTGTAATTGCGAGTTGTAAACGTTAAGTCGTAGAAGATGTTTCACTTTGACCTTCAGAAATTACTCGTGATGTGTTGAAAACAGTGTCGGATATTAAACTCAATATGGAGGATATTGAGATATTAAATGAAATTTAAATAAATGTAAGTGTAAATAATGAAACGTTTTATTTATTTAATAAAACAGCCCAGAAACTTCTGGACAGAATACAGGGACTCTGCCTCAGAGGCATCAAATCCACGAGGAAGAGTACACCGACTGCAGCATTGAGGGCCTTGCTGAGCGTTCCACCCCTATCAATGACGATGTAGAACATCGCAATGATGGCGGTCTACAGGATTGGCATTGCTCCCTAAAGAGATGGAGTGTAGACCAATCCCTTGGTTTATATGGGGGCAGCCTGAAAGGCTGCGATTAGAACCGCAGGGCAGAATCAAAGCCCTGTGGTTCGAGGAGCAGCATTTCATGTTGTCATCCTGCCGAGGGAGGAATGGGAAAATGGCCGCAAGTGAAAGCACGGCACACTTTGATATACGGATGGGTCTAGAACAAACACAAAAGTAGGTGTAGGCTTTTGCGGTCCTAGATATATTGATGGGTACTCCGTGCGAATGGGAGATCTGAACACAGCCTTCCAAGTCGAGATGCTCGCCATCTAAAGCTGTGCGTAGAAGCTACTCGGCTATGGTAACAGAAATGAGATCATATGGATCTGGTCGGACACTCAAGCGGCACTCAACACACTGAAAAGCCCGACTGTGTCCTCATGACTTGTCAGGGATACCAAGGAGATCCTTCACAGGCTAGCCAGTGGAGACAGGCTCAACCTGACCTGGATTCCGGGTCACTCAGGTTGGAACCGGAATGAGAGAGCGGACATAGCCAAAGATGTGGCCAGATTGGACGGTCCTCAAGACCCCTTGCTGGTATCCCCTACAACGGCGGTATACATATCTGATAGATCAACATGTCTCAGCATGGAGAAGCATTGACGGCTGCCGAACTGCCAAAGCTCCGCTTGGCAATGAGGTAGGCCTAAGAGCAAGTGAGATACTCTCACTGAGTAGGCAAAGCATCAGGAGATTCTTTACAGGTCATGGAAATCTGATGAAATTTAAATATACAGTGGGGAAAAGCGACATTTCCTTCTGTATGAGATACGAGGGAAACAACGTGGAGTCGTCAACCCACTTTCTTTGTGAATGTCCTGCACTCATTCGAACCATGTTTACCTGGCCGAGTCCGGGAGCGAAAAAGCGTAAAACAGATCTTAAGATTCTGTCGAGCAGCGTGGTATCCAAATACCCCACGAGAAACGTAGCAGGGGATAATTTACGAGGGTCTTTGGCTAAGTGCCGTGAGCTTTCTATCAAGCCCGTTACCATCTCGAACAATACCAATACCAAGTCTATAATTAAGATTATCCGCTTGCAATTTACAGGTTACTTTGATGCACCTTTCTGACTGGTTCATAATCAATTTTCATCATTCCGGTTTTTTTACTAAATACTACCTGAGCGCATTGCTCTATCGTCGCGGAAGGAAAACTCTTCTGTTGGCGGTTAACCGCTAAACCCATATATGCCTTTGACAACTAAATTACGGAATGTGCGGTTTTCTATTTGATTGTGGCCACTTCGAGTATAAGCGACCTAGTATGTTATGAGCCTAGGCGGATTGCGTTTAGTACCTAATCTTTCCTACCTAATTACCATGCTGACCTCGTTTTAACAAGGGAATTGCACCTCTTTATATTAGTTCTTGCACTCAACGCTGAACCAAAGCAGTTGTGACATTTTCATCGGATATTTCAATAGGGCAAAGTCAAGTAAAATAAAATCGAGACAATTAAAGAATTCTAAATTTTCGGCGTTTACTAGCAGTTAATTAATTCAAATTGAATGTTATGTTATGTTGACTTACCTGAAATTAAAACTCTCTTCTTCCAGGGAATTATCACTGTCATCAGCTGCTATATATTGCACCTGTAGAATGCAGTCACCAGATTGTTGCTGCAGTATATCCACAGCTTCTCTGTGACAAGCCTGTCGTAAATCTCTATCATTTACAAATAGAATCGCATCTCCTATATAAAGCTGTTTAGTGACAGCTGCCGGTCCTCGAGGCTCTAATTCTGAGATCAATACGGGCACTCCGTGTTCTCTTCCACCCTATAATTAAAGTATTTTTTGTTCAGTTTCTAATGATTTATTATTCTTTCTCAAACTGCGGTTAATTGTTGTAACATGAAGTTGTGTATATAAGAACTTCAAAGGGAATGATGCCAACTGTAGATAATTCAATATGGATTGAGCCAATTATAGATTCGATGAGCGAGTATTCAACGAGGGGTTATTAACATAGTTTTCATCAGGTGCGTCTGGGAGATAAAGCACAAATGTTGCGAATAAACACAAAATCTTCATTATGAAAAGATCGTACCAAATGAACGTCTTATATGATACATTTTGAGTTCTTGTGAGCACTGCATTGTCAAAATAACTTCACCATATTTCAAATTGGCCTCGATTACAACAATATATCTCCCGAAGACATGTTTTGGGCAATTTTATCAGCAAAACAAAATTTGTAGAACGTAGCAGTATGAGTTTGCGCAAATAAACATTATTATTTCCACTTTTTTATAATATAACTCAGATATGCGGATTATATACGAGTATGCTTACATGAAGAAGTATTTTATTATCTTCTGAAACTGAACTGGAATAATGAAAATACGCTTGAAGTGTCAATAATTGAACAATTACTTGTTGGAAATATAATCTAATCCAAAAAGGTAGTATATATCTCTCTAGATCGATCAGTGACACCACATCTATATAGCTCCAGACACCTGTTCCGCCTTCTCTGGCTCATCAGTGGAACGGGTAGAGCAATAATGCGTAGGTTTTTCTAAGGGAGTTCTACTCGCGGATAGATTATTAGTTGTTCTATTCCTCTCTAGCATTTCTAAGGGAGTTCTACTCGCGGATAGATTATTAGTTGTTCTATTCCTCTCTAGCATTTTTTGATGTTGGTGTATGAATACAACACCAGAGATATAGAACGCTGGCACTACCCCATTTTGCAGACTTGTGCACCCACCTACCTTTCGGAGATTTTAACAAGTGGTTTATAATACATTCAAAAACAAGTTGTCAATTTATCCGACACATCCGTTGATTTTTCCTTGCAAAAATTTTTTAGTCTACTTTACCACTGTGGACGAATAATTTTGTACCAGTCTAGCTGTCGGAGACTTGGAATTTATGTTAAGTACCATATAATCTTCGATTCTACAAGAGTTCATACCTCGATGGAATTTGTTTAGTAAAAAAATGACAACTTTCACCATTCTTAACTGTATCCTACCAGTAAAAGTGTCATCCATTCCAAAGATCAAACCACTTTTTCGGCTCCAGCTCTCCTACTATTAGTTTTTGCCGAGGTTTTAGCACTCATAAAATCTGATAATCATGTTAATGCTGATAATAACATAGATGATGACAATGAACCATCAACATCGTTATCTGAGAGTTTACTCTGATGATGGCTACTGGGTAGGTAAAAGGTACTCAGTACTTAAAGAGTATTTTTAGTAGCGAAGGGTGATTTTTTCTTATTTACAGTTTTGTAGCTTTGATTTGGGAAATGTTTTTTCCACGCAAGAAATAATGTTTAATCAAGACGCGAAATTTACTTTTTTCTACATTTACAAAAATCTTCAAGGTTGCTTGCTTTCGATGTGTGGATGTGTGTTAAAACTGAACTGAATGACACATCAGCCTGAAAATGTGTATGCGTTCTAGTTAAAGATGGTACATCACAAATGTCACACGGGATTTTCGATTGTGGTGCCATCTATTTTATTTTTCAGGGACTTTTCGCTTAGACCTCGTATATTGTATCCACAGTGTGAACTATTTTATAGTTTATTAAATAGAAGGCCAATGTATTTCATAACATTGAGAAAACTTCACGGCTTTTAATGAATTTCCAAACATCTTTGTAAAATTGTAAAACTTAGCTAATTTACCCACAAGAATCGAATGAATGCTTTATGGTTTAGATGAATTAAATTAACACTTACAGTAATACTGATTCCTAAGCCTTGTCCAGATTTTCGTTTCACAACAATAGTTCTAATATCACCAAAATGTCCAATAGTTTCTTCATTAGCTGTATCTGGCTCTAGCGGTGGACTCAGAGGCTTCACACATTGTTTATCGGTACCATTCATTACGCTATTTCTCCTACAAGCTCTTACAACTGTTTTGTGCCTTTGAAGTAAAATTTCAGACTCTAGTTGTCTCCATAATTTATCGCGAACTTCACCTCGCATTTCTCTTCCTAGGATAAATTAATAAAGGATAAGGAAATTCAATGGTGGAAGCCATTATTTTGTGATAATTTATCATATTGATATTATAAAATAAAACACCTTTACTTTGTTTTTATCACATATATTATAACAAATCGTGACTATAGTTTTCTCGAACTATAGTCACTATTTGTTTCTATAATATATGTGATAAAAAACAAAGTAAAAGTGTTTTATTTTATCATATCAAAGGATAAAAATGTTATTCTATTCTTCAACTGTATTTACCTAATAACTGAAGCTGTTGTATCCTACCAGCTAATTCTTTATCAAGGTATTTGGCTGCTAACTTTGCTCCGTAAACCTCGCTGTTCAAACCCAATATAGAATTTCTCAACGACGCGTTTTCGTGTTGCAATTGGGCGTTTTCAATGCGGAATTGTGCATTTTCGATGACAACGGGACTCATCTTTGAATCGTCAGTTTCTCTTATAGCTAAAACAAACGATTTGACATCATTAATTAACGATAATTTTAAAGATGTTTCTGTATAAAGTCACTTCTATGAAAAAAAAATTGACGATACTTGAATGTAGATCATTTTGCCAGTATAGAATACAACGAACTGCATCGATAGTAAAAACAGAATTTTTTTAAAAAATTTGGCAGGTGGCCAACGTCAATGAGTACAATTCATGTAAAATATTTTCAAGATGCGATACTTCCGGTTATATCGAAAGTTAATGACGACTTCGTTATTTAAAATGAAACACCCTATTATTTATTGCATTTTTGGATTCTACGGAAAATTCTAGGTATATTTTATTTATCATGTCCTATACCTACATTCAACCGTTCAACTGCATCTGGAAAATATTGTAGATGAATAGTATTCATTGACTTTGGTCAGCTCCCAAATTTTCAAAAAAATACTATTTTTACTTTTTGAGACATCGATCGATGCAGTTCGTGGTGAGAATGATATCGGAAAAGTCTTTCTAAGAAATGCAAATTCAACACATTTTGTATATTGCGTTTATACCGCGGCTTTTTCCAGGGAATGGGAAGTCATGCTATTTAACTTACTCGAAAAAAACATTTAAATTCAAAACGTGTTGGCATCATCGACTGATTCGACAGACATTTTTGACAAAACGAAAATAACAATCCCGCGAGAATTTACCGCAAAAATGTACACTGTAGGGCATTACGAAGATGTTAACCCAGCAAGATTCGCAAGAATTCGAGGTGTTTACTTTAGTTTGATTTCACCACGCTAGAAGTCTTCGCAACAAACAATGCTCAGAACAATATTATGTAAGGTACCTCGCTATGACAAAATGCAAAATTCTTAGAACATGGATGAATATTGCTGAATAGATAGGAGTTGCACTGTCTCGACGGAAATTTTACACCACTTTTCAGATGAAGATTTTAGTTGTTTTATCAATCAATCAACGGGAGCGGACAAGTCCGGTGCAATTAGATTTTGCATGGACTGATATCTATTATGGCATCAATAAATGCACATTTATTTGTTTGAAAGATAGAAGAAGATATTATAATTTTTCATTGAGAGAGTTTCAAAATCATAAAAAAAAGAACAACAATGATTCACATTGTAAGTGGCGACATCTGTTCACCAGTATAAATACTAATTTCTTCTAACTTTGAAAACTGTACTGATCTCTTCACACTTTTACTGTTTGCTTAAAATAATCCTTTTTTTATACAACTTATTTCTTTGTAACTATTTCGTTAACTGATGCTTTATTAAAAACTCTAATTATCTATATGTGCAGGTAATGTTCTAATTCAAATATTTATCAAGACTTTCACACAAATGCAATATACATGTTTCATTTTCTGGCTTATTTCATTTGAATTAGATTTCGTTGATATCAATTATGTCCTTTAATAAATTGAAATAAACATAGATTGAATTGCTTTGTTCCTTACTTTGTGATTCATCTACAAATAAGTAGTATTACAATAATTTTGCTAAATATTACTAAATTTATTAAATCGTTTGATTGAACGATTTTGAAAATTTCGAAATTGCTTCAATAAACACTTGACAGAGTAATAATATTTTTATTTTGTTGAAACATAGTTTTAGAATATTGCAAGGGTAAAATTATCAATATAAATATATTATATGTATTTCATATTTTTATTTTTCCCCCTAAGGCCAGTTTTATTCGTTACTAACATATTCCAATAACATTGGATGGAAACCATGTTGCTATTAGGAAAGATTTCGCGTAAGTACTTATATTGAATATAAAAACGTAGTTCCCAGAATATGTTTAAGATGTTAGTGTGGAAACTAATAAACTAAATTAACTACAATAAATTCTGTAAAGGAACTCTGAATAATATTATCAAAATCTAGATAACGTCAATATATATATATATATATATATATATATATATATATATATATATATATATATATATATATATATATTCCTAGTACACTCCTATGAAATTTTGAGTCAAGTATGCAAACTACCCTTTACTTTTTCTTAAATGTATATGTTGCCACTTAGGATGTCGCTAAAAAAATATAACGTACAAACTGATGCTTTTAAATGGTGAAATTGTATTTTATGTGATATTTAATGTTATTATTGTTGCTGATTTTGAAAAGTGGCGAAGTGTTAATGAGTCTAAATAAAACATGAGTGTTCTGGAATGCCATATTTATGTTTAATGAAATCTGTAATAATTAGTCTCAATAATTAAAGATTTCACTTGTTTTCTAGAACTACCACCAATATTCTAGATGTATACCGTTATTCTATAAATATACCGTTAGTCGTTACAGTCAAGAACAAAGTAGTTGCGTTAAGTGCAACACTAAAAAAAATCTAAATTGGCAAATCTGAGTTATTTTAAACAAATTGAAACTTTAACTGGTAAAATATAGTAATATTTTTCCGGCTAAAGTTTCAATTTAGTATTGTACAGGACATATCATAATCTCATTCAGCATATTTATCATTACTATACCTACTTTTGTAAGTATGAGTAGGGCTAATCCTTAACTCAGCTTCAAGTTTCTTCTTAATATTATTAACGTCTGGTTTGAAATTTGGGTCTTGCTTCTTGCCATCCAAGCTGTCTGGTAAATGTGATAGTTGAGCTGAGTGTAGTTGAAGAAGGAGCGTATGTAGTTCTTGCTCTAAACCTTCTCGTTTTGATTTGGAGTCTACAAGTTCAGCACGCATGTGAATCAATTCAGCCTGCAAGATAAAAAAAAAATTATCGATCTTTATATTTGTACTCCAGATGTATAACTGTATGTTAAAATGAATATTAACAAATTAGTGATAATACACCTAATAGGAAAAGCGACATGTTTTCGTACAACCGCATTATCTATTCCATAAATTATCACAAAGAAACAACTTCTACAATAAACTATTATAGTGATTATTAATAATTCACGAGTGTGACCCTGAAGTTATTTCATGTAAAATATTTTCCTCCTCGCATGAAATAGAGTTTACATTCTAAAAAACGTCAATAAAAGAGCGTTAAAGGATGGCTGTCTATCGTTAAAAAATCTTTAGTACATAGCTATGACAAAATGAATAAAAAACGGTACATATTCAAATAAGTTCATTCTATATCCAAATTGTTTATAAATGTTCTAACAATGTTAACCTCGTGATTTGCCGACGAAGTAGATGACACCTATTTATCAAGTAAGGAAGTATTATTGGGGATGGCGTGACATCGAGAGAGGAATAAGATAATAAAATAAATTGATAATAATAATATATCCCAATTTTTCTACGCCAATTGTTTTTTGTAATCCTTAGAAAAAACGCTCGAATGCTGTTCTTTACTGACAAAGGGAGAGGGGGTATGCCGAAAGAGAAATTAAATAATAAAATGAATTAATAATAATAAATCTATTTCTCAATTTTTCTACGGCAATTGTTTTTTGTAATCCTTAGAAGAAACGCTCGAATGTTGAGAATTCCGGTGCTGTCGCTGATGTTCTATTCGGGGATTCCCAGATACGAAACGGGAATATACGTAGACAATATTAAATATTTTCCTCCGATTGTTTCGTTGAATAAAATGAAAGTTCTCGACAAAGATAATGAATGACATAATATTACAACTTAGATACAGCCTCCATGGTTAAAAGATTTAAATTTTGATTCATCATAAAAAACATGTCTTATTCTTTGGTTCTTTCATTTTCTTCCAATCTTTACATCCGAAAAAACGGATAGGATTGCTTTTCTGTAGATTATGATAATACTTGATGTAGAATTAGCACATAAACAGTACCTATCAAGTCAGTGCTCTTCATGTACAATTTTGCTGGCGTGTGACCACCAGGTGTCGTTAAATGTCGCGGTCGTAACGATAAAGTATAGTTAGTATACCATGTTAATTGAACTAGCGAATTTAACAAGCGTATGCTCGCTCAGGGCACATACTCGGCGACTAGTCTAGAAATTATAGATAATGGCAGGAAAATTAAAATGGTTTTGGCTCTTGGAACTTACTGCAGTAAACAGTATGGCCCCTGTACTAGACGAATACCTTTCGTAAAACATCATGAGAGGATAATGATATGTGCCAAAGTCACGACATTAAAAAAAAAGGCGTAACTTTAAGCAATTTCGCAATTTGCAGTCATCGTATTTTCTGATTTTTCTGTTGACTTTAAATGAATTTCAAGGGGATATAAAAGTTTACAACAATTCCAGCTAAATAAGCATCTATACCCCAAGCTGCGTTATAATCCTTAGATTACTTTATTCCAATTATAGAGGAAGCATGATCTGTAAGTGTTCAGAATTTCCTGGAGGTCAGGTTGAAACTCTCTGTCTCTCAATTCCAGTTAATTCTAAATCACTACTATAAATAAATTAGTATTTCCCATCGACCACGAATTAAAAAAAAATCACATGTCTTACATTTATGAAATGATTACGTACAGTGCAACTATAAAAACAGTATGAGCACTTCTTCCATGACATATATAATTGAAAAACTGAATATGTAATAAAAATATGACGACATTTTATTGATAATTAACAGTTATCTCTACTAATCCACTTGAGTATGAAGGATCTGGTAGCAATCATCTAAAGCGCGGGATTTCTGAAGGGCAATAAAATTTTCACGTTCAATGCTACATGGCAGATAAGTAACATTGAGAATTTAGTGGGAACTAAATATTATTCAGCAAGGACGCATATTTGAAATACGTCAGTATTTCATTAAAATGGCGAACATTCATCAACGTTAAAGCAACATTTTCTTCATTTTGTATCGCATGTTTTACTTCTTTCGGGAAACAAAAGAAAAGTAAAGAAGGATAATAATACAATGTATTCACATAATGAAATTATACAGCCGATATCTGATTTCGTGTCATAGATAAAAAACAATGAAATTCAAAAGTTTTTCCGCATATACAGGGTGAGTCAGTTTTTCGTAGACAAACTGCAACATGAGATAGAACAAGTGTTTTTAAGAAGAAAAGTTCCTATAAACATATGTCGTAGGAGGCTTCGTTTTCGAGATACAGGGTGTTGAAATTGAAAAAAAAATTTCTTTTTTGCGAATATCTCCGGAACCGTTCATCGTACAAAAGACAGCTTTTGTAAGCATTTTCTACTCACAATAAGCTATGTTCTGTGAGATAAAAAAATTTTTTTACTCTTAATTGGTGAAAATTTTGAAGGGGTAGTGGGTGTTTTTCTCCCCAACTTCTACGCAACTGAAAAAAGTACGGTTTTGAGACAACCATTTGAACCGCCAATGTTTTCTACACAAAAAAGGTACTCTTAGTCATAAGCTCTCAAGTTAACGTTTTCAAGAAAAATCAACTTTTATTTTGAAAAACATGGTCAATTCTTACTAATTAAACAAAATTTATTCAAACGTTAGAACAAGTAACAAAACCAAAGGATTGACAATGTTTTTCAACATAAAAGTTAATTCATCTCGAAAACGGTCATTTTTAGAGCTTATGACCAAGAGTACCTTTTTTCTGTAGAAAACATTGGCGGTTCAAATGGTTGTCTTAAAACCGTACTTTTTTCAGTGGTGTAGAAGTTGGGGAGAAAAACACCCACTACCCCTTCAAAATCTTCACCAATTATGACTAAACAAAAATTTTTTACCGCACAGAACATAGCTTATTATGAGTAGAAAATGCTCACAAAAGCTGTTTTCTGTACGATAAACGGTTCCGGAGATATTTGCAAAAAACGAAATTTTTTTTTCAATTCCAACGAAAACGAAGCCTTCTACGACATATGTTTATAGGAACTTTGAGGGCCTATAACTTCTCAGGGGCGCAACTTGGTATAGAGGTAAGTTGCGTTAAATCATCATATTTTGGAGTTCCCTACATGCTCCAGCTCTGTGTCGATTCTTATGCGGGACACCCTGTATATACAGGTTGTTCCAACTATGGCAATTTCTTCCATAACTCGTTTATTACAGGCTTCAGGAAGAAATTTCAAGAACAGTTATACCGAATCATGAGCATGGGGTGGCTCAAAGCCTCATCATTAGGATCTCGGAAATGGTAATAGATACAGAGTAGGTTGAATTATATCAAATTAAATACTGAACGTTACATGAATTTAGTTTCAAAATTATATATTAGGTGGGCTTACCGACGAGCCGTTAAATATGGTCCGACTACTGTGGTTGCATCAGGATGAAGCACCACCCCTTAATGGAAGAGTTTCTTAATGAAACGTTTCCCAATCAGTGAATTGGTAACCAAGGAGTGGTGCGTTGGCCTGCCAGAAGCCCTGATTTGTCTCCGCTGGATAATTGTTGTTCTGATTCCTTTTACATTTGTTCAAGACACTCCAACTGACAGACATTAAACGTCAAAATTTAACGTTAGAAATAACAACTCTACCAGCAAGAGGAAGAGTAATCCAGCGGGCGGGCGATTATGGATAATCTGCGAAGACCTATGTAAAAATGCATGGGGGTTATTCGAGCAGGGTTGCTTCAAGTTTCTAGTTCATCCGATGCTTCCGCGGTCTCTAAAATGTTTAATCACCTTATATGCCAGAACCTTCTTATAATGCAACTGTAGCATTTGGGTATATTAGGCTGCCTATTTGAAATAACGATTTTTATTAATTTTTTATTTTTTAACAATTGTTATTATTGCGAATAAGTGCTTTAGTTATAATTAAAAGATATACCCCTTTACAGGACTAATAAAATTCAGTTTTTTGTAATTTTATTCAAGCGCCTTAAAACATCAAATTCATATTTCAAATTTAGATTTAGACCTACACCTGTTTTACATAGTATTAGTCATTTAAATTTGTGTTTTATCTCTTCTTTTTTTGCTTTTGCTCGCGGATTTTTATCATAGAATACGAAACTATTAAGGGTTTATAATAAATTATAGATTACCTACTTGAATTTTTATCTTTGGGTAGATTTAAAAGTGTCATAAAGAGTATAATTTTCTATTTTTTAATTTTAAATGTCAAATTTTTATAACAAATATGTTTTAATTGTTTCAACAACCATTTTCTCCAGTGATTGCATAGACTATTTCGGTTTTACACTCAACAAAGTTTGGGGGTTTCAGTGTAATATAATTGAAACAACTAGAATTTTAATGAATTCAATGTATACTGCAGAAAAATACTGAATAAGTCAACCTTTCTCACTGATAAACACTGAATCGGTCTTCCAAATTTGTAAAGGGATGTTTATAACATTAGAACAAGAGGGTGCACCTTATTTGTTTGGATATTCTCTCGAAAAAACAAATTGTACAGAAACCTTATACGTTCTTTTAATTTCTGTATCCATTTTATAAAAGAAAGAAACACATAAAATGTATGCTTATTTCTGAGCTTATTTCTTTGTACAAGTGATACACAACCGTTACTTCCTCTAGTGCAATCGGCACTGACGATTTATATTATGGACTACAATTTTCATCCTACAGGACGCAGAATACGTTTGAACATTTTGTACAAAAGTCTTTCATCATTTGTAAAAGCTTGAAACCAATTCTAAGTTACCTCAATTAAGGATCCAATAAAAATCGATTGATACTAAATATGGTGAAGAAGGCAGGTATTCACTTTGTTGGCCAATCCTTGGCCCTAAATTCAGTTCTTTCAGGCAATGCTCGTGTAATTTTTCTCTAACATAGTCTTGTCATATCGTTGATTATTGTCTAACAGCGAGACTAATTTATTATCAGAATCCAGAACATTGAATTCTCGAGAAACGTCTTTACATAAGTTACAAACAGCTGTTTCGTCCTTTTGGATCTACTCATAATTCTGAGGCAATCTTGAACCCATTCATTGTAATCATATCTATCTATATGTGAACTATATTCGGGACTTTCTAATATAGTATCAGTGGAAATAGTTACTAGTCAGGGAAGTGGTCTTTTTAGTTCTATGTTATATTAGACTACTAAGGGTGTTAGTAGAAGAAATCATAGGCTGATAAAAATATTTCCAATGAGTAGAAATAGCGTGGAAAGACGTAACATTATTCCCAATGTCATGTGAAAGCTTATTTGAATTGAAAGGGTATCTATGTTAGGGAATGGTGATTGTCAATGTCTTGTTAAAAGATTATGTATTCTCTGTCATAGCATAGATAGTCTGAACTGTGATATTGATCGATTAATATATTTCGTGTGGTGTAAATTGTATGGGAAGTGAGGTCCTTCAATTAATGCAGAAATAGCCTGCTACATAGAGATCAAAAACCATGGAAGGTGTAGGAGGAGAAATATACGAGGTGTGGCAATTAAGTTCCGAGACTATTGCTATAACATCTTTATTTTTGAATTTTGTACACTTTTCTATTTTTCCCCTTCAATATACTCTCCTTCCGCATCCCTACACCGCTTCATGCAAATTTTCCACTGTGCGAAGCAGTGCTGCAGGTCATCTTCCGACAGATTGTTGAGTAGCTGCGCCGATTTTTTTTTACGTCTTCTAATGACTCATAGCGGGTTCCTTTCAAGCAGGATTTGATTTGTGGGAACAGGTAGAAGTCGCAGGGTGCTAAATCCGGCGAATATGGTGGGTGCTCCATGACTGTGACCTGGTTTTTGGCCAAATAATCCTTGACAGAGTACGCGTTGTGAGCCGGCGCATTGTCTTGATGGAAAATCCAGGAGTTCTCTTTCCACATTTCGGGCCTCTTTTTGCGAATCTTTTCTCGGAGCCTTCGCAATGGCCCTTATACGGTCTTTTTGAACAATCTCGGTTACTTTTCGAACGTTCAAGTCACTTTTTGAAGTCACATGCCGCCCGTGGCGCTCGTCATCTTCAACATTCTCCCTACCCTCCTGAAAACGTTTGTACCACTCAAAAACTCTGGCACGGGATAGGCAATGATCCCCATAAACCGTCTGCAAATTTTCATAGGTTTCCGTCGCGGACTTCAACAAAAACTTTATATTAACTCTTTGCTCAATTTTTATATTCAACATTTTTTCGGCGAGTGTAATTTTTTCACGTTTGTTATTTCACGATTACAACAAGACTGTTTATTGTAGCCACTTGAAAATTTTACCCAAGGTCAAGGGATAAATACAGATTAAAACCACGCTACATTCTTATCGCTAAGCTGGTTTTAATTTTTTAAAATCAGTCTCGGAACTTAATTGCCACACCTCTTATACAGCCAAGCCAAAGACAAGAGTCTCACTGAGATTAGGAAAACACTTGACGATATTTCAGGCAGAAGTTGGGCAATACATCTCTGTACCGAAGAGTTACTAAGCAAAAGACCATATACCTTGACATCCAACCGGCTATAACAGGAATCAGCACCATGCAAGTTAATCCCAATCTTGTCTGGGATTGCCTAGAAACCCTACATAAGTTGGTCAAACAGACTGTCTTCAGCCTGGGTACCAGGCCACACATGTTACAAGGGCAATGAAGAGGTTGATTCACTAGCCCGAGGAGGAGCAAGTTGCACCCCAATTGGTCCAGGTCTTGTGTGCCAGGGAATAAGGAATCTGGAAGCAAGTTGTTCGATGTGAATAAGTAATTCTTGACTTTGGTTCCGTTCAATTCTCGTGGTAACAGAATGGAAATATATCGATCTAGGTGGAATAATGTTTTTGGACTTATCCTTTTTACAAGATCTGTAATAGGAGCTGTAAGGATCAAATAATCTTTAATAAATTTTCGGTAAAATGAAATTAATCCCAATAGTGGCCATAGCTGAGTGGTACTGATTGGTGAAGAAAGATTGGTGACCGCTTCAATAAGGTCACTACTAGTCCTAAAAATTTATGATGGGCGGCAAATTCACTTGTTTCAGCATTAAATGCATGGTCAGCCTGTTTTATTATTTCATAAATTTTTTGTAAGCCTGGATATGCTCTTCGAAGGTAGAAGTGGCGACAATTTCGTCCAAATACGGAAAAACTACATGGCTTATACTTTCATCCATCAGAAAGGGCGGCAAAATTCACATTTTTCAATATTAACTGCAAGGTCAGCCTGTTTTATTATTTCATAAATTTTTTGTAAAACCTAGATATGCTCTTCGTATGTAGAAGTGGCGATATCGTTCAAATACGGAAAACCAACATGTCTTATACTTTCGTCTATCAGAAAATTCAAAAGAAGGGTGGCAAAATTCACATTTTTCAACATTAACTGCAAAGTTAGCCTGTTTTATTATTTCACATATTTTTTGTGAAGCCTGGATATGCCCTTAGAAGGTAGAAGTGGCGATAATATCGTCCAAATACGGAAAAACTACATGGCTCATACTTTCATCTATCAGAAAATCCAAGAGAAGGGCAGCAAAATTCACATTTTTCAGCATTAACTGCAAGATCAGCCTGTTTTATTATTTCATACATTTTTTGTAAAACCTGGATATGCTCTTCGAAGGTAGAAGAATCCATGAAACGCTGCAAAGTCGCTGGAGCATCAGTTAAGCCAAACGGCATTACACAAAATCCATACATGACCTTTCCCGGAATATCAAAATTTGCGTGAATTTTCCTCTAAAGGAACATTCCAAAAAGCTTTCTTCAAGTCTAAAGTTGTAAGATAATTGGCACCTTGCAATCTACTCAAAATCTATTAAAGGAAGAGGTAGTTAGTTTTTTTAAGGGTCTACATGCTCGATAAGAATTATCTTTTTTCTTTACTAAGAGCATAGGGCTACGGTACGGCGAAGTTGAATTACCTACGTCGTATAAGGAACATATTTGCCAAGTTTCAATTCGGTCCGTTTTATAGTTTCCGAGATTTCGTCATGAGTGAGTCAGTCAGTGAGTCTATGAGTTATATTTGCCTTTCATATATACTACTGTTTTTTATTGATCTTAAACATGCCAGAATCCCCTATTTTGTCAGGTAGAAAATATCTGAAGGAAATAGTCTTAATAATCAAAGAGATTGCTTCAATTAGACTGCGGGGAGCCTGTCTTAGTGAGCCGCCCGGATACGCTACTGTCAATGATCGAAATCTATGGAAATGATGTTCAGCAACCGCATACGTTTAAACACAAAGATGCGTAAACATACAGACATTGATACTGCAACTTAAATACTAATGTCTGGAAAAGTCCACAAGTCAGTCTGCAACTCAGGCTAATGACGAAGAGATTACTGAAATCATGCCCGAAGATAGAGTGTTGTGCCTCTTGTGTGCTTTGTTAATCAATTTCATCTCGGCAAATCCTACGCAAACAGTTGCCGGTAAATATGTTGGTGGATATCCCCAACAGGTAAATATATTATAATAAATGTAAACTAGGAAATTTTCAGAAAAATGTGGTGTTTCTGTTGATTTTGGGAATCTGGTTAAATACGCGGGTGCATTTAATTTAAATTTACTGTTTTGAATTATTGGAGCTGATTTTTGGATTTTGGATTTTTGATTCCAATAAATCTGAATATTCGTGAACCCATGAAGACATTCTATACATAAAGTATACAAGTATATTAGTATAATAAATCAGTTGTTATTAATTTTCATTTTATTGAATGTATTTGCATTGTCTTTCAAATTAATAACTATTAACTAGAATGTGATAAACATGTTCATTGCAGCAGTAATTAAAAAAGTACAAAAAACCTAATTGAAGAATTATTTGAATCTCAAAAAAATATTTTGATACAAGTCATGTATTTCGGGTAATACCAGATATTCGTTTCCAACATATCAGTTCTATTATTGAATACAATATTATTCTTAAAATCAATCACGAAGTTATTATCAGTTGATTACATTATCCATTATCTTAATACACAACCATTCAAGAGCAACGCAGTCCGAGTGTAATTCATAAGCAATGTATCATTCATAGTTCGCCTTGAATGAATACACTTTATTGAATGTGATTCTATTTCATAATATTTATTTGCATCGGTATAATAGAATTGTTTCATTTTAATCTGTCGGAAAAATTGGGAAAGTGTAAACCAACAAAGCTCGAATCGAATTATTTTCTGAAAGTATCCTGATCGTCTATCAAGCAAAACATTCATAAAAATGTATATCCAAACAGTGATTATATCCGTCACACATGTCGTCAAATTAAGATTTTAAAAAAATATATAAAAAACAAAATGAAACAGTTTCACATCGTCAGCAATAACTGTAAATAATTCGACAAGAGTGATGTTTATTTAATTTCCGTGATAATAAGCTGACAACAGAAGATGTGGCAGGCATAGAAACTACAGTACTACCGCATAAAATGCTTGATATTGTTTTAAAATTGAAATGAACACAAGAAAAATAATATACTACCACACTTTTCTAACGAAATATAGTGTCCCTTAATAAAATGGTAATGTGACGTCATCGCTCGAAGGACCTTAGTTTTGAGCAAATACCAAAAGATCAACCGAGCCATAGATCACTAACTTACCACACCCTTCTTGTGTTAGCACAAATTTTCGTTTTCGAGCATTTCTGCAGGTTAAATAAATTATTGTAATACATATTCAGTAGCTTTATTAATAACTTCATAACATGATACATTGAAGGTAAAAATGCCATGACAATGAAAGTTCACTTGAATTGACAACATATGTGTTTTACAACTCTAGATATTATTATAATATTTTGCAGCTAGGTGAACTGTCAAAATCATTGTCATAAAGGACTATGTCAACCTTACTTTCATGATATCTTGGATTGGATTCATGATATCAGTAATTATTTAATGTAACCTCATTATAAATTTGGAATAACATATAGATTTACGGACTATATCGCGCTAAAAAACGATAAGTTCCTATTTTCATGACAACATTTGGTTCTTAACATTTATGTCATCCATATGACCCAATCAAGAATTTGACGTGAACCAGAACTTAAAAGAACCTTCTTGTGAAGAAGTAATAATACAACACAAACTATATTTTTTGCACAATAATACAAGAAAATGAAAAACATTCACAATTTTAATGATAAGGTTGTGTTTTTTCTTATTTACATGTTTTTTTATACACACTAATAAGTACGAAATAATCATCCTTATGCACTAAAAATAATATTTAAGAACTTAGGACCTTTCAGCTATTTAGTACTCATTATCAGAGTTAGCTAAATTCAAAAACAAAATTAACCTGTTTGAATACTATTCATGTATGGCTAAATGGTTAGTGAAGAAATTTAGCAACTTCTAACCCCCACCAAGTTTTTCTGTAAAAAATTCTTTGGAAATATACTCAGCCATGGAATATTGTCTTATTTCTTTGACAACTGTTAAAAGTTTTATATTAAAGTAGAAAGTTACAGAATTTTGTTATGCAACGTTATTAGCCTCAAGAACAAAAATTGTTAAAATGTATTTCCAAAACTTTTCTTACATAATTTTAACTGAACGCACTTTTAGGAGATCGTATCCTGGTCGAAGAGCTCCACACGGAGAAACGGTTCGTCGTTTAGCAAACGCGTTTTTACAGAATTAAACAGTAAGTGATATAAAGCATACTGGAAGACCTCGTTCTGTTTGTTCAAACGAAAATATTGAGCTGGTTCAGGCAGAACCAACAACTTCCAGAAGAAGACGTGCGGCGCAATTAGACTTGTCTGACCGGAAAAATTTTGCACTTACGACTTGCGTATGTATCCATACAAAACTCAAACTGTGTTCAAACTACGGCCAATTAATATTCAAAGATGTTTGCAATACGCACAAATCGTTACGAACTTAGTGGAAGCAGAACCCAATTTTTGGAAAAATTTGATAATGAGCGATGAAGCAAAATTTTGCCTTTCTGATCAAAATTATCGTTTTTGGGGAACAAAGAACCCCCGTTTTATACAAGAGAACGTGCAGTTTGATCAAAAAGTCAATGTTTGGTGCCAGAGACAATGCAATTATTGTTAATAGAGAATGGTATCGAACAATGTACGTGAATTTCTGCAACTACAGTTGCAAGAACTTGGCACGGAAAACTTCTGGTTCCATACAGAATGGCGCTACATGCCACACAGCAAGTGAAACGGTCGCTCTCCTTAGACATTTTTCCTGTCAAGCTACTCTCAAAAATGGAGATGTTGAGTAGCCGCCTCAATCCCCTGATTTGATGGCACCAGATTTTTTAAAGTGGGGATACTTGGAAAATAAGGTCTACATTAATCGCCAACAAACTTTACAGCACCTAAAGGCAAATATTCGTGAAGAAGTTGCGCAAATTCCAGCTGAAATATTGCCCAAAGTTGTGCTACACGCTTAAAATAGAGTTGGTCATTGTCTGGCTTGTCCTAGCGGTTATTTACTCGATGTACTTTTTCATAAATATTTTTACATGTTTTAAAAAATAGTTTTCATTAATTCATTTTTTCCGCGCAATTTTTTTTTACTCAAAAAAAACTTGGCTGGATATATTTTTCGCACCCCTTTACCCCAGTCCGGCATCCCTTCACGTGAGCTAGTCTTAGCGTGACGTGATCGTAAAAGGGTGACTCAAGTAACCGAATGAATCAGATAAGATTTCTGCATAACCACCCTTTATTGTTTTACCTTCGTCTCACCTTCACTCAAATGTAGTCATTACCAAACAGAATGAATAAGATAATATGTTTCAATTGCTCTCTATAATACTTATTATTTCGTGAAATCAGTCTATTGTTGTGTTAAATCTACATGTACATGTTTGTTACACAAATTCCGTGTAAACCTGTTTTAAAATAGTTAAGATTTATATGTTATTTACTAAGTTTAATTTATTAAGTGATATTATTCAAATAGTTCAATTAGTTTATTTTATTTTTACTCATTTTTTTTTTAATTTAAATTAATTTTATCAGAAAATATCTATAGCATTATTTGTGTAACGGGACACATTTCGTTAATACAATTTATATGAACAAATCTAATTTTGTTCAATTTTTAAAGCAGATACTGCGATTTCAATAATCAAATTTTTTAATTCAAGTTTTTATTAGTTTTAATAGTTAAGATTCATAAGTTTTTTACTAAGTATAATTTATTAAGTAATATTATTTAAATAGTTCGATTAGTTTGTTTCAATTTTTTATAATTTAAATTCATTTTATCAGAAAATATCTATAGTATTATTTGTGTAACGGCACAAATTTTGTTAATAATATTTATATGAACAAACCTAATTTGATTCAATTTTTAAAGCAGATACTACGATTTTAATAATAAAATTTTAAGTAATATTATTTAACTAGTCAAAACCTTCAGATTTTAATTGTTATTTTCAATCAAAACTAGTTTTATCGAGTCCTTTGTGTGACGGTTTGACTAGTTTTAACACATATAACATGAAAGCTCGGTTGAATTTAGACGTCATTGCATTGAAATCTAAAAAATACAAAACATGTTCATAATAAGACAAAAACAAAATATCACACAAACGCGTGTTTTACACTGTTGTTCCACAATTTGTTAGCATTCCGAGTTGCATAAAACCTTCGAGTCACACATCGTTTCTTGCATGTACCAAATACCCCCTATAAGAGGAGGTATTGAAGTAACCTGGCACAGATTCACTAGCTGAAGAAGCAGCATCTTAGCGGCACCGATTTGTCTTGTTTCTGTTGATGAAGGATTACTGATATAAAACGAATTCTCGGCTACTGTATAAGTTAGCTAGGGTTCCTATCTTATATCTAACTTGTAAAGGTTATCCTCATCGACAGTAACAACAGCATGAAGGTTGTACGTATATCCCTCAGAGCTCATCGACATCAGGAGACTAACATTTTGGGTTTTTGCTGATTTTTTCGGAAAATGTCGGCTGTTGTAAGTTCATAGATTCCCTTGATTGCTCCTTTTGGGACAATGAAAAATAGATTATGGCTTTATTTTGATTATCTTAGCCATTAAAATTGAAACATATGTTGAACAAAACTATTTCACATAATGATTATATTCTCATTTTTCAGGACTTATCTACTATTTTGTATTCAATAGATAATCATCTAAGAAATTTAGACAGTCTCTACACTACGCAGCTTACTCCGACTTTAGAAATGAGATTGGAACAATATCAAAACCGACTTGGTGGCATTGAATCGAAGTTACTTAGAGTAGAGGCTTTAATAACCACAAAGTTGGACAGAATTGCAGACAATATCAGTAGCAGACACTTCAGGGACGACATCGTCCAAACGGATCTTTTCAGAAAAATTGAAACTGCATACGATGGAGTGAATCACAGACTTGCCTATATGGATAGAAAGTTAGAAACTAACTTCTTAAAAATACAGGTAACAGACATTTTTGACTACGACGAGGTAAATTCTATATTATTAATCTTCTTATTGTTCGTATCTCAAGTCACATGATTTAATATTGTACCAAACCTTTATAAAAAAACTGAATAATAAACAACTTTTTGAGCTTAAATAACACATATTTCAAAATAATTACATCGATTAATTGAGTTATCGATAGAAAAAACAAATCTTCATTTGAACACATGTAGGAAGATAAAGTGTATAGTTTTAATTCTGAAATGTTTACTTATTGATATAATTCCGGGAATCCCCAATTAAAATGGATTTGATAAGCGGTAAGAACGTTTCAAAAACAATATCCATAGAGTTGTCAGAATAAGCAAATTTTACGAGATAAGGAACTGAATATAATTAAATGTAAGCCAATGGTTTGCAAGGAATCCTAAAGGTTATACAATTAAAATATCGGAATTAATATAAACTGATTATTCAACATTCATTAACTGTTTCCATGTAAAGTATAATCGAATAGTAGTAATAAATACAAATAAAAATGTAGAATATATGCGAATATATGTGTAGTCTGTCTGGAAAACGTGTACCCAAAGAGCTTCATATACAACATCAAAGTTGATGTTGCATCCGCTAAAAGCTGAAACGCTGCATTCGGTGGGTATTTCCAATATAGTAGGTAAATATTAGAATATGAAAGCGTTATACCTCCGTAACAGTGAATCGTAAGAAAAAATTGCATGTATATTTTAGTTTTTTTGGCTCTACAACTTTTATTTTTCCACGTTCATTTTTGGCAACTTTGGCGCCCTCTGTTTATTGTACTTTTAGTTGTAGCGGAGCGACTGTGTGAGATAAATTATACATAATACTGTTCTCTACAATTTTTGTACATAAAATTTTTATCTACAACCTACCATTTTCGCGGAAAATCAAATCCCAAAACATTTTGATATTCCCAAAAATGCCCAAATGTGGGAGTCACAGATTTTTGGTTTTAAGCTCGTCACAGACTCCGCTAACGATCTATAAAAAAAAAAAGATTGGGTAATTTTTTCCACAAAAGCCATGTTTTCCCGACAGATTTACTGTACTATAATAGCCTTAAACAGATCCAGGTCACAAGCCATCAACTTCAAAGAGTCAGCGGCCACAGACGTTCTCTTAGATTCATCTCCTCTCCAAATCAGGTGATCAATAAACAAACTGCATTCGATATCATGATGCAGGCTGACTTCATGCAACATCATGGAAAGCATGGATAGTCCCTCATTATGTCATTCCCGTTGTTGGTAATGTTATCCCAGTAGGAGATGAATGAATCGGAACAAAACCCACCTTCTGTAGCAGACAGTTCTTGGTTCACAGACGGATCAACAAAATTCATTGATATTCATGTTTCTAGCTGAAATACATGCCATCGAACTTAAGAAGGCGTTTAATATCATTTCAAACGGTGAAGTTCCACAATATGAATAGAAAGTCATTGTTCGCCCTAAACTTCAGGAGTTATGATTCAAGTAACATACTGAACTTTTGATTTGAATATGCAATGGCTCGAACAGAAAACACCTAGATTCTTCTACAATTTCAATAATGTTTTTCGAATTAGTTGCAGCTCGAATCGTCTAGCTATTTAAAAATTTTTGGGTGTCATACTACTAGGCTAAATAAAGACTACAGAGTCCATCCCATTCTGTATAGGTTAGGAGAGAACATGAAGATATGATCTTTCGCAATGTCTGTAACATCTGTAATGATGATGTATAGGGCACAGTTAATGTTATACTGAACGTGAAAATATTTTCCAATCGTAAATCTGGTAACACATTATCTGAGCATATTTTCTAGAGCAAAGCTGATGTCATTTGGAATAAATTGGAGAAAATTGATGATACCTTAACGGCACGAGAAGACGACATTGAAACAGAATTGGCAGCAATAGATGATGTAAGCACCCTATGTAAAGAGATGCACAAGAGTAATTTGAATGCCAGTGAAACGAATTTGAACGTAAGCAAGGTTTCTATATTATGTCTAATTAACCAATATTGTTGATCATTTCCCAGGTTTTCTCCACACTAATAAATTCAGAATAATCAAAGTTGGAAAAGAGTTTGCTCAATCATACAATACATTGCCTTAATGACATGAAGTCATTGAAACTAGGCCGCATCTTAATATGAAATTATATTAGTGATTGGATTAGTTGTGATATGCAGAATGGAAAATTTGTAACATTCATGCATATTCGTATGTATAGTATATTCTACAACAAGTTTGGAATGCCTCATATTCCACGCGAGTGAAAAGTTGGTTTGCGAGCGTACAATATGCCATTCCAAACGTGTTAGTGACTATATTTTCTCTAACAAGCTTTTATTAATTAATAATAATAGTTTTGTCAAACTTACTCTTCCTCAAACTGGGCAAACTGTCACATGAAACAATGAACGTAATAAACGCGAGGGGCGTGAATATCAATAAGTTCATATGAACGCTGTTTTCAACGAAAAGGCGTGAATCGAGATAATTAATTGCCTCAGGAAAGTAGCTAGGCCGTTTGGTCGAAAATTCGTACAGAATATATATTCCGATGCAGTCTGTTACTGTTACAATTACTTTGTTTTTATACCAATTGATGGCACTTCGGTGTTGAAACTACAGTAACGTTTTCATGTTATAAGTGGTATAAAAACAAAGTAATTGTTCTTTCATTTAATCATTTTGGTAAGTATTGAAAATCATAATATTACTGAATATCTCCGAAAGTATTTGACATCCTGCATATCCCAAGACGGCATTTTTTTAAACATCAAACTGTGCAACTTTGCCATAATTTAACCGACCCTGTATCTCTCACCATTTCTGAGATCCTAATGATGAGGCATGAATGTGAGCCTCCGCTTACTCTTTGGAAGAGTTCCCCCTCTTAATAATGTATTTTTAATAATTCTAGAAAAGCCGGAAGGAACAAGAAAAACTTATGGAAGCATATGAACAATCTATTACGCAAGCGCTCACTGCCATGAATTCTAATAGGACAGAACAATTGGAACTCCTGAAGCATGATCTGAATCTGCAATTGGGAATCAGTAATAATTCGGAACAGTTGATCGCAACGTTGGGAAGTAAATTTGAAGAAACAATGAACGATTATGCGAACAAAGTAAGGGTTTCTAAATAGTTCATTTCCTTCTCAATGAGAATGTTTAACGTATAAGACTGTCCAAAAATAATTTCAATGCAGTTCGATATCACGGAAGAAAAGATCGAAAGAATATTAATATTTATTCGTGGCGACGATAATCTCCATTTCGAAATACTATATATCAATGTCAGCCGCAACTCTCTACATTTATCCGGACATACATGTTCTACGGCTTCCTGTTTCGAGTAACATGCTATAACGGACAGAGCTATTTCAAAGCTTACACATATATCATTTGAAGGGGATTGAATTCAAAGCTGTACGTGAGATATTCGCGATATTATGAAGTATGCAGCTGAATATTATCAAAACTCAGAGAGAAATTATGACTTGTGTCGGCGATAAAGTTTTGGAAACGATAAATATCGATTAACCCAATCGGCAAGTTTCAACCTCTTCTGGGAATGAAGCTTCACTAATGTTAAAAAGTCGCGTCTTTCATTCTCCACTACACATTTCTCACTTGGTATGCCTTAAGGAAGCTCACCGGCAAGCCAGTCAGGACCAGGGTCCTAAATGAAGGTGTGTCGCAGCTCTACACTTGACGATCGAATTGGTGAATCGAAGTCACCATCTTTTCAAACTTTGATGTTAATAAGAGAAATTCTTGCCCCTAATAGAATAAGACCCCAGATGCGTAGCGTTGGAGCAAATCATTTTCATAAAATTCAATATGCTTCAATTGTTCAGATAATTTTCACAATACAATAAAATAATCTTGTCGTGTATTCCGAAGATGGTGCACTACCCTAAAGAGGGTTTTCTCCTGGTTGTGACAATCAACAGAAATTTTGATTCATAAACATTCGACAGGTTTGAATATGTCAAAGGAATACACTAAAGTGTGTACCACAACTGTGGATAGTGTATAACACGAAATATTCCACTAAAAATACTGTTAAAGTACTAAGGACCTTTCAGCTACCAAGTAGCCACCATATAGTCCAGTCAATAAGCCGGAAACTTTCTAAAAAAAAGCAGGGCATGGTATAGGAAAAAAAATTTTTTCATGAAATTTTCCGCGTTTTTCCGGAAAATAATATTCTGAACTTTTTAATTATCAAATTCGCAATCAGCGACTAAATAATACCCTATAGGGCCCTATCACACGATAATTTCAATGACTTGGAAAGATTTTCTTTTCAGGTTTTTCAGTTTTCAGCAAATTTTCCTGTTTTTTTGCTGCTTTGGATCGAAATACGCAACTTCCAACCTCTATTGTGTATAATACGATAATCACGAGAAAAATAATCAAATTTACCCGATTTTCCGCCCATATAATGAATCTTCCGGGAAAATGACCTTGGATTCGTATTCAGCGACGCAAAAAACCCATCTTGGAGGTTTAATTTTAATTTTTTTATAAATTAAAAATTATCTTAAAAAATGGTGCGAAGATAGGGTGAATTTACCATTTAGGGGTGAATGGGAGGCCGTCGGAGTTTAGCTTGCTAGTCACGAATGACCTACGTGGACCATAGAATATCATGCAAAAACAAAATTTCCGATACCACGCCCGGCTTTTTTTTAGAAAGTCGGCCACTTTTCCCGGCTTATTGACTGGACTAATCAGAGTAAACAAAATTAGAAAACAAAATATACCTGTTTAAATACTATTTGGGGTCAATAATGCATTAATATAATAATTAGCTAAAGATAAATCTGAATTTAATGAATTACTTTTTCGCTTGTACATTATTTCCATCCCTTCTACATTATCTAGATATTTGTCCGTACTGTATTTCAAAAGTAATAAGGGTATACCTTTGCTAAAGTTCCCCATTTCGACAAATAAATCTGGTATTCACTTAATTGATTGTGAGTCATGTTCAAAATGCCCTTAGCAGAACATATTTTAAATTTAAATACACTATTTTCCAAGAAAGTTTATCACTTTTAAAACACAGTACAGACGAACAAATATCTAGGTAATTTAGGAAGGGAATGTATAAGGGAAAAAGCATTTTGTTTTCAAATTTAGTTTTCTCCGATGATTGCTACTTGGTAGCTGAATGTTCTTTAGTACTTTAATAGTACTTTTAGTGGATAAGGGTGAATTTCATAGTTATTAATGTTTCATATTGGAATGTAATTTTTTACACAAAAAATTGTTTCGATAATATTATATTGCCCCAGAAATTGTAGAAATAGAACTAGAAACGGTATGGATTCAATTCATATGCATCTCATCTATCTATATATCTACTTTCATGTCTGCAAAACAAAGATTCTACCAATGGTATAGTCAACAAAAACTCCAAAGAATGTAGAAAGACATCTCAATTGATATCATGCAACGTAAAAAATCAATCTAGTATAAGTTTCCGCTAGGAAACAAGGCTCATTATTGGTTCCAAATCATCATTGCTAGCAAATAATATAGACGTTTTAAACCCACATCAGTATATGCACAGAACTGCCTTGCTATCAGTATATGCACAGACAGCAAGGCAGTTCTGGGTAACATGCGAATAATATCGAAGCTGGTGTGGGAGTGCATCAAAACGCTAAACAATCTTGGCGGAGATGAAGGCACAAGCTCCCCTATTCTGGAACCCCGGTCAATCTAGCCTAAGGGGAAACGAAATAGCCGATGAGCTTGCAAAACTGGGTACTATAGAACCCCTAATAGGCTCCAAACCAGCGGCGGACATCTAGAAGAGTAACAACAAAGAGACCATCCACCGCTGGGTCAGATATCAACAGTCGGAAGAGTGAAACTAGTGAACGGTTGCAGGCAGTCGAAAGCACATTAGGGAAGACTGGTCTCAGTAAGTGAGGAAATGGTAAAAACCGATGCCAAACTGCTTACACAGATGCTGAAAGGACACGGACCGTTCAACTACCACCTCCAAAGATGTGAAGCTTACCGATTCGCCTTTGTGCAGGTGGTCCAAACGGAAAAACGAAACATCAATGCACATTCTGTGCAGATCGTAACACTAATCCCCCAAGACGCAGAGCACTCTCGGTAGATCTGTGCGACACTAAGGAGATCCAGAAACTCGATACGAAGATGATGCTAAATCATTGGCATTAACCACCTACCCGGTCCCGACTGGGAGTTGTGTAGGTGGCTGTTTGTCCTCCTCGGGCACCCGGTGAACATCCTCTAGTGGGAACCACTTCACTACGACGAAGTTTAAATAATACATCACGAAGTTGGTGTTAACCTCTTTAGGAATCGTTCATGGTGAACACTATCGGGCGGCTCTGGTTGTTAGGTGAACACTCTAGGGTGGGAACCGCTCCACTAGGTGACAAGTTCGTTAACCTGAAGAGCATGGTGAACTCTCGGGAACTGCCTTTTGGTGGCCTGGTGAACACTCGTCAGTGGGAACCGTTCCACTAGGTGACACGTGACAAGGGGTGCAAAAGGCTTTGGCCTAGGAATTAATGGACAGCACCCCCCTTAATTAATAATAATAATGAACCCTTCATCCATACGCTTACAAATGAAGCACACCGAGCAAAATCATTGTCTTGAGCAATAGGCGGCTTGCTGAAATATTGTACATAAGCGTGAGTAAAGTCCATTTTTTGTAAGCATCTGTTGCGATCCCACAAACAACTTCATCCATTTCTCAAAATTGCAACTAAGTGAGCATGAGCAAAAAAAGGAATATGTCAGGCGATCTTCATTACATCTAGAATACAATTGTTCAGTATTAGATCTGGAAATATGGGTGCATAACGCATTCAATCAAACCTTTAACCATATAATTCAAAAGTAAATCGCCACTTGGAATGGTATTGGTGTTTAAGAATGAAAAACGTAATTGTATTCGACATGCAAGTTTAACAATGACCCCAATTAGATTTTCTATTGATAGCTAACGTGTACCTAGGTATATTTAAATGAATGCAATATGGCAATTAATGACGATAAAAAGCGTAATCTGAATTTTGCTGATTGCAGTTTACAGCCCAGAATCAATGATTTACACGCATTATTGAGCTATCTAATATTCACTAGCTTGAAAGGTTTGATGTCCGGTTTTAATTCAGTTCCTTCTCCAAATATTAATCAATAACGTGTCATTTCAATTTCTGCGAAAATAGCTAGCCTTGACGAGATTTTTGGTTGAAACAAGGTAGAACGACGACCAATCGCTGCATAATTTTAAAATTCTTCTGTCTATTAAAATTTAATCTTCTCCAGGAATGTAGTGCATTTCCGGAAGGATAAAATTCTACATTTAGAGTGGGATTTCGGATATTGAAGATATCATTTCGGGGTTGTCCAGAAGTTTCTTCTTGTCGTCAGGGAATGTGTAGAATATTTGAATGTTCGAATGTTTTGTCAATTGGTTTTAACCTTCAGGACCACTGGTTAGTTCTACCTTATTGCCAATTGAATAACTTGCAATGTACCACAAGTTTTTTTCAAGAATTTGGAGGAAAATATAATGATTTATACCCAGTTTCTTGGGTGTGTTGAAGGGTAGGAAATATTGCAGTAAAGTTACGATTTTTACACGGAAAAATAGGTCAATTACCTATTTTTTGCTCTCTTTTCAACTCAACTGGAGAAAAAATATTTATTTCGTTCCTTAAGCAATTTTCAGCTGTTCAAATGTTTTTTCATAGGAAAACATTTTCTGACTGGTCGGGATCGTTCCAAATTCAATCTCAAACATTTTTTCCACAACACTATCAATAACTGAGATAGTTCAGAAAATGAAATAACCCTTTTTTTAGGTATTCGATACTTTTTTAGATATTGGTTTTAAATATTGAGATATTTAAATTAAGTTAATTTATTTATAAACAACTGTATCACTTGTGTCGCTACTAAATGACTGCTAACTAAATCACGATAGTACAACGATGATTTTTTTGACCCCGCAAATCGGGGTCATTATGTGTTTGGCTTGTAATGCAATGCCCTGATGTAAATGCATTAAAGCAAGTCCTAAAAGACGATCTAATATAAGCTTTATATAAACTTAATGCAAATTTTGGACACAGGAAACTTTGGAAACTTTACAAACATATTTATGTAAAACTTACATACATTTCAGCCGTCTTACGTATAATACAAGAGAAATGATTACTTGTTTACAATCTCGATTTTCAGTCTTATTCAGAGTTCTGTGACTTCGTAGGAATAGTTGTACCTGACATCATCATATTAGGGATTGTGGGATCCGCGTTCCTGGAGAAGAGGCAAGCTTGAGTTTTGGTTGCATTAAACTCTACTAGATTGTCAGATCTCTATTTCAAAATATTTGCCAGATCTCCATTAATTGCGTCAACCTGTCCCTGTCTCGCTTCTCTAGTTTCATTGGATGGTATATGGGCTTTAGATGAAAAAGCAACATGAAGTATTCCATCATCTGTAAATCTGTGGACGGGACAGCTGGTCACTTCCAGCAGATCGTTGATATGGAGCAGAAACAAAGTTGGTGCCAAGACAGATCCCTGTGGAACACCAGCGTTGATAGCCATTGTATCAGAGAATACTCCGTCAACCACCACATGGAGTGATCTATCTGAGAGAAAACTCGATAGTAATCGACACAGTTGAGGCAGCAAACCATATGACAGAAGTTTCCCAAGAAGGCTTTGGTGCCGGACTCGGTCAAATGCTTTGCAGATATCCAATGATACAGCTAGAGATTCTCCAGTTTTTCAAACGATTTCTGCAATACATGTGTTACGTAGGCAAGCAGATCTCTGTTGATCTCTGCTGACGAAAGACACATTGCCGGTCATTCACGACTTTCGAGCTCTCTAGGTATTTGATGAGCTCGATGTTGATTGCTTTCTTCATAACTTTAGAGATCACAGATAATTGTACTTGATATTGTACCATTTATTCTAAACGTAATATTAGATATTATATATGTCCTAGAAAAAGGTCATCATTTGAAGATGCCATGTTTGATCTAGCCATCAGGAACATTCGACTGTGTTTCAGATACACACATATTCCTCCAAAAGCTTGAGCACTATAATGCCAGGTGATCAGTTCTACTTTTTCAATATCTCAGTTCCAGATTCCAATTCTTCATTACAAAGATTACTTCAAATTGAATAAACTGCAAATTTTATAACTGATGAATTGTAGTACTGTGAATGTTTGTTCACAACTTTACTAGACTATTTGTGCTTCAATAGCATTATTATCATTAGGTTGCTGACATGCATGATGACGTTTGGAAATCCAACAGCAAAATGTTGAACACCCTGGAAGTCCTGGGATCGGTCACAAATTTCACCAAATCGGACATCCAAAACGGCATCAGAGCTCTTATGGTGCAAATAGGAAAAATATCACCCAAAGAGAAAGATTTAAATGACGGTAAGTACGACCATCAAAACAGCATGGTTACGAACAAATCTAAAAGAGAGTATATTTTTCAGCGGCCGATGTACAGAGTCTGGGAGAATTGAAGGATAGTATGGAAACCAATTTTGGGAAAATCATTTCAACCCAAGACCTATTCTTAGAAAGCTGTTACAGACTACAGATGGATGAATCCCAAATCGAAACTAAAATTAGTGATGTATTAGAAAAACTGATCGATACTATTGGAAAAACGTGAGTGCAATAATAGAGAGCAGCCATGTTGTATAATGCTGTTCAATTGTTTCTAAGATTACCTTGTGCGGTTACTCTAATTTAGTTTATGAAAACACAAATTACATTTTTTGGTTGTAAATTCGCCTATTTATTAATATCTAATCTAATAGGTTAGCTTTAATGGCCGCCTAAGGTATGGGGTGCGGCAAAATATACCATGGAATATTATTTTAATTGATAATATATATATAACTTTAATTGATAATATATTTAAACTTTACTTTTGACAGTTGTCAAAGAAATAACACAATTAAAACAATATTCCATGGCTGGGTACAGATACGAAAGTTTTGTTATTCTCCTCAAGAACGCGTAGAAATTGTTAAAATGTATTTCCAAAACTTTTCTTCGATAATTTTAACTCAACGCGCTTTGAGGAGAGCATATCCCGGCCGAAGAGCTCCACACGGAGAAACAGTTCGTCGTTTAGCAAACGCGTTTTTACAGAATGGCATAGTAAGTGATGTAAAGCCTACTGGATATACAAAGACATTTGCAATATGCACAAATCGTTACAAACTTAGTGGAAGCAGAACCCATTTTTTGGCAAAATTTGATAACGAGCGATGAATCAAATTTTTGCAATTCTGGTCGTGTTAACAAGCAAAATCATCGTTTTTGGGGAACAGAAAACCCTTTATTCAATAGAACGTGCAGTTTGATCAAAAAGTCGTTTGGTGCGCAATATTCTCCGAACGAATCAATTTCATCTTCTTTTTTGAAGATGCCAGGGTCAATGCAATTTCTGTTAATGGAGAACGGTATCGAACAACGAAGGTGAATTTCTGCAACTACAGTTGGAAGAACTTGACATGGAAAATATCTGTTTTTTTTTACTAAAGCTTTAGCTAAGACTACAGAATTTTTGAATGTTTCTATTCTTCATTTTGAATTATTTGTGAATATACATTGGTCATACAGGAAGGACCTTAAAAAAACGGATCAAGGAACATTTTGTTAGGAGGTGAAACGCTTTATGTACACCTTATCGGGCCTGTTTCACAACCCTATAAGGTAGTGTGGGAGTCCCCGAGTCCGAAATTAATCACCTCAGATATACCCACTCCACCTAGTGTGGTATACTCGTTTATGAGACCAGAGCAATCATGATGACACGTAGGCCTAGAGGCCCATTGTATCTTACCTCACCACTTTCTCGGGTCATCGGAAAATTTCCGCCGTCGCTGAGATTCAAACCCGCGACCGGAAGCCATAATGATTAGAAGATCGACATTGCTACCGGGCCCCGATCAAAGAACATAGACGTAGTTTCATTTTGCGGGATATTTAAATATAGAAAATCATAACTTTAACGATAATTTCAAGATTTTACACATCCAAAATAAAAGTAATAAATTAAATTTGCCGGAAATCAATAAATATAAGAACGATCAACAAATACTTAACAATTCTCCCTTGTTAAATTTGTATAATTAGATTATCCGTTTGCTACCAGTTTATCGTTTAATCCCTCAATGGGTTGAACCGATTTAGGTAAAATCAAATAACAATTTATCTTAGGATTATCATTAAAGTTATATATTAGGTAGCTCGTTTGTAGTAAGTTAGTACTTTGTAATATTTGAAGAAGGTGCTGTGTTAACTATAGTCACATTTATTTATTAACCTAGCGAAAATAGAACTTTTAATAGTTATTTTATTAAAGTTTAGCTATTTTTCATTTACCACATACATCTACTAACACTGATATAACAATACACACTACATTTTTGCATCCAGAACATACATTGGCAAATTATCAGAGAACAAATCAATGTCTGACAAACTAGTTATTGCTTCTTTTTATTTCCAGTTCTGAAATGAACAAGGAATAAAAAAGCTCTAAATTTAATATATCCACAATATCACACTAACGATCAGTGTTTTCCAGAACTCGGGAGCAAATGGACGAAATGAAACGTATAGACTCGCTTCTGTCAAGGCATGATGGAATCGTAAAGAGGGAATTACATCAAGCAAATAGCAACATTAAAAACCTCTTTGACAAAACTGTAAAAGAGGTAAAGAAATTTGACTATCAAGTCACCACCATTACAACCAGCCTTGAAGCTGTTTTCGCTCTGGTTCAAAATATGATGACCGACCAAAATTCTCATAATGAAACGGTAAGTAATGGGATTCAAAATAGTTATTTGTGTAACTAGTTGCACACAACATGTTGTACACAACATATTTTCTACGATCGAATTAAATTTGTTTTTATTTCAAATTTTATTGAAAAGTATTTTACAAATCAAAAAATTAAATTAAAATTTTAAGCTGACAACTTGAAATTAATTACGGAAATTGTGACTGTCAGAAGTCATCCATAGATAACTATGAATATGCTTCCAATAGTAACAAGTTGGATTAATCAAATTTAGAGTAAAATTTTTTCATATCAAACAATAGCATTTTGAAGAATATGTAATGGTACCTAAGTACGTGAGTAAGTAATGACTACCTTACTTATACTCAAATAACAAGAAACAATATTATTTTTAGATTAAACTCGTAATCAATAAAGCATCATAGTATTTTTTGCACTAGTGCAAAAAGTTAACTTTTGGCACAGTAGATAGTGTCAAAAGTGATGACTTTCAGCACTATCGTAGAAAAACATATTTTTGACTTGATGTCGGTGTGTGAATTTGAAAATTTGCAGATTACTTTAAATTGGTGAAAATAAGTGAATAAGAACTGTACTGTTTTTCGACACAGTAGGCCCAGTCTCGAGTGATATTTTTGACATCCATGTTCAGTTTTTCAAATTGAATTATAGTATTTTATTGAACCATAATGACAACACTATTTTCGCAGGTTATAAATACAGGGTGTCTCACCACGAACTGCGATCGATATCTCAAAAAGAAAACATAGCATTTTTCTGAAAATCTGGCGGCTGACGAGAAAGTCAATGAGTACTATTCATCTAAAATATTTTCAAGATGCGGCACTTCCGGTTATACCGAGCTTCGTTGTTTTGAATGGAACACCCTATAATTTATTGCATTTTTGGACTCAACCGTATTTGAGATATTTTCAATTTTAGAGAAAACAGAAGAAGACCAGTACCTACTTAATTGACAGTTTCTTCATAACAGCTACATATTTCGTAACGCGCTTTTGGCATTTTGTAGTCAAAAACTTAGCGCATAATATCTTGTACAGGATGTTCAAAAACAATTATTGAAATATTAATTCAAAAAACTCATTATGTTGACTATTTGAATGAAAGGTCAATGTCTTTCACTGACGGTTTCCAAATCATTTCCAATACATTTTTTTTTCTACAATCGTACATTTGACCCGCAGAATTGTCCGAAAGCTATCTTGCAAGTTGCAACTACAAGTGAGGGAAGTCAGTGATCTATTGATCAGAGTTCATTTAATATAACCTATATAATCGGCATAAATATAGGAAGCTTGAAGTTTAAGTTAAATTACCCACACTGTAATAACTATTACATGAACCAAACAAATCCAACAATAGCTCTTCAAGAAAATCATAATAACTTTCAAAATGGACATGAAACAAGGGCAAAATGTTAAAGATTGAATTGATTAGAATAGCTGTAAATAATCCGACAGGTGTCCTGTTCAATAACCAAAAGACCTTACATATTTAATGCATTTTTTTATACTTTGACAACGCGAGAGGGAAATCTATAAGGTTCGAAGAACATCGCGTGATAGGCATTCGTATTTTTCTTGAAGGTTTGGAGGTTACAGGCATAGGGAAAGACCTCGCTAGACAAAGAGTTCCACAACTTCGCTGTTTAATAGAAAAATGAAGTCTGTTAGAAAGAAGTTAGGCAGATCTCGAGTTTAACAGTGTAGTGGTAAATAGTTTGAGCTCGTCTAGTCCGCCTATCTGGAATCTCTCGTAGTGGAACCACAGACGAGATTTCTGATGAACACCGACCATAGAAATATCTATAGAAAAGGGAGAGATCTCCCACCTTTCTACGATGTTCTAGAGAGGTCAATGAACTCGTAAGTCTGACATTTTCAATCAAACGAATAGCTCTGTACTGGATAGAATCCAAGAGTTTCAGGGTATGTTTGGGAACAGAACACCAAACATGTGAAAAGTACTCCAGGACAGGTCGAATCTGTGCTTTGTAGCTCTTGGCACGGTATAGAAAACCAAGTTTTTGTGAATCGGTTATCGCAATGGACCTCACATGATCGTCCCATGAGAGGGTGCTGTTGGTGGTGATCCGAAGCATTGTTATGGAAGACTTCATAGCAATAGTTGTACCTGAGATCATCATATTAGGGATTGTGGGATCCGCCTTCCTGGAGGAGACGCAAAGTTGAGTTTTTGTTGCATTGAACTCTACTAGATTATCAGATCCCCATTTCAAAATCTTTTCCAGAACTCCATTACTTCTCGCTCCTCTGGCTTCAATGAATGGTATAGGGGCTCTAGATAAGAAAGCGGTATGAAGGGATTGTGATAATCAAACAAAACGTATTTTAGATAGTAATGCATAATATAAAATATGAACATAAGATACCTATTTGACAACATACATGACAATGTACTAAATCGATTATTTATATATTATGCTGATGTTGGTTAGAGTTAATCAAGTATTTTGATAATCAAACACAAGGTACATAAATCGGAACGTAACATAGCATTCCAGCAAAAAGGTTGGTTTTTTCTTGTGGTGTAGTAGCCAGTTTGTCATCATCTTTGGTTAGGGGAGGGAATGGACTGGAAATAAAATTCCTACCAATTGCTTTGGCGAAAGTTCAAACTAACGTAAGCCGCTCGGGCATTCGATAAGCTAAGATTATGAATACATTTTAATGAAGTATCCTACTACATAATGTAAATATCATTCGTTCTGAGAAAATTAATACTATTTATTAATACTCTTATAGAATTGTAATAGGCTGGGAATAACCACGTAATGATAGATATTTCCTGTTTATTTTCATACAGTGTAAACGTTTGATGAAGCTACTTTGTGTCGAAACAACAGTTATGTAACATTAATAGAAATATAATTTTTGTTTCCATTCATCCACATTATCATAAATTCATTATACGTAATTACACATTAACAAAAATCCTCTATTTCAAATCCCGAACAATATTCTAATGTTTCCTATTCACATCTGTAATAATAATAATAGCAGCAAATTTATGAGAATTATTTCCAGGATATCAAACGATACATGAAAACAATAGACAACAAAATGAACATCATAAAAACCAGGCAAAACAACATAACTGCCTCGATGAAGACGATGTTATCTTTCCTAGAAAACAAAACAGAGCATGTGTCCAATCACGTTGTCTACAATACAGAAATTGATATAGACAGAAAAATTAATCTTCTGCCTCAATCAGAAACATCGAATATGACTCGCAAAATTACAAATTATATACAAAAAACATACGAGTTCGTCAATCAATTAAACAACAAGATAAATAACATAAAAGATTTGCAAATGTCAGATTCAAGCAACAATGTTCCGCCAAAAAATACGGGTAGAAAATATAATTCTTCCATGGATACAAAGAAAATCAATTCAACATTAAGTGAAGAAGAGCTCGATAAGATAATAAATGAAATCTTCAACGTATCCCACGGAAACACAGGGCAGAAAACTTCATTAAACACTACCAACAAACGCATAGATATTTCTGAAGTACTTCCTGAAGTAGATTGTTTAGACTTTGATATAGACGTACGAAATAATTTTAAAATATGCAAACAGTCAAAAAATATCACAAAAACAATTGAAGACAATATCAGAATTCCTGACACGAAAGTCAAAAATAGTTCAGCAGAAAACCAGACGGAAAATAATTGTTTGGATATTGATATAGACGTCCGATTCGGAAACAACCAAACTAACCCATTTAAAATATGTCAAAATAACTCAGAAATTGTAAGTTCGAAATCCACCCCTGCGCCCAAACTGAACGCTGTACGAGAGGAATGTCTGCAGCATGACAGCTCTGGTCCTAAAAGATGTAAAAATGTATCAAACACTGATAGCAAACCAACTTCTCAAGGATTAAGTAAACATACTGAGAATGGGGATATTTACCAACAACAAATTGAATTTGATCACGATTTGCAATCCAGTTCTAAAACTACACCCATAGATAATCAAGAGGATTGTCTCGAATATGACATAGATATTCGTTTTGATCCAAATGCAACAGATGGATTCAAGAAATGTAAAAATACCACTACCAATGTTTCTTCAAATAAAAATATGACTAAAGATGACGGAGTTTACCAAAAACTGGTTGGAATTAACCAGGTATTGTAATAATCAAACACAAAGTATTATAGACAGTGACATAACACAAATATGAACATAAAATAAGTATCTATTTTTTAACTGAAATAAAAATTTACCATATTGTTTATTTGTATTATTAATCAGATGTTGGGTTGAATTATTCAGGTATTGTTATAATCAATTATTACCATTGAGATATTGAAGAATAACACAAAATAAGAACATTACATATTTTTTCACAGAAATAAAATTTACCAAATTGATTATTTCTATCGGGATATCAAAAATTATCTTGGTCAAGGGTGGTTGTGGAATCTAAAACGTGTGTCTTACTTTACGTTATCAAAACTTGTGTCAAATTAATTAATTTGAAGTTTCTAAAAGTGAGAAATTTCGCAATTTTATACGAATGTTATAACACTCAGAAGTCTCTAGCACTTTAGACTCCGGGATTTTCACGTGGCCTATCGAAATTAGAAGGTTCGAATAGTATAAAAACACAATTGCATGAACGCCAGACGTCCTATGTAATTACGAACGCAATCATTTTGACATATGCCTCGAGGAGCTCGCTACGCGTCAGTTAGAGTTTATACTTTTTACCTCGATCTTGTTAATTCGGGGCCGTTTTATGCCCCGTGCGGCCGGCGCCAGTTGTAATAAAGTGTTTTCGGCTATAGACCGCTAGCTTATAAACGCTTTTGGGTATATTTTAGTAGCTAGAAAATTCCCTTTGGTACGACGCACGTTAGACGCGCGTAGCTGAGACCTGAGAGTACCTGTTTCTATTTTTATTAAATTTTCCTATTTAATCGACATTTTGGGGCCCGGGAGCTATTTAGTTGGCCCCGTTCATAAACTAACGACATGGAGCGAAAACCGCATGCGAAAAGTCCTCGTAAAGACGTTCTATGTTCCGAAGATTTGTACTTTTCTAACTCGCGAGCTACGCCCTCCTCACGTGAACGTCATTCGATTTATCGAAAATTAAGCTATTTAAAACAGTTTTCGACCCCGTTTGTGGCTATTGCGACATTGTAAAAGGTTCAAAGTTAACATTTCGTTTTACATTCCACAACCACCCTTGACCAAGATAATTTTTGATATCCCGTTATTAGGCTGATGTTGGTTCGAATTAAGTATTCAGGTATTCTGATAATCAAACAAAACGTATTTTAGTTAGTAATGCATAATATAAAATATTAACATAAGATACCTATTTTTCAACAGACATAAAAATGTACTAAATTGTAAATTCAGGGTGTCCGGAAGTTCCTTGGCCGAAAATATGATGATTTAACTCAACTTACCTATATATATAAAGTTACTTAGTTTGGGCGCTAGAGGGCTTCAAAAATGATAAGTTTTTTACATTTTTACAAATAAGTCGAAAAAACTTTATTAGATTTTATTCATTTTTTAGCCACGCGTTTGTACCTGCAAATTACAGCTTTTTACGGAAGAAACCTCAATTTCGAAAATTACAGGGTGTTTGAAAACTTGTTCACAATAAATTATCCGCCCATATTTTTTGTATAATCACTACCATTGTTTTAGATAGTTACTTTTATTTAGAAGCTACCTAGTTACTCTGCTACAAAATTTAAGACGTTTTTTGACGTTTCAATAATTAATTTTTATCTTTATTACATTCCTTCTGAAGAGTGGTGAAAATTAACTTATTGTAATATAAATAGAATAGACGTTAGAATTAAAACTTATTACCAATATGTACATATGTTTTGAATTATGAGAAATATCAAATTTTACATTAAAACATAGAAAAGCAAGACTGAAATTTGTAAAATCATCAAATTCATCTGCTGAGAAAAAATCTGTGACTAAGGAAATGTTTGATTGTGTTAATGAAAATGGACACAGTAGCATTTGTTTAATGCTCAGTTTAATGCAAATCTTTATGAATATGTATATTGATAGAAAAAACATGATTATTTTGTTTTCATATCACTTACCTATATTACTGAACACTATTATAGTGACTGTAGTTTTTGACAACTATGATGATGACATGGCAATTTAAGGCATAGTTTTTAATGTTTATGATTCTCCGAATTCAGCAATATCCCATCAAAATTCATAAAATTACCTTCATTAATAATGCTGGTAAGAAATAAGAAGCATTGAGGGAATAGCAATTTGTTTTAAATTCACTGTATCTAAGGAAACGAAACCAATGAAAGATGAGAAACTTAAAATCACAATCTAGCACAATTTACTATTTAATTTGAACTAGGTATCACTAATTCTTTCTGATTGCACTAAGAACGCCTGTCAATACATGGCCTGAGCATCATTCAATTTTACTTACATCAATTCAGTCACACATTCACTTATATTTCAGTTACTATTGAACATAAGCAACCCAAGATGTCTTAATAGTTTCAAAAATAATCATTTAAAGTATCAAAACTTACCTCAATCTTAGCACTGTTTTGAAAAACTGTTTGGGCCTTGTGTGTAAGCTGGGCAAAGCAAGAAGTAAGTGTGCAAAGCTTCTGCCGAACATTGAAGACAAAATCAGGTTCTTCAGACTCCCAATCGCCTAAAGAATAGTACTTTACTACCTACACATTTACAATAAATGAGCAACTGGGAAAAACCAGCTGCTCTATAAGAAAAGTAATGGTAAAATTAACAAAGAAGAATATCTTGCCTATGTTTAAATCTAAGTCCACAAAAGCCTTATCGAACTCTTTTTCTAAAATGTCCAGCCACCTGAATCCGATGCTTGCCATTTTAACTTAACGCGTAAAACCTATTCACATTCACCACAATACAACTACATAAACCGCGGCTCCATCATTTCTTAATGTCAATTTTGACGTTTCAAGTTGTAGTTTATAGCAGAGGAGTAACCACAGAAGGATATATTAATATTTTGATCATAGGTTAAAATCAGTGATTTTAATTAAGGACAGGTTTATTTAAAATTAAGGTATTATCTTTTCATAGTGACTCTTATTTATAGTCACCCTAAGTTTACTGTCTTTGGGTAATCGCAAAAATCATAAATCACTATGGGTACTAAGGACGAACATAGAAGCTATTCAATTTCTTAAGAAATTATCAACATGTCAAAATATTAATTTTGCATTTTTCTCATCTAGATCATGTATTTAAGAGCTAAATGATACACAAAATGAACATACCGAATCCTACTAATACTACAAGTGTTTGCTTAATTTTTACGTACGTAATTTTTTCTTTTAGTAATTTTTCTGAGGTCCCTTTAAATTGCGAGTGTAAGTTATATTTCTCTATGTATTTCTAGTTGTTGGTTATGGTTAGTTGAACGGTGGAATGTCACTTTTGATTTCCCACAATCCACAGCCACAGATCTTTCGTTTCATTTGCCAACGACAGTTTGACTTCTAAAATTGAATTCGTATTGTATCAACCGCCAGTATTCGGTAACAGTAATTTCTAAGATACTTCTATTGTAATTATTTTCGATAAATTGATTCTTCAATATTCAAGGATACTTTAGTTTTATGTAAAATGGAACCAATGACTTTGGGCAGTGCACCATCGAGTCCATCAACGCCTGGGACAAATCCAAACTTTTTACCTGGATTCTTAATTGGCGAATCTCAACCAACCCCAACAGCTTTAAGTACCTCACCAGGAAGAAATCGTAATAATTCTGGAAGTTATTCAAGAATACCCATCAACACCCCAGAAACGAAAAACCTACGACAAAAGTTGTTTAATCAGACACTGGCAGAAACTACAACCCTTCAATCTCCTTTTGTACCTCTAACAGAGAAAGGCGGGCCTCCTAAGCAAGGTTTATTTGACACAATTGATTCGAAGAAAAACGTAGTTAGCCCAGTTTTAAGCAGCACAATGGTTCCGTTTGCAGAATTACCATCATTTAGTGAAAGTTTTTCAAAGATTAATGAAGACACTATGAATTTAAGTCGTGATGTTACGATTAATGAAAGTTTAAGATTAAATTCCACATTGAATCGTTTTGAAAAATTAGATTCGAATTGGGTTACAATATTTGGATTCCCTCCTAGTGCTCTCAGCTTAATCCTAGCGCAGTTATCTAATTGTGGAACCATAGTAGAAAAAGTTTTGCCTGCTCAAGGAAATTGGGTCCATTTAAAATTCAACAGCACAAATGAATTGGCTAGAGCTTTGTCACTCAATGGCAAATGTATTAATGGTAATATCATGATAGGTGTTCACCTATATCATAACAAAGAGAACAAAGAGAATGCAAATGTATACAACACACCAATTAGAGCCCGATCTCTACGACAATCATTTAGTTCACCACAACACATGGGTAATAACAGTGTCATTATAGCGCAAAATGTTCCTCAAAAATCAACAGGCCTAGTTACCAAAGCTATGGAATATGTTTTTGGCTGGTAACTATATCAAGTTAAGAAATTAAAATGTTTTAATTTAATGAATTGTTTCTATATAAGTGTACATTTATTTTGCTTAATCACAATCTACATTTTCAAATAAAATTTATTTACATATAACCTAGTTTTTGGAGACAATAGAATAATCAATTGGAATTGAGTCAACTATTTAGCAACAGAAAATACCGAATGCACAGCAATAGCGACTGATATTAAAGGTTTTTTTCACCAAGATACAAAAGCTCGTTTTGATTGATTCAACTTGAATATCGACAGATAACTTTAGTTTGTAAAAGTCAGCCTATTGGCCATTTCCATTCGCCATAAGTAATAATTAAATAAATAACACAAGAGTATTATTGTTTAAAATGTTTAAATGTTGGCATTAAAAGCAGGTTACTGTACTCCGTACGGTGACTTCTTTACAAATGGTGGATTTATCACTGTTATCATCACTGTTATCATTATCTATCGCGGCATCACTTACTGATGTCCACTTTCTTATCTAGGTTAACGTTTATCATCTGTGTTTTTGAATTTTTTTAACAAATGAACTCAAAATTTGCCACAGAGTAAACGAATAGACTGTGACTTCACTTGAACCCTAATATCAGAATTTCGGACACTTGTGCATGTTAAATCGCGTGATACACATTTATAACCAGAATAAGACGGTTGTCATTATATGTAAATAAAATACTATAATTCCATTTGAAAATTGAGAAACTATAGATGGATGTCCAAAATACCACTCGAGAGTACCACGCCCAAAAACAATACAGTTCCTATGTTCACCACTTTAAAGAGGTCTGCAAAATTTCAAATTCATACGACGAATAGGAAATGAGCCTTCACAGTGAATTTCGTCCCTCCCCCACCCAGCAATCCACCCTCCTGTCATAAAGTAATTATCAGATTTTAATCTACTTAGGATTTTTTTAAAGAAAATTAAGTATTATTTTCGAAAATTAAAAGCGACATTTTAAGTGTTAATGGATTTACATAAAGCCATGAGGTACGATTGCGTTTTAGTTAATTGTAGCTTTAGCCTCTCGAAATTCGCATCAATCAATCAATCAAAGGGTGGGTGGACATGTCCTGAGCACTTAGACTTGACTGGGTCCATTGTGCGCCACTTGAAACAAAACTCTGTCCAGCAGGCCTAAGACAGGGTCTAGAATTATGCCTTGGCTGATGTCTCTTACGGCCTCAGGCGGCATGTATGCACGGCTTCCAGCAACACAATCCCAAAAGTCTTAAATGGCGGCTCCCTCTTTTGAGGTTATACCCAAAAAAAATTCGCATCATCTGCAAACAACATGAGATTTGTCTCCAGACTGCTTTGTGGGAGATCGTTAGTAAGCATTTAAAAAAGAATGCTGATAAAAATTACACTTCAACTCATTCTAAGGATGTCACTGTTTGAGGTTTTTATGTTCTTAGCATGTAATAATTTCTTAAACAACTTACTCAACATTTGGTATGTCTTGTCATTTCTCAGACTTGAGACATCAAAGCTATCTTAACTAAAATATTATTATTCCTCTAACCTGAGGTATGTTTCTCTCATAATTGCAACATTTACATTAATATTATCTTTCATCTTTCTTGATAATTTACTTCTGTGTATCTACATCAACCGTTTTGATATCTTCCTGTATAATCACATTTTTACATCTTCTCTTCTGACTTATGTTTATGCTCAATGGTCTTTTTAAATTAAAGCTACAATAGTTTTCATAATAACAATACTGACAAGTGTGTGTAAAGTTTATGTGATATTTTAAATTCAATTTCTGAGGGCTTTCATAATCGCAATACTGACACTTGTGCATCTTTTGTCTTGTCTTCTCAAATTTGACTCATGAGCGTTTTCATAATCGCAATACTGACACTTGGGTATATTTTCACTTGAATTATTAAAGTTTACGCGACTCTTAAAATTTGAATTCCGAGGGCTTTGATAATCGCAATACTGACACTTGTGTATATTCTCTCTTGCGAGTTTGGAGTTGATATGAATTTTTAAACCTGACCTATAAGGGCTTTGATAATCGCAATACTGACACTTGTGCATCTTCTCTCTTGTGTTACGAGTTGATGTGACTTCTCAAATTTTACTCATGAGTGTTTTCATAATACTCACTTGTGTATAATTTCTCTTGAATTTTACAGGATGTGAATTTTCAATGATTTCCAACACAGACCAAAAAAATATTGATACACTATAACACTCTAAATAAGAAATAATCACCCTTGTCATCTAAAAATACTGAGGAACTTTTGACTACCAAGTAGTCATCATCAGAGTAAACTAAATAAGAAATCAAAATGTGCCTGTTCAAATACTATTTGAGGATACTAATGCAAACAAGGGTTACCCTCAGCTGAAGACAAATAGGAATTTGATAAATTCCTATATTCAATATCAAATTTGCCAACTGCACTATTGGAGAAGCCAAATTAATCACTTATGATTTTAATACATATTTAATAAGTAAAGAACCAAATTTCTCAAAGCTGCAAAAACAGATGATACCCTGTTGATTTTTCAGCAATTAGAGGATCGTAAAACTTCAATAAAATCAGCAACGACAATTTGCACGTTTCTACTACCTTGCATGATATTTGGGAGGTAAAAGTGGTTGGAGTAATGGTAGAATCTAATACTGTAACCTTCTCTGAAAACAATCTGATATTTAATATATCGCATGTAGTCAGATAAGTGATACCTTACCTGTATGTTGATAATTTGATTGCCATATATTTTCAAAAAATGCAACTCACATACATTTTCATATTCTTAGTTTTCTTACGTTTTAGTCAGTTTCCCACAAACATTATTAAAATCTTCAGAACCGGAAGAACTTATATAAAATAACAAATTCTCAGATAATGAAACATAAATTATGAGTTAAGAACGCTTTAAAAATAAAGCAACTTCAAGTTCATTATGAATTTGGCTGAGTAGTTGTATTTAACAAAATCCAAGTCAACCAACATTAACGAGTCAGGAAAGTCACGTGATCAATTGATCACAGCTAGTTTTGTTTTCACAATGCAATGATCCATTTGGAGCGGTATTATTCCTCTTTTATTTAATGGGAACTGATCAAAAATATATTTTATTATTGTACTTATAAAAAGTATTATTTCTCTTTTGGAGGACATTTTTCAGCATATTATTTATTACATTAATGTTAAATTATTAACCATTTCAATAAGAGCGCTTTTAACAAGTTATTTTGGAATATATCAGAGCTGTATTTTCTGTGACTTCAACACCATCTGGTTTTTATCCTTGTTATTCTGTTTCGCGGATTATTGTTGTTGACCGCAAATGTATCTGAACTTCTGAAATGCAACCATGCAAATGTTGAATGAGGGATAAGAGGAGGCACACTACTATGGCACTAACATTTATCTACTATGTGACTATGGTTTGCTGTAGTTTCCAGTAGTGTAGTAATTCTTTAAATTGTCCAACAGTAATAAATTTTCTTTGAAAGTGATATAAAAACAAAGTAACTGTTCTTTATTTAATCAGTCGTTCTATCTTTACGAAAACAAAACTTGCTGTTGCCTAAACCATTAATATATATATATATATATATATATATATATATATATATATATATATATATATATATATATATATATATTAATAATCTTAAGCTTATACTGGTTGTGAAGAAATAATCAAAAAACACCTTTCAGTCTTATTCAAATTTCAATTCGACTTAATCATCAAGATCTGAACAATTGATTGGCAAAGATGCGTTCAAATACATACAGACTCGTAGACGTGTTTCGGAGACAGATGAATAAAATTTGTGTAACACTTCTACTCATGGGACGTCAATGAAAATGGAGTCAAGCATAAATTAAAATGTCCTGTGTGGATTTTGCGCCCCTTGGGACAAGAATCAGTTCATCAGTCCTGAGGCAGCGCCAAAGGCTATGGGCACCGCACCACTTCAAGAGCTACTGTCAGTCCAGTAGCTCTCTGAGGGCGCGAAGCCCGATGGTCGTTGTTGTTACATTTGGGCGTTTTCCTGACAGCTTTCACGTTTTGAGGAAACTATGCAAAGCCCTCTGCACCATTTTGGCTCTATTATGAGGCATTGCCATTGAATATGTAAGATTCTTATTTGCTCCTAATCTAGTTTTATAACCACTTTGTAAATTACAACCAATAAATTTTTATTTTGTATTTTTCTAAAAATAATAATTATAAAACACATTTACTCGCACTTACACATTTTCATAAATTTTTAGTTTCCCCATTTGATAAATAATTACTCAATCTTATTAAGTATAAAATATGTACTTTATCGATAGAATTTGATTTGTGAATAAATATAGTGAGTTCTAAACAACTATTGAGTGAAATTTACAGTCTGCTGCATAATTAGAAATTATGATGTTGAAAAAAAAAATTATCTATTTATTTTCTTCTATCGCTGCAGACGCTAAATCGGTCATTTTTGGATATTTACTATTTTTTTTGCTTAATTTCTCTTGGGCCCATAATATTAGTTTCAGCAGTGTTGATATTTTAGGTGATGTTGACTCCTGATGCTCCATCTTCAATATTGCTGCATTTACTTCACTTGCAATCTGAAAATGTGCAACTTATACTACATACTTTAACTCTACATGTTGTTAGGTATTGTATGCTGTGCATGCATACAGATTAAATAATATGTTTTGAAATGGCAAATAGTAGTCTGAATATTTGTAAGAGTGCTGAATCATTGATATGGTTATATGATTCCTCATTATTATTTTTGTCTTTGTTATTCCACACATTCCCACTATGACCAACTCAAATTAATTCCAAAACTGATCAAAAATCAACATGCCATGCATTTCCTAGTTGAACTGATTAGAAAAACTATTTGAAAAATTGAGCCTTCAACAGTTTTACTAAACTGGTCAAAATAGTTCGATTGGGCTTATGCCATTATATATCAAATTGTGATGAACTATTTTGAGACAAGTACTTCGTCCAAAAGCTAGAAAGGATAGAGGAACGTAAGAAGATAAAATTTTAAAGTTAAAGAATCAGAAAGTGTCATAAGAAACATTTAACAAAAGTGGTTAGCTATATCGTCGTCCTAAACCGAAAAAGCGTATCTCAATTTTTCCAGATTTTGTTATTTTCATCAATATGGATACCTATGCATTATCTATAATATACAGTATCGGAAACAATTCTTGTGGAGTATAGACAGAAATCTACACAAACAACAAGGAACGCAATGATATGATAATACCACATAAACAAGCGAGACGCACTGCGGTGCGCCCCTCCTCTTATCCCACTCGACGCGTACACAGCGACTCGCACATTCTCCCGACTGGTGCTAGTATGATACTGACGTACTGAAATTGTATTGCTCTCTCAACATATAGCAAGCTATTCTTTACGCTCTCATGAAACCACCATACCCAAGATAAATACTTTCCGATACTGTATACTAAAAAAACTTCAATAGCACGACTTGATTCCGACGTTTCTCTAAGCATCACAGGTTGCATCTTCAGGGGAAGCTTGGGGCATGAACTGAAACTGATTCTTCCGGTTTCTGTAGCACTTATTTATTTTGGAAAAAATCTTCACGCTACGCAGTTCACTGCCTTTATTCCGGTGGTCAACTCCGTTCTGGCACCTGACCCTGCCGTTGAGTGATCATGTGCGAAATGGAATTTTCGAGGATGGGTTTCCAAATGTTGGAAAGGTAATATAGTCACGGTTTAGATTGACTCAGTGACTCAGGACATTACCTTCCCAACATTTGGAAACCCATCCTCGAAAATTCCATTTCGCACATGACCACACAACGGTAGGGTCGGGTGTCAGAACGGAGTTAACCACCGGAATAAAGGCTGTGAACTGTGCAGCGTGCAGGTATCTTCCCACAATGAATACCGCCAAAGAAATCAGAAGAATCAGTTTCAGTTCAAGCCTGTCCTGATAATGTAATGGTTGGCGAAACGTCGGTATCAAATCGTGATGTTGTGTCGCGGAATCCATCCGGAAGCCAAGATTTTCCAAGATTAGCTATCTGCTGAAGTCTATTATTCAATATAAGCGAAATACACGTAACTTGAATAGTTACAAAAATGGTAATAGAAGTAGCCGTGTTTCAAAAAATATATTAAAACCTGAGCCAATAAAGCTTACCCCGTGTTTCTGGGTGAAACAGGCATTTCTCATTTTCGCCGCATTTGATTAGAATTTCATCATTTATTAGAAAGCAAACCACTAAGAATTATTTCATATTATTTTTTAGCAAAATATGAATTTCTCACGTCTTCTTCGCTTAGGATCTTATATTTCGCAACGCCGACCAGCTGGTCTAACTTAATTGCTTGCTCTTTAAAATAAACTACCTTCTTGAATTAGTTTAAATGTGATATACAAGGAGTGATTACTGAATGTGAACTGTGTAAAAGAAAAAGCATTTAGCTATTCAAGAGAGTTTCTAACAGTATTTAATATAATAAGTAGTATTCAGATTTACCTGGTAATCTAACCTCATTATTTCAGTATAATACTTAATTTAAATGCAAATTATTTTGAGTTTGACGTGTCGAAAATGGAATGTTTGAAACCTATTTTGTAGAAAATGTGTTGTAATTGGCAGCCTTCTAATAAACTATTAATTCATTACAGGAAGGATTACCTAGTTGGATCTTGCTTCAAAAAGTTGGTAATATGTCGCCCAATTAAAAACGAAAGTTGTGGATTGTAGAAGCTAGCTGCATACTACTTAAAAAATGGTGATGTCTTAATTCAGATTGTCATGCTTTGTTAGATATATCTACATCCTACATTCCAATACAGAAAAAGGATGCTACAATTTTTGAGGCAACAACTAAAGCCAGGCACAGAAGAGTGGTATTCGGCGAGCAAGTCGGCAAATATCTGCCACAATGATATTGTGAGAGATGGTAGATCTGATATGCCATCTAAAGCCGGGCACAGAAAAGTGGTATTCGGCGAGCAAGTCGGCAAATATCTGCCACAATGATATTGTGACAGATGGTAGATCTGATATGCCATCTAAAGCCGGGCACAGAAAAGTGGTATTCGGCGAGCAAGTCGGCAAATATCTGCCACAATGATATTGTGACAGATGGTAGATCTGATATGCCATCTAAAGCCGGGCACAGAAAAGTGGTATTCGGCGAGCATGTTAGCAAATATCTGTCACAATGACATTGTGACAGATTTTAGATCTGATAACAATGATGATTGATGATATATCCATGAGAGTGTTGTTTATGGAGAAGGAAGACTTTGAGGCCACAAATACTGAACCTGCTAACTGTGATGATGATGTACCTGTCAGTGTGGAAATTATGGAGGCGTTAGATGCTGCAACGGCAGCAGGTCATGTCACTACTGAATATAAAGGTACCACTTGAGAAGAAAGAAATAGCAAAATAGGAATCATGTGTGGACAAACATACAGTCAGAAATGGTTGTGGAGGAAGCTGTTTGAGAATGTACTAAAAACTGACCACATAAATTTTGGAAATTACCAAATTACATTTAATGTCGAATAAACAAGAAAACTGAAGGTACATCATTTGATTTAAAATTTTCTAACTGCTTAAATATTGTCATCTCAACTACCACCTTCCAATAAAACAACAAAAAGGGCTAGAAATTTCAACACAAAAAGAGAGAACATTTTGAGAAATCTAGGTGGAGTTTTGAGACATTCGACTTTTTTTTGGAAAATCTTCGATTAAGTAAATGAATAGAGTATTCAAGGTTACTAAATACACCTGTTAACAAACTATAAGATAGTTCACACTGTGGATACACTATAACACAATAGAAAGGAAAAGATAGCCCTTATCCACTAAATATAATACTAAATACTGAAGATCTTTCAGCTAACCCATCATCAGAGTAAACTAAATTAAAAATCAAAATGTTTAACAAGCACTATTTACAATTAATATGGTATTCGGGATGTTAAGCGACTAGTACAGTCATCTATGCGGTGCCGCCGCTAATTAACTCGTTCACCATTCAAAGTGACGCGCTAACGTATTCATTCTTTTTTGAGTTTTCTGCTTTAACGTATTGTGTTTATTGTGTATTATTTTGTTTTGATTTTAGCTTTTAATTGTGTTTATAATTATTTGTATAATTAATTGTAAATATAATTGTTAAATATGACTTCTACTGCTGGACAATTATCTGACCAGATTTTTAATTTTGTTGATTTTTATTCGCATTTTGGTGATGGTTTGCGCCAATATGTTGAAGTTCGACAAGTTTTAGACGCTCGGCATTTAGTTCATATTGGAGAAACAAAAAAAAGTGACGTTGTTTTAGAAATTGGTGCCATGTGTTTGCAAATCAGCTATTTGTCTGGTCCACCCCATGAATTGCACGTAACAATCCACGAAAAAGGTCCAAAAAAGTCATTTAAAAAAAAATAAGAATCTGTTATTTGGACGAAAGTTTACGTATACGATTAAAAGTATAGACAATATAATTGAAGCGGTGAACGTCATAGTTGAATGTAGAACCGCATAGCGGCGACACTAGGCTTAACTAGAGGAATATAAGGGCTGAAGATAAAACTGTATTCATTAAATTAATTTTTCACTTATACATTTACATCCCTTCTAAATTACCTACATATTTGTGATACCTGTGTTTCAAGGGTGGTGATGTGATAAACTTTCTTGTTCTGCTAATGCTTTTCAGTTATCAGATTTAGAAAAGGTTGAATATCTAAAAATATGGAATTTTTGAGTTTTTTGGCTTAGGATGACAGAATACCGTTAAATAATCTTCTTTTCTGTGAGCTTTAGGTTTGCATGATTTGTTTCAATGAAAATAAATGATGATAGATTGAATAAATTAATTCATATAATACTCCATACACCTGACTTACTTTTTGCCTGTGAGCTGGAGCAAGTAAATCTCCAAATGGACTACTTATAGGATCTTCAAAGGCCAAAAGTGCAACAGTTCTTTCCAATTCAGATAATACAGATGGATCTTCCTCACCAGCTTCACTTAAATGACTTTGTGCAAAAGCTAAAGCCTCTTCTACTCTGTTATTTCTTATTAATTCTATTAAATGTAGTTGCTAGAATGTTGAAAAGATTATATACTTGTTATTCTCCTAAACATTAATAACATTTTTGATGAATATCAAATCTTGCTTATTCCCAGAATTATTCCCTTTATGATTTTTTGCTTAAGTGAAACGATGTTGTAAATTACAATAAAATGGCACTAATGGAAATATTTTTCCAATTCTATTGATGAGACTAACTGAATAAGTATCTCAAAAAACTGACGCAATTTCTATAATCCTCGATTTAGAACATACACATTAACTAACCAAATTTCTAATTCTGAATTATATATTTACATTGTCTATATAGTCAACAAAGCAGATTATAAACAGTCTTATTCATGTCACAAGACTTATGTTTTCTATACCCACTCAAATTGAGAGTAAGTCAAATTCAAATTATATTGGCTCGAACTAGCTATAAAACATTAATCTACACTTTCAGTATTTTTGAAAACTAATTATTTGTAGAATTAAAGTACAAACCTGTAAATGAAAATACAAATATCTATCATTGTCTAAAAGTTCTGGATGTAATTGATTAACTAGAGCAGTAGCTTCTTGAATTCTGCCATTCATAATTGCATCACGAATGCGAATCCTATCATCTAGAGAGTGTAATTCAACAGAAGGTACCACCCCAGATTCTTGTTGAAATTTCTCTGCTGCTTCCTTGAACCCTTCTAAAATATTTGTTTAGCATACAAACAAAAGAATTGCCATGTAATACTAACCTGTTACAAGATAATTCATTATTAATTTGTTCATGTTTATGCAACACAAATCGTTTTCTTCTAAAAGTTTCAACCACTCTTCTTTTGACGTTATTTCACGTTTCTCAACGAAACTCATAACGGACGAACGTAATCGAAATTAGAAATTTTATTATTGTTTTATTATCCAAATCCAATGTCATTCGTAGTCTAAGATCACAGAACGTATTACTACCTGTACATAACTTACTTTCAACATAGTCCCTACTCTGTGATCTCATTGATTCAAGTAATAAAAATAATCTGTGAAAAACAATTAATGTGCTGCAATCTTCAAAATGGGATCTGTAAGTCGGTATATAAAAATAGTAGGCGACTCCAAGAATGTCTAAAATGCCCAAGTGTACATGCACTTTAATAATACAGGTGTAAAAGGGCAAGCAAAATCTGCGATGAAATTGTCTTTGAAGTTACGAATCTACGTCACTATAGGAAGCAAAATACGTACCGCCTCGGCCAGAATCGCCGATGAACATAGAATTCGCCTTATCAAATATTGATTCGTTCACCACTAGGGGCGCTACCATGGGGTCAGCTCTGAGTTGTATCCGCAGAAACTTATGATTATATAAAGCTATGATTTGATAATTCGTAAGCCCTAGACCTAGACCAAAGAAAGTAAATACAACACCTTGTATTCTGTGACTAGACTTTAACCATTTGCCATTCTTGAAATCTTTATTTAACAAGTTTCCGAGCTTCCGACTATATCATATACATCAAGTTATTATGTATATGAGCCATATTTAGGCTATGTGGAATATAGAACATATTAATGAATATGGTTAAAATATTACTAATACGGTACGCTGTGATAATGCCCGAAAAGTTAAGACATGCGAGTGAATGAGCCGCAAGTAGGAAAAACACATAAGCCAATCAAGAGTGCGGTGAGAGTCTAGGCTTATGGTACAGTGAATCGGTGTCACCGTTCGACCGTTATATAGAAACCAACAACGTGACATATGAGCCGAAAGGATCAAAAGCGCAAGACATTTGATGAATATGGTCAAAATATTACTAGTACGGTCAGTACGCTGTGATAATGCCCCAAAAGTTAAGACATTCGAGTGAGAGCCGAAAGTAGGAAAACACATAAGCCGATCAAGAGTGCGAGCAAGAGTCTAGGCTTATGGTACAGTAAATTGGAGTCACCGTTCGACCGCTATATAGAAACCAACAGCGTGACATATGAGCCGAAACGATCAAAATCGCGAAACAGTCTACTTACGCGAGCTCGATTTTCAGAACTATTTCTATTTACAATCGGCCAGATAGCTAGTGCACCGAAAAGTGCGCGAAACTAGGCGAAAAGCGTCGGACCGCTCTGTTCGATAACTCAAAAACGGCTCAAGTTACGACATTGGATTTTTATACCGGTAAATTTCGAGCATCATATTTAGTTTGTGTCAAAATTTCAAGTAGATTGCATTCACCATTTGGCCGCTATACCAAAAGGTACCTTGCCATATGACCCGATTCAAGAAACTACTTCGTTCGCTACGGTCATTCCATCTCAATTAGAGAAATTGTGAAGTTGAAGTGACATTGCAATTATTGCAGACATTATTATATTGATTAATAATGAACGTGTTAGCAATTATTCCTCGCCATAATTACAACCAAGGCCTTTATACCTATTGTTTATTATTTGCATATTGACATGTGATTTAGGTTAAGGAATCAATGTCTTTTTTCTTATATACTAGATAGACAGAATAGGAAACTCGAGTGGAAGTAGTAATATATAGGTGCTCTTTGAGTAAGATCGATGTGAGGTGTCAGCAAGGAGGCGATACACACAGAGATAGCCGCTAAGCTTGCGCCACCTGGTGTACAAAAACTATATCATATATATACACATTTTGTTGTTTCGTCTGTGTGTGTTCATCAGATATGATATATCCGTAAATGATGATGCCAAACGAAAATGATGCAGATTTCGCCACCACTTCTGTGCACATCGCCTCGTGATGTCAGCACAAAGAGCTCTATATATAGAGTAGACAAGTAGTGTGTTAAGCATAGGAAAGCGCTGGTAACTAGTCGGACATTCTGTCCTTCTCGCACGTGTTAGTGCCAGGTCTCCCCTTCTATCACAAAGAGTATAAGAATACAGGAATAAGTATAACGCGCGCACATAGTGAGAGTGAGAGCGCAGTACATGTGCGAGAAGGATAGAATGTCCGTTAACATACCAGTGAAAGGCTTAGTTGTCTACTCTATATATAGAACTCTTTGTGTCAGCAATGATGTCAAGCGGATTCTTGGTCGCCGCGCACACTTGTATCAGAGATGAGAAAAACAGTAGAAGAATAGCCATTTTACCTGTTGTTCGTTCGCAGGCTACCTATCTCTATTCCTAACAACCTAAGCTCCCCTTTCCTTATCCTATTCACAGAGTAAAGATATTACTTAATCTGTGTCCTAGTCTATCTGGTATTTTTTAAAGATTTAACATGCTTTAATGCATGAACATGACAAACATGATCCTCGTGAACTATCATCTTTCTTTCGGCTTGCTTCTTTTCTATAGCAGATGTGTTCAGAGTTCGTTCCAATGAAAGTATATTTAATGGCGCGCGGTTTGAAATCACATTTTGAGAGAATTCAAGGAATTAAAGATAAATGGGAAAATTTGAGGGGAGCCGGTTGATAGGATTATCATTAAATAAAGTATTCTATTAATATTTGTGGTATTGATCCTGATATATCCTGATATATATATATATATATTCAAGTCTACATTTTTGTTTAATGTTCTGTAAGGATAAGGTATTAGGGTTTCTAGAATAAAAACAAAATTAAAATTATATTTTAGTGTAGTTTAAATTCACAAAATTGTACATGTTATATGTTCATTGACACGAAAAGTAAAAATTATAATTATAAAACAATTCTATTAAGTACAACAAATACAAACAGCCATATATAACTAAAAAATAAATAATATATTTACAAGCTTCATATATTTAAGATCTATATCTAAATCTATGTCGACCTATTTCAAATTTTCATTTTATATTTATTGTTACATCTAAATAGTATGTATGCTTATTTAGGTATCTTTGATTCATATTGTGGAGAATTGAAAGATTACTACACTCGATAAAAATAAGATTCACTAATAATTATTGTTCTTTAAAGCTTGATGGATTCAAAAATGCTATCTAATATCCTTAATAACTTTGATTACCTTTGTTCCTGGAGCGGTAAACTGTTAAGGACCGCGTTTATACATTCTATTCTGTGTAGGAACGGTCCCATACTACCTATAAAAAAGTATCGATACTTTTGCTCCGCTTGAAATATTTACAGCCAAGATTGTTTCCTACCTTGGCATCGGCAAAAACTACAATGAATAGTACATTCTTGGTTTTTATTAGTTTTAAATCACAGTATTTCATATATAATACGGTTCACTTGACTAGAGCACGGATACTAACTAGAAAGCTATGAAACTGTCTATGCCACACTATTATAGACATAGAGATCTCTATGATTCTAGAACGGTATCCGGTAAGTCGATATACGTCGGCAATGATGGATGGGAGACCAGATTATTGAAAGAGTAGATAGGTAGCTCGGGAACAAACTGGTAGAATGAACTATTGATCTATGCTATAAATGAGAAATAGTCACCCTTATCCGCTAAAAATACTGGTAAAGTACTGAGGACCTTTCGGCTACCAAGTAACCATAATCAGAAGTAAGCTAAATTAGAATTTAAATTTTTTAAATAATGATGGAAATGTATAAACAATTTATTACACTCGACTTATGTCTAGCTGAAGTAACCCCTTGCTTTATGGTCCCTCAAATAGTATTTAAACAGGTACATTTTAAATTGTAATTTAGTTTACCCTGATGATGGTTACTTGGTAGCCGAAAGGTCCTTGGTACTTAAATTTAAATTTTTAGTGGATAAGGGTGATTATTCCTTATTAATAGTGTTGTAGTGTATCCACCACAGTGTGAAATCTTTTATAGTTTATTATTGATCTACGGTATTTCCCATTTCTAAAACAAGTGTGCGCAACCTGGCTTCTTACTCCTTCTGTTCCAGTTTCTAATCTTGTCTAGGTATCTAGTATCCATGGTCTACACCAAGAGTTGTATCGATACTTTTAATTTAAATCAGCAATTAATAATTTGAAGTATCGAACCTTTTGTAGCTGTTCTCTAATCGAACTATCCCTATTCTGTTATATCTATAATAAGGAAATGTTGTGAACTTCCATCACGGATGTTTCAGATTGTGCTTCGATCACTATTGGCATGTTGAACTTTGTGGTCACTATTTTGTTAAACTGCTAACATTTTGGGAATATCAATTACTTTGTGTACAACATCATTATGAAAATTTGTTTATATTGAGGAAACATTTTGATTAAGATTCAATAGAACGCGCTACTCCGTCAGGAAAACTGTTTCCTGAGCCCGACTTGCTCGTCAGTAAATATACCCATTTCTTATTTTTTCTTCTCAACGAAGAATCTATAATCG